>CM076072.1:20580000-21780000 GCA_038088235.1 Zacco platypus | reverse complement strand
TTACAATCTATCTAGCTGTTGTGGGGTTTTACCGATAAACACATTAACTGTGGACTGTAATCTTAATAGTCACTTCCCCCATTTAGGGGAACAAAGTGAAGTAAAATGTGCACTATCGAGCAGCATTATGGTAATGACACTTTTTTTTTGTGTGTAAATTAAATTTTACAATGGTGAGTTCACTCCAAATAAAATTGTTAATTAACCTGTAAGACTTTTGTTCATCTTCAGAACAAAAAATGAAGATACTTTTAATAAAATCCGAGTGCTTTCTGTTCCTCCATAGGCAGCAAGGAAAGAAATCATTAAAGTAGCTCATGTGACTCTGGTGGTCTAACCTCAGGTTCATTAAGCAACAAGAGTGCTTTTTGTTAGAAAAAACTTTATTTCCAAAATATTATCAAATGTTCACAGAACAACTGCTCATGCATTAGCAAAACATACTTTTTGATGTCTTCGTGAACATGCATTGCAGATCAGTAATTTTGTAAATGAAGTTTATTTGTTTATTTGCACAAGTTTATAATTTATATTGTTTATATATAAACAATAAACAATATAAAATATAGTTTATATTGTTTATTTGCACAAACAAAACACTCGCATTGCATTATAAAATTGAGATTAATACCATTAGACTCGCATGGATTACTTTACCTTTCTTAACTTTCTGGGGCTTTAAAGTGCTAGATGGCTAGACTGCCTATGGAGAGACAGAAAGCTCTCAGAGTTCATTAAAAATATCTTCATCTGTGTTCTGAAGATGAACAAAAGAACAGGTATGGAGTGACATGAGGGTGAGTACTTAATGATAGAATTTAAATCTTTGGGTGAAGTAACCCTTTAACAAACTTACTTTTACAGTAGCTTTAATGTTTCATGATCTTTAACTTGCGTTCCGGGGTTTACCTATCCTATTCTTGGTGATGATGCCAGTAACTTCTACAACACATGCAATGTAAGTTTTAAAGGTTTACTTCTTCCAAAAAATAAAAATTGTCATCAGTTGCACTTCTGTGCTCCACTGAAAGTTGTTTTACCATAAACTGTAATACTTACCAAACAGTTTTCATATTTTTTAAGTTTAAAATCACACATTTCTTTAAAAAAATATGAAAAATCTTTTTCCGAACTTTTGACGGGTAGTGTGTTTGCTACCATTTTACTGAGACAACCATAAAGATTCATGTTGATTACATCCTATGAGTGCAGTATAAAGACCATCCAAAATGTGGCAATTCAGTGTAAGCCAGAAGGGTGATCAGGGAAAAAAAAAAATCAGGAAAGCTTTAGCTAAGACACTTTTAATTTTGTACCATTTATACAATGCAGATTTCAAAGCAGCTTTCCATTGGTCTAGAGCAGTGGTTCTTAACCTTGTTGGAGGTACTGAACCCCACCAGTTTCATATGCGCATTCACCGAACCCTTCTTAAAAGGAAAAAGCGGGGCGTGTCATCACGAATCATATGAGCCGGGTGTGTGTCTTGACCTCCGCCGAACCCCTGAGACTGACTCACCGAACCGCTGGGGTTCGATCGAACCCAGGTTAAGAACCACTGGTCTAGAGGAAAATGATTCAGTGATGCAAACTTTCCTCCAAAGAAAATAGTGTAACTCATCAGTTCAGTGTTGACTTCACTTCATCGTCAAGGTCATCAATTGTTGAAAGTTCATTTGGCTATAAAGCAGCTCTGCAGAGAACAGTGATGTTATTGCCTAGTTCTGTTCAGCTGTTATACAAATTAATATACCTTGCTCACTTATGAGTCGGATTAAAAAAAAAAAGATGAACGATAAATACTTAATGGGACATTAATTAATCATGCCTTTTCACATTTCCCTCTTGTAATATTTATAATAAAATAATAATAAATAATAAATAATAATAAAATTTGTATTGTTTGGTTTCATTCAGACATATGATGCTGATGAAGCCTTGGGCACAAGTATCCGTTGGGGTTCTGACTGTCCTTGACGAGGAAGAACCGCTCTCTCCAAATAAACTCCACATTGACCCAGTGTCTACTGCCATGATTGTTGAGGGAGGTATTATGGATTATCTGCAGAACCTGCCTCAGGCAATTTGCATCTTGTTTGGTCTGTCTTATGGTTTAAATTTGGATTACCCAAAAGACATGAGATTTTTTTTTTAACTTTATTCAGTAAGTAATGCTTGGTTTGGGACAGAACAAACTCCCACCAAAACTGCAATCTCTAAAAAATCCCGTTAAGTTAGGATGTGCAAGCGTGATGTTTTGGAAAAGTTTAAAAAGTTTAGAGGCTTCCAGTGTATTAATTTCTAATGTACATATGTGCCAGAGACATTGCTTTTTCATTGTTTAATGAATGTAGCCACTTTTTTGCACTTGTCACCTAATTAGTTCTATATAGCAAGTTTGGTCTCCGAAGTGTTATTGATTAAAGTGAGTAATTATTTATTGAATTGTTAAAGCTGTTTGTTGATGTGTTAGTCAGGGTATGATCTCACAAAAAACATCTGATTTTATTTATTTAGATTGTGGAACTATAAAAGGTTTTTGTTTTAAATGACTTTGCATTAATTTTATACCCCACTGCAAACTTGTGGACCATCCCTGTCAGTTGTTAACAAATAAAATAAATTTACCTTTGAACTGTATCATTGCTTAATTTTATTTGTCCAGTTGTAAATGTTATCTTTGTAAAATTGCGAACCTATTCTCAATGATTTATAACAGATGATTGATACCACTTAAGTATTTGGAGTAACGCTTACTTTTTTTTTTAAGGCAATCGGTTTGCATGGTTTTAACAAGTCAACTGGATTGCTTTTGAATTAAAGTAAACTCAGTAATTCCAAGTTGTATGCAGAAAACATCACCTTAGCACAACTTGAATGAGTAGTTAGGAATACTCAAAGTGTATGTTACTTGAAATGATTAAGTTGTTAAAAATGGTAATTCTGAGTAGTCTATACTAAGACGAGTACATCTAAAGTAACTTGTAAGTTACTCTCTTGTAAGTTTACAATACTAGACAGGCACTTGTTAGTACTACATACTATTCTTATTTCAATTTACTTGTTTTTTTTCAAGGCAATCGGTTTGCATGCTTTTTTTTTTTAAGTAAGGTTTACAAATTGGATTTTACAGTGTACCCAATAAGCTTGTGTGTTCAACCTTTAAATACTTGGCTTTTGCCATAGCAGTGTAGCATGCTTTCAGAGACCCTCGACCTTCCCTAGCTTGACCTGTATAGATCTGCTATGGGTAATTCATGTACGATATATTGTACAGCAGCAGAATGTCTTTCTTGCTCACAGAAGCATGTCATGTATGTGTTGGCAGTAGCTCCAATAACCTACAACAGCAGCAATAAAAGCAGCAGCAGTGTAGCAGATCTATTCCACCAAGACGAAACATATCAAAATTGTCATACCCATTACCATGACAAACACTCAGTTGTAATGACAGAACTCTATTTATTTGAAATAGAAATATTTTCTATTATCATAATTACTGAATGTCTTTATTAAAAATGTCTTTACTGTGACTTTTGATCAGTTTAATGCATCCTTGGTGAATAAAAGTATTAATTTCTTTATAATTAATAAGCAGTGAGACTAGACCAATGCTTCTTAACCCAGCAGTTCACATACCTGCTCAAACTTGATTCATATTATTCATAAAGTTAAGTCATTTTCTAGCAGCACTGTCAGGCTCAATGCACACATGGACTGTTTGTTCCCACACAAAATGAGATTTTTCAAAAAAACGGCACTAATATTAGACCCAAGGACATGCGCTGGATAAGCATGTGTATTGTTATTTTGCTGCATTTTAAATAAATCCTTGAAAATTTATAACAGCATGGACACATTAAGTCTTGGACCGTGAGGCTTAATGTTTCTGGCACTCAATTACAAATTAATACACAACAGTAGATGTTTCGAATCTGAGCTTGAGTTAATGAGATGCTGCTAAGCAGAGTCCTTAAAAATAGTTTGATTACAAAGCTGATTGATTTTACAAATAAGTGGACATGCTGGTAAACCACACATGAATGCTGACAGGCTAATTAAATATTCCAGTAATGTATAATCCAACCACAGATTTTATCCAGTCTAACTAAATCAGTCCCAAATCATAATGGTAGCAGTCAGTTTCTCTGGTAACATGAAGGGCACTTTGTCCTAGTCATGCTTTTGTCCTGGTCTCACTCATCTAATTCATTAAATCACTGATCTCTAGTAGTGTCACTAGCAGATGCTGACATAAATGAGGTTGGAGATTGGAAGACATATGTGTGACATATGTGTGATGTGTTAAGATATATGTGTGTGTGTGTGTGTGTGTGTGTTTATGTATTATGTCTTGTACTGTAGCTGTGCTTCAAATAACTTAATGGTTGGAATAATGAAATATCCACCTTTACATAGAGAACATCCACAATTCAATAACCAAATGCATCCAAAGCTACAACTGAAATAAGAATATGCCTGAAATTTCAGATGAACTTCTCTTTCCAACAATGCAGCCACAACCCCACTTTCACCTATTCAGCCTTTTTTGTAGTTACTTATGCATGCAGAAATCTGACATTTCCAAACAGTAAAAATTGCGAATGCATAAAATCCCCAGCTGTCTTTGATCTAATTAAGCTGAGTTTTCATTCCTCGTTTGTCATTTTGATTCAGTCTGTAGCACTCCAGTCAGGCAGAGCCATTGACTGAACTCAGCCTTGAAATCAGATGTACCAAACGTGATTGCACACATGAGAACGTGTGAACGTATGCCCATCAGCAACAAAGCATTATACAATAGTTCTGGATTATACTGAAATCTGTGCCCTGTCGAATTCTGTGAACGCAATAGGCACTGTTGTCTCCCTAACCCTAAACCTTCCGTCACTACAGCACCTACTAAGGTCACAGAATTTGATAGGTCACATCATTCGGTGCAACATTTGTCCTCAAATATGATTGGTAAAACAGCATTCCAGTAGCGCTGAAATGACCAGACTAACAGCACTGGAACATTTCACTGTTTGTATCTCTGCTTGTCTGTGTTTGCACATGCTTTGTTCAAAAACACTGTTAGATGTTATGAGTGAGTGATTGAATCCTTTACTTAACCAATTTGATAAAAAAATAACCCGATTCATTCAGGAATGAAACTTGACATTTAGTCATTTAGCAGACACATGTTTCCAAAGCAGCTTACAAACAAGGAACACAACAAGTGATTTTTGTCTTTGTGAGTGAATCCTTATTCTTGTCTTTGTAAGTGAATCCAATTTATTCAAAATCACTTTCTGTATCCGAGACCATCCCCTACACTCCTTACCATGGGTGTATGGGCAGGGCAGGGGACCGAGCCAGATGCTTTGGTCGGTCATTTTAATCACATTTAACCTTTTCTATAGTAAACTTTAGGGATGTCGCAATATACCGGTATTGACAATAATCGTGATATTCAAAGCATGAAATATCGACATCGTGTAAATTTAGTGTGTAACAATATACCGGTATTGGCGATAACCACAATATTTAAAATGAATAGGACTCTTAAGATATCATAACACGGAGATACTCCAGCGCCAGTACCTGATTGACCCCTTAGGTGGCAGTATTGCACCTCAATGCTGACACCTATCAAACAAGAAGACGACGTAGCGCACACAGCTACTCTGAGAAGAACCATGTCATGCCAGTGGAAGAGTGAGAGGCTCTGCCTACACCCGAAAAAAGTAAGGTTGAGTTTTTCGGCTTCCAAGAAAACAGCTCAATCTGCAGAAAGTGCCTGTCTGCGGTCAGTTAGGTTTTTACCCACCACCATATCCATCACCCTGTGGATTACGCCATTTTACAGAGAGTAAATTGATTATTTTACCAGTCATGAAATGGGAAATGTTATATTGACAGCGGTTTTCTGTGTTCACTCATTGTGATTCAATCCTTGAATCATTCACACAACTGATTCTGTAAAAAAAAAGATTCAGAAGCAAGACTGTGTGTTGTTCATGCAACCAGTCCTATTCAACACGCTCCGAGCAGGATTTGATCCAGTGTCATCGGCATGCTAACAAGAACACTAAAGACCACAGCCTCTAGCGTCAGTCGCTAATGTGCCTCTTGAGGCCAGGGGAGTGAGGGTTACACACACAGCTCTTTATGAGCTCACTCCCATCCGGGTCACGGCACCAAATGTAACCAGTCCTAGTCCAAGCGGCATTCGAATCAGCAGTTATGCTAACAAGAACACTAAAGGCCACAACCTTTGTCGTCAGTAGCCAACACGCCTCTTGAGGCCAGGAGTGAGGTTTACACGCACAGCTCTTACTGGCCTATGTACCACCGAAACCTCACTCCCGCTCCAAGTGGGATTCGAACCATTGCCTCTGGCATGGGAGGCGGGCATGTTAACAAGGACACTAAAGGCCGCAATCTCTACTGTCAGTTGCCAACGTGCCCGTTGAGGCCAGAGGAGTGAGGTTTACATGCACAGCTCTTACTGGCCAACATTACACTGAGGGATTTGACGATTGATTCTTTTTTGGTTTTTATAGACATAGAATATTACATTCTATGTTCTAAAGAAATTACTCAATATTAACTGTTGTAAAAAAAAAAAAAAAAAAAAAAAAGAAGCAGTCAGTGTTGTTTTATGGGTCTGAATATCAATGAATATTAGTGTTGCCTTTCATTTGCTAATCTGAGCCACAATCTAAGCAAATTATTCTAAATTCATTCTCAGAAAAGGTAGAATATGGATTTGTTTAAGCAAGTCACAGGGTCACTGTTAAATGCAGCTTTGGCAAAATGTAGTGCAAGGTGCTCTTTAACAGATGTTCTCATCAAGCAGAAAATAATTGCCAAACAAAGGCTCTTGATCCAAAAATAACACACCATCCTGTAGTGACATTGTGGTTAAGCCTTGAACAAGTTAGAGAAATGGCACTACTGTCTTTTACACAAAGGCTCCATCTGCTGGGGGCATTGAAACACCAAGTGATCTCTCAAAGGCTAAAGATGATCTGGGTACCCTTAAAATTATATAATTTTGCTTTTTTTATCTTCATTTATGTTGACCACCATGGCTGTTTAACTTTTCTAACATAAAGAACATGGCTTTGCAACATATCTCTCATTCCGAAGTCTCTTTGAATGGATTTGATTTGTCAGCTTTTTCATATCACAAAGCTACATGTAGCCTTTAGCAAACCCAGCAGTGAGTTCAGTGAAATGTTGATAATAGCATTTATCTCTCTTGTGAAGCTGTGATAATGGCAATGCCGTTTCAGCAATGATTTTTTCCCCTTCTAAGTCTTCATGCTGACACTAAATTATAAGAAACAAAAGTATGTAAGACACAGTGGAAGATGAGAATAACACAAAAGGAGATTCTGTTAAAAAAAAAATGCCCTGGCCTCACTTATTTTTGTACTGGTCATATCTGAGATTTGTGTCTATATTTATGACTAACTTTTGGATGACTATTTATAGTTTTTATTTTGAAAGTAGAGGCCTACAATAAAAAACAGTTTGATGCATTATTCATCTAGCTAAATTTAGAGGGGCTGTATTAAGACGGGGCACTCAGCTACGGTCTGATGCCGCTGTATTCTGGGTTGGACAGGATTCCACTCTATTTATTCTGTGCCCTGTGTACTATTAATAATATGCCACTCGAATGTGATAGTGACTTGTTTGGGGAATGACTCTAAATGTGGATGTAGTTCATTTAGGGCTATGCCTGTCTGTGTGTGTGTGTGTGTTTGTGTGTGTTACATGAATTTTTCATAATGCTACACTGTCTTGACTTGACAGAGTTTAAAAAGAAAAAAAAAACAATGGTACATTTCAAGACATGCACATGAGCAAAAGTAATCTAATCTAAACTCCACAAATCTATAGAGAAATTCTTTAAAACATTCATTAAAATATATATTTAAATAGCTAGGCTAATTTTTGAATTCTTGAAAAAGAAACCACTCCTTTTCAGAAATTAATTGCTGCTTTATAATCTAATTGATGATTTAATTCGAGCTTAGACATCGTAATAGGTTTAGATTCAACATGAATAAGAATTAAGTTTGGACAAAGAAAATGACATGTTCACATATTCATTACATTTATTTATTTGTTTGTTTATATTCATTCTACTGAGAACCAGAATGATTTTTTTTTTTTTTTAGAGCATAAGAAACAAATTGCATGATGACGTTTTTGAAAATATATATTATTCCTATGTTATGGTATATCTGTAGAGGACACCAGGACCCATTTATTAAAAAAATTAAAAGAAATGAAAAGTTGTTCTTTTTTATGAAGGGGTATTTTTTCATTCACCAATCAATTTCCAAACTTATATACCATTTTACTTAATGCAATATGCATCTCAACATGGCCATATATGACATTCCCATTCTTTGCAATGCATCTATACACTGAATCTAATTTGAATATTTTCATAAGAATACTGATGTATAATTTCTTTCCCTATTCACTTGTGTCTCCAAATACCTGATATGCCATGATGTAAGCCCTGGTGTCCTCTACAGAGGTCATGTATGAAATCCATGCCCTGTTTAGTAACAAAGTCATATTCTGATTTGAAACCTCAAAACATTTTCCTGAGAATTAGTCAGATTTAAATTATAATTACAAAAATATTATTGTTACAGTGCGTGTCCAGGGAAGAAGCACACGACAAAGGAAATCTTAGCATAACGCTTCAATTAGAACAGGGAGAGTAACCGAGGATATACACACACCATGAAACTAACAACACTGCTGGACAAAGAGACAGAAACTGAGGACTAAATAAACAGAGAACACAGGAGCAAACGATACTAATTAAAGACACACACCTGACAAGAATGAATGCATAATGAACTCAAATCAGTAACCATAGAAAAACCGAACCTAGACGTGACACAACAAAAACAAAGTCCAAAACAGGAATACATGTAACAAATCATATTTCCATAAGAGTGCTAAATTTGATCATTCACTCATTTTGTTATTCACTCAAATTAATAACCATGACAACTCATTTTGAGTTGTCATGGTTATACCTCCAAACATTTGGTATCTCTGCAAAGCCCTGAATGTGCCTAAATAATCTGCAGTCAAATGCTCCGAACAAACATCTAATCCTCTGACACGATCCAGGATGCCGTTAAAAATAAACCATACTTGTTTCTAATGCTGAGATCCTTCTGAAGTCTGTACAGAGATGCAAACGAGCTGTTTAAACAGGATGTATCAAAGCGAACATTACTCTTCCATTTGTCCTGTTGTCAGCATACTCAGTAGCATGCAGTATCTCAGAAATTGAACAGGCATCTGTACTGAATCCATGTAGACAGTGTCAGTGATTATAATGGCTTCCATTTGTTAATGACGCAACGCTCACGTCCGGTGTAGGCGAGCAACTGAATGGCAGTGGGAGGGGCCTATCACACGATAATGTATAACTATTTATCAGTGTTTTTGTAGCTTGATTAAATGCATGCTTACTGTGTGTTCAGACTGCCGCCGACGAGAGCATCAAAGTGACCGGAAGTCATTCATTTTCAATGTGAGCCAGCAGTGAGCTACGGAGAGAAGGGGCACGCCGCATCTTGGACAGTGTGGGTGTCAAGGAAAGTTGCCCTGTGTCCGAAATTGCTCCCTATACCCTTTTAAAGGGCACTATTGGAGGGAACAGCCATTTTTAGTGGTGTCCAAGACCTTATTGGACATTATCGCATAAGTGCACTCATTCAATCCCACAATGCACTGCAAAAACGAGTGTACAACTGATGTGCTCTCAATTGCCAGAGAATACCCATAATGCACCGAGAGCTGCGCGCTGAATGAATTCCCGTGTCTCGTCAGAAGGTGCCGCCCGCAGCTGAATCATCCATCCAGTCATTCATTTTACAAACAGTTCGTCCGCGGCATATACAGCGTAATATAATACAGGTATAAATTCATTTTAAATTGATTGTTAAATTATTTATCTAAGGTTGATATATATTTTCGCAGCACGTTTGCTGTACTCATTGTCTGAATTCACTCACTCATTTTTAATCACTACTTCAAGTGAACTGTATTGGTGAACTAATGTAGGGAATAGTGAATGAGAGTATAGGGAGTGATTTCGGATTCAGCCTTAAAGTCAGGGCAACTTTATGGTAATGAGCTATGGCGAATGTAGAATGACCAATCGGAATGTAGAAGTCCTCCACTTGAGAGAATTCCAGAGAACACAGTCGTGTGAACTTTGGTTCCGACCAAACATTAGTTCCCAAGTAAAATGGAGTAGAAGTTGATATTTGCTGTGTCAGGTTTCCCAATAATATACAACGTGTCCCTGCTTGCATACAGGGACATAATAAAAAAAATGATGTGTGGACCAAGGTGTCTGACATTGTTGGTGTTCTTGGTGAGTTGCTGAAGTGCATTAACGTTATATATTTTCTGAAAATAAGAGGGAAATGGATGGTAACTTCAGCGCCAAAACAGTGTTGTTGCTTCTGAAAATCATTTGGTAACGTTAACATTACAAATTTTTACAATATCACTGTGCAATTAAATGTGCAACTATATGATACGGCTATTTACTGAAGCTGTCGAACCGGACACAAATACCGATTAACATGCTTGCTTGGTTTGCGGCCCCTTTAAATAAAGTTTACAAGACCAAGTATTCGATCTATGTCAGAGCATCCACGAATCGTTCTACAGTGTTGTTGGCTGGAATTATGCTGGCAGAATGCTAGTTTATAATGAGGAGGACGTTTTAAGCTATGAAACTTGCAGGATGTTTTAATGGTACAAAGACCTATTATACGCTTAATTTTAATATTGTCAGTCTTGACTCGACATTGTAGCTGAGAAAATGAAATAATTTAATTTTTGGCACATATTTTGCATACAGTTTCCTATTGGCTTATGAAATGGTTGATCTGGTTTTAATTTTCATTTTTATCAAATCAACGGAAAAGCCTTCCATATTGGTCAAAACCCCTTTAAATTAGCATGTATTTATATTTTGATTTGTTTATATTTACATGCATTTATTTTTTATAAATACTGGTCACATTGATCTGTATTACAAGTACAGCTGCAGAATTTTAAATCTAAGCTGCCTTGTGTGCATAGTTTCATTCACTACCAGTGTTACACCACAAGAGAGCACTAAATCAGTGCACTTAATGTAATTGGTTTCTGTGTGCTGGAGTTTTCACAATACTCAAAACCATTTCAGATGTATATACTCTGGTGTATTCAATATTAGATTAATAATGTATTCCTTGCTTTTAAATTCCTCACTTACTAATATAGCTTGATGTGTTTGTATTATTGTGCATATCTTTAATGCATTTTTAATTCATTCATCCCCTTTCTATGGTGAAACAATGTTGATGTCTTAAAATGTACACATAATTCCTCTTTTAGCTGTTTTATTTGGTGATATATTTTTCATTTCCAATCTTTTTATACTCATAAATATTACTTTAGATTTTTAAATCTTTGTTTCATTTCAAACTGTCTTAAAATGTTGTTGTTTTTACATGTATGTACATATATATATATATATATATATATATATATATACAGTACTGTGCAAAAGTTTTAGGCAGGTGTGAAAAAATGCTGTAAAGTAAGAATGCTTTCAAAAATAGACATGTTAATAGTTTATATTTATCAATTAACAAAATGCAAAGTGAGTGAACAGAAGAAAAATCTACATCAAATCAATATTTGGTGTGACCACCCTTTGCCTTCAAAACAGCATCAATTCTTCTAGGTACACTTGCACACAGTTTTTGAAGGAACTCGGCAGGTAGGTTGGCCCAAACATCTTGGAGAACTAACCACAGTTCCTCTGTGGATTTAGGCAGCCTCAGTTGCTTCTCTCTCTTCATGTAATCCCAGACAGACTCGATGATGTTGAGATCAGGGCTCTGTGGGGGCCATACCATCACTTCCAGGACTCCTTGTTCTTCTTTACACTGAAGATAGTTCTTAATGACTTTCGCTGTATGTTTGGGGTCGTTGTCATGCTGCAGAATAAATTTGGGGCCAATCAGATGCCTCCCTGATGGTATTGCATGATGGATAAGTATCTGCCTGTACTTCTCAGCATTGAGGATACCATTAATTCTGACCAAATCCCCAACTCCATTTGCAGAAATGCAGCCCCAAACTTGCAAGGAACCTCCACCATGCTTCACTGTTGCGTGCAGACACTCATTCGTGTACCGCTCTCCAGCCCTTCGGCGAACAAACTGCCTTCTGCTACAGCCAAATATTTCAAATTTTGACTCATCAGTCCAGAGCACCTGCTGCCATTTTTCTGCACCCCAGTTCCTGTGTTTTCGTGCATAGTTGAGTCGCTTGGCCTTGTTTCCACGTCGGAGGTATGGCTTTTTGGCCGCAAGTCTTCCATGAAGGCCACTTCTGACCAGACTTCTCCGGACAGTAGATGGGTGTACCAGGGTCCCACTGTTTTCTGCCAATTCTGAGCTAATGGCACTGCTCGACATCTTCCGATTGCGAAGGGAAGTAAGCATGATGTGTCTTTCATCTGCTGCAGTAAGTTTCCTTGGCCGACCACTGCGTCTACGGTCCTCAACGTTGCCTGTTTCTTTGTGCTTCTTCAAAAGAGCTTGGACAGCACATCTGGAAACCCCTGTCTGCCTTGAAATTTCTGCCTGGGAGAGACCTTGCTGATGCAGTATAACTACCTTGTGTCTTGTTGCTGTGCTCAGTCTTGCCATGGTGTATGACTTTTGACAGTAAACTGTCTTCAGCAACCTCACCTTGTTAGCTGAGTTTGGCTGTTCCTCACCCAGTTTTATTCCTCCTACACAGCTGTTTCTGTTTCAGTTAATGATTGTGTTTCAACCTACATATTGAATTGATGATCATTAGCACCTGTTTGGTATAATTGTTTAATCATACACCTAACTATATGCCTACAAAATCCCTGACTTTGTGCAAGTTTACCTTGAAGAATTGATGCTGTTTTGAAGGTAAAGGGTGGTCACACCAAATATGGATTTGATTTAGATTTTTCTTCTGTTCACTCACTTTGCATTTTGTTAATTGATAAATATAATCTATTACCAAGTTTATTTTTGAAAGCATTCTTACTTTACAGCATTTTTTCACACCTGCCTAAAACTTTTGCACAGTACTGTATATATATATAAATAAACAGGGAGGAAAGGGGGTTTCTCACGAAGGCATAAACAAGAATAATCATGAAAATTTAATTAAATGTGAATTTCCCACAGTGTGGGAAAGTGTGCGCCTTATGACACCTTAACTGTGTGTACATCCTCAAGCAAACAGATACAAACATACACACACACCCGAGAGACCATTTTGCCTAGAGCTCACTTATTTATCATACACACATACTGCACACACACAAACACTCACACGACTGTGGTCACGTATCTTCTATCTTGCTCATCCTTGCCTTAAGGCAACATTCCGTGTGTTTAAAGCTCTGTGGTCACATTTAACCCTGATTACTGTCTATTTAAATGTTTGAGAATTAATTTCATGTCATGTAATGTGCACAATCCTAAATATCAAGTAAATTCAGTCATTCTAGTCTAAAGCAGACAACTGCAGCCAGACAGTCCTGCACGGTCTTATTTAGCTGTGACCAGGAGGGAAAGAACATTCTGTCCCAAGTGGTGGGAATATCAGGAAACAATGTTTGCTCTAGAGACAGTAATGCCGCTATTTACATGTTAATCTTAGAGAGATCAGCTGTAGCACGCCAGAAAGAGAAGGAAGGATAATTCTGTTTTGTTTTCAGTATATAGTTCAGGTGCATATTATTAAATCATTCTAAAATGTATTATATAAGCACCAGTATCACTCGTCACACTTTTAATCTTTGTACACTATAGCATCTGAACAGCAACAGGAAACACATGGGTTAGTGATGGGTAATCTGCTAATGATAATAAAGCTCTACTTGACTTTCCATAATCAACAGAGCCTATCAAAATAACCACTGCGTTTCTCTGGAGCAATTAGCTGCAGGTCTCACAGTACTTGGGGGGTCTGATTGTTCCATTTCACTGTGGGTCATTTTGGGTTTCACTACTGGATGCAAAACTCTCTGACACTGGGATGTGTGATGCACTATTAAACCAGGGGCATCACTAAAATTCATGCATTGTAATTTAAGTATACAGTCAAGCTACTGCTTTAAGTAGTTAGCTACAATGCACAGACAAAATGTAGCAAATTACATTGAATTTACATCGAATTGAATGGGGTAATATATACCCCCCGGTTTCACAGACAAGGCTTAAACCAAGTCCCAGACTAAAATGCATGTTTGAGCCGTTTTAACTGAAAACAACGTCCATTGTTTTGTGTCATGATGCATACCAGTAATGTTTTTTTTTCTAAGGCATGTTTATAAAAGCTACTTAAATTGCATTATTGAACTAAGGCCTAATCCTGTCTTAATCTTAGCCCTGTCTGTGAAACCAGGCCATAGACTATCAAATAACATAATGTAGGCCTATAATTTAATAAGATGCATATTTTTGCTCGTTAGGGTGCCAGTATAAAGCTTCAACAGGTCAAAAACAGTTGTACAGCGAATCATTATTGTGAATTATTAGTGAATCATTTTGGTGAATCTGTTGGTGAGTGAGAGAAGCATTTGGGATTAATTAATCCCAAATCTAATTAATATAGCGATATAACAGTGACAAAGCTTCCATGCTACTATTCATTCTAAAAAATGCTGGGTTGTTTCAACCCATGTTTGAGTCAAATATGGAGAAACCCAACTGCTGGTTAGTTTAATTTCATTTAAAAGTTTAAACCAACAGTTGGGTTTGTCCATATTTGATCAAAACATGGGTTGAAACAACCCAGCATTTTTTAGACTGAAGCTAAGTTAGCAGAATCTTTAGTTTTAGTTAGTCAGTATAATTTGGACCCAGAACATTATATAAAATGATGAAAAATTATGACATAACAGCAATCCTGATCAGATTCGGTTATTTTGTTATGTAATTTTATTAAGACTAGAAATAAATCTTGCTTCCTTCATGAAGACTTGGACTTATTTAAACAAGGTTAGAACAGAAATAAATTCATGTTACCACAATGAGGCTGAATCTCAACATTCCTGCTGTTCTGGAAAAGTAAACAAACAATGGGGATTCTAAAGTGCTTGAGACCGGGGTCCCAATAGCCTGTAGAAAATGGATGCATCCTACTTAGCAACTCATTTTAGTGACTAATTGAGTCCCATGTTTAAGTCTCCAAGCCCATGTATTATATATGCTGAAAACTTTTAATTTAACAGAAAAAAGATACAGGCATTTTAATTATCCATTTTGCTGAAATAAGTCAATTTCCTAGTTGCAATCCCCATTCATTTCCCCCTTATAGCAGACATGAGTAAACTAAATAATCCAAACCCATGTGTTCTACTGTGCTGAAATTCATGGTAATTCTTCTCTAGGTACTTCAAATGCCAAGCGAATGTTCTCACAAACATTGGATAATATTCTGGCAAGGTTATTTCAAATTTATGAACAAAATTGTCCAAAATTTAACAAAACAATAGAATGTTCTTTCAAGGTTATCCAGTCTTTAACTATGTTGTGCTCAAAATGTTAACACAAAAATATTATACATACATCATTCATGGAAGTTTTTTTTTTTTTTTAGTTGGATGTTCATCTAACATATTTTTTTTTTTAAATGTAGCCAACTACTTCTTTATAAATATTTCTAATGTTTGCAAAATGATCAAATTTAATGTTTCATTAACATTTGCATTTAACCACAAAAAAAGTTTTAAAAATATTTTTTTTAAAAACTGGGCATTTGGAATGTTTAGAGAACCTTCAGAAATAACATTTTCATAGCTTCAAATGAGCATTAGCAAATCATTCTTAGAACAAATTTTTGTTGGGTAGCTAAATACAGGTATAAATTGTAAAAAGGCCTATGAAGTACATGTGAACAACATCATAAATCATGACTTTTTTGACCGTAATGACCTTAGACTTTCATATAATGGGGTTTCCTTTGCTCCAAAAAGGATTGAAACACTCGTGGACAAACATTGATCGTATCATGTTAGTGTTTTGGATGTTATCAAGCACATCAGTGTTCTGTGCAGTTTCCTCAAGTATACAGACCTTTCCAGATGCTCAATGTGGGTGGTAGCTTGCCATTTAGCTATCAGCAGTCACCTTGCAACTCTAGTCACTAGGGAAGCTTAGCAAGGCTAAATCAATACCTGAATGGGAGGGTCCAGAGTAAACTAAGGTTGCTGCTAGCTAGTGTTATTTAGACCAGCAGAGGGAGCTCATCCAGTGATCTGTCCCAATACCCCCAGAATAGTCACAGGGGCACTGTGCTTCAGATGAGATGTTGAACTGAGATCCTGTCTCTTTGTGGTCATAAAAAAATCCCAGTAGGGGTTTAACCTGATGCCCTAGCCAAATTTGCCCACTGGCCAGCTGCGGCATGTCTGTAAGGGCAAGTGGGGCAGTGCCAATTGTAAATGTGTTCAGAATTCTGCAACAAACATTTTTATTTATTTTTTTTTGGATTTTCTAGACTATTTTAGGTGGTAAATTGAGCAGGATATATTAAAGGGGTGGTTGATTATGATTATGATTTTTTTATGAAGTTGTTTTAGTTGTGCAAAGTTGCTGTTAGGGCATAAAAACGTCTGCAAAGTTCAATGCAAAGGGAGATATTTTCTTTTAAAGAATTCTCTGTTTAAGGACAACAACAAACGGCTGGTAGGGACTACAGTGAGCTTCTTCCCGGGTTAGTGACGTCACTAACCCAAAAATTGACATAAACCCTGATCCCAAGAACAGTCAACAAAGGGGGCGAGGCCATGTTGAGCTGCTTTAGAGAAGTGGAAGAGTTGTTGTAGTTAGAGTGCCATGCCGTTATTTTACACCGGACTGCTTCACAAATGAGGGTCAATTCAACACTGGATTTGCACAAAAGATTAACATGACGGAACAACTCCACAGCAACTAAGTACATAAATTTATCCACTAACCGTTCAGAAACGTCTAGATGCATTCTATACGTTTTAACTTCTTCCTGAGTCTCTCCATCAGTGTCTGACTCTGGTTTGAACATTGTAAGGCTGATAGTGAGATTCTCCAGCTTTGTTGTTGTTGAGCAACCTAAGCGCGAGCTGTTAAGCTCCGCCCTCTTCTGAGAGCTGCCGGGAGCAGCAGCTCATTTGCATTTAAAGGGACACACTAAAACGGCGTGTTTTTGCTCACACCCAAATAGGGGCAAATTTGACAAGCTATAATAAATTATCTGTGAGGTATTTTGAGCTGAAACTTCACAGACACATTCTGGGGACACCGGAAACTTATATTACATTTTGTTAAGAGGCATTATTGGTCCCTTTTATAATTTAGCATATGTCTTCGGCAGGCGTGTGTTAGCCTACTGATGCTACAGCGCCCCTCAATTTTCCAATGTAAATCTGTGGTGAAAAATGGAACTGCTGCGCTCTGTCATTGAGAGCTGGGACAGCTTTCAGACTTTCCCGCTTGTTTTCATTTTTTCTTGTAAACCTCACTCCAGACCAAGATGATATCAGTCTGTTTCAGCTATGTATATGTTTATCTGCATCAGGTCAGGTCAGCATGTCTGTTCTTCCTAATGTGGAGTAGCGTATCAAATTAATTAAAGTATAAATCATTTAGTTTAAACGTGCACATGTGAATATTGTGTTTATTTCATATTTAAGAATAGGCATTCTTTCCCTCGGTGGGATTCCTCCACAACGTGTAATATTTTAAAACAACATTAGCAATACATAATATATTAAGGCAACCTTTGCGTGTGCTGTGTGCACTCAAAGCCTGTCAATCAACATTAGAGCGCCACCTTCAGGTTGAATAACGCAACCTCTGCCAAGAACAATCATCTCAGTGAAACGCAAAGTTATCAACCAAAACAGATGGTATATTTTAAAAAGCTTTAATACAGGAAAAAGCAGTCATTTTGCATGTAGTAAGGGCCACTGCTTACAATGGCATTAAGGGCCACAGTCCTAAGGCATTAAACACCATGAAATTATATTTCTCATTAGATTCAAATGGGGCAAACATTAATTTTATTATTGGATCATTTTATAAATGTATTGTTATCCATATTATTATTATTTTATTACTTGTGATGTTGCTCATGGTATTGTATTTCTTTTCACTGGAGGTGAATAATGCTTTAGAGGCAGCCAGGTCGGTCTGTGGTACATCAGCGTGTATTCTTCAGGATGGTGGGGGTTTTGCTTTCTGCCGATATTCTGGGATGTGGTGCAGAATCCACCCGGCAGGGGCCAGGAGGGCAACGGCAAACATGGACATAATCAAGAAACTTTGCTGCAGAAAAACACAGAAATACGCAAATGAAATTGAACAGCTTAACATACTTACAGAATTTGAACCACTATTTCATTCAAAAGAGTAACATTGTGAAATAATAATACAATTTTTTCTATTTTATTTTATTTTTTTCTGTTTTCTATTTTAATATGTTTTGAAATGTAATATATTCCTGTGATGGCAAAGCTCAATTTTCAGCAGCCATTACTCCACTATAATTTTTACTATGTTTATCCAATTTGACTATGTTTATCCAATTGATTCAAATGTATTAGAATTGACTAAATTAAAAGCAGCTATCTCAACTTTGGAAGTAAAACTAAAAAAAAAAAACATGCAGAAAAAGAAACAAAATATAATTTGAGTTGAGATTTTTTTACACTGCAGTATTCAGTCTTACTTGATCCTTCAGAAATCATTCCAATAATCAAGAAAGATTTCTCAGTATTATCAATGTTGAAAATGGTTGTGATTTTTGTTGATTTGTTTTTCAGAAATTATTTCATGAATAGAAAGTTCAAAAGAACAGTGTTTATTTGAAATAAAAATCTTTTGTGAAATTATAAATATCAATACTGTCATGTATTTATTTAATGCATCCTAGCTGAATAAAATAATTAATTTCTTTTAAAAAGAAAAAAATATGACTGACCCCATACACAGTATATACACACACCTAACGATCTGAAATAATATTTATTTTTATATATATATGTACTGTATATGTCAGTCATTTTTTTGGAAGATATAAAATTTATTTCAGATTTCGGATATTTATACATACATATATATATATATATATATATATATATATATATATATATATACATATATATATAAGCAGATATATCAGTGTGTATAGAATATCAGTTACAGAGAATCTTCTAAAAATGTTTTCTTGATCTGACATTGTAATTCTGCTTTTCTCCAAACACAAGGACTTTGTTCTTCAATTCAAGGAGTTATTTGAGCTAATCCCATTCTCTCCATTGACCTCAGTTAAACTAACTTAGGCTGATCCCATGAATCTTTGTAACCTCTTAGGATTTTGTAATTATTTCACTCACCCCAGGTCCAATCTTGCTTTTGGGTGGCTTGCTGTAGATGCTGGAGTTGCGTTTCTGGACAAAATCCCTTGCCCTGCAGACTGTCACCGGCTGCACAGCTCCCCTCAGAAAGGCCAGCATCCCACCAGCTGTGTGGGTCAGCACCAGTAAGTCTGGATGCGTCAGAGAAAGAGAGAGGTTAAGGGAGAAGGAAAAAGGGGATGTTCACTGAGTGCAACTGCTGGGTTTCCTGCCTCAGGACTGCTGAAGAGAAAATAGATGTATCCTGTCATATTATAGACTTGGTCTCCCAAAACCGGCCCACTCTTTGGGAGGGGCCTAGACAATACGACCACCCCTGTATACTAACTTTTTGTTAATGCCCCTTTTGATAAGATATGAAATGAATCAGTAGCATACATTGTCATTACCACCATAGGGCCGTTACATCAACTCACGTTGGACCATTAATCCATAAATTATAAAAAACTTGAACTTTTCCTAATCTTACAGATGATGGACAAGCTAATCACATTTGGCTTATAATATAATGCTCCCATAGACCGTAACTATGTTTTCTTCTGCAATTAATGTCTTTTGTGATTTACACCATGCTTTGCAGCCGCTGTTTGACAGCACATGAGTTCACAGGAACATAGGTAGCCGAGAAACACCTGGATCTCTGCTTAGTGTGCATTTAGGGCTGTGTCCAGTACAAAGAGTTACAAATTACAAGAGATCTGATTAGAAGAGCAGATTAAAGGGAGATGAAAGTACAGAAAGTAGTGCAGCTGGCTGTGTTTTCTGTCAGCTGTCAGTATGGCCTGTGTGGTATTGCACTTTATTCATTTTGGTTATCACATTACAGAGGCTGTTCTTTCATGTTAGAACACCACTTGCCATTCAACACTTCCACAGTTTATCCACAGTGGATACACCCTACTCATTGTTTGGTTTATGTACTGGGTGTGAGCAATCTTTTTGTGTCCTGTTATTATGCTATATTTTGATGTCTTCTATGAAAAGAAACTTTGCCTGAGGATTTTTTTTTTCAAATCATTAAAGTGATCTAGGGGAAACTAGGGGAAAAAACATCCTGAAACCAAAGTTGCTTTTTGAAATCATAAGCTCCAACCTTTTTTGGTGATAGTGAGGGGTGTTTATAAAGTTATTGAAATAACAAATAAAATCAATTTTAAAATCAATTTAATCCACATTTGCATAAATTATGTTTGACGTCATGAAGAGTTATGAGAAATTATAGGCCAACAATTTGAAGCCACCTAATGGACAAAAGTTATGCATTGATGGCTTGTCGCCATCCTATGGGAAAAGTCTGATGATTTAATAAAGAAAGAAAGAATTACATTATATTATATTATATTATATTATTTTACATTGTAAAAGACTAAGCTTCTGTGCACATACACATTCAAATGCACAAACCTATAGACTAAACATGTAAATGGGCAACAAGAATGCCGAAGGTTTTCAGTTGGAAAGGTGTCACTTTCCCCTAAGTTCATAATTAACCATCTCTACAACAGAAGTGATTCAATCAAAAACCTACTTTAGCTCGATAATAATATTTTCTTAGAGCTGCTGTAAAGCCAAAACAATCTCTGTCCATTAATTTTCCGATTATCATTGTGAAGCTGCTTTGAAACAATCTGTATTGTAAAATGAAGATGACTTGACTTGACTATATTATGTTATAGCTAATATATTCTAAATTAGCTAATATATTATAAAGGATTTGTAAGAATTATTAAATTCGAATAATATAGACTAAACTAATATCAGATAAAGAATATTACTATAAGTTTTTATATTATAAGTTTTTATATTATAACATATATTATTATTATATATCTATAATATATTATTATAATACAATGTATACGATTTCTATTTGTAATAGAAATTTGTCTTGTCTCCTTTGATCGATTTAAGTTATAAAATACTTAATTGAGTAATTTCTTTTAAAAAATCTTGCTAATAAAAACCTTTAAACGATATAGATATATAAAAACGAATTATTAACTGAAAAATATTTCCTCGTTACATTTTGACATATTGTCTCATTTAGCCCATAGGTCCAACCAACACAGACTGTTGATTGGACCTTTTTGCTGTGTGCTTCATCTGAGCTCGAGCAGATAGATGGCGTAGCGACATTGCTAACCGAATCCTGACGCTTAGCCCTCCCCTCATTGTTTTACTGAATAAGAGGAGGATACAGCACTACATGTAATATTTGCTCACGGGAAACTGAAAGGGAAGAGCACAGACTCTAATTGGGCAGTTTTGTTGTTGAACGAGGCATTAAAAGCGAGTAATGTAGGGCGGATGGTGTAACGTAAAAGTACTAGCAGCCTGCTAGCGCTTCATATTTGTGTTTGTATGTGTGTATGTGTGTATGAACCCGGGACGCGCAGAAGCTTTTTTTTTTTACTCGATAACACTCTACGAAAGAAAAGTGCGAGCAAATTTACTCGGCTAAGCAAATATCAAAAGTCGCTGGCTTGGATTTTGGCTCGTTTTATGAGCAAGAAGAGAAGAGAGGAGCAGTAAACTTGACTCAGGTAGGGTTGAATGCATTTTTTTCCTCCTTTTTCGCTTTGCTTGCTAATCTGCCATGGCGAGCTGCTGAATTAGCTACATTTACAGTTAACGTTATGCCTTGTGTATTTAAACCACAACAGTTCTTGAATGTTTATCCGTAATGTTGGTTATTATAACCTGATAAACTTCATACAGTAACCTATTTCACTCTTCCACACAGAACTAGTAAGCAAAGCTTAGTTATTATGGTTAGCTTGCATGCTAAACCAAAAGAAAACATTAACACCACGCAAGTTCTTTAGTTTACTGCACAAAGAGGTTGAAACAAATAGATAAGCCGCATTTTGATAACTTTTTTCACACAAAGGAGCTGTAAAGAACCACCTGAATGCTAAATGCACACAAAGCTAGGCTAGCTGAGTATGCGTAGTTTGCAGTTATTACAGATGTAATGCCTTCATGTGTGCGGACACGTCATTTAATAAAGAGGAAGATTCATTCTAGGAATAAGCTTGTCTGCTCAAGTGGAGCTGTCAGTATTCTCCAGCATGCTGTAACCAGTTTCAAATATGTGACTTGCTTCATTAAGGAGATACTCTTCCAGTTGTCCAGCATAGCATATAGATACTAATGAGTTCAAAAAGCGTATTTGGCATGTCAGAAATGTTTCTGCTTGTAAAAAGCTTGTATAGTTCCCTCGAGAGGGCTTTTTTGCATCATCTAACAGGTCCACCCTCTCTGACCTGACTTTGTTTGTGTTTAGAAAAGAGGTTAGTGCACTCTGCCTTATTTTGGACCTCTGCAATTAGACAGGGTATTGTTTAGGAAAATTAGTGGACAGGAACATATTCCCCTGTCTTTGTCTTGACTGTTTATTTCCTCTGGAATTCTGGAAGTCATCAGGGCCTAATTAAAGGCAAAGTTTTAACTGATGCCCAAATTGGTTTACATCAAGTCCCATCCTGTTTAGCCCCCATGAGTTCATTCACCTCTCCAGTATCTCTCTGTTTCCTATACATGGGCCCTTTTGACTCCCATGTTCCCAGGAGCCTTAAAATGTGTTGTGAGATTGTGCTAATGAAGAAATGTTTTGCGTTCGACGTGGTAATGGAGAAGATCACACTGCAAATCATTTGGAGTTGTAAGAAGTATTCAGGGATTTCGAGTATCTTGATTATCAGATGTCCTTCAAGCCAGAGTAGAGATGGTGTGATTTACTGATAGCCTTGTGCATGAGAATCAAAGGTAAAAGTTTTAATGAAAAAAAACCCCCGATTCTTTTCAGCTTTATCTGCCGCTGCTTTGTTGAGAGAATGTCATCCTTAATCTAGCTCAATCAGTAGCATTGTTGTTCATCAACGTGGCTAATTCAAGAAACAATTGAGTGAAGAGAGCAGCTTGTGGTTTTGGTCCTGCAGTATTGTAAATGTGTTGTGACTCTGGTCGATGTGTAGGGGTTTCCCCCTCTTTTTTTCATCTTCCTGTGATGTAGGCCATCCTTTGCTTTACTGCCGTGCTGCAATATGTGCTTGTGCCAACAGTTAAGTCAGATTTACGTCTGGCGGTGCTGCAGTTCTGTGTTAAAGGGATAGTTGACCTGAAAATGTGAGTTCTGCCATCGTTTACTCATCCTCATGTCATTTCAAAACATGTATGACGTCCTTCTGTTCCGGATATGAAATGTTTTGAAGAATTTTCATGAAGATCAGTGACCTCAGCTCAGACGGCATTGCAAAAGTTGTCCATATGACTTGTGCTCTATACTACAAGTCATATGATTTTATAAATCATTATTCACTGGTAATCTTCCCATCCAGTGAGATTATAATTTGAAAACGGCTGACATCAGATCAGCCCAATTTGTGAATTGGGTCAACTAGTTAATTGCAATGAATCAGCTTTTATTCACTGATCCGGTTCCCGATGATTTGTTTGCTGCAGTTTGATTTGGAATCTTAGTGAATAGAGTGGTGCAGGTATGACATCACTTTTTAGGCCAAAAAGCAGAAGCGAGTTAGCATTTTGACACTTCTAGTTACATCAACCTGAAGCCAATGTTTTTTTTTAATGGTATTTTGGTTAAATGGCTGTAATAAGGTCTGTTGTGAACGCAAGCTCAAGGCACTTTCACATTTTATGCTATAACATAAAATACATCAGTATTATCCCACTTGTGATTTATTTATTTTTTTAAGCTTTTATGTGCCTTGAAAAAGGCGGTTGATAACATAGGACTGCATAGGCAGTAGGGGACATTAAACATCATCACAGTGAAAAGGTAAACTCAGTCTGTATATAAAAACTGAAAGAGTTGCCGGAAGCTTGGCGAAGTGACCGTGGTGTAGTTCGTTTATAGCCTACATTTAACTTTTTACTTCTGGCGTATACATTTAGGCTTCAAAATTCATAAAAAATTGTTCATCTGTGAACATTATCTTCATGGACAAAGCGTGTAAGTGTCATAAACCTTTGATCACAGAGCTTGTTTTTTTGCAAAAATCCAAAAGCCTATGGAAAAATCATTGGGTTTTTGTTGCGGGAACCAGTGTTATGCTAACTTCTTATAAAGTGACGGCATACCTGCACTCTTAATGACTTATATTTTGATCTTTTCCTCGTAGCTTTCTGTATGACTGGAATTTAATACAAGAGCCTTTTGTCTTTATATTTTTTGTTTGTTTGTTTTTGTTGCTTCATTTGGTGCTATAATTGTGTGGAAATAAGCAGAGTAAAGATTCTTCAAAAGGTTAATAGTTTTGTTTTTGTTTTGTTTTTGTGAGCTGCTTTGTTTTTTGTTTTTTGTTTTACTGTAAAAAGCACAATGCATAGTGTGCATGGATCGATGAAAAATATGGACACGGCTCAAAAGTAAGTCTTTCTGCTGGCACATTTGGGCCAGTGATTCAGATTTTACGTGCCCTGCCAGTATTTTCACTGACTCCACCACATGACACACAGTTATACAATTTATTTTTAATGATATGTCTGTGTATGGGGTCAGAAAATATATTTATCATTTTTATTAAATGTCATGTTTTGACAGCAAAAAAAAATAGTTTGTCATTTTGAATAGCTTGCTTGACTTAATGTTTACAATACTGTTCAAAAGATTGTAGTCAGCAAGATTTTTTTTTTGAAGACTTTTATGCTCACCAAGGCTGCATTTGATAAAATAAAAGTTAAATTTATTGTTTTTTCTTTTCTTTTTTTTCAGCAGCCATTACTCCAGTCTTCAGTGTCACATGATCCTTTCAGAAATCATTCTGATATGCTTATTTGGTGTTTGCATACATTTAAAAAAAAACATTTGTTTTGATCAATGTGGAATTGGGTGGAAACTATTATTTTTCAGGATTCTTTGAATAGAAAGCTCAAAAGAACAGCATTTTTTAAATTGGAAGTCTTTTGTATTTACGGTCGCTTTTGAGTAATGTGTCCTTTCTGAATAAAAGTATTAATTTCTTTAAAAAAGTTAATTTACTGTCCCCAAACTGTTTTGTTTTTAACCCATTCTTCACGGATATTCAAGACTCTCTAGTCATTCTTGCAAACCTAACTTCCCACCATTAAAAAGCAGAATTTGCAAGTCATCTAATTTGTGACATGTTTAAGTTTGCAAGACATGAAAACGCATGTACACGATCAGTGAATGCAAGATGTAGTGACATCACGGCACACTGACCCGAAAGGACAAGTGACAGTTCTGCCAACTGTCCTGAAACACTCTCTCACTGTGGACCGTCAGGCCATCTTCATTCTTGAGTGCTGCCTGTGGGATAACTGCTTCACAGCTGACAGTAGATCCAGTCAGTCCATCAAGAATCGTTATGAAATCTTTTGCTGTTATGAATTAGTTCACTGTCTCTCGTAGCGATGTGCCAGGGTTTTGCAGACTCACTGTGGGGTACTTGTGTACAATGTAACACGAGTAGCTTGCCAATTGTATAACCTTGAAAAGTATCGGATCCGTTTGTATTGATCAGCGGCGCCCCAGGTATGATAAAAAAAAAAAAGGTTTTATTGGGCTTTTGTTTACTACGTGTCCATAATCTAAATGGTTTTATAATAATCTTATCGCAACGAAAATATTATCTTATGAAATATTGCTCATGTTCAGTACAATGATGTTTCAGCTCATTTGGCTTATGTACTTCAGACAAACAAGGAAATCTGCTGCATTATAAGGGCTGCGTCCTTATACATTTGGACTTTGCTGACATAATTGCTATAATGGTTTGTTATTTTTTTTTTTTCCAACATTAAGCCACAAACATGGTAGTTGGCTGATGGATGTAGAAATGTGAATAAAATAATTTTTTTTTTCAGTCTGCAGTCTTTGAAGGTCCCTGTAGTTCCACAAGCACACTGGCTTGACCTCTGGCTGCTGTCACTGGAGAGAGAAATTGGATGGGGAAAGGAAAGTGGGACATGTTTTCATTTTCCACTCCCCCTTGTTGTCCTTGGCAACCACTTTTTTCCCCTTCTCTTAAAATGACAGGCTGAGTCAGGTCCCAATATTTCACCTTGTCCAATTGGTTGTTTGAGCTCTTTCTCTCTTTGTCTCACACACACACACACACACACACACACACACACTCATACACATACACACACACACACACGGGAATTAAGTGCTCACTTCCTTTGTCTACCCCTCATCATGATGCATTAATGAAACCCAGTGCTGCTCAAGACCAAGACTGCAGCAATGAATTTATTTCAAATGCTGGAAGTGAGCTTTAATGCTGTTTCACACATTCTCATTGAGATGTTATTCTCTGGATCTGCCATATCTTACAAGAGTAATGTTGCATCATAAAAAGTGATGGTAAATTACAGCACAGAGGGGATTTACTATATGAGCCACTTCCTGTGCCTGTTAACTTGTAGGTTGACATCACATGTAGCCATTATTCATTGATATTTTTGACATTTCAGGAAGTTTAACTTCTCTGCTCCAGATTGAATCAAACTCTGATTATAGAGCATAGCTGTAAGTTTTATTTCCTCTTTTCACCCTAGTTCTTTTTTTTTAATTTTTTTATTTGACTTTATTGAGCATTAGTGGTTCATTGGTCACAAAACTAAAGGTCGACCGATTGATCGGTTTTACGATTAATCAGCAGATTTGGTACCAATAACCAATTTGCTGGTGCAATCGCTTATCGGCGAAAATCCAAACCGTGTCCGTTGCTGAAGGGGCTGAGAAGGGTATGAGAAGGGTGTGCTGTCATTACACAGTACAAGAGTGCTCTCTAGAGACAAAATAAAAACTATCACTTATGCTTTGGTGTTTTTTTGACACGAGACAAAGATGCAGATTTAAAACACTACCATAAGTGTTTTCATAAGATTTTGAGATGAAATTTTGCATTTTGAATTTTACGTTTAGATAATCAAGTGTTCTAAAATAGTAGCAAATAAAGTGAGTATACAATATACATATTAATCATCGGTTTAATTTAAGTCCTATGGTCTTTGAAGATATTTAAAGATGGCCGTCTTTAAGTATGAATGTTTGGAATTATATGAAATTGGAAAACGGTAAGATAAACATTGATTTAACATTTAAGTTTGGACATTTGCTAATACATTTTTACATTTTAAGTTGTTTCTCAACATTAGTTAATGCACTATGAACTAATGCACTGAATTATCAGGATATAATTAATATTATTATTTATATTTAAAAAGTACAGTACATTTTAATGGTTCTGTACTGTTTTTAAATTTGTAATAAAGCTTTTAGTACTTTTCATTCAGTATCCATTTTAAAAATCCAAATTATCAGTTGATTGATAGGTTATCGGCCAATGGGGGCCAACCTATCGGTTGACCTCTACACAAAAATCATGGTTTGGATCATATTACGGTTTTTGTTTCATGGATCGGATCGTTTTTTTGGATTAACAAGCAAAAAAAAACCTAACAAAAAAAACCCCATTTATTACTTTAAGCACACTTAAAGTACTAAAATGCCTAAATACTGCAAATACGTCATTGGACAACATTAGGCTACATATAAAGAAACAAAATACATGGCCATGCCATGGATAAATAAAATGAAATGGCCTCAGCAAACCATGTTGTTGATAAATCATATTAGAACAATAAAAGTGCTTGTTATTAATAATGTATCAGTGTTGAAAAAAAAATTAATTTAATATTACATTAATAGTAAGCCTCTTTAATATTTTCAAATAACATCTTGCTGTTTGAGCTGCACGCGGTGAAGCGAAGAGAATGAAGACCTGTAAACTGAAGTGCTTTGCTTGAAGGTTAATCAACTCAATGGTCGCCAGAGCACGACTACTAAACCCAAAGAATTTACAGCTTTTGATTACAATAGTGTATAATGTCCCATTCATAGCCTTTAATGTTTTGCATTGGTGTTTGAGCACATGCGCTGAAGCTGAAGAACTGAATGAGCACCGGGAAACTGAAGAGCTTTTCCAGCAGGTTATTTAACTTAATGAAATGCATCCTATATGAGATTAACCAGATATTTATATATTTATATTACATAAACGTTATATTACAACTTATATCTGCACAAAATGACGCTCTCCACACGCTAAAGATAGAATCACTGGTACAATGAAGTGCTTTACTGCATCGTTAATTAACGCAAATGCATGCTATATGAGTTTAATCCTATACACACAAAAATAAACACAAAATTACAACTTACAATGGCACAAAAGGCTGCAGATGCACCAGCAAACTTGATTGTGCTAGTCATAAAGGTGTAACTCCGTGGACTTGCTCTTTCCGCCACACTGCGCTGAGTCACGGGTGCACAAACAATTCACAACATTCTTTAACAGTGGTGTTCTCATTATAATTTTATGTAGCCTTTATGGCAGATTTGTGCTGCACATGTTGTACTTAACTGTATCAAGCAATTCAAAACCATAATGGTGAACAGTGCACATCTGAAGTGTCTCAGCTGATGGAAATAATACATTATCTATCGGCATTAATATATAGGCTTAATTTTCTTATAGGATCGATAACAATAACGGTAAAAATGACCATTTATCGGCAGATATCGATATGTTTTCTGGAAAACATCAATTTTTTTGTTCAGTGTAATTATTGAATTTAACTACACTAAAAATGATCAAAAAAAGATTAAAAAGGAGTTGAACAATCTTAATTAGTTAAAATCCTTCAAGATACCTTGTCCTCTTGTGACATTTTTGTCCTGTACTGTCACACCGGTGGACATTGTCACACCATAGCATGTTTCAGCCTTTTGAATCATCAGTTATTAGTCTTGCTATTTGTAGCTAACCTGTCATTAGCAGTTTGCAAGACTCATCTGCATAATTTTCCTTGATGTAGTTTAACATACGTTTTTTAATATTAAAACATAATTTTTAATTTAACACTTTTATAGTGGTTCCAAAAAACTCAAATATTTGAACTCTCATACAAAAACTAACCATGTGTACGTCATGGCCTTCACAGGGGGCTTCAGTAACATGATCTTGAATGGGTCCTTCAAATAATCAAAATTGTCCTTGGAATTTGCCCGATTTAATATCAGGATAGGGCATCACAGCGGAGGACATAGTTTTCAGTGACAAAATGTGTCTGGATCATACGCGTTTAGAAATATATTGATGAAAAAAAAGATTGCCATTTACTAAAATAGACGAGTGAAATGAGAGTAATGGAATATAATTAGTCAGAGGGCCGTCCACCGAGGGGTATCCAGCAGCACCGCCAGGCATCGCGGAGGACAATATGGCAGTGCGTTTTGGGAACCAGACTAAGATTTTTTTTGTTTCCTTTTTTTTTTTATACCATTATTATACCATTATAGGGTGGCTGTGTACACACACTGCCGACACGCATTTATGTTCAAACACTATGTAAAAGTGTATTTTGCATAACATCCCCTTTAAGTATCACCTCTGTTTAAAAAGATGCAATCTAATCCTGTTTACTTGAAATAAGCTTATTGACCTGTTGCTATGACGGCAACTCCTGGATGACCTTCGAAGAATCTAATAACACTGGATCATGTCAAATCATCAACGGTAAAATCCAGATAAATGAGTAATCTATGTATGAAGAACAGGCCCCAGGCCTGGGACTTTATGTTGTTGATTTATTATGTTTATATGCGGCAGTCATTCATGAGGGGCTGCTTTACTTTCTTTTTGTTGTTTCTTTATTTTGTGATTTAAAATAATGTTGATCGTTTGCTGGTTCCCGCCTCCTTCTCTTAAACCTTATTACTGTGGTATCTAAAAAATTAGTATTAGTATCTCTTTTCATGCTACTAGTATGTTTTAATGATTAAATGTTAATATGGCTTGCCATAGGCCTGAGGGTTGTATCAATCAATATTGTATTGCAAACTAAACTCTCTAAGTTAACTCATTCAACATCATCTCTGTGGCTTGACATCACTCTTATATGAGACCTCAGATCTTGCCGGCATTTATTCGTTCATTTTAAAGGCATGAAATAGGCAAAAGTGGTTTGTTGGAGTGTGTGTTCCCAAACCACAACTCACTGCTGGAATGCCCTGCTTGGAGAGTTGCGGTCTGGGCATTTAGTTTTTTTTCTTCTTCTTTGTCCAAGACAGATGGGTTATTTGCATTTACTCTGATTAAATCAGCTTTTAATTAAGTTGTGTTATTGAGATGAATAAGATGCATAATATTCATTTAAGTTTTTATATTTTTAGCATTGACACTTTTAATTGACATGCTGTGTTGTTCGGTTAGTATGCAAGGTACAGAGTCAGACCCTCTTAGAAAAAAACTCATGCCCTTTAAAACACTGCCAATATAGTTACACTCTAACAGACGCTGGGCATCTTTGGATGTTGCATTGTCTCTCACACTATTTGTTTTTTGCAGTCTTATTTCAATGCCCTCTATTAAACCCATCCATTCAGGGTCAGGTTCTCAAAACTAGGCTAATGTTACAATGCTTCCTTAAGATTGTTTAGTTGCCTAGTCGTTCAGGGAATTTACAGTTGATTTTGAAAATATGTAGTTTTGCAAATTGCTAATGCTAAATAGCTGATTGCTTGTTTTGTTAGTTGGAGATGGTTTACACGCATAGCCTAATAGCTTTTCTAAGTGTTACAAGTAGACAAGACTCTGCACATGGCCATCTAAAAATGCATGGCTAATTCTAGACTGTAGTCTCAGCAGGGTTTTCAGAAGCACTTTCCAAAATGCTTTAATTTTTGACTGACTGGCTTTCTGATGGCATTGACAGGAGGCTCTCAGTGACCCATTTAAGGTTTTTGATAATGCATTAGCAGTCTGCCCCACATCAGGCTTCACTGAGACTCCACGTGCCACTGAGATGATAGTGAAAACTTCACTCTGTCAGACACACTTAGACTCTGAGACACACTGGGGCTTCTGGTCATCCTTCTCACCACAGGCTATGTCTTTCTTATGTGTATCTATGCCTAAACTGTGATTGAGTACATTATGAGGAACAGATTGTACTTGTTTACAATAGTGCTTAATCACTTCTGTATTGTGCACTGGTCCAATAAGGCTTTTAAGTCCAAAGGCTTACACGTTTAGAAAAATTTTGATAAAATGTCAAATGTTTGTCACATTGCTTTAGAAAGAATGAGCATTTCTATTCATTTTCCATGAAATTATGCAATCTGAGGTTTCTTTCTCACTATACTGTTATCCCTTGAGCCAGAGCAACATAGGGAGCTCACGTACAGAAAACCGGAGTTATGAGTTAACCGGAGTCAAAGACTATATAGAAAGACGATTCACTCCTATTAGTTATGAATGAGAGAAACTGCAACTTGCTATATGGCGGAATACGTCCCACCTTCTAAGTAAAGGAGCCAATTGCTGATTGATAAAGACAGTGTCACTGCAGCTGTCGTTAGAGGCTCTGGTTCCCATAGAAACCTGAGTCGCATTTAGGACTGCACATGTGCATTGGCTCCTTTAGCCTGAAAAATAAGCTTTTTTTTTTTTAAACGCTATTTGAGCATAAGAAACCTTTATAGGATACATGTCAGATTTTGTTGCTGATTTGAAATGTTATTTAATAACATGAAATACCCAAACATGGTGGCCAAGTGAACAGACTTTCCTTGAAAGAGACTTTGCTGGAGTGCATGTAATTTATGTCATGCATGCGTATGCATTAATCCGATATGAACAAAGGCACAGCCAGAGAAGAGACAGTTGAAACATGAAACCAAATAAATAGACTACTATAATTGTATATGATTTTAAGTTCAAGCAGTTTCTCGTATTTTCAATAATCGTGTAATTATCGCAATGGTTAGCATAAGCTTTTAGCATTGCATAAAAATATGTTTCATACGGTGATCAGAATTTGATCGCAATTGGAAGTAACTTCAAACACTCGAAGTGAGTTTAGAGCTAAAATTGTTTTAAATTTCTGAAATATTGAGGTTAGCTGGTAGCCTGATATAACATGGGAAATGAGCAGCGGTGTTGACACTCTCCTGATTCAGATAAACTCCGCCTTTGTTGGCCACTCCTCAAGACCCAGTTAGCCTGCTTTGGACCAAGGTATTTTGCGGGCCAAAAACCCCTGGTCATTGGCCCCAAGGGGGTCCGATCAAGCCCCCGAAGTCACAGTGGAAATGCGACTTGCTCTGGCACACAAGTACACTCACTTTTGGCCCAATAGTGGAAATGCGGCTAATGGGAACAGTCAGACGTCCCCACCTCCATACAGAGATAAAATCCTGTGTTAGCCTATTAGCCTATTTCCCTTACTCTAAAAGTCAGAGAGCCCCCCAGCATTCCTCTGTTTCACAGTAATGAGGTATCATGATCACAATGACTCATCTTAATGAGAACCAAGTCATATGAACAACTTTCAACTCACCCAGCCTCCTCGCTTCCTTTGTTTCATCTGGATCTAAGCGTTTGTCCTGAGAAAGTGAACGCCTACCTGTATCTGGACTTGGCATATCAGGTCACGCTCAGCACAGAAATACTTCACAAAAGTCTTTCCTCTGGGAGGAAGAAGATCCAGTTTCAACCTAATTCTGGACACACTTTTAGTTGTTCATTGTGATTGGTGTTTTTTTTTTTTTTTTTCTTTTCGCTTGTAAATTGCTCTGCCTCTCTAGCATAGAGACCAAAAAAGCTGCCATCCCAATTTTTCCTCTCTTTGGATCAAGCTCTTAAACTGTGGACTTAGTGGACGCAGATGTCAAATACATTATCATGCTTGTCAGTCCCGTGTTGATCTAATTCTCTGTGGTTTTAAGAATAGCCAAGGTCCTGCTCTATTTATAAAGGCTCATACAGCAGAGTGGTCTTAAGAAACGTCATGCTGCAGGGTCTGAGGAGTATGTAAACAATTTATTTATTTGTCTCTTGTACACTCACAAGCTTCAGTTGTCAGTGGTTCACATCTATGGAGGACCAGGAGTGGCTTTTAAAAATAAAATGAATAAATGACCTATTTAATAATAAGGTTTTAAATGGACAAATTGACCTTTCGCCCACAGTTTGATTGACAGACCATCTGACCAATCATAACCCTGAATCCACCATTTTGTCCGACAAAGCAGTCAGGGGAGTAAGGAGATTTACGTTGGTGAACTTGAAAAATTGTGCACTCACATCTTTCCGCGGTTGAAACAACATTCCTTCTGATGTCCATTCATGTTTATTTGATGCTGTAAATGAACTAGTATGAAGAGATGGTTGGTTCACAGGGCGCTTGAACTGAGGAGCTACAGCGATCTTTCACGATACATTAAAGAGCCACTATACTGTATTTATTGTTTAAATTCCTTAAAAAAAATACAATATTTGAAATTTGAAACTTTGATTCATATCAAAAGTAATCTGGTCTGTTTTGTCTGTCGACACGTTGTCAGTGTCCTCTTTGCGCCTCGATGTATTTTTCACTGTGTGAGAACATGTGTGGCGTGAGAAGGGCATGGCTTGTCAGACATAGTGACAGTAACTAAAGGGGGCGAGACTTTGCGAGCGGTCAATTAATAGACCTATTTAAAATTTTATTTAATTAATGTTTTAAAATGTGCATTAAAAGTTATTAATTTGCTATAAAGAGTTTTAAATGTGTCCATGTACTTTTAAATTTAAAAATCACTTAATTTCATTATTTAACTACATTTTTAAACATTAAAAACTAAATAGGTCTTTTTTTTATGTTTGAATTAAGTGTCACTGCTAATCATCCATTCACAACAGTTTGGAGTTGTGATATCAAAAAGGACCTTCCTAAGAAATGTATGGTGGCCAAATCACTAAATTTAGTCCAGCTGATTGTGGAAAGGGCAGCTGAATGCGTAGAGGTAATTACATAGAAAGGACACCATTCATTAAGGTAATTGTCTCTATTGCTTGCGTTTCTCTCTGTCTTGGTGTTCTGGTGCAGAATGTGAGTAGAAGGTGAAAAATGGATTTCAATGGTTCATATTTTGAGTTTCACATCTGGTTTAGATTTGGCTAGTGCAAAAGAATCCCACACAGGGTCCATTCAGCCCCCGTTTAACATTAAGTACGTTTACATGCACTTCAGAAGTTTGATTTCATTTGGACTGAAGAAATTTGTCTTTTTTAAAATGTCATGTATATACTTTAGTCCTACCAATCCATTTTTTGTGAAGCTGCACTAACAGATCTAGATAATGCAATTAAAGCTCAATTTCGTCCAGCAAGACAGAGGTGATATGCAATGTGTTTTTAGTCCCTTCAAATATTAGATTTATGCATTGCCATGTGTATTTGAACAGACAGATGAAAACTAGCTCAACTATGCAAAAACCAGCTGTAGCTCTATTAACTGCACATGCATACATGCTTAATGTCTCAAGGTGTTAATGAAATTGAACGTCATGTTTCATTAGTCAAATATTTAGATTTGGATAGAATAGATTTTTGCAATTGCATATTTGTCAGGATGTTCCAGACAATACCATATTTTCCTCACCATTCCTGGATTTAAAAGAAGCTGATCTGACTGAAACATAAGTCTAACTGTGTTCCAACCACAGCCAAGCTATCTTCCACCGTCATATCATGTGGCTCAGTCAAACATTTGTATGATTCGGGAATTCCACACCGTTCTCCCCCTCCTTTCCTTTCTCCGCTTCCTACGTTCATTCATGCATCACTGAAAGGGTCATAGGCTGAGTCTACTGGGAGTGCGAGCTGATGAAAGTCCTTTTAAAAATTGAACAGTGGTGGAGTCTTGCCAAGTAAGGGGACAGAAACTGTACAGTTTTTGTGATTCCTGGTTTTACTTTATAATCTATTCTATTCTAGTTGCTTAATTCATTTAAAATATATGGAAATTGAATTATGTGACCCAGTATGCTTTGCACTCTCTAACACACTACATATATTTCGACTAATTAATATTGACAATGATATTGCAGGAGACTTGTTCATGTTGTCAGCTAAAATGGTAAGACGGTGGTTTTAAGTATTAACAATAATGCTCGAGTCAGTGAGGTGGTAGATTGCAGTATTGATCAGCTGGCTTCTCATTCAGTCCTTCTGTTCTCATCTACATAGTTCTCATCTAACTATATATATATATATATATATATATATATATATATATATTATATAAATACTATGCACACATTTTTTGGCATATAGTCAAACTCAATGTCATTTTTAATTTGCTTAGAACACCAAAATGAGCATGACAATATCTACAGCCCAAGTTTTATTTATAGTAAAAACAGTCTCATACTGTCATGTTTTTGAAGAAATTAATGAAACATGGCATTTCCCTTTTGTGGAGGAGAGAGACCGCTAAAGATGCTTAAACATAAGCACAAACATGAAGCAGGCCAATTTGCCAATGAAAGCATAAAACATGCATAATTGTCCTTCTGCCATGTGTGTACTAGTGGGGGGTGTTGGGTGGTTGGGGTAAAATGTGACCTGGACAGCTCTTTGTGAGATTCACCCAGTTACATCATTTCCATCAATGAATAACCAATAAAACTCCGACACTTCTTCTGCGAACAGTGCTGCATTATTTAGAAGTGCTTATCTGACAAAGAGTGAATGAATGCAAAGAATGATGACAGCGAAAAGCTTTGGCTTATGTGTTTGTCAATTCTTTCCCTGACCGCTGTGGCCCAAGTGTAATGAACATAATCATCAGTCAAGATAAATCTATATTAATTACTTTGAAATTCATGCCAAAGACAGTATTTGAATACCCTGTGTATTAACTTAGGAATTTCTAGATCATATTGTGCTTTTGCTTTACTTCGTCTGTGACACCTTTCATTAAAAGGAGGAACGTCTTGTATCTGTCGTCTAAACATTGAAGTGACCCAATACTCTGCTGATGCTTTTTTCGTTCCTTGCTTAGCAACAAATGAGACTTGCCAATTCTGGCATCTATAAAAGGCTACTGGAATGTGGCCAATGTCTTCAGAAAACATCTCATTGTCTTGTGCTGATCTGACCTTTTAGGACCCAATTAGATGTTTTATGAAATTGTATTTGCTGAATCTCACATTTTGAGGATGGGATGTGGGCCGAGTGCTGTGTGAAGCATTCCTCAAGCTCCCTCCGGGAAAGGGCGAGCCTTGTCTGTCAAAGCACAGTGTCTCCTGACGAAATGTCATTCCTCCTCCTCATCAAAAAAAAAAGCAGTTTAGGGAGGGGGAGGGGGTATGCTGTCCTTCAAAGGTGCTGGTCTCTTTGTGTTTCATTCACTGAACATTGTTAGGCTTGACGGATAAAGTTTGATCGCGTGGCATTTTCACTGTTTCGCTGCTTTGCCCAGCCCTGATGCTCAAATCTCTGTGGAATTCCGGTAGAAAAGCGGGGCAGGGTGGACCAGACGACCTGCAGCTGGCCTGGTGTGGCTTGGCTGTGTCCACGCTCATTAGTTTCACATGAGCCAGACCGCCACCGCTCACAGGAAACTGCCACAGGGTGCCCGTGACCCCTCCCCACCTCCCATCTCTGTCTCCCCACCTCAGAGAGAACTACAGACACCCTGGAACAGAGAGCCCTTTATACCAGTGATTTTCAATGGACATTGCTTATGCTCAGTGGTCTGGTAAAGTGTTGTACCCCAAACACATTTAACTTTTCTCTCTCACAGTCTCTTTACTCTTATGCTACCATGCAGACTGGATGTCATTGGAATTCATGTGTGGAAGTGGAATTTGGGTGCATGTTTGTTGAAATCAAATGGGATATACGTGGTCCTGTCCAAACGTAACAATGAAAATGGCACAAGAACACTAGGAATACATCCTACAATGTCTGTTTGTTATTGGGACATGAATATGTTGCTATGTGATTTTGGAAGAGTAAAGCTTGATTTAAAGGAATATTCAGGATTCAATAAAAAGCAACAGCATTTTTTATCAGCATAATGTTTATTACAGTTTATTATCTTTTTGACTCATTACTCTTTTTTTTTTCTGGTTACTAGGGCTGGGACAATAAATCGATACATCACTTGATTCTCAGATTTTACAAATGCATCAAATTGATTTCAGATATTAGTTTTTAACAGCAGATGGCGCTCTAGGCTAGTTTTTAATCGCACGTTCAAATGCTCACGAAGTAGAGTGCGCTTGTGCGTTCGGTTGAGTCTGAAAATTTACTTGCTCCTCAGAATGCGAGATTTAACAGCCCACTTCAAACACCATTGTAATTCGCTTTAGTGCTGCAACGACGCGTCGACGTCATCGATTACGTCGACTATGAAAATACGTCGACGTGCGTGAAATGCGTCGACGCGTCACACTGTTTACATTCATCTCGCGTAATGGCGAGAAAGTTCCATTCTATCACAAAAACCTAGACCACGATTATCAAAAGTATGGGAATACTTTAAACAGAGGCCAAATAAAACGGTCCTTTGTTCCCTTTGCAGAACCGAAATGGCGTACCACCTATGGAATTGGATCTCTGCCAAATGTTTGCGCGCGCAAGATCATATTTTGAGCGTGCGAAAGGGCATTGCGCACGCGCGTGAACTGAGTTGAGGAGAAAATCTTCGTCTAGCAAATAAGAAAATATTTCGAGCGAACGAATCAGTTTTAAATTTCAAAGAAGTTTATTTGGATGTGCGCGGACGTTCTCTTTCGCACGTGCAAGGTTTGAGTTGCTCGCGCTCCTGATTCCCGCCCTGCGCGCTCGCTAAGACTCGCTGCATTACAGACAGAGCAAGAGGAAAAACACATGGTTCAGGACTTGAACACTATCAAAGTTCCTTTTAAGACTGTATAGAAAGTCTTTGACACTCTTCATTTTAAAGTTCAAATGTCTACCACTGGACGAGCACACATAAGTGGCTTATTTTTAATCAAAATCAAATCGTATTATTACATAATGGCGTGTCCCAGTGTTTCTACACCTCCATTAACTGCTAAATTAGTTCTAACTTCTTACTAAAAGATCACTAGATTAATAAAAAAAAAACCTTAATAAAAATAATCGTTTGATTAGTCGACTAATCGAAAAAATAATCGTTAGATTAGTTGACAGAAAAAATAATCGTTAGTTGCAGCTCTAATTCGCTTCAACCTTTTTGAACTTTATGAATGATTATTTTAAAGAAGGTTCAAGTGGTGTGTGTAAAGAATTGGAAGCTAGCACAATATGGCTGTTTCTAAAGCACGCAGTGCCATCTACTCTTAAAAACTATCCTCGGAATCAATTCAAGAGAATCTTGGTGCATTCGAAAAATCCCAGAATCGATCTATAATTATTTCTCTATTCGCTATGCATCGACTTATTGTCCAAGCCCTACTGGTTATGGTGAGAAACCAATTTTATAAAAAGATTGTACACTACTGTTCAAAAGTTTGAGGTCTGTATGGCCCCGTTTACACCTGGTATTAGGATTTTGGTCAATTGGATCACAAGTGGACGACGCTGAATACAGGTGTAAATGGGGCCTAAAACAGCCACAAAAGACCACCTACTGACCTAACAGGTAAACATTATGGGAAGCACGCTTTCCAGAGAGGATTTAAACTTTGTTGGCTGAATATCCAAGTTTGGTTTGAAAATTTAAGGTTTTTGAGCCAAACATTTCAGGATTTTTCTTCATATAGTGGACTTCACTAGGGTATAGCGGGTTGAAGGTCCAAATTGAAGTTTCAATGCAGCTTCAAAGGGCTTTACACGATCCCAGCCGAGGAATAAGTATATTGTCTAGTAATGCTTCTCGCGCTACGTAATCACGTTGGAAAGGTCATGCGTAGGGATGCAGCAATTAACCATGTAGGGATTCACAATTAATCGTGATTTATTTTGAATTAATGGTAAAGGCTCTGCTATACCAAGCGTTTCTGTTACATGGAACTGTTGTAACTTGCACAAAATGAAAACAAAGTTACCAGCCATTACTTCTGGTCGTTTGCATATTTCTTGGCCCCCTCAATATTTTGTTGTATGAATATCTGAACATGCAATATATCAAATGAACGAACAGATTCTCTGCTTTTTAAACAAAAAAAAAATGTTTTACTCCAGCTTCATGTTACTCCATCTGTATTTTAAATGAACATTAGATCGAGTCGATCAACACCCCCAAAGCTTCTCAGTCCTATATCTCATCCTGGGTCGAGATTTCATTCAGTAACGCAGTAAGGCGGTTTTGATTCATGTGCTGTTTAATGCTGATGACCTCGTTATTTTTCATGTGCTTCTGCTTAATTGTGAGATTGTGCCTTCCTGCTGCTGCTTCATCTGTGTTTTGATCTGGAGATGCTGCATTCATTCAGGAGATGCGCAATAGCGCCGCTTACTGTATAACAGTGGAAACACGAAAAGCCTGAGATACTAGTCAATGGCAGGGAAGCGTTTTCTCTTAAAAGATGATATAACTCATCAATAGCAGGGAAAGAGTTAAAAGGGAAATACATGGCTAATATGTAGCTTATATTTAAAAGAGACAAAGACTTTATTATTCCTGTTTAAGTATTTTATTTTAAGTCAAAAAAACAAACAAAAAAATCAATGTTTTCAAGTTCTCATGTACAAAAGAAATGTAAAGAATGCGCAAACTGAAAACACTAAATAATTTTTAAAAACTATTTCCATTTGTTATTTTCAAAAGAGAAGTACTGACAGAGCAGAGGTCACCTTTTATTTAATTTCAAAGGGAGCAATCTACTTTTGTTTGTCTTTATTTTTGTGCTGTATTATTTGGCTACTGTGTAATTTCTGTTTTAGAAGGCGACAATAAATAACACTTCATGTTAATGTGATTTTACACATTCGTGAAATTAATGAATGCAAAATAATTGTGATAATTTTGAAAGCGTGATTATTCCTCAGACTATAATCGTACCAACAAAATCTATAATCGTTGCATCTCTAGTCATGCATGATTGGTCTCATTTACCTCCATTGTAAGTGCCTTAATATTTCACTAATTTTTGTTTTTGTTAAAGAAAAGTAGGGGCAAGTACAAATTAATTTTTGTGGTTGTCAAAATTACACCACAAATGCTGTCCGTTGAGCTTAACTTGTATTGAACCTGTAATATCTCTTTAAGGCACTGTTGCAATGTCTGATGCCCTTTTTATAATGTGCTAAGTTGTTTTGTGTAATGTTTTCTTGTTCATGAACATCTTTTTATAAGCTTTGCAACGCCGCTTCATTTCTAACCACAGGGCCCGATTTAATCTGAGTCCACAAACACCCACCATATGGGGCACACCCAGTCGTAGTGATGATGGCAGCCTTTTCAGGGGAGGATCCACACAGAAAGCCCCTGTCATCAGACATAGTCAAGCTGAAGAACAATTGAATCTCTTCTCTCTGCGTACCATTTTGGAATAGCCCAAGATGAAGACAAATCACAGTGTTTCAAAAGCAGTGCTTGACTGTTTCAGACATTAAGACAGCCTGTCTGAAACATGTGTTCCAGCACACTGACCTTTCTTTATCAAACCTATTGTGATCCTTCTAAACCAGAGAGAAAAAACATTGATCAAGGATCAATTTCCCTTTTCCACAGAAGTCGATTTAAGATTGGGAATGAAGCTGGGCCAGAAGCGGCTACAAGGAAAAGCACCTCTTGCAATTGATGAACGAGTATACAGACTGATTTATGTGACCCAGTTTGAGGTTTGCAGACGCACAGGGCATACATTTCTCTGTTTCACTCTGTGGTCTCTTTTCTTTAGATTCATAGTCCAAATAAAAGAAAACACTGGCTTTTTGAAGCTTTAAATGTCGTTTTAGGTGGAAGTATACCTAGAAGGCTTGAAAACCTTGAGGTGCATTATTGATACTTTCCCCTGCAGCAACGGTGCAGAGGCTCCCTATTGATTTGCCTAATGTGGCAAAACTGCTCCACTCTCCTGCTTGCTTACATAACTGCTGTCTGTGTCAGCGCCTGCTCTGGAGCTCTGCAGCATTAAAGAACTGTTCATTTATTCCCTCTCCATTCCTGTCACTCACGTTGAGAGACGGTTGTTGCATCGGACACAGTGATTATCATTTTTCAGTGCAGAGTGTTTATAATGAACCTTCTGTCCCTCAATGTAGGCCTTATCTTTGACTAAGGTTTTCAGTACTTTAAAGCAACTTTATTAAACACTGCACAATGCAGTGCTGCTTCACCTGATGGCTGTACTGAATGAATACAAATTCAGCAATGCTCGTCAAGTTCACAGTTTCTGTTAATTCGCAGTAATTGTAATTTTAAATTTGATGTGTTCTCCAGTGGCAGAGTCTGTCATTTATGCTTTGCTGGAATGATGAAATATGTGATAAACTGTTGCTCGGTTTTATGCTTCACTCTCCAAAGATTTTCTTCTGACTGGAGCTTGTCATTTTCTTTTTTTAGTTTAGGATGTGACATTTAGACTCTTGTTTCAGCTTACTGTACCAGTGAAATAAGCTGTTATACAGGTGAACACATCAGATTTTTTTTTTTTCCAGAGTTTATAGGGTTTAATTATTAAGACCCATGGGATGTCAGAGACCACCACATATGCTGCATAAAATATATGTAAAATATAATGGCCTTGACATTGAACTTCTCTGTTCTTCGTTTGGCTCTTGATTTAAATTCACTCAAACTATTGTTTTGTGATTTGTGTTAGGATTTCCTGTTCTTGTTTAAGAATAATAATAATTTGTTATTATTATTATTACCGTCCTTATTTAATAATTATTTGTTATTGTTATTATTATTATTCCTGTCCTTATTTAATTATTATTGTTGTTATTATTATTATTAGGGTTGTGATGATACACTTATCTCACAAGGCAAGACGATGTCCAATATTGGGTTCATGAGAACGAGACAATATTTTAACACTATTTTTAAGAAACCTTCAATGACAAAATATATGACTGGAAAAAATACTTGTTTATTTGACTGAAAGTCACAAAATGCAAAACAACACATGAGCATTTTGAAAACTAAAGGCTGGCCCTCACTAAAATATTTAAAAATGTAAGGGACCACAAAAAAATCATAGATTCAACACTTTTGTTCCTATAGTGTTTGGAGTGCCACAATGTAACCAAGACGGCACACCACACACCACACACAGATTCCATTGACAAACAACCAGAGAACCATGAAATCTAAATTTTTGGATGCTGGTCAACGCTGGTAAATGGCGCTAGCCTTTCGTTCACTGATCTGCTCCCCACTATGCTCCGTTCACATGCTCTGATGATAATAGCTTTGTAGGACTAGTTATACATAATTTGGATAATTGGTCAAAAAAATAAATCTGTTAAATTCGATTCTGTTGAACTGAACAAAGTATAATATATTGATATTTATATTAATGTATTTTCTGTCCAATTGTAGTGTTACTTTCAATACAAGTGTGGTTGTTTTATTTTTATTGGCTTGTATTTTTTTAAATTTGGTATCATTAAAATAATTTAATTTATAAACCCATTGAAGTATAATATTAATACAGTTATACAAAAAAAAAGCTCATTTAAAATAATAAATAATTTTAATCGACATTTTTGTTTTCCGCCAAGTGCATCCAAAATTTTAGATTTCAGCCCATAATTTATTTCAAGAAGAAGAAGACAACATTGGGGCAATTATTAAAACACCAATTGTTGTAATATTAATAATAATCCTTCTTTCATTGCGTGTATAAAGACATAAAAATTTGGAATCATATCGTATCATAAATATTTTATAAATATTCCACTCTGTTGACATAAAGCTGAAATCGCTGCAATGTCATTTCTTGTCAATGTCCATCAGATGTTCAGGTCACTTGCCACAGTGGCTGGCATATAATGAAAATTACCTGCCACTTTGCAAAACATGGCAGGTTTTAATTTCATACCACCAAAATTGGAAATATTTTAAGGACAAAGGTCAGAAGTTAAATGATAGGTCATTTTTGCCAAGTTAACTTTTTCTTTTTTTTTGTCTGAATATTAATGCCATAGCACTTTGATGTTGAAGGTTTAACAAACGGAGCTGCTGTTTGTCGGCAAAGCCACTGCATTGAGTTCTGCTTTGATATTGCAAACATTCCAAGCGCACCATGAAAAGACTAAATGGCAAACATTACATTAAAAGCCTGCGATTATATATGCGTGTCCCTCTGATGTCACTGCAGAGCACAGGATTGTTGACCAAATAATTCTTTTGTGTTTGTTTGTTTGTCTAATTTATGACTTAAAGTCGGCATTGAAGGTAAGTTGTGATTGTCCTTTCTTCCCTGTTGTGACGTATATCCGAGTGAAACGGATTCTGGAATGAGAAAAATGTAGGGCAGGATTTGATTTCATCCTTTGGGAATGTATTGGAACATAGGAAGTTGGGCGTTGCAAACTAAACGGTGGCAGATCTGAATGCCAGTTTACAGTCAGTTGTGGAGGAAATGTAGCCAAACCCTCTGCTGAGACACGCGTCATGAAGAGAACAGATGCCGTTTCGAGGGGGAAGGGAAATAAACATTTTTGATTTAAACATTCCGAGGGCATATGAATATTGATTTCATGGCAAATTTAAGATGCTGCCTATGTAGGCAGTGTGGCAAGTGACTAGGTTTTGGAGCAGAGCATTTGTTTATTATTCTTAAGAATTGTATTTTTTCCAAAACTATTTTTAGCATATTTATCTTATTTAACCTGCTTTTAATGAAACAGTCTGAATATATTTGCATAACAAAACATTTTTTATAATAGTCACTTCATGACGTAGGAAGTCATTGTATTTTAGCCAGACAGAGGAAAGTTGCTGGAGCTGCTGTGCAACTGAACATTTATAGAAACTGGTTTTTCATCAGTTGAAAGCACATTGCAATGCATTTACACCGTAGACCGCTTCATTCACAACCTGTCAGAGGAAAAGAGTCTTGATCGCTCTGACCTCTGGGGATTTCACGAACAACTCGGATCCCTCTTCTGCTTGCTCAACACTGGACTGTGCTTTACCCACATGCAGTGGACATCTGCTTGAGGTTTAGCTGTGTAGGTAAAGATGATACTGCCTGGTCTCCTTAGGCTTTCGACTTGGCTCAGCCTGGAAAAATGCTTCTTTTTTCGCCCCACTCTCAATGTCACAAATCGGGGATGTAAAGTGTTTATGTCTCGCCAAACTGTTATGGCTCCCCCTTTGAGGAGTTTCCGGCAGCGCAAGTTTGAAAGGTAATGTGAAACACAAATATCTGGATGGAGCAATAGCTCTTCATCTGAATACAGAAAAACCCAGTCTTCCATCTCCCCAAGAAAATACATATTTGGCAAGGAATTAACAGCATTCAGTTTGTTGCCAGGTCGGTTCAAAGGAAGATGTCTGGTTTTCTCGAAATTATGTATTGTGCCGATGGTGTGAACTTGCAGGCTTGAGCGCTGAAGGCCAAAGCAAGGTCACAGGCCAAAGTTTGGAGATTACAGAGACTTGAAAAGAGACATGAAGTACTGTAGACATTGTTTAGCTTGAGTAAACAAGCCAGTTGTGCCTCTGTGTCACATTTCATTAGCATGACATCAGTGGGAGGGTTTGAATAAGTCACAATCCTCCAGCAGTATTCTAATGGCTTTCAAGAGCAGAAGTAAACATCAAAGCTCTTCCTATGTAGTCTTTAGTTTGGTTGTATTGTTCAGTTTCTTTCTTCTTTTCAGATTTGAACAAGAACAGTTTAATTCCATTTTACCTTTGCACTTTTCCTTTAAAAAAAAAAAAAATCTCATTTTTAGAAATGAGTCATTATAATATAATTATAAATTATTTTATTGTAATTTAATAACGGCTATTATAATATCACTTATTATAATATAATATAACTTATTATAATATAATATAGTGTGATTATTTTTTTTCTTATTACTTGTCCAAATTGCATGACTATCTTGTTGACATTTTATGTATTAACTCTCCCCCTGCCTCTTTCTCTTGCCCAGGAATGACGGACATTGCTGCAGTGTCACCACATTCATATAGGTCTGATTGAGCGGAGCGGTGAGCTACTCAGTGCGTCGACGCTCAAACAGAATGGTCCAGCAGGGTGACTAAGAGTAGGAAGAAGGGGGGAGAGGATGGGTGTGAATGCCTCCAGCTACCCTCACTCGTGCTCCCCTCGATTCGGGGGTAACCCACAGACACAGCAGACCTTCATAGGTAAATTCCTTTATGAATGCTGTTACAGAGATATTTGTTCTTGATAATTTCGCAACTACTGTGATTGATGATAATATAAAAGGTCTGACAGCCTGAGCACTATTACATCTTTTTTTGTTGGCTTTCCGATTGCATATATCAGCAGGATACAAGACCTACATTCTTTGAATCACATTGAAAAACACATCATCCTATTGCAATTACAAGAAAAGGAAATCTCTCTCAAAGACAGAAGTTTTTCTTTGACTAGAATATACAATAGGTCTACTTTTTGTTTTTTTTAATAAAAACAAAGAACAATGATCATGTTTAGAGACAGTTCAACAGCACAGAGAAAAAGAATCTCATTAAATTATTGACTTCACCAGTCTTCATATTCTTTTACTGTAAAATCTCTTCAGTATTCATTTAAAAGCTTGGAAATTGTAGCACAACTGTCAGCAGTTGCTTCATGTGTTGTCGCACCCCCCCCCCCACCTCCCAGTGTCCCACTGAGACTGGCTTTAACGGCATATTCTGATGTGAATATTATGTCTTTGCTGTCTGTGAGATCAGTAAAGTAATGGTGCTTTCAAAATGCTAAGCCATGCATGACAGTGGGCCTACAATGAGAAATGGAACATTGGATTGAGACATAAAGTGTCGTCAGGGAGATATTAGCCATGCTGGGGAGGACATTAGATGACTTCATAGTTTCCTTTTTTGGCAGGTGAAAATTTAGAGATTTAAAGGGGGAGAAAAGTTAAAAGTACACATTAAGTGGTTTGGGGATACATACTTTCCTTTTTGAATTTTTTTTATGCAGTGCTCTGTCAAGTAGTGATCTCTTGGATGCACGGTTTAAAAAATTTAACTTTTTTTAATTTGTTTAATTTTAAAAATTTCTTCAATATATATATATATATATCACACAAATTTCTCCATACGGTGAACCCCCCACCCCCCCACCCCTAATTGCTGTCTGTTCTAGAGATGCAGTTCTTTGAACCGGAGTTCAATTTAATTGTAGTGTAATTTTTGTATTCTCATTGCATTCAATTTCCATTAGTCCAATGTTATTAAAAGTCAAGTGCATTTCAGAATTGTTCTGAAACACTTGCAAAAATTAAAGTCCTGTGGTGTTTTGCGTTTATTTGGAATAAACTTTAATTGTGACCTTGGCAGATCTCACAATGCACATTTTCCTGCTGACAACTTTTAAGGCCTCCAGACTCTTACACGGCGTGTTTCTTTCTATCACCAGGCGCCTCCTATGCACCACAGGGTTATGGCGGTGAGTCCAAGCTCTACAGCCTAGAACATGGCCCTGAAAAACCTCAGGACAAGAAGAAAAAGAGCTCCAGTTTGGCCACCCTCAAGAGGAGGTTCATTAAGCGACGCAAGTCGAGTCGGTCGGCTGATCATGCGCGGCAGATGCGCGAGCTCCTCTCAGGGTGGGATGTCCGTGACGTCAACGCCCTGGTAGAAGAGTATGAGGGCACGGCAGCCCTCAAAGAGCTCAGTCTTCAGGCGGGCCTGGCTCGTCCCGAGGCTCGCACCCTTCAGCGTGATTTGGCCATCCTTTATCAGCACAAGTACTGCACCGACGTTGACCTGATCTTCCAGGATTCCTGCTTCCCAGCACACCGTGCCGTTCTGGCTGCCCGCTGCCCGTTCTTCAAAACCCTGCTTTCATCGTCACCGGGTTATGGGGCTGAGGTGTTGTTAGACGTTGGGACAGCAGGCATGGATGCACCCATGTTCTCCTCGTTACTGCATTACCTCTACACGGGTGAGCTGGGCTCAGAGGACGCAAGGTTACAGAATGTAGATGTGCTGGTGAGATTGAGCGAGGAGTTTGGTACGCCCAACTCCTTAGAAGCCGACATGCGAAACCTCTGTGAGCACATGCCATATTTTGACTCGCTACTGAGCTTCTCCTCGGACTCTGAGCTGGTGGAGGCCTTCGGAGCAGGTGGACCTGCTCCTAGCGGCATGGGAAGTGGAAACGCTGGGGTGAGCCACAGCTTGCCTGAAGAGGAGCTAAGGGCCCACAAGTCAGTGCTCTCCGCGCGCTCGCCTTTCTTCCGCAACCTTCTGCAACGACGCATCCGCTCGGGTGAGGAGATCACTGAACGCACTCTTCAAACCCCCACCCGTATTATCCTCGATGAATCCATCATTCCCAAGAAATACGCCCGAGTGGTCTTGCACTGCATGTACACGGATGCAGTTGACCTTTCGCTGGTGCTGCGCGGGAGCCCTTCTGAAGGCAGTCTTGGTGAAGTTCAGGCGCTGGTGGCTGGGAGAGGATGCATGAGCCGGGCCGAAGAAGCCATGGAGTTATACCACATTGCCCTCTTCTTGGAGTTCAGCATGCTTGCTCAGGGTAAGTCTTAGCCTATCTTTTATCCATTATTTCTAGTCTCTTAGCCTCTCTTTTATCCATTATTTTCCACTCATTGCTCCACACTCCCCCAGCTTTGTTTACTGCTTGATTAATTCACAAGCTGTCAAGGGAAGACCTGAGAGACAGGGTGGGGTTGCTGTAGTTTATTCGCCTCATGTTGGGATTACAGTTTGTGAGAGACTCCCATATGTGCCCAACAACAAAGCACTGCAACCTCTGCTCTCCTCTTATTACCCTCATCCAATTCTCCCTATGTTAATGTTGTTTAGGGAAGCAGGGTTTCGAAGGAATGTAGAATTGGTCCTGTTTTTAGGAGTGTATAGTTAATGACCAAAGTGACATAAATCTGCTTCAGGGTTGACTTTTCTGAAGAAGCCCTATATTAAACACTATTTACTTATGTGATTATGGCAGGAGGTAGAAGAGTGGGTCAGCCACGTCAACTTGTGGTTTGCATTTTAGATTCAAATTTATCGTTTCCTATTGTCAATGCTTGCTGCAGGGTTCAGATATTGATTTATGTTTAATGTCCTGAGTCTTTCTGAAAATGACTTTTGATTAAGCCAGTTCTTTTTGGTTGGGCTTTATAGCTAAATCATTAGATCTTGATATTTTATATGCCTTTTGATGACATTTGATATGTTAATAGTGCATGTTTAAAAGTTTTTTTTTTTTTTTTTACAGACACTCAGTACATTCAGAATGTTTTATGCCAGAGGTTAAAAGTGGAAAAACTGGATTTTTACTGCCTAATATTTCACTAAATGAACCATAATAATATGAAGAATGCTATCATAAATGGTTTTCATTAATGCTGTATAGGGCTGCAATTAACGATTATTTTGAAAATCGATTAGTTGGCTGATAATTTTTTTCAGATTAATAGGATAAAAATCCCAATTTTCTTTTTTTTATTATTGTATTGACAAAAAATCACTTTACACATCCTGTCCAATGTCCTTCAAACAAGCGTGCCAATTGAATGCTATGAAAACCGTACAGTGCTTAATTTCTTAGACTACCTGTGACAGAAAAGAGAACACAAATATTTTAGGGATCTGACAAAAAAAACTCTTACATTCCTTCAATTACATGCTATTTTATCCCTTTACAGTTACTACTCCTATGAAATACTTCAATGACATACTGGTTTTGAAACCTAAAATGAACTTTCAACAACAGATATTTCAGCAAAATGAATCATTTTGCGCTGAACATTAATTGTCTCCCTCTATATACACCACTAATAATATATGTACACTACTGTTCAAAAGTTTGGGGTCAGTAAAAATTAGTGAAAAAAAAAAAAAAAGCTTGCCCTATGTTTTTTTTCAGCTGTGGCACATAAATTCCATCACTATTTGATAAGTAAAGACAATTATAATGTCGTCTTTTATATATATAAGACATTTATAATGATTTCTATTTCAAATAAATTAAAATAAGATTTACCCCCCCCCCCCCCTGCATTTTAAAATATATTAAAATAAGAGACTTATAAGAGACTTCTTTCAAAAACATAAAATCAATTTTACTCTATGTAAACAATATTCATATTAATATGCATATTATTACATGAAAAATGCCACTACAGGACCGTTTTTGATCATTTGAGTGATTTGAATTTGAGTTGAGTTTTATGATTTAGTCGATTCAGTCAGTTTACATTTTGGGCCATTTTTGATGTCTAAATAAAAAATGTTCTCCCAAACTTTCAAGTCATGAGATGAGAGCAATTACGAATCCACTCAAATTACATGGTCTTTGGGAAACTTAATGATCAAATAAAAAGGCATTAAAATTATTACAATATTCGCTCTTACTTGAATTTTATTTCACCATCAAATTCTACTGGCAATAACATTGGCCCTACTCACTGGAGGAAGAAATAACTTCATTGAGTGGTATCTAAAATAGTTTCTCAAAGCAATTTACATCTAATTTATCTCTGCAGCCTTGCCAAAACCTGCCGGTGTCTCAGTTCTCAAAAAAGGGCCTTTTTCCCCCCATGTTGCACATTTACTGACTTGTACACCTCTTGCTTGTGTACTTTTGTATCATCAGCCACTATTGTGAATTTGCCAGTTTATCTATTTACAGCACAAAGTGATGGGCTTCAGCTGTGCAAAGATATGTTTTTCAGAGAGCCACCCATCCTTTCGATTGCTTCATCTGAATAAGACTATCAAACCCTGCGCTCTTCAGTACAGGTCTGCAGCGTCAGTGTCAGCTGATCCATATGACCCGTTGGTCAGCTGTGGCTTGTAACAGATAGCGATCCGATTCAGTCTTGTCAGCATAGCCTGATGATGAGCTCAGGGAGGCTTGTTTTCTTCCAGAACATGCTGCGCTACTTGCTACGTCAACTCTAGATGTTTTTTCCCAGCGACATGAAACATATGGCAATTAAATAAAAATTGCTTGTGTGGCTTTAATTTGACTTCAACTTGATTTCAAACTTATCTGATTATTGTCAGAGATTTTCAACACAAAGTTTTGTGCCTCCACATTACTGATGTCATTGTATTTGCTTGTTTGTGTAAGGACAAGTCCGTCCTCGATCATTCAAAGAAAGCCCAAGATGGAGTACTCGGCACTGAAGACAAGCAATCATTGAGGTCATTTCAGTGCATGTGTGTTGATAGCCTCCGGAGGGAGACAAAGGTGGCGATGACCTCTAGGAAATGGAGGCACAGCAGTCATTTAACACCCAGTCAGCAGCCGGCTGCTGGATGGTACATGGCAAAGATAATTAATGTGCTGACCAGGCAGACGCACGTTGATAAAAAGCCACCCATTGGTCTGTAACCGACTCTGCAGAGAAAATCACTCTTGTTCACACTAACTGCAGGAAATCAGCTCATGCAGCTGTGGATCTTGTTAACCTCTTTGTTAAACCTAAGCTTAAACTTAGCCGACATATGGTGAGGATGCACAGACGCCAATAACTGCTATTGGTTGGAGAAAACTTTCTTAAATGTTTTGTCCTTTCTCACTTTGTTTGATTCGTTTGATTTTAATTGCTGCGAATTGGTTTGTTTGCCCGTTTAACAGGGAAAATAGACACTTCTACAGAAAAAACACCTCACAGACTTTCCTTTGAGAATAAGGAAGAATAAGAGAAGAGTGCACAATATGCTGGCTTGTGTTGGCCTCTGAAGTGTGCGATCGACTGCCGTATGTTTACCCAGCTTGCATGTGTCAATCAAATAAAGGAGCGCAATCATTTTCATAACAACAAAGAACAAAAATCATGTGATTGCACTTGTTCATTGCTTTCGAGATTGAAGTAAAGAGAAAATGTGAACAGATAGCGGCAGGAAGAGAGCGGCTTGAAAGTAACTAAGTCTTTCCCAATGTATAGTTAATCTGAAGTTGTTTTTGCTAAACTAATTGAGCCAGCTCATATAATTATCTTTGGAATCTAAGAAATACATTGTAGAAAAGAGTAAATAATGTATTTTATGATACCATGGTGATCAGCTGTAGTTCAATTAAACCTGTAATTAGGATTGTTACGATACCAACGTTTCAGCTTACTTTACCAGTACCAGTAAAATTTTGTGATTATCGGTACCAGTTTTGGTACCAGAGCAAAAACTGTTGAATTAAGTACTTATTATATTGTGTTTACACTTTGTTGGTTATAATGAAAGGATTGAACAAAACAAAACCAAACCTTGTGAGATTCAGCATTGTTCAGGCGGATTCTGACTAGCACCTCTGCATAGGCTGTTTATGGGGCTGTTAAGCATTATGTTTACAATGCTTTTGAAAACGTGCTGTAAATAAAAACCTTTTGATGCACAGAGTCAACCGTATGTACCCGGTACTACTAACGGTATTGCTGAAATGCTGGTACAGTCAATTTTTTTTTTTAACCCTATCCTGCCCTTTTTTTTCTTTTTAAGTTGCCTGCCATCACCAACATTTGATAATTCTAAAATTTTCATGGCCCCCAGAATATGTTGTTGTATGAATATCTGAACATTCAATATATCAAAATGAGGAACAGAGGATCTGCTTTAAAAACTTTTAATGCATTTTTACAAGCAATTTAACATCATTACTCCAGTCTTCAGTGTCATTACTCCAGTCTTCAGAAATCATTTTACATTCTAATGTAAATGTGTCTAATGTGCTGATTTGGTGCTCAAGAAAAATTTCTTACTTTAAATATTATCCTAGCTTTGGGCATTTTTTTTTTTTTATTTTTTTTTATCAACACTTGAATTTGGGTAAGTTTCTTAAAAAAAAGCAAAAATTTAAAAGAGTGTTCACCCAAAAATGATTATCCCATGATTTACTCACCCTCAAGCCATCCTGGTGTATATGAGTATCTTCTTTCAGACAAACACAATCGGAGATATATTTAAAAATATCCTGGCTCTCCAAAGATTCATAATGGTAGTGAACGGGGTAGTGAAACCCATTGCCTCAATTCAGAAGGCCTTTATTAACCATTATAAATATTTGGAGAGCTAGGATATTTTTAAATATATCGCCGATTTTGTTTGTCCATGGTTAAAATATATTTTTCTCATGATTTACAAATAGTTGGAAACATTTAGGATATTGTAAGTACTGAACTGAACAACATATGACTGGCCTAGTGGTTTTTGGATATTTTACTGCAAAAATCTTACATATTGTACCTTTAATCCAGTCTTCAGTTTGGATTCTTGTAATGTAACATTCACAACGCAGAGCTCCCTTCATAATCCAGCCAGACCATTTATAGTCACTCAGAAATTGGCATGGTTGTAGTGTCACAACCATGTGCAAATTAACATATTAGGCCGACATTTGCCTTATTCAGTAACTTGGCTCTTGGCCCAACCTAATGAATGACATTGGCTAACCTCAGAGTACGCTCACAATCATAACCAAGATCATTTACATATAGAAGTCTTAAAGTGCATTAGCAAATTAAACAGCCTGTTTAATTCTAAGGGTCAGAAAGAGGGTAGTAATTGCTCCTGTAAAATTAAATGATGGCTTTTTGGTGCAGAAAATCTAGCTAACTTTAGAAGTGGACCTCAGGGTGAAAAATTAGCATCTAATCAGTAACTTACAGCATAGATGAGATGCAAAGTGGTGGTATAGGTATCTGACTTTAGCTCATGAGTGGGATTGAAATAGGCCGCCTTGAAGTTTTGGTGAGGGTTTGTGCCATGAATGAACTGATTGGCCGAGTGACACAGGGCTGAGTGTGACACTGCACCTGTGACAATAACATTCACTGACAGTGTGACTTGCCATAGGTCTGTTCTGTAGTGCAAATGAAATGCTGTATTGATGGGCCTAGAGGGTTGGAGCTACAGAGAGCTGTGCACATTTCTTCCACTTCTCAGCACCTTTAAAAAATGCATTGCTTCTCATTTGAGAAAGAGACATCTGGGGATATGAGGAAGAGAGAAATTATTCACAAACTGAAAACCTTTTGTGTGTTCCAGTATGTGTTCATTTGTATTTTTCATTCTTTTTTTTCCGCTTGCAGTTTTGTCACTGTTCATTAAGTTGAATGGTTTAAAAAGGATGCTTTGATATTTCATCATTATTCAACAATGGAAATTGGGCAGCAGGATTATTTCAAAAATCCATAAAGCAAGGTCTTTGTGACCTTGTTTTTTTTTCTTTTTAAAGCTTTTGAAACATTCAATTCATACTTTAATTGAATCTAACCATTTAAAGAATATTTTTCTTTTCTTTTTTTTTTTGTTTGTCTGGTTCCAGAGTGTAATTGATGATCGCATATTGTTATTAACTGCTAATGAGCTAAAAGATGATACATCAACTTTTATTAAGGTTGTTATGCATTCTGATAATCTTGCATACTTCATATGCAGAAATCAGATTTATTAGATTTAAAGGTATTTTTTTTCTTGGAATGGACTGATATTAAATTCTGGATACCTATAAAGCTCATAATTTGTTTTTCTTAGGTTAGCTATTGTATACAATTCTTTAAAATAAACCCGTCAATCATTTTAATTGCTACAAGGAACATTAGGTATCACAACATTATAATGTACAGCATGAAAATAAGTATTATTTTGAGATTTGCTAAAAGGTTACATTTTAACAGTGTTATGAAAATTTATAGGATTTTTAAAGAACAACATTAAGTGAGGGTTAGATGATAACAAAGGTAATCTAAATGTATAAGTAGACCAAATGACCATGTATAATTTAATAAACGATATTGACTAAAACTGATAAATGAAAGAAATCTCTAACATCAGTATAGTACTGATATATTGTGCATCCTAACATTTTTACTTATGACTTATTCATTATTTAACATCTCCAGATTTGTTCTGATTTAAAGGCAGGGAATAACAACAATCTTGTGGGTAACAAACACTGTCACCTGAATGCCTCTGTTCCTAGAGAGAACAGGTCTAATATTGATATCTTTGGAGAGGGAGTCCTTTTGAAAAGGCGATGCTTTGATGCTTGTGCGAGTGGTTGAGTCAGATGTCCTTTAGAGTGTGTTTCAAACTCAATACAGAAACCCTTCCTGCCCCCAAGGCACTATTCTGATTAGTATTAACACAGATTGCAGGTGGTGTTTCCATTAAGCCTATGCGAGACTGTCAGCTCTGTAATGATTCTGTCTGTTACAGCTTGTCTGAAAGGTCATGGAGAATTTTAACCCAACACCTCTCTGGGGCTACTTCACTCTCCGGTTCTCATTTTCATCTCTGTATCTTTCAGCAATTTCCATCTTTCACATTCAGTCATACAGACCGGGCTAATTTTCCACTATCTCTGTCCTTTTTGACATTACTCTCCTAATCTTTACTCCTTCTCCCATTTTTCTTCCTCTCAGCATGCGGCAGTTTCTCTAACTGACTTGCTCGCTCTATCTCTCTTCCTCTTTCGGTCTATTAGCCTGTCTACCCCTTATATCAAGCTCTGGGGCTCTGGCTAGTTAATTGGGGTACTGCACTTGTTCAAGGCTAATAGATACCCTAATGATTAGTTCTTCTCTGTCTCTGCTCCCTTCCTGTGTTGATGTGTCCCTCCAATATCAGGTGTACTCAACTGTAAAACGAGCTCAAGACTACTATTAGGTATTTCACATGACATGGCCTTGTTGGCTTTGAGTCTTTGACAAAATGCATTTCTGAAGAGGAAACTATTTAAAATGGATACTGAAAATGTTATAAAAGCATCACCTTGCTTGTGGTTTAGTTTTAAATCAGGTTGTTTTTTATGAGTTTTCAGCTGAAATGAGTTTTAAATGACTCTTTTGTTAGCAGCGCCACATGGCTGAAATCAGACCCCCTTCCTCATGCATGCACCCCATGCTCATTTCTTTATATGCAACTCTGTGCAGTGTAAATAGTACTCTGGACACTCACTATTGACTCAGCTCAGGAACATGCTAGAACCAAATTCTACTAACAATGATTAGCTTTGTTTGGAAAAGCTGAGTATCATTCTTTTCTTTTTTTCTTTTTTTTGCAATTTCTAAACTACTATTCAAAAGTTTGGGGTTTGTAAGATTTTATTTTTTAATGTTTGCAAAGGAAGTCTAATGCTCACCAAGGCTCCATTAATTTGATCATAAATACAGTAAAACAGTAATATTGTGAAATAATTTAAAAAAAAGGTTTCTAGTTTGAATATATTTTAAAATGTAATTTATTACAGCATTTTTACATCAATTTAACATCATTACTCTGGTCTTCAGTGTCACATGATCCTTCAGAAAGCATTTTACACTGTAATGTGCTGATTTTTTTTTACAATTTTTTTGTAACGTTGTGAATGGTTTATACTGTCACCTTTGATCAGTTTAATGCTTCCTTGCTGGATAAAAGTATTAATTTCTTTAAAAAAAATAGTACTTACCTAGACTAATACTTTTTATTGTGCTTTTATAGCTTTTTGTGCATGTTTTATGGTGCTTTCCAAGAAAAATTTCACTTTTAAATTTTTTTTTTTTTTCAAGTTCAAAAGAACAGCATTCATTTCAATATGGAAATATTTTTGGGACTTTTGAACGATTTAATGCTTCCTAGCTAAATAAATGTTACTTTTGAACTGTAGTGTCGAAGTAAGGGTAGTAAGTATTTTCAGTTTTTTTGTTTTTTTTTTAATTAAATGGTACAGAGTAATTAATTTGCTTACCTTTTGAAATGATCTTTTCATCAGGAGTGTGGCTATGATGCTGCCTCCATAGGGAGCTCCCTATGTTCTGAAACGGCAAAAGTGGGAATAAGATCAAACCACTAATAAGGAGGCCATGGTAACGCCTGAGAAGTATGTCTCTGCTTTTCGGACAAATGATCAGGAGCAAGAAGAGACCAATCAGAACACACAAATGCAGATGTCTGCTCCACACTCTAGCAATTTTGTGTTGTGTTATTTGTTATTTGGTGTTATCCCAGCCTTTAGGAGTTCTTGCATTTCTTAATAAACCCTTATTTAAATCAATTTTCATTTAGCAGTTTAGTGTAAATGCAGATTAATTTGAACAGATGTTTTTATTCCCAATGTGAATCTGCTCTTAAGCAAACATTGAGAGGCTGTTTGAAAAAAAAAAAAAAACGACGTTTATGTTTATCTGCATTTCTCATGTTTATAGATATGGAAAGGAGATGCAGAGTCCACAAAATAACATTTGAAGTACGGATGAAATTGCTGCGTTTGCGCTGGACTCATTACCATCAAATCTTCTGCGCTTGGCTTCCAAGTGCTTTTGAGTGGAAAACACTGCATGTTGTTTGTGCTAAGTCTTCCTGCCATGTATTGCTATTGTTTTGCAGACTTTTGTTTCTGCTCTCAATTTAGGACACTCATCTCATGTTTGAGTAATTATTAACTCCTTGGTGAAAGTTCTGCAATCATTCTTGTGGTTTGAATTTGACTCGCTCCTAATCATTAACTTTCATTAACTCGCATTGATTTGTTGTTCTGTGTTCATGCCCAGCGTGAACAATCTACACATTGATTACAAAGTCAGTAAAGAAGTATGAGATTTTTGGAAGCTGGGTGACACTCTCCCTAGAGGCTAATATGATATTGTTTTCGGAAAATGACAAGTTTATGACTCTGCGAGCAGAGATTATAATTAACCGGGACGGGTTTATGAGGGAATACTGTGCACTGCTTTGCTGCTGCATGCTAAATGGTTTCTAGTCATGCAGTGGAACAGATGCAGTGCTACTCTTAATCTTTTGTGTGCTGCAGGCTGGAGACGTGTGAGCCGCCTTCCTCAGGCTATATTGTGCCATCACAAAAGAGAAGACATTGTCATTAGATCTCAGACTTAAACAATACACCTTAGCACTTGGCGGGTAATAAGAGATTCATTTCCCAGGATATTTACTTATACTGGATATCACTATGGTTATGATTCGTCCATAGGCACGAAGCTGCAGGTAATCATGGCTGTGCTGATAATCACATGCTGAGTGTCGCAAATGGAGTAAATTATATACTATAATTTATGTCCCGATGTCTGTGAAAGTTAGTCTCAACCTTACGGACTGCCCACACTTATTAACTGAACATCTGATGCATAAAGTATGGCAGACAAAACAGGAAACATTTTCATGAAGGCAAAAGTCAGAATCTGATTGGCTGACTAACTACAGGTGTTCCGGTAGCCTAGTTCAAGGCATTGAAACTTTAAGGCATCAAGTGTTTTGTTTGAGGCCCTTAGTTGAATTGAAAATGGATGTTTGCATGTTTACCAATGGGATACAGAAAAAGTATTTTTTTCCAAGCTTGTCCAAGAAACCTTTGGATTCCCAAGTGATCCCATTTTGCACATTGGTCTGTTATTGTTGCAACATGTACCGGTCCTTAAACCGGAAGTTTGAAAAAAAAAAAAAAAAAACTGTGATTGGTCACTTTATATCTCCATCAAACTACCTCTTCCTGAATTAGTGGGTGTTCCTTGGCCAATTGACTGTTCGCAAAGACCCGCCCCCTTTAGTTGCTGTTGTATATCAGACAAGCCATGCTGCTCTCACGCCACACGTTCTCATGTGAAAAACACATTGCGGAGCAAAGAGGTCATTGACAATGGGTCAAAAGACAAGACTGAGCAGGTTACTTTTGATGTGAAACAAAGTCTCAGATTTGGTAATTTTTTTTTAAAAAAAGTTTAAACAATAAATGCCGTTTTGTGGCTCTTTAATGTGTTGTCAGACATCAGTACACACCATTTTTAAAGTTGAAGTCCACCGACGTTAATCTACTAACTCCCCTGCTTTGTCGAACAAAACGGCGGATTCAGCATTATGATTGATTAGGTCACCTGTCAAACTCCTGGCGAAAGGTCAATTGCAGTGGCTATAGAGCTGACACCTTATGTCGTTAGGCAAAAGTCTGGCAACACAAGACTAAGTGTGGAGGTACAAAAGACATTTCAAAATGATTTAAAAAAAAAAAAACACTCCCACATAATTTTATACTGACTGACCATATGAATGGAGACAAAAGGTCCAAGTTGTGGTTTATGGCATAAAAGACTACAAATGCTTGTTGTCTTTATTTGTCTTCCTAATCATATTTATTCTTCAAGGTCACCCTTATGAGTGTTTGCATGGAGAGTCTTGAAAAAAAAAGCTTATTTACTTACAAAATATGTAGTTCGAAAACGTAATACTGTCTCTTGAGAGTTGAGAGAGGCATCTGCTATGACGCAGTCTGCCATCCAGCTGAATATTTAATGGTACTGATCAGAACAGTGTGCCTGAATACATAAAGGAGTAGTTCACCCAGTAATGAAATTGTTGTCATTTACTCATCCTCATTTCATCATTATTTATTTTTTAAATTTTCTGTGTAGCTTGAAGTGAATTATTAGGTAGAATGTCTGAACTGCTCTTTTCCATACAATTAAAGATGGATAATGATTTGTACTGCCATGCTCCGAATGTGATAGTGTGAGGAAGAGACTGAAATGCTTGTTATTCACTAATAAGCTTCCCTTTCACCAAAGTGTTCAGAAGTTTGGGATTATAATGTTTTCACTCACCATAGCTACATTTACATTTAACAAAATACTGTGAAAACTGTGATTTGTGAAACATTACAATTTAAAATTTACAGTTTTTACAATTTAATTTATTTCTGTAATGACAAAGCAGAATTTTCAGCATCATTACTCCAGTCTTCAGTCACATGATCCTTCAAAAAAAATTCTAATATGCTGATTTGGTGTTCAAAAAATGTTTTCTTATATCAATGTTGAAAACAGTGGTGCTGCTTAATATTTTTGTGGAAACCGTGATACATTTTTGTCCAGGATTCTTTGATAAATGGCAAGTTCAAAAGACCAGCATTTATTTGAAATAGAGTCTTTACTGTTATTTTTGATTAATGTGTTGCATCAAGTACGATACAATAAATCTTTACAATTTTGTACACAAACTATTGTTGGAACTGAATTTCTCATAATTCCTGTTTAGAAAGGGAAAACCAAGCTTGCTCTCTAGAGATGCTTGGCTTGGGTTGCATTGGAGCAGAAATTCTCCACTGCTCCAGGGGTCTTTGTATCAAGCACAGGAAAAAAAATCCCGGTGGCATTTACTGATTAAACTGCACTGAATAACTCTCCTTTGACATTCGTTCTTTGATGGCTGGAAAAGCTGACCGAAAGAACTGAATGGAAGAGACAAAACAGATCAAATCAGTAATTCAAGGCACAGTTTGAAGCAGCATAAAGCAGTGTTTTCGTTGTGAATAATTGGGTAAATTATTCATAGGTTCTCACAGTGACATTTAAATGCATACATTTTCATTAATATTTTAGACATATCTGCATATTGTGATAGAATATATTCCTGGTGTATTTATGGACTGTTTTACCTTTTTGAAGTGTTATTACAGTCACAGTGATGAGAATTATTTCAGCAGTTGATAAAACAGCGTAGAAGGCAGATAAAGGTAGTGCCCTATTCTAAGAGCATCTCGACCACCCACGTTTCTTGTTTTAAAATCTAAAAGATTTTTGTTTAAGAGCAGCTGAAGATGTTTATGCCTAAATAAAATGTGATGTTATTGTTTGTTCGTCTTAGGCTGTGAAGACATTGTGGCAGACAGCATCTCGCTGGATTCTGTGGTGGCCATTCTGAAGTGGAGCTCACAGCCCTATGGCTCCAAATGGGTTCATCGGCAGGCCATGCACTTCCTGTGCGAAGAGTTCAGCCAGATCATGACCTCCGACGTCCTCTATGAGCTAAGCAAGGAGCACCTGTTGGCAGCCATTCAGTCTGATTATCTGCAGGTGATGACCGAACACCAATTCACCCTGAGTCCTTTTCAGATTTCCCAGTGCAAGATTGTCCAGTTCACGATTTCCCAATTTAGTGGAGCTGATTTTCAAATATTCAATTTTTTCTAGATAAATGAAAAATTGCATTTTGTTAACTGAAATGTGAATAAGGGGTTGTTCACACAGGACATATTATTGGATCCTCAGACTCGCTCTTGATAAAGTATACTCGTGTGCAAAACAACTGATGTTTTTATTTTGTTGTTTTTTTTTTTTAATGACACATGGGTTGTTAAAAAGGGGTTCCCTGTGAAAAATTGGAGTTGGGAATTGTTGGTCTGATTGAATCAATTTAAATCGAATTTTCTACCTTAATTTTTCAAATAAATTCAGTATAAGATCTCAAGGTTTCTTACATGTGATTTTTTTTTTTTTTTTTTTTGCTTTTATGTCAAGCTTATTTTCTTTCTGGAAACATACAGGGGTAATTCAGGGTAACTGCATCATATTTCAGTATTGGGAAATTTGTTTATTTCAGTCCACAAATCATTGCAGGGTTTAAGGCCTATCCATTTCAGACAGCAGCGTGTTAGTATCAGTCTGTTTATCGATCTCTGTTGATCAGAGCTTCCTTCTCTTAAAGGTCACCAGCTTTTGTTTTTAGACAAATGAGTCATCTGTATCAGATGACCCCCTTGCGTCTCCTCTGTGAGCTTATATAGAGAGTTGTAACCCCATCTGGGATTTGGCCTGGCACACAGAAGTCTGTTAGCGCCTTCACACTCCTGTGTGCTAGATCTTCAACGTTTACAAGTCTTTGCTAACTCTACCCCGGGTCAAACCTGTTGAAATAATCTAATCCCTCTTGTGACGGAATTTGTAAACAAACATGAACATAGACTAGTGTTAGTTTGACAGACATACTGTGCCTCAAAAAAGGGGGATTAACTGATAAACTCATTGCTATGATCATGGAAAAACCTGTAAATATCAGTGCATTTTAAGATTTTCTTTACAGGTCTGGAAATGTGAATAAAATATTAAGTCTGATATAAATAAAATCTTGGTAATGTCTAATGAATTAACTTTTTATCTAGTAATACTAATTTATACATCATTTCATTATCTAGATATTGCTATTGTATCGCACTTGAGTAGACTCAAACTTGATTAGTGACATTTTCAGTTCGCTAACTAATTGGTCTGAATGATTAATTGCCAATCAATCTGAATTAAAAGGGTTTTTGAAAAGTTCTGTGGCGTTGGCCAAGATATATAAGAGTTGTTGGTTCACAGAAATCAAGGTTTAAGTCTGCCATGGGTCATGTCCCAGTCCCATTCCCTCTTTCATTCTCTCGCCCCCAGATTTCCTGCCTGCACTGTCCTGTACTGTAAAAAAGGCAAAAAAGCCCAAAAAATTAAATTTAAGAAAGTGTAAGGAAAAAAATGTAATTTAGTTTGAGGGTTAACCTATGTCCATTAAACCTGGATTGGCTTCTGACGATGAATGAAATGAGATTTTGGTTGTGAAATATTCCTAGTAAGAGATAAGATGGTTGCAAAATAATTGTGTTCAGATTTCACCTGGCACCTGCAGGACCAGCTACTATCAAATACATTGGTTTTATACATCCTTTTTTTTTCCTTTCGAGATTGTTCTGTTGTGTTAAATGTGCCATCTTTATACTTGCATACACCAGTTTCCTTCAGCCTTGCAGCGCTGGCTAAATTCAGTAACATAAACTTGTACTGTTCTTCTCTCCTCTTCACAGGCCAGTGAACAGGACATCCTCAAGTATGTTGTGAAGTGGGGCGAACACCAGCTCATCAAAAGGATGGCCGATAGAGGTATCAAAGACAGACATTGATATGTCACTAGATACACATTAAAGAAACCGTAAATGAAAAATGTCATTTATTTGCTTACCCTCATATCAAACCTTGTATGTTGGGGGTTTTTTTCCCACAAGTATTTATACACTACCATTCAAAAGTTTGGGATCAGTAAGTTGTTGGTTTTTTTTTTGTTTTTTATAAATGTCTTTGAAATGTCTGCTTACCAAGGCTACATTTATTTGATCCAATATACAGTAAAAATGTGAAATATTCTGTTTTCTTTAAAATGTAATGTATTCCTGTGATGGCAAAGCTGAATTTTTTTCAACAGCCATTACTTCAGTGTCACATGATCCTTTAGAAATCATTCTAATATGCTGATTTGGTGATCAAGAAACATTTCTTATCTGTGTTCAAAACTTATATTAATATGTTTGTAGAAACCATGATACATTTTTTTTTTTTTTGTTCAGATCCTTTGAATAGAAAGTTTAAGAGAACAGCATGCATTTGAAAAAATTGACTCTAGAGACGTTTGTTTCAGAAGATTTCTTATCTTTTGTTAAATTGTCTTTACTGTCACTTTTGGTCAATTGCATTTGATCTTGCTGAATAGAAGTATTCATTTTTCCCAAACAAAAAAAACCTTTGTCTCCAATCTTTTTAATGCTTTTGTATATTTCATTACAAGAATTACTACATAGCTTATTCCATTTGTTCATAATGACCATGCCTGTCAAACTGTGAAAAAGACAAAAATATCATGAATGTGGCCCAGTGTATAAGTTATTGCGTATTTTATGGTGATTTCTGGAGCTTGACAGCCTGTTATCCTCATATACCTTTGTTGTATGAAAAAAAAGCTGCCTGGACATTCTGCTGAACTACTACTTCTGTATCCCACATAGGTGTTTAATTGTACACAAACATTACCGTTCAGTACGTACCCCGGGTATGGTTCACTCGCCCTTACTTACACAGTACTAAAATATTAATGATTTACAACAGAGCCCAAACTATTAGCCTAAATTCAGTTGCTATTTATTTTTAGATATAATAATCAACGCTCAAATGACAAATTGTAGGCTAACATTTAATGTTTTGCGTTAACTTCTAAATCGAATTATAAAATTTTTACTTCAATTTGTTAGTGAAATATAATCATTTACACAATTGCTTTATTTGTTAGATTTATTTAAATATACATTAAATAATAAAGACATCACTAACAGATTAACTAAAATATGACTATATAGGCTAATACAGTGCATAGATTTAGTGAAAGAGTTAATTTCTCTAGCAAATTCACAAGCTGTGGACACTGAATGACTTACCTGAAGTAAATGTAATGCTATGTGACGTTGTTTTATTTGATGTCTTTCCACTGTTGAAACACTGATTGAGAGAGATGATACGGTTCAGTAAGTTCTATTGTGTCTTTCAACAAACCTTCAGATGTTCAAACCTTCAGTATTAAAGAGGAAGAGATGATCGCATTCACTCGCGCTCCGCGCTGCCACTTGAATCACTTGAACACCACTTATACAGTGATTAAAAACTGCATTTTTTTTGTTTGAATTTCGTGATAAATGGACAGAATTTTAAAGATGACACTTTGTTTCTTTTTGAAAGTAACAATAAGCTTATTGCGATTATTGGTGGTTAATGGCGGTTGGGCTACAATCCTGTATTCATTGTGTACACATAAGACGAACTGAAAATTCGCTTGCCGAATACGTTTACTGTTACACCCCTAATTACTATATAATCAAATGTCAAGGATGAAAAATTTGTTTTGTGGCACAAGGTTAAGTGAGGTCAACCTCAACAATGGGCCAGGGCTGGGCTGGGGTAGCATGGGGCGGGGGGCGTTCGGTACGCCATAAGAGTTCCACGGTACATATGTGGTGTATTGCAGTTTTCCGGTTCGGTTTGAATATTGTTGCACCCCTGGTCCCACGGATGAAAGAAAGTTCATAGAGGTTTGGAATGAAAGTAATGTTCAGGCAAAAATTTAAATTATGACTGTTCCTTTTAATCCTTATCTACTCCATACACACACACACACACACAATTTTCTCTAGGCCAAACTTTTTTTTCTGTGCTGCTGTATTTGTCCCCGTTTTCACCTCTTGCCATAGCTGGTGGTCTGAACTATGCCAGTCTAATGATTTATTCCCCAATCCTCCTAATGTCTAGTAATGACTCTAACTGGCTCAACACTGAGAAATCAGGCCAAGTGCTCTGCAATACAGAAGCATAGCATATGGCTGGCAGCTCCAGACCTGGGTCTGCAATTGCTCTGTGTACCCAACAGAATCAAATATACCCAGACTAACACTGTCTTAAATGTTTATAGCTGGTGACAAACCACAAACACAATCTTTGATTGCTTTTCCTCCAGAACACATTCTAAAGGGAAACAGCAATGCAACTATACACCTTCATTTTGTCATTAACAATCTTATACATCATCCTAATTTGCTGTCTGAGGAGTAGATAGTAATTCAGGGTCCATTGCAGTGCAGCATCCCTTGAACGGTGGAGCTTAAATTCCTCGCTCAAGGGCACGGCAGCAGTCAGTGGAGCTGCATAGTGATACCGCTAATCCTCTGGAAGCACACACCCTCCCACCCATCTTTGTCTAATCTAGATAGTGGGCTAGAAAAGTTGGGCCACCATTTCTTCCAACTTAAATACTTGTGTGTGACTGTGTATGAAACTGTGTTTCTTTGTGTTCTCCAGAGCCTAACCTGTTAAGTGGTACCGCACATAGTGTGAATAAACGTGGTGTGAAAAGAAGGGATCTGGACCTGGAAGAGCTTAAAGAGATTCTCTCTCCGCTGCTGCCTTTCGTCCGAACTGAGCACATATTACCCACCAACAGTGAGGTCCTCTCTGACACTGTAAGTGTGTTTGTGTCTTCTGTTTATGTCTTTGGTTTGTACAGCTTAACCAGGCGCATTAAGGGTTCACCCTAAAATGAAAATTCTGTTATTTACTCACCCTCATGTTGTTTCAAACCAGTTAGACTTTCATCTTCAGAAAACAAACATTGATAGCTACGTGACTACCACTTTTAAAACTAATCCATATGAATTGAGCAGTTTAGTCCAAATTTTCTGAAGAGACATGATCACTTCATGATGAAGAGATTAAATTTAGGCTTTTATTCACACAAACATTGATCAGCAAACCTAAACAGAAGCTCAACTTGAATCTGCTTGGCACGCGAGAACAAACCTGGAGTGAACATAACACAAGAGTGAACCTCATTGGTTCTCAAATTTGCAGGCCATGGTTTACCAAACTTGAGCTAACATCTAAGCTAAATTTTGGTTAGCATCATTCTATGAATATGAATATGCTTATATCAGCTATGAATGCAAGTGAAACAATACCCGCTTTGATTGCCCTTTATACTGTAAAATGCAAAGAAATTTGTCATGCCACTACAAGCCAGATGAGAAACATGTTACTATTGTTTTTCTGTACAGCACGCTGAATAAAAATGACAATGTCAATATTGATGGATGTATGAATGAGTATATACTCTGACTCTCAATACTATTCAGTAATAAAGAAAACACATTTTCCATTGCTCCAGCAAATTCCATCGCTCTTCTTGACCGCTATTGTCAAGTATCGGTAAAGACATTTCCTCTGCCTTTAACAGATGAAGAGGGGTCTGATCAGCACCCCTCCTTCTGACATGCTGCCCACAGCAGAGGGAGGCAAAGCCAACGCCTGGCTCCGGCAGAAAAGTGCTGGCATTTATGTCCGCCCACGGCTCTTCTCTCCTTATGTGGAGGAGGCCAAGGTAGGATATACTTCCTCACCTCACATACAGCAGAATATTTAACCGTTACATTAAAACTAACTAATAAAGACAGGAAAAAAGTTGTTGGAAAAAAGTAAATACAATAAAACTATACACTTTTCTTTCATAAATTTTAACCAAAAACCTCTTAATTAAACACATCTCAATGTATCTCATTTCTTAAATACAACTTTAACAATACGAGGAAAAATGATTATAAACAGTTGCCTTTTTAATTTACAGAGAAAATATCATATATACATTTGATATATACATGTACCATGTATATATCTCCACATTCAAATTAAGTAAATTAAAAGCAAATTAAAGTCTTATAGAATGTAGTTGTACTTAAAAATCAAATCATTTTGAAAAGGCACTTGATTTATAAAATATACTTTATTGCAGTTATTAACTGGACCCATTTCTTTATGTTTTGCATCAAACCTTGTGTGTCTGTATGTTCCTCCAGGCGGTTCTGGAGGAGATGATGGTTGAGCAGACCGATCTGGTTAGGCTGCGCATGGTTCGTATGTCCAATGTACCCGACACACTCTACATGGTGAACAATGCCGTCCCTCAGTGCTGTCACATGATCAACCACCAGCAAATGGCTGGCAGCCAGACAGCTCCACCGTCTGTGGTTGCTAATGAGATACCAGGTAGGTTAAGTGCTCATTCATGCCAAGTAATGATTCTTTCTTTTAACCAATCTACTATTTCACTCCCATCATTCTGTGCACTATATATCTGTATATTATACTTGATAAAATTAATCACCCACAAACACCACAATCAAGAGATATTTCATGGAAGCCAAATAGATTGTCCTAATCTAGATGTAGTTGTGACTTCCATAAATCAAGCCATGAGACATTGTTTTCTCAAGTTAATTTTGTAGTTCTTTTTATATATATGTGTATATATGTATATATATATATATATATATATATATTAAAAATGTGAGTGGGAACATTGGCCTTGTATGTTGGCAAGCTTTGTCATGCTGTGGGTGTTATATAAAACAAAATTCAACATCAATTAAAAAAAACAACCTTTTTGTTGTCATATACACCCGTCTTGTATAAATCTCTATTTATTACGTGATATGTAATATTATTAATTGATGCTCTTATTCATCTGTATTTACAAATTTATTCTAACTTAAGTCATTTGTTTGTTTTTTTTCTCACCCTGTTTTTCAGTGCCCAGGTTGGCAGTAGTGAAGGAAATGATCCGTAGGCTGCAGGAGCTGCGTCACACAGACCAGGTGCAGCGAGCATATGCTCTGAACTGTGGTGAGGGCGCCACAGTCAGCTACGAGCTGCAGATCCGTGTGCTCCGAGAGTTTGGCCTACCTGACGGGGCTGCAGAACTCCTACAGGTAACCCACCACATCCTGTTTGCGTGGAGGCTGACAAGTTTTGCTATGGGTATCTCACTCTGACTTTCATGTCAGTTAGTTTTACCCTGGACTCTGATGAATACAATTTTGTTTTCTAGCGATTGCTACTCATACTGATTTTGTTAAAATAATTTTTTTTTAAAAAATAAGTGTTGTTCAGATGCGAATGCTTCTCTAATCCATTACAAACATCCATATAAATGTCACCGTACTAAAATGTTAAGCCATTACTCGTCTTCAGTTGTCCATTATTATTCAGAAATCATTCTAAATTCATTAAAAATTCATTCTTCCTTAATAAAATTATTAATTTCTCAAAGAAAATTGCATTCATGAACTTGTGTAGAGTATTTTGGGGACCTTAGTGTATTCTGCATTACTCAATGTTGCTTTGACTAGCATGTTTCTCCAGCTACTGTGCTCTTGGTTTAGAAGTGCTCTGAGCCCTTGAACTACTGTGATGTCTTGTTATTCTCACCATTAAGTGACCAGTGAACCTACGCTGGAAAGCTTGGAAGGAGTCAAAACTTCTTCAGCATACCAGTCGGCCTATTAACTCTCATTTTTGAAGCATGTCTAGCACAAACATGCCCTTACATTGATGTGTGCTGTGTTTTAGAATCCGCACAAATTCTTTCCTGAGGAGCGTTTCGGAGATGAGAGTCCCGTCCTGGCCTTGCGCCAGTCAGGTCGCTGCCGGGTCAACAGTACACCAGCTGTGGAGAGTATGTTCACTGACCTGGAAGCTCTGGTGGGCTTCCACCCCCCTCTGCCCCCACCTCCTCCACCCTACCATCCCCCAACCACCCCGGGCCATAGCCAGCAGCAGTTTAAAGCAGGCTGGAGACCACGGGTCCCCAGCCAACCTCCCTCCAGATCTTTCTCCTACCCCTGCAATCATACACTCCTTCATAGGCAGGCCTCTTCTAAAATGAGCAGCCCAGTCTACCCACAAGGAGCCAAACCCCTGCCCCCAGACTGCACTAACGCACAGGGGGGAAGGAATCTTCATCCTGACAAGCAAATGGTGATTAATACCAATATATTATTATTTATTGTTATATATTTATTATTTTTGTAAATTTTATATATATTTTTATGCAAAATGTGTAGGATTTAGTAATGAACTGCACCAAGGCTGTTTGATTTTTTTTTTTTTTTTTTTTTTAAATCTATTTTTGATTTTAGATAAAAATAGGTTTAAATTTTACAAGTGAATTTGGGCATTACAAAATTATGTACAGTATTAAAAATGGGTTATCATGTTGACATTTGCTAAAAATTACATTTAAAAGTTTTATTAGTGTTAAAGAATCTAAATGTAAAAAATGGGAAAATTAGCATCTATTTTTACAATATTCACTGAAACATAATAATAATAATAATACATTTTATTTAATCCTATTATTATTATTATTATCATTATTATTATTTAAGACCCCCTGTAGTGAAAATCAAGTTTTTAATGTTGTTTATATGTCTATATGGTGTTTTTAATATGCTTTAAAATGACTTTCTCCTTAAAACTGCAGTGAAAAAAAGACTGTCTCCAGCTGTGGTTTGAAGTCGCTGGTGTCTGTGACATCACAAACTATCTTGTTACCAATTTTGTCAACAAGCTGGCGGGCTTTAGCATGTCATTAACGCAAACTAGCAGGGGAGTCTCGAGAGAAGACTGGTTATCCCGGTATATTTTTCTGTGAAATGAAAAAACGTATAGATTTGGCAATATGGTGGGTGTATGATGTATATTACAATGTTATGATGAACTATGTGCCTTTCTCTGATGTTCTGAGTTGGTACAACCGTTTGTAATGATACTAATTGTTAGATGGCAGCTGTCTGACTCTGACATAGCAAACGGGAACATGGTTTGTGTAACATTAGCAACACATTATTAGCTGTTTGTTAACATAGCCAAAGGCTAATCATATTAATTACTGTTATGTGTCCGATGTTGTAAAGAGCGATACCATTGTGCTGCATTTACCTAAGTTGACCGAGTGGATCTCTGAGCTTGTGCAAGTGAGTAGAGTTGGGGCTTTTTTTCATAGGGAAAAACATTAAAATAATCATTTTTGTGATCAAAGAGGAGTTCTAAGGTGTAAAATTGACTACAGGGGGACTTTAAATAATAATGAATGATAACCATTATGGTACTGGCTAGAGATAACAGTTGTCTTAACTTATTCTAGCAGAACATGGAGCCTGTTATCAACGAGTTCATGCCAGACATCGCCATGGGTGTTTCAGCAATGAGCCTGAAGGAACGGCGACTTCCGGAGGTCTCTATGGAGGTGGAGAACCACGAAGCCCACCCTCACCTTTCTACAGCTCCTCCCATATCCCACAGCTACTCCAGCCGTCACCCGCACTCCTCCCGCAAGCGGCATGCAGCTGAATCCAAGCCCGAGGGCCCGCAGCCTGACTTTCCAGATCTCTACGAGTTCCCGGGCCGTCATGCACCTCCCTACTGTGGACCAGACCTCTACATCCACGGGCGTCAGGCAGGTGGAGGGGCGCCACCTCCGTCCTACTCAGAGGCTTCAGAATCACTCCGCCTGGATGTGCTGGAACAGCCTCCACAGAGACTAGACTTGGCGATCGTCTCGCAAGGGGCCGTTGCACAAGCCATGCAGAGGTCACGGCCCATAAATGAGACAGACCTCACCTGTGGGCTTGGCCCCTCCACAGAACAGTATGAGGAATGGCCCACAGGTCGCCGGCCTGCTCCAGAGGGAATTGGTCTGGGCTTAGGAGGGAACGTAGGGACTGGGGACGAGGGAGGTTTGGGTGCCCGAGACCGAAGGTCACCCAACAAACCTGACTACCCCTACAGGAAGTCTGCTCTCTGACCCCTGATTAAAAAGAGACTGAGGACTGATTTAAATGCTAAGTGTAAGCAAACAGGTAAGGCACCAGCAGTCCTGCACTTTGAATTCTTTTGAGGGCCGACAGTATCTTAAAGTGATGAACGCCCATAAGCTATGTGAGTGGCTGCTTTTCTGATGGGAGATGCTAAAGGGAGATGTCATTTAAACTGCTCCAGATAGGTGTGAAAACTAGTATAGCGCGAGGAGAGCTTGGTTTGGTTGTGTGCACCCTGAAAAGGTCAAAATTGCAAAATTTTAGTCTGATTCTTTTTTTACTTTTGACACCCTGTATATCTTGGTTTTCATATTTTCCTCACATGTACAGATCTACAGATATCATAGTATATTTCTTTTACTTTCATTTCCTTGAACATACTAGTATGACTGGAGAAAATATATATTTATCTAGATGCAAAGATTTTGTTCCTTAGGAGTAAATTGAAAAAATATGAAGGCAATAAGTTGCAAACTCATTACTTTGTCTAGTCCTTGAAAAACGTCTCCTTCTTCTTTTGAGGGCAGAGTGGCAGTAATAGCTTGTGTAATCCGCTGCATTTGCCGGCTTTTACATTAGCTTGTGCAATTTAAGAGCTGAGATGGAACATAAAAGGGAAAACAAATGAAATCCCCTGTCTCCTATGAGGCAACTTATCAGGCATAACAATGGCACAGATGCACCATTAAATGTGAATGGGGCTTTGTTTTACTGTGTTTCACAACCCAGATCTGCAGATTCATTCCAGTGTATTTAACTTTAAAAACGATCTGTCCTCTCGTACAAAAATTTGGCACCCTTTTTTGCATTCAGATTCTCTTTCCAAGGCTGCAGTTGCTGGCATTCCTGAGAGATGGCAAATATGGGTTGATCATTATCAGGCTCGTCCTCCAGAAATGTTCAGGAAACTCAATCAAACCAATCTCATGCCGCATCTTCAGTCCTCTGGTTTGGTGGGACAGCGGAAGTCCATGGGCGGAAGTTCATTAGCTTTTCTATGCTAGTTCTGTCAGCAGACCAACAATTATGATGTCATGAACAGGCTTTGCAAAAAACAAAAAAGAGAAATCTTGGAGAGTGTCATGGACACAAAGATTTTGAGGATTTACTTTTGATTTGTTACACAACACTTTAAGAAACAAGATTTCACACATTGCTGCACACCCTATCTATAAAAGTGACTTATTTTAAGCTTTTTTTAACATCTGAAATACCTGTATTCTATAATAACTGTGCAATAGGCAGCCTTTTCATTTTAAATATTCATTTTGCTCTCTTCTCCTTACAATAAGATTTTTTTTTTCTCAGATTTTCATACTGACACACAAATATGCAGGCTAGGTCACTTAAAAATGTAAATTGTCACCATTTACTTAACCTTATGTCATTCCAAACCTGTATGACTTTTTCTTTCTGTCGAACACAAAAAAAGTCTTTTTGTCCATACAATAAATGTCAGTGGGTTCCAAAAACAACGACAGTGGACCCCGTTGACTATGGAAAAAAAAAACAAAAACAAAAAAGCCTTTAGACATTCTTCAAAATATCTTTTGTGTTCTGCAGAAAGTAAGGAAGTCAAACAGGTTTGAAACAACACGAGGGTGAGTAAATGATGGCAGAATTTGCATTTTTGGGTGAACTATCCCTTTAAGATTATCAACAATAGCCTTTCCCCACAAGTAATGGTACTGTATTTTCACACTCTCTCAAATATTATATAAGCATCTCTGGTTGTATTAGACCAGGTGGGACCTCTGTTGAATATCCAAACGATCCTCAGTCATATCCATCCCACGTTCTTCACTTCGAGTGCTTTCATTGGAGCACAAGAACTGTTTTGTTGGTTGAAAGCACAAACGTACTGAGAAATACTGAGAATGTCTTTCATTTCTTGTCAGAGAAAAGTGCTCAGACATTTTTGGTTGGATGGTCGATCAGATTGGTTTTTTTGTTTGTTTTGTTTTGTATTTTTCCGTTTAGATCCCACAGTTAGACCAAAGACGGGTTGGGGAGGATGCTTGTATTGCGTGTCGAATCTCTAAAGTATTTTATTTACCAGGTTTCTTCATCTCTTAGTAAGTTGAATTGAAACCGTTTGCTTGAGATTCATGTTAGTTACACAGACTAGACTCTTTGATGTCACTGACCATAGAAGGAACATTTATCATTCATTGATTTTTATTGATTTGACCTATAAAGATAGCCTTAAGAGTTGATGTAGGGTTAGTACTGCTGTCTGCAGTTATGGCCTTATGTCCTCACCTTGGGTAACGCAGTTCTCCATCCTAAATCACATAAGGTCTTCTGTGCCAGAGAGACTTTCTACCTCTGACCAGCTTCTCTCAGCATGTACTTCAGTCAATTCGATTTTCCTTCTTTATATTCTTTTCAACTTATTCAGACCTCTTGAGCCTCACCTTGAACATTTATCACTGAGGGACCAGAACCAACAGCCAGAAGCCAAATTTTATCCACTTTCTCGCATATTTCTGTGAGGTTCCTCTCCTCCTTTCCTTACACTTGATGTTTTATTAGATTCATCATAAAAGCTTTTTTTTTTTCTTTTGTTCAGAAAGTGAGGACTTGTGCCATCTTACTTGATAATGAACTCAATCTACAGTTATCACAGGTGTTATGGCAGTAAGCTTGTGTTATTCTTCCTCTACTCTTAGTCGTTGCTCAGAAATGTTAGCTGGCTGATGCAGTTGCACTGCAAGAAATGGGTCCTTTTGGACTCCTACTGCAGCCCACCTCTGAGTCAAGCCTGAAAGAGTCATGAACCCTGAGTGGGAGCGCTCCAGTTTGCCATCCCGCGAAGCTTCAGGGGGTCAGATCCAAAAATAAATCCAGCATAGACCCTGGCTGGGGTACAAGTGATCTCCTCAGAGAGTTGAAGTCATCTGAAATGGACTGAGATTGGTAGGAGGCAGGTTGTCTCCTCTTAATGTCAAGGACGTAGTTCTGATATGTTCTGCAGTTTGGATACATGAATATCTTCATTCCCTGATGCACATGGTTAAACCTTTCCTTTGGCATATGAGCAAACATGATAATACATTAGTTTCAGCTTTCAGTAAGCTATTGATGGTCCTCCTAAAATGCAATGCATCGCAGCCTACTTAAGCCTACCTTCCCTGACCTGATTCTGCAGCAAAAAGAGGCAGAGTGAACCAATTTATTAACCACTTTTATTCAGAATAAATAGAAGTTGTACCCTAGATTTGTTTCACAGGGCAGGTGTCTCACTCAAACTTCATTTTACCTTGCAGATCCTCCAGGCTTCATGTCATCATGACAATACGACTCAATCCACCTGCCACGCGAATTGTTTTACCAGCAGCTTGCATGTTCTCCTTTTGATGTGCCGTAAGCTCTTGTCAAAGCGCTGTCATTTAAATTCTCAGTGTTTCTGGTTTGTATCTCAGTATTTTGGAGCTGTGGGTCCATCCCTCTGTACCAATGCCATTTTGAATCGGGTCATCTGTGGTCTGATCAGCAAAGGCCTCTCGGTTTGACGTTTCTCTTTTCGTTTTCTTGTAACGGTTGCATTTTTAGTTTGCTATTTTCCAGGTGACTGTTACCTGTAACTCTAAGCATTGAGTAACTGGCAACAGCACTTCCCTTCGAGGCAGCCGAGAGGATCTGATCTGAGGTCTGTCATGTCATTCTAGTGAATCACTGCGGAACCATGACCCAAAATCGACAGATGGATATTTAGGCCTACTGCTGCTACTCAGAGGTTTTCCTGCCAGCGGAGAACATTATTTCTTGGCGTCAATGCCGTTCCCAACGATCTAGTCCCATATAGACCCAGCCATGCCTTAATGTTAAGGGGGAGGTTAGGAAAACTCCTTAGATCACCTTCACCTCTGCTATACTCAGGCCATTTTGAACTGCTAAGTAGTCATTTATTTCATGTTCTAAAACACCAATCAGATCATTTTGAGGGGTGCGCTCTGATTGCTGCAAAAGTCAATGCACACAGTTGAAGGTATTATTTCGTGTTTGAGATGCACACTGACCTCATAATTAATACATTTCTATCACAAAAGCTATTTATTGTCATTTGGGTTTAGTCTGGTTTGTGGGTTGCTTGCCTGAGAGACTGTTAGAGAATGAATTGGAAATGCATTTGAGCTCCCAGATGAGAAGCTTGAATCATTGTTCAGTCTGTCTTGTAGAACTCAAACTAGCATGAAGTTTGATGTCAAATTGTCATTGTTTAAATTTATTAAGTTCGTTTGGGTGGGGGAATGAATTTGGCCACCATACTTGAGATAATCTTAAACCAAGGAATAAAAGCTAGAACAGATGAAGGTACCCATTGCACTAAATTTTTGATGGTGATATGTGTAACACTTGTTGTGGAATAGTGCCCTCTGTTGGTTCTATTGATTTATTTTTGACTGAAACGTCTGTTTATTCAGTTCTAGATTCACAGCAGAGTCATTTTTCTTAAACATTCATTCCTAATCCTTTTAGTATATTTGCATGGCGTTGCATTATTTATCTCCAAAGTGCCGCAAGGCTGAACTGAACTGAAGGTTTGCGTTTTGGATGTGTGAGGGGCAAGGGAAGTTGTGTTTGAAGACTTACAAGTCAAGATCTCCAGGTTCTCTCTTGTGCTATCTCTCTAACGGAGACGATTTAGTGCCTTCCCTGCCTGAGGCTGGGCTTCCTCCACACCCCTTTTGTCTTATGCAAGCCCTTTCTACAAACCTCTGTTAAACCGTCTCTTTGTAATACTGTAGCCAACGCTTAGTGTGCATAATGTTTGTCTTTGTTTTTTTTTTTTGTTTTTTTTCCTTCAAAAAATATTTTTCAAGATTTTTGGTACCTTTGATCACAGGCCTCAGAAATATGGTGTTTTGTTGTATGTAAAATGTAAAGTTTTTTTTATAAATATATATAAAACATGCGATATCTATTTGAGACTTTGTGTGCGTGCACATATATTTGTGTGTGTGTGTGTATATATATGTATATGTATATATCTATATATATATATACTCACACACACACACACACACACACACACGCACATACAAAAAAAAAAAAGCATTCTTTTGTGGAGTTGTGGAAAGTGTCTATTTTTCTATTCTTTTCTTTGGCCCGTGTAGTTATGAACTTTACTCTGCAATTAGGTGACTAATGTCTTGGAAATAAATAGTTTTGAGTTATAATGCTTGCGTCTGGTGTTTTTTGTTGTTGTTGTTTCTTCATTCATTTAAACTGCCAGATGAGCAGAGAGTAACACCTTGTCATTAGTGGGAAATAGAGAGGAAAACTCTGGGTCTCATTCACTAACTATACAATGTGCGTACAAACATTTTCATGCCCAAAATCATAATTCCACTTGTACTGAAATGTATAATTAAACTTAGAACCAACTGAAGCCACAAATATGCAAAATCTCATTTCTGGAGGTAATTTATTAAGCTATATATAAAAATGATTTAGATATTTTAATTCGGAGAACAAGAAGTCAGGAAAAAAACACGAGCATATGTAGTCTAGGCCTGTTTTAACTAATGAGGTTGTGCAAAAAGCCCTTATATGGGAATTGGGTGTATTTATGTACATTACTGTAGTGGTTAGGACTTGCTCCCTCATGTTACAGTTACCAGGTTTTTCAATTGTGGTGGCAAATGAGACACAAAATTAGTAAAAACCCATTTAAAAATATATATATTTATTACTCTGTTTAAAATTTGTTTTAAATTCTATATCCAGTAAAATTAAAACTTAAAGACTGATTTTTTTTTAGAAACTTAAATCAAATATTGGTGACAACCACTTGCATCTTTGGTGTTGAGTATTTAAAGTAAATTTCTTGTTCTAAAATGAGTAGAAATATGCAACTTTAAGGAAAAATTAAGAAAAATAAATGGATAAGTAAAATTTATGAATTAGGTTTAACTACCTTAGTAAAATTACAGTTCTTAAAAGAGAAAGTTAAATTTTTCATCTTTGCCCCTATTTCTACCAAGGGAGAAGTTTTCTCTTTTTGTCAGATATAAAGACATTAAAAATGGTCTATGGTACATTTATAGTTTATTTTAAAAGATTAAATCACTTTAATGTCTGAACTTTAAATTAGAATATTAAATTGTTCTGAAAGATATACATTTTGAAGTAGCACTACAGATATATATATATATATATATATATATATATATATATATAAACACCATAGACTTAAAACAAAGTCTACATCTCTACGCTGTCTAAAGACGCTGCAGTTCAGAAGGAGATAATTTTGCCATACTTCACAAGAGTGATAAATTTTACGATTATGAATTTCCGAAAACAAATTTTATGCTTTTTGCAAAAAATAGAAGATCTGGTGATATATTGTCTGTGGAGTCTGTAATGTTTCAATGAAACACCGGAACATTACAAATGGTACCACAAATTAGCACAAATCTAGACTTTTCTAAAATGGAGGCTGGCATCATACATCTGGGGACATTTTAGAAATATTAAGAATGTATCAAAATTTAGATCAATATCTAAAAATGAGTTATCAGTGTAACACCACAGACTCTAAAAAAAGTGCGACACATGAAATTCAGATATTTATCAAAATTGAGAATCAACCCTTCAGATTCGCTGTCACTTGTAATGACCTTTACACAAACAGGGCAACATGCATTACTGTAAGATGCAGACATTAAGTTTATGGACCTTTTTTTTTTTTTTAAATATAACAAAATGTTAATTTTTTTTAAACAATTTAATTAAATTGTACTTATCTAAAATCACAATATACCCATTTTATGTTTTAAAAAGGTTACATTTTTGCAATTACATTCCAGGATACCTCGTTGAGGCATGGCAGAAACATGCAGATTTTGTTACATGTGAAATCTCTACATTAAATATCGAGCTCAGATCCATTAAATAATATTAAAGGTTGCAACACTTGATTTTAATAATTTATTAATCAACATTAGTCAATGTTAATAAATGGTTTAGAAGTAATTTAATTGTTTGTTCACGTTAACAAATGGGACCACTTTATTGTGAAGTGTTAACCCTTTATGTGCAAATGCATCTGTTGTGAATCTGGCAGCGATTTTGCCCAATTTCTGGCCCAATGTTTTGCTGTATAAAAATGTCTTCAAACATAGCAAAAAGATTTAAAATCTAGTGGCCTTAATTAGTTGTACCCTTCTAAATGGTGTGTAAAGCTTGATCGGTTATTAACAACACTTTCAGTTTATCACTGAAGAAATCCCAGAGGCATTACTGACTTGTTCATCTAAATCTCATTTTTAGTGTAAATGGAGGCAATTTCGCTCTAATGGAGAACTCCTAGAATAAACCAAGACATACATCACAGGGTCCAAATGTATTACCATGTTTATTTCTCAAAGGTAGGACATTAAAAAGTAACAGAATCTACAAATGAAACCGGTTAAAACTAGATAAAAATAAAAAAGGGTTACTAGATCACAACTGTGACTGAACTGAACAACCTGAAAAAGCGCTTTACATAGGTTTGTTTCCTAAACAGATTTTTCCAATAGGCTGTTGCACTATTTACCCTGACACACATGAAAGTGAATATTTGCCATCATCAGAATAGAATTAATACGGACAACAGTCATGTGATTGTGACTTTCCTAATAGCCTTTAGTAAGTAACGGCACCATTTTAAATTGCTTAAAAGAGAGAGCTCCTGAGGATTGACTGCTGTTTTATGACATTATATAAGTGCCTTTCCATAAATCCATTGATTTTAATCTTTCCATAAAGCATCTGCACTGAGAGCCAATCGCGACATGTTGGGCTGAACATTATTGCATATTCAACCACTATTTGAAATGGTAGGATTACAAGAAAAGAATTACAGCTACATCTTTGGGAACACAGAAGCGGTCATACATCACTACACAAGGTCAAAATCATACAAGCTTATGAGGGCCTGAATGTAAACTGCATATTTATTTTATAAAACCAGGAATGGCCTTGGAAAAAGAGTGAGGAAAAAAAAAAAACATGAAAGGTTGGATGTAGCTGGTATGCTTGAAGTGTCAGGGTGAAGGACGGTTTAACTGCAGTAGTACTGGCCTGCGTTGGCTCTTCGTCTCTTGCGACTTTGCTGCTGTTCAAAAAATTGACGGATATCCTCAGGTGTCACCACCTAAACAAGGAAGGGGAGGAGAGAATTAACACGAGACCTAGACTGTACAAACTTATCTTCATTATATTATATTATTGAAAGCCTACCTTTCCTTCTGCTGCAAATCGCTGCAGATAATCCTTCAGTTCTGTCTTCATGTCATTATATTCTGAAAAAAAATTAAACATGAACGTCACAGTTCAATTGACAGTAAATGGTGAATAGTTACATTTTAAAATCTCACATCATGAATTAGTTTTGCTTTCACACAGATAAAGACGCTAGTACTGCTAAACCCTACTAACCATGGATGATCTCCAGCTGCTGAACCCGATTCAGGTTGTCTAAGGCCGACATCAAGGGGTCACGACCCTCGGCTCCACCCGCTTGTTCAGCCTGCTCTGTGGACTTGCCCTTGTTCTCATACGCCAGGACGGTGTCCGTCTCGTCCGTGAGGAAAGACACTCCTGTGTCTGCATAGAGTATCTGAGCAAAAAAGGCAATTAACATGAGAACAGGAACAAATAAGATCTTCCTTATTCTCAAAAAAAAAAAAAAATTCTATAATATACACACATATATGGTCATATAATTAGATCATCATCAAAAAGTTGAGTTACTTCACTAATTCCATTCAATATATATAAATGTACAATATATAAATTTATTATATATTATTCAATATATAAATGCACACATTTATGTGATGGCAAATCTGAATTTTCAGCATCATTACTCCAGTCCTCAGTGTCACATGATCCTTCAAAAATCATTCTAATATGCAGATTTGCTGCTCAAGAAACATTTCTTATTATTATCAGCATTTGAAACAGTTGCGCTTAATACATTTTCCAGAAATTTTGATGAATAAACTTAAAAAGAACAATATTTATTTGAAAGAAGGTCTTTGCAACACTAAAATCATTTGCAACTTTCCTGGCACTTTTGGTCAATTTTCTAAAAAAAAAAAATGATATTATGTAATATATGGAGAGAGATATATTTATAATATCAATAAATATATTTTATATCAATAAATGAATTTATAATCCAATTCTAATTTAAATGTTGCAGAATCACATCGGTTAACTAAGGGTGAAAGCAGAGAAAGTAAGTAAATGTCCTCAGTAATCGGTGTGATTGAGCTGTACCTTGCAGTCGGTGCAGGTGCAGAGTTTGGTACGCCAGGCAGACGGCCAGAACACGGCACCCTGCAGAGTCCGGCTCATCCCCAAGGCCTTCATCTCTCTCAACTTGCAACCGGAGCACGAGCCGTCCTCCGAGGAGCCTTCAGCTTCTTCCTGGTGTTTCCGCTTACAGGCGGATGTGCCGTTGACATGCACCTGTCGGCAGAGAGAAGGTCATCAAATCTTGATCACTGATTCTCTACCGATTCCTCTCGTTCTGTGAAGATTGTTAAAAAAATAATTTAATATCCCACAGTCATACAGGCATAGTTTCTAACAGCAACAAAACAATGTGGTGCAAATTCAATTTAGCTTTATTCCTTCAAATTATGGCTTGAGACAGACAACGCATGAGAAAACACTCTAAGCATCACCTAACTACTGCCATCTTGTGGTGAGACTTCTTTAGACACAGGTTTGCCTTCGTCTCTCCAGCTTTAAATCTTTAGTGTATCTAGTGTCTTGAAACACTTGTTCATCATTGCATATCACTTGTTTAAAGGAGATTTAAGTTTGGCTGTCAGCAATAAAACAGACTGAACAGGAATGAAAGGAAAAGCTTCCATTTCATGAATCAGCCTCCAACTCAGAGACAAGACATACAGACATTATACAGCACACAGTAAGTACCTTCTCATCTACGGGGCTCTTCAGGTTCTCATTTTTTATCTTCTCTTCATCATTTTCTACCTCCACCTTCACGTCCGCCTCTTCTGTGCATGGGCTTACTTTTGTTAAGGGTGGAGCTGATGCAAACAAGACATAATAAGCCTTCACAAAAGTATAAATGTCTAGTAAAAGATGCTAACTGACAAATGATATGTTCATGTACACCACCGTTCACAAGTTTAGGGTCGATAATTTTTTATACTACATTATTATTATATTATATATCATTTTTTTAAAAGTCTATTATGGCTATCTATGCTGCATTTATTTGATTAAAATAATTGAATTATTATTGCTTTCCATTTTTATTAATTTTAAAATGTAATTTATTTTTGTGATGCAAAGCTGAATTTTCAGCATCATTACTCCAGTCTTCAGTGTCACATGATCCTACAGAAATCATTCTAATATACGGATTATTATGATCCACGTTAAATAAAGTTGTGTTGCTAATGTTTTGGTGGAAAATTATTTTTTTTCAGGATCTTTAAACAAAAAGAGAGCAAATCTAAAAACACTTATCTAGTAAAACACTTCCTCACTTGTAAATTGCTTTGGATAAAAGCGTCTGCCAAATGAATAAATGTAAATGTGAATATCTTTCTAAATGAGTCCTTGCTGAATACAAGTGTTAAAAATATCTTCATCCAAATGTAGAACAGTAGTGTTCATTAAGATTCCCTTTTTAAAGAAAAACTGCAGTCATACAAAATATCTGTAAATGCAAAATGAAAGCAAAAAAAAGGTATATCATTACCTGCAATATGTGCAGCATAGTTCCAAAGGAAAGGGGTTTTATTCATGCACGACTCGCAGATCATCTCTTGTAGCTCCACACAGTCTGGCACAACACAGCCTAAATGCTGATAAAAACACATTTTCAGACATTTCACCAGAATAGGTTATGTTCCTTATCTACACACACAAACAACACTAAGCCATGTGATTTGAAACTAACCCGACCATGGAGCCAGTCCTCACACACGATACACTGGATCATCTCATCTGGAACCTGGAGAGAGAAATACTCTAAAATTGTATATGTCACGTATATAATCTGTATAAAAAAATAATAAAAGCACCCCAAACTAGGGATGTCACAGTGAAGAAATTCACACCGGTTTACAAACTTGCAACAAATTCGATATCTTGAATTCGTGATCATGTATACTCTGTGTATAGGCCTATAATTTGCAGGCATCAACAAGTAGCTATAGCTGCAGGCCAGAGAACTCCAAAATGGGGTGTAAACTCCAAAAATGGGTACCTCCAAAAAAATGAGCTTCTATCTAATGTCGTTGACTTTACATTTCAAAATAAAGGTTCGAAGCTTACCCCAAATTAGAGCTCCGCGATTAATCGTAAAAAGATTGCGATCTCAATTCAAGCGCTCATGCGATCTTATTTTATTAATGACAATGATTTGTCTGCGTCTTTTAAACCTTTGGATGTGATATTTAAATATTTGAATGTGTCTGTGCAATTTTGTCGGAGCCAGAGAGAGCAGTTTTGGACCACACATTAGTTATTTGTGTGTTAGAGATATTCAAATTATCACAAAAGTACTGAGATATAAGTTAGTATATAAACACCGATGTCTACGCTAGCGATCAAAACGGAGCAAACTACCTTTTGAAATGAACTTGTGTCAAATAATGATTGTATCAGTTACATCGTATTCCACTAGGTGGCGACAAGTGACTTAAATTTATTTGTCATTGAATCATTCATTGAAAATATTCATTCAAAAACACCAATTCATCCAGTAATGAAACAAGTATTAATTAATTAATTAATGAGTTATAATTAATATATATAAATTAATTAATTATTAATGAATCATTGAATTCATTCAAAACCATTTTTTAAACAATTCATTCAAACATTTTCCAGCAATTTGTATTTAGTCAGAAACTCTAGTAAATTACATATTTTGTTTGGTTGTAAATTCAGAATCGTGTGAGAACCGTGATCTCAATTTGAATCCAAAAAAATCTGGATTCTCACTTTATCCAGAATCGTGCAGCTCTACTCCAAATGTACAGTATCTTGTAGCAAACACAATTCAAATTGGAATACAGATTAATAACTTTAAAAAAAAAATATGCAATATAATATGATAAGACAACAGAACTATAGGTGATAGAAAAAACATTATAGAATGAAACTCAAACTAGAGCGCACATTACCTCGTCTTCTGGGTCTGGGTAGGGTCTGTCACATGTGCAATACAAGCCAAAAAAATTGTGGCTGTATTTGTTCCCTGAATTCATTTTTTCTTTATCCTGCATAACAGAAAAACTTAAATAAATCACCATGACTACAATTAAGCCTGAAAGACTCAAGCTAATGGTAAAACATAACTTACCGCAAATAGCTTGCACTCCATTTCCCCAAACTTGTCGTTTCCACAATCACATCGAAAATTCCTGTAATATCAATAATGTTTAAAGCTTCCTCATAACATATCATAACCTCTGCAAGTTTGATTCAAAAGAAGGTCTGTGCGCAATTAAATCCCAACTGTCTACTCAGAAATCTTGTTTTTTTCCCCTCCAGATCTCCACATTAAAGTCAGCATGAAATAAAAGTTGCGGTAGTCTTTACTTCCTCGCGGTGACGTATTCTTGTTTGCGAAACAGATTCCCAAACAAGAAAATGTATGGCAGGACTTGATTTTGTCCATCAGGAATTGATTGGACTGTTGCTGTGATCTTATGTGAGAGACAGGTTGTCCCGTCCTCTCGCCTGTAACACGTCATCAGAAAAGAGATGTCGTCGCAAGGAGAAGAATTTATGAGGCCACGTGAATTTTAAAAAGCAAAATTGATGTGCATGGATAAATCAGTTACAATAAATACTGCAAAAAATAATGATCAATTTTGTTTTTATGCTGACTTTAAACCACTAAAAAGTAATCTTGTGAACACGATTTCATTGATGCTGCCAGAGACAAATATGTGAAGGAAAACCTGCTAAATAATCTCACTGCCATAATGACAAAAATAGATCAATAAAAATCAGCCAAACGAAGCTTTTCAGCTTTGCCTAAGTGGGTTAGAGTACCAGCAAAAAACCACAGCTCTTTGTTTTCAAGAGATCATGGCAATATAGTTTAAATCTAGATTAAAGACACATCTCTTTAGCCAAGCATTCACATAAATGCATCTCACATCAGATCAATTGCTCATTATGACTATCTTTGCTTAAAGTTATGAACAGCAGCTACGCTAATTATTCTCCTTTTGCTTTTCTGTTTTGCCTCGGGACACCCGCCCCGAGGTGACTGGAGAGCACATCAGCTTCAGTCCGGATCCAGCCTCTTAAGAAGAGCTCAGAGGACCATCACCTGTGAAGAGACGGCGCCAAATCCTGCGAGGACTTCAGAAGACGCAATCATCTGGATCAACATGCAAATTGCCCAATTCTATATCCTAATTATTGTTAATGCAATTCATTTTCCAGAAGCTCTTTGCTTCTACCTCAGTTAAACTGCTAACTCTAATTGTAAATTAATTACCTAAATTATGTTATTTGCTAACTGCATTCTTTAAATTGTAATGTTGACATCCATTCTCTGTAAAGCTGCTTTGAAATGATATGTATCGTGAAAAGCGCTACACAAATAAATTTGTTTTGAATTAAATTGAATATTCACCTCTTGGTATACAGCTCAAAAAGGTCATGGCCTTCATGGCACTTGTAGGAACATGCCAGACAGATCCCGGCTGGCTCTCCTCCCTTTGGTGTACAGGTGTTGCAGGCATACAGAGCCTGACGCTTCACATATCCCTGTCAGGACATGTTTATATGTCATATAGCTTATTTGCATCCTAAGAATATGAATATAAATGCACAGCTGACAACTACAGTCACGTGTTGAACTACTGAAAAGGATTCTAGTTAATGCTACCATGTGTTCATGCAATATGTCTTATTTACAAGCAAATAGACGCATTAAGCGTAAGGTAAAACCCAAAACAATACAACAAGCACTTTATGAGAATGACGTTGACAGCAAGACGAAAGAAGCTGTGTCAAGTTACTAAAAAACGACGAGGCTGTTTATATAAACACGTCAAACCTCTGGATAAGAGCATTTCTCTGAATCACTCCCTCCAAGCACAGCGGAGGCTTCGTTCTCCAGCTCTTCATCCTCCTCTAACACGTCCACCAGAGATACAGTAGCCTCCGCCTCTCCATCATTTACCGCCATCCTTGAAGAGACGAGCGCAAAAAAAACGTTTCCAGTTCCTGTTCCAGGGCACGAAACGAGACACGAACTGACCTGTCGACGAAATCACGTTTTATTGGCGACAGAGAGTCCGCTGTGATGTAACAAACGTTGGGATGTGTGAATGTGTCGTGAAGTTTGACATTACCCTGAGAATTTATCCGGATTAACTGCGACAATAACAAAGCCAACGCTGCTTCCGGTTTATGCAAATTCATTATGTTTTGGCGGGAGAGTTGCTGGGGGTTAAATATAATTTATTATGCCAGTCATTTTTTCCTTACTAACGTGTATTACAACTTAATACCCAAATAATCTCACTGATTTTTGGATAAACAGGAAAAATGGGAATTTTCGCGAAGCCAATTCGAGGGGTCAGGGTTCAAAGGGTAGATGAGTGTTGCCATGTCCACTTATTATACTAACGTACGTCTTTTATACATATGGGTATGTGATTTTTTTGAGGCTTGTTTTTAAAATACAGTGGCGGCGTTTCACATAAACCTATATGGAATGATTCCTTCTGGCCATAGAACAACAACATTCCCAAGTAATAAAACAAAATGTGGACAAAAATCCACCGTACTAAAAGAATGGACATGCACAGACTTGACAAAAATACGAAATCAATGCCAATTGTGAAACAGCCCTACACCGTGTCCTGACCAGACACACGTGAGAAAATGTTTTTCCAACTTAAGAGTTTTTTTTTTTCTTTGTACTAACCAGCTCCAACCGGAATAGCCAACACGACAATTTTGTTTCTGTGGCGTCGTGGCAGGAACAACTTACATAGTATGACAATGATAATCTCACCCATTAAATATTATTTAATTTCAAAATAATTTAATGCGAGTTAAAATGATCCTTTTTGGCAACATAAGATATAATTCACCTCGGTCGGTCTTGAGAAAGAATGTTTAAACTGTCAACTCAAGGTGGGAAAAAAACAAGTATTCAATGATTAATTTTTTTAATCACTGTATTTTGACCATGTTAAAATGGTGTAATGTTTATGAATTTGATAATGTAGCTACTTATCCACTTATTCTTGTCCCCGCCCACACGCTCCTCTGATTGGCTGTGGTTTTTGATTGATTTTGTTGCGTCTCCAGTCGTGTTTGGTTTGGACAAATAAATAGCTGGAAATCGTTAGGCTGTTTAAATTTGCTTTTAAATATCTGCCAAACGTCAACTCAAGCAACTAACTAACTAGCAGCATCTAGAGCTTTTTGTTTCCCGTTTTGTGTGAACGTAAACCCCGCCCCTGGTTTTAGGGTTTACTTGTGCTTCAGTCCGTAGTCTTAAAACCCGAACGAGCATTTCTGAGCAATCTATCTGAAATTTCCCTATAAAGTTTTAAACTGGTTTCCTTGAATGCGCACGCTCAGGAAAGAGATTAATTTCCTTTATTTAGATGGCCAAGTGTATATGTGAAATATTTTAGTTTTGTAAAATGGTGTAATTTCTGACGATATTATTATTTTCCAGAAAGTTACAATTTAGCCTAGCTTCTGTTTTATAGCATCTATTCTATTTTACATTCTATTCCATTCCTTATTTATGTTAATCAATGCAATTAAGCGTTTATTTTGTCCATAATTCAGAAGCAACTTCTCCCCCAAACAAGTTTTTGTAGTCTAGGTTGCGTGTATTTCTTGTGAGATCTGGCAACCGAGTTACAGTGTACATCTACAATATGGCAGCGTGTGAGCTGAAAGGAGAGCTGAAGTCCAGAGATGGACAGACAAACCAGTTCGCTGTGCAAGTAGATGGTGATCTGAAATCAATGATTACTGGCGTCAAGAAATTAAATGCCGATATATCCGTAGTCTTGACTGCTCTTGTTGAACATGAACGGGGCTCAACGGGAGACAGCAGAGTGGCTCTGGATGGTAAGATGCTAAAATGAAGACTGGCTCGTTTATGGGAAACCAACAAACATAAATTAAAAATCAAACAACCAACACTAATGAAGTGGCTAATACCTTATGTGTGTAATGACTGGTCTGCAAGTGTTAGCGAGCTCCTTAACTTCACTGAAACTGTCTTCTGTCGCTTAACGGAAATGTTAATTAGTGACCCAACTGGCTGCTATTTTTTATTTACCTACTTTGGAATAATACTTTATTACTTACTTATTCTTATTACAATAAAGACTGGCCAGAAAGACACTTTACACACTTATTTTTATTGCCTTTTTTTCCCTATCACAGATTTCAGTAATCATCACAAACTAGGCTCCAATCAAAAGCTTCAACACTCAAAATTCGACCAATGAAAACAGTTTTCATTTTACAACCTTTTAGCGAGTTTTTTTTTGTAATATCAACTTCAAATTTGAATGTAATAATATGCTGTATGTCTTTTAATAAGTGTATATGCTCAAAAAGGGGGTGATTTGTAACTTTTCTTTCTCTGCCTTGTTCTAGATGATGAGGATGAGGACAGTGACGAAGAAGATAGTATCGCAGAAATGGCCACCAAAAAGTCAAAGTCAGAACCTCCAAACAAGCGGATAAAGACCTTACGGTCATGATCTTCAGAACTGTCATTCTTGTAATTGCCTATATTGCATAAAAAGGTGTTGTTACATCAGTGCCCTCCTTTTAAAACTTTTATGATGGAAATGAGTTTAAGAGATGGGATTTTGCCTTGTTTTTGTTTCCATTCTTCAATATATTTTTAAATATAAAATGTTATTTTATTTTTGATAACTTCAGTTTCCTAAAAAGGAAAAGCAAAATAGTTCGAAAGGAAAATTGTTTCATCGTTAGATTTTTTTGGTAACACTTTACAGTAAGATTCATTAGTTAACATGAACTAATAATGAACTGGACTTCTACAGCATTTATTAATATTTGTTAATTTCAACATTTACTAATACATTATTAAAATCTTGATAACATTATTTAATGCACTGTGAACTAACGTGAACAAACAATGAACAACTGTATTTTCATTAACTAACGTTAACAAAGATTAGTAAAAACAGTAACAAATGTATTGCTCATGGTTAGTTCATGTTAGTTAATACAGTAACTAATGTTTAACTAATGAACATTATTGTAAAGCATTACCAATTTTTCCTGTTATATAAAAGTTACAAATTGACATTGGTTATCAGTACTTAAGTTTCTTCAGCTAAAAGGTAATTATAAACCATTGTGCAATAAAATGTCAGTGTAACAGTTTTAAAAGAAAATGCACTGCACATTACATTTCTTTATTGGTTTTTGTCAGAATCCAGGAATTGTTTCAAACCAGTGTATTAAGATTGCAATGGAAAGTTATTAACAAGTATCCATTAAACATCATTATAAATTCATAGTCAAGCCCTTTTAGACAAAAACGATTTGCCTTTTTAAAAGCTTTAAGTTTAAATTAAGAAAAACATCCACATATAACAAATGGCATTGTCGCCACTAAAAAAAGTGGAAAGAAGCTAAAGATCGAATCTCATGGGTTTGTGGCACAGGCACATCTAAAGTTAAGACTCATGGTTTGACTAGTCTTGTGCCAGATTCATTACAACCTACCACACCCAGCAAGTCTAAATAACCTTTGCATTTCTATTCAAGATAAGATTATTCACACTGTAAAATGATGCTGATATCCTTCACCAAGAAGACATGAAATCGAGTGCACTATTTCACAAGACATGGATATGAACTTGTTTTCCAATACACACAGATGTATTATCTCTGAGAGCACTTGATTATCACTATAATACATAATTAGTATTTGTCAAATTATCACAAATTTAGAAATAAAAGGAAAATGCTGACAAGAAATCATACTTGAACATAAAACACTGATATTAAAATGTTCATTACAGATTCACACACAAACATTTTCTTATTACAACTTCTTTCATTTTTCTTTCCTCGAGTGCATTTTCTATTCAAAACACAAAGATGGACACTTATAAAAAAAAATGGAAAACATGTGGCACCACTGTCAGTGGTTTTCTTGTTTTCCTCTAATACGATGTCCACTGGAGTTGAGAACAAACAGCTAGAGCATTAAAGTGACACTAAAAATCCATTGGCCTCATACTATGGAAACATTTACACTTGTCTGCACCAACAAATATTTATTCATCTTGATTTATAGGAAATCTACCCATCATTAGAAGTGTAATTCAAGTAGTTCATGCAGCCCCATCAACATTCTCCATATATTGGACTATGGCTTAATTGCCTCCTTTTAGGCTACTTAGATTTCATTTATCAAATTTATTTTATTTGTTTCCGTTAAATCAAGACAAAGTTTCTAAAAAAAGGTACTGTAAGACTGAGCCGACATGGAAAATACTTCTGGACCACGTTATAAATCTACTTTAAAATGCAGACCAATTTTTGCCATTCAGTCTGAAAGAGTACGAAACCTCGCTAACCATACAATTTTTGCTTAAAATAATAAAAAAAAACAAGTGTGGAACTGCAGGTGACTCAAACAAACAGTTGTTAAACTCAAAAAAAAAAAAAAAAGGAATCCCAAGCACCATTTCCTAAAAACAAACAAACAAAAAAAATCAGGGACAAGACATAAAAAATAATCTTATATATGAATCCACTTTGTATGCCCAATCGAATGGCACCAAGATCTGATCCCACATCTTTAAAAATCACTTCAAGTGTCAATCAGCTGCAACCTGCTGATTTGATTGGAGGCCTTGGCGAAGGTTTGGTGACGGTTGCAGAGAACAGCAAGGCAGATGGGGAGAATACAGTATCCTACAGTCTTGGGGTCCGCCCTTGTGCAGGAGTATAGAAAGAGAAACACCTGGAGGTAGGGAATGAGGAAAATGGTGGCCCACACCCAGAAGGGCAGGAGGAGAAGTCTCGTTTTCAGAGTCACTGTCCATGAGGTTGAAGAAGGGGAAGAGGAAGAAGCATCTCCCGACCATTTTGTCTGCGCTCCAGATGCCTTTTCTACTTGTGCCAGTGCAAGTCGGTTGTATGTTTGGCTGATCTCAAATATATAATACACTGCAGCGACACTGGCCAACAAGTACAGTCCGACACCTATCCACCCCATCCGCTGGCGGAAATTCATCATTCTCCATGCTCTTCTCTGGAAAAACAAAGTCAGAGAATGCATTCAGTGCAACCAGTGACAAGAAAGCAAACACTTACATGGTAATGAAACCATGTGATCAGTGGTGTGATTACTGCTCGAGATTGAGGAAATAAAAATAAATGAAAGCAGCTCAACTTAAAATGTAAACCATCATTAAAATCTATTAAATACAAAAATATAAAAAACGGACATTAAATGGCAAACATTTTCCCCAAACAATACGAAGCCCATTACTAATCCAATTAATAAATATAATATCGAAAAACAAACATGAAGTCTTTCAAACACAAGTAAGCTCACACACCATCTGGAGCTTTCTCAAAGCTGTTGACTCGCACTGTTGTGTCATTATAAAGCAATACGCGCCCATATATCGACTAAGCACATGATTTACTTACTGTGATCACACGATCAATCCATTTTGCGCGGTTCTCGGGGCAATATATTTCTCAAGCCAAAACACACAACGCTGTCACAGGATTGTTGTCATAGGACTCACTTCCTGGAATTGCACATCCGGGAAGTTCCCGTGAACCTTCGGCGACTTTATACCAAGCAAGAGACTCTACTGCCCCCCAGAGGCTCTCTGTCATATAACGATTTTTATTTTTTGCTTACAGTTTGAGTTGATTTGGGTTCATGCCTAATATATTTTTTTCTCCACATTCAGTAGAGATAAAAGGTAGATTACAAATTTGTCAGAACACGTTATACCAAATAAACACGGTCGTGTTCGCTGAGAGGAAATCCGTTGGACGGTGTGGGAAGTACAGTATGTCTAAAGTTTTGTTATATATGATAGATTTATTATATCACAAAAACGTGTTTTGTTTACAAATATTTTAGAAAATTTACAGCCTACCTCCTCGAAAATTGCCAATTGAAATGACTTTAAAAGCTGTTAAAATGACTAGGGTTGCAACACTTTGGTCTTTTGTAATTCTCAAATACAAATGAATGAACCCTGGAGCTGTTGTCTCGCAAAAACGATACAAGTTTTACCAGTGAACAATGATAAGCCCGCCTCTGAAAGAGGGTGTGTCTGAGCAAATAAGTTTCGCTCATGGCCAAATGGCCAATCAACATTACATCGCTAATCGACGGCATTGCTAAGTAAAGTAATGGACAGAGCGTTTGGATATATAAGGTCTCCACAACTGAAGTTAGACAAGGGACACACGCGCAGGTTTCATACTGTGATGTGTCATGATGTGTTTGTTATGTCGATACGTGTTGCTGTCATATAAATAATGTGACGAAGTTGTCATAAAATTGAACTACTATTTAGAGAGAGGCACGCGCATTCTGGAGGACACAAGCGGTTCTGGATGGACTACTGACAGCAGTCTAATCCTGTGACTTTACGAAGCGCAAAGGAGCGAGACTCGTAACTGACCAGAGCGCATTGATTCAGCACATTGATTCTGTCAGGTAAACATGGATTTTTCTGTATTTTTGACATTAACCACCCAACTCTTCTTGCTTTTCGTTTAGTTCACAATACTTAAACAGCTACGGGTCGATTTCTCTATTAATTCAATCTACATTTGGGCTGACATCTCTCCCTCTCTCTCTCTCTCTCTCCAGAGATGCAGACGTTCGTGAAAGGAAAGAGAGTTGGATACTGGCTCAGCGAGAAGAAGATTAAAAAACTCAGTTTCCAGACCTTCGTGGATTTGTGCAGGTGCGTAAAAGCGCATCTCAGCGCGAGCCAAGAACTGGAAATAAACAGTCTATCCAAAATACCTATGGCAAGTTGTTTTAATATCTGTTCCTTTAAACGAACTATGTACTTATGTTACTAGAAAACATTTTTACAGTGCGGTAAGTTATGCAGTAGGCTTTTCAATTTCACTAGCGAGTTGAATTAGATGCTAATAGCTGCTATTTACTTCACTTAATGTGTGTTCATATTTACGTTTTAACTTTTCACTTGGTGCTAGTAACTATTTCCTGATGAGATACCATCTATTCCAAGTGTTACTAACTAGTTACAAGTGTTTTTACTTGTCATATTTCAATTGCAATTCTTGGTAACACTTTATTTTACAGTGCCATTGTTACATTTGTTACATTTACTTTAGTAATAATTAGAAATTATGCATAATTACATGCAATTAACCCTAAACCAAAACCTCATGCTAGCCCTAACCCTATAGTAAGTACATGTAGTTAATTGTCATTGCTCAGTACTTAAATGTATAATTACACTGTAATACTGACACCTTAAAATAAAGTGTAACCCAATTCTTGCTAGTAAGAGTAAAATGGTAATAGTAACAATTTGAATATATACCAATGTAGCCTGTTTAACTGCTGCTAGGTAAACTGGGATGCCTTTGAAATGTTTATTAGTAGTTTAAACTGCAATCTCTTGTTTCTTAAGCACAAAAAGTTGCAATGGAATGGTTATTTGAGAAAATTGGAATGACTGGTAGTAAAGAAATGAGAACTTGCTGCTAGTGATTGAAAAAGAGTCACTGGGTTTCTTACTATTAATTAAAAAAAAATAATTGTGAGCAATTTAAAACATATACTAGTTAGTTTTTAGAAATAGATGCTCAAATTGGTTGCTATTTAATATTAGCAAAATAAGATATCTGGAGAAGTGTCACAACATGGAGTTTATATTTACTATTTACAAATTAAGTTATAGTGGATTGAAATTAAAGGACTTAAATAGTGTTATAGGAAATATGATTCATTACTCCTCATGTCCTCTTGCGTCATTTTTTGTCCAAAAGTCGTCAACACAGTCTTGGTCACTTTACTGTATCCGAAACTCATTACATACACAGCTTCACTATTTCTCACGGTCATTTCTGTTCTAGTTTTTACTTCTCTGAACAATCTTCTCTGAAAAATGTAAATGTAACTCTCTTCCTGCAACCCTCTGCCCTCTGCCCAATAAACCATTACTCTAATGGAAGTAATGATATGGATTTGAAATGTACCTACAGTCTCACTCATATGAAACTTTCAAACATAAAAACATGGATATCCTTTGTCACTGTAGTCAATCTACCTGTCACTTACTATTCAAGGGAGTCCCTGCTCCCTTCTAAAAATTTGTGAGACTGCTTTTAAAAAAAACTAGAACTTATAACACTGTCCTCATAATTCTCATAATTAGATGGCCGTAAAACTCTCTGTGGAATTTTTGGTCATAAAAAGACAAAGGCCTGTACAAAGTTCACCGGTTACCTGGATAAGCACCAGGCAGTCTTCAATTCCACAGACATGGAAGTAACATTGCTTGCATATCTCCCCGCATTCCTAAGAGTCTGCAGCAAGATTGCGTCTGTTACTTAACCGATTCAAAGCTAAATCATGTTTCCTAGGTTTTTCAAATCTGCACTGCATTGTCATCAAAATGGCTTTATAGCCATAAATGTTCTGTTTGCTGAGGGAGGCACTGGACATGCCTTAGATGCGTATCTATGTGGATGATGTATCGTGCGTAGGCTACATGACGTCTGTGAGCGAATGTTACGCGTTTAAGAGTTAATGTAATGTGAGCTCCTTTCTTTCATGAGCATGTTTTAGCCTACAGATAACCGGTTTGCAAAGGGATTCTTAACTAAGCTGTCCAACATGTTCAGTGATTTGTCTTTCTTTCTGACTGGCATATTTGTCTTGGGACTTTTGTTGAAAGACTAAGATGTTTTTACATAGTTCTGAGGAATTAGAAACAAACTACTGACTCAGCACTACTGATAAACTGTCTCACAGTGCATCATTCATGTCAACAGGTTTGTCAGCTGTTGAAAACAAGTGCAATTAGTTATTTTCAGGGGCTTTTAAACTTTTAAAGTAAAGCTGCCTAAATGATGAATTTGCAAAAATACAAATATTCTCAAAACACAAGAACTGATCAAGCAGAAACATTGTTCATTATGTGCAACGTCTGGAAATGGAGTGGAATGATACTTAATTTCAAGCATGTCTGTGTATTTGTTTGTGTCCTGCTTTCATGTTTTTGTTTTGTTGTTTGTTTTTTGGGAGAATACTTTCCTATTTGTGTGAGAGACAGCAGTCCAAAGCTAAAGAAGGGCTGCTTTTGAGTTTCCAAGTAACAGGATTTTTTCGGTTTTGTTGAGAGTCATCTTCCTAATAATTTTTCTCTTTATTCCAAATTCAAGTCAATGTTTGTCTGTTATGCAAGTCAACAATGCTGCATGTTACATGGAATCAATATAAAATATTCATAGTTTGTCTTTCCTCTTTTTTGTTTTCCAGGAAACAAGGCATAGAGATGATCCAGGTAAGATCCATTTTTCTTTCTTTTATATGGCTTTTCTGTGTCCATCAATATGAGATCGGTGCCACAATATGATTGTCAGCATCTGCTCTAAACATAACAAACATGCCTTTCATTAAATGAAAGTGAAGCTATTATGCCTGGGGACACTTCAATTCAAAATATCATCATCAGAGCACTTTTAGTGTTACGTGCATTGCATTACTAGACAAATAGTCACCTTTATTTGCAGTTGTAATTATGCATTTTGAGGTTTGTATTGCATAATAATAAATGCCTTGCTTAATAGTGCTGGCATTGCTTACTGTAATGCCATATTATTAATGCTCGTTCTTTTATTTTTTGCTCATATTTTTATTGCATGAACTTTTTTGTTTGTGGCTGTTTTTCTTATCTTTGCCACTGAATAAATGCCAGTAAAAACAGCTTATAGAGACTTTTTTTTTGCGTCAACCAGGGCCTAATATAGCCTAACATAACAGAAACATAAGTTTACCTTCTAAAATTGCATGGAAATGGCACTGATTAGCCTTTTCTTGGCAAATACAGTTTGTATCAGACTGATCAGTCTAAGCTCAAGCGTTGCCTTAATAGATAATACTGTGTATTTCTCAGCTTATCAAGTTATTCTAAAGGACATGCTGAGGACATTAGTGCAGTGGGATAACAGAGTACACAGAGGTCTTTAAAGGGATAGTTCAGCCAAAAATGAAGATTATCCCATTGTTTACTCACCCTCAAGTCATCCTAGGTTTATATGAATACAAGCAGACAAACACAATCAGAGATATAATTAAAAATATCCTGGCTCTTCAAAGCTTTGTAATGGTAGTGAATGGGGGGCAAGATTTTGCCAAAAAATGCATCCATCCATCCAAAAAATAATCCATGCATCTCCAGGAATTTAATAAAGGCCTTCTGAAGTAAAGCAATGCATTTTTGAAAGAAAGAAAAATATCCATATTTAACTAATATCTAGCTTACGGTAGGCAGCAGTATGCATACTGCCACAAGAGTAACCGCTGACACCATGTATGATGTAGGATGTAAAAGTGCTTGAAGTGTAAAAATAAAAGTGCCTGAAGAAGGGAGGGTGCAGCGGGCCTCCGTACTGGCAAACATGTCGGAAGTGCCAGTACGCAAGGAAAAGTGACGGTATGCTAAAGGTAAAAAATAGAGTACTGTGTACCAGCCCATTTCAAGCACTGGGAGAATCATAAGCTTAGACACTCTTGCGGTTTAAACAAACAGGGCTGTGGAACAAACTCAAGCTCCTCTTCTCTTATATCGAAATCCTCTGACATTTCTCTTTAAAATTTCTCATTTTAGACTTCTAATTCGTGACTGGTCTTTTGTTTTGCAATATCCTCCGTGCTTCCGCATTCGCCATTGCGTCATCCGTCGGGTCAGAGGTCACTCTTCTGCCGCAAAACGATTCGTACGGCCATCTGTCTGAAGCTAGATATTATAATTAGTTTTAAATATGAATATTTTTCTTACAAAAACCCATCGCTTCACTTCAGAAGCATTTATTAACACTCTGGAGCTGTATGGATTATTTTTATGATGAATGGATGCATTTTTTTTGCTTCAAAATCAGGCCCCTATTCACAACAATTATAAAGCTTGGAAGAGCCAGTATATTTTTAAATATATCAGAATAAATCTGTCCTTTTTGAAAACAATTGCTCTGTAAATAGATTCTCCTGCAATGTGTGCATTTTGTTCTAGTAGGAACACCTGGCTTTGTTAGGAACGACAGCATTGATTTTTTTCTTCTACAGATGTCCTTAGTTTACAAAAAACAATTAGTACCCTATTTTAAGTGCTGGTGAAGAACATGAACTGTTCTTGCATGAGTTTTCTCAAGTTAGGCCATCACCATGTTTGCTCAAGGATTGAGATTTAACAGCGTTATTGGTCTTTGTTGAATGATACTCTTGCATTTGTGGCACCTTTCCTTCTCTTCACCTTGGCATTGATAAATCATTAGATGCATGACTCACAGAGATGTAAAAAACGTTAGAATGTATAAACAAGTTTAAAACATCATTATGATTTTGTTTGAGACCACGATGAAAACTTCATTAAATTAGAAAAATGCAAAAAAAAAAAAATTCACTTTTAGTAGTCTTTTGGACCCCGCTGAATCTAATGCTTTATTTTGGAGCAAATGACTGGCTCTTCGTGGTAATGTTTTTAGCAGACATATGAAGACAGTATTTGCACATTCCAGTAGGACATGCCCTTGTCAGCCATGTTTATATTGCAGTGGCCCTGAGATACGTAAGGGCCTCTTATAACAAACTAAGCTGGTTGAAGTGAAAATAAGGTTTAGATTTACTTGCGAGCATAGACCTCAAGGCATATCATGCCTTATAAATATATGTTTATGGACAAACATTGTTCTTTACTGTTTTGTTATGGAAAGTGCTTTAGTTATGATAAAAACTCTGGGAACTCAGTCACCATGTTTTGTTTTGGGACTAGCGTGTGAAGGCTGGTAGACTAAACCAAGGTCCTTGTTCCTTCATTCTGGTCCTTTACTAGAGTCAGCCCCTTATCAGTGAAGCTGTCTGGATGAGTGAAACACTGAGGGCGTTTCTCCACTCCCAGGATGCATGTTAAACACCCTTTTTGCTATCCAGCATGTAGGGCGTGGATACGAAGAGAGTAAAGAATGGACTTTGACCTGTTTACACATCTTACAATAGGCTAACCAGCTGCACCCAGTCATAGATTTTATATGGTCTGTAAAGTACTTAACAATCTAGCAATCAGTCCATGGGTTAATCACTTTAGTCAGGGGGAGTGTCATTAATTTGATTAAGATAATGTGATCATTAAATCAAGTCACTAAAAGTGATCATGGGTAAATAGCTTAATTTCATCACTTCATGCCATCACTTATTTGAAAATTAATGTTTTTAATATCTCACATAATTTATGGCCTTGGGTAGTGTATTTTCTGTGGGTAAAAAATTTGTCAGTCATCATTTGCCTTCTCTTATTAGCCTGTCCTACTTTGTTTATTTAAGTATTTTACAGGTTCATAGTACATTTATATATAGTTAAAGAACTGCTGTTTCAGCATACCACCATAGAGATAAGATAATTACATTTTCTCAAAAACCTATACTCACACTTGTTTCAAAAATATAATAGCCCAAGGGTCAGGAGAGTGGTCAAAATTGTGTAAGATTATGAAACTGTCATTTTTTGGTCATTTTTATATTTTATCAAACATTTGGAGTCAGTACGAGTGTGTAAGGTTTTGAATGAGATCTCTTATCCTCACCAAGGTGGCATTTATTTGATCAAAAATACATAATATCGTAAAATATCACAATTTAAAATAACTTTTCTATTTTAATATATTTCTTCAGTGTCAAAGGGTCCTTTGGGAATTATTCTAACTGGCTGATTTGGTTTGTTTTAAAGAACATAATTTATTTGAAATAGAAATCTTTTGTAATAGTATAAATGTCTTTACTGTCATTTTTAATCAATGTAATGCTTTCTTGCTATACAAAAGTATTAATTTCTTTTTTTAAAATCTTACAAAGCCCAAATCTTTGAATTGCAGTGTATATACATATTGATTACATTTTTTTTTATTGTGGGTAGTCTCGTAATTGATTAAACTACTCAGAAATCAATCAAGAAGGACGTTTTGTTTGCCTGAACCTCCTCGGTTTGCACTTAACTTGGTGTAAAGTTGGCGTGTCTCACTGTTCAACAGAAGTTAACAGCAAGTTATATATTTAGTTCTGTTTTTCAGGAACAAGTCTGTTAGATGGGGAGTGGAAATAGAACATTGATAATCTAGCAAAGCAAATAAGGCCTCGCTATTTCCAGGAAGCAATATAGCTCTTTAGCTGTTTAAAAAGATACTTTAAATGACTAAAACGCTAAGACAACATTAATTTGATGTAACGCATGGCTGTCTCATGCTTTATATCAGATGATGTGTTTATCAGCTTAGTATCCTCTACTAAAAGGAAGTAGAGGGTCTTCTCTCTGAATTGTCATGGTGTCTGTGTGGAATCTATGTGTCACTTGCTGTGTGTCATCTTCTTCATTCTTTGTCTGTTTTCGCAAATTGTTTGTCACACATAAGCGCTGGCTCTTATAATGTTTCCAGGCATTGTCATCTGAAACAGAGCCATTTATGGAATAAGCTAATAAGCCCCTTAGGATTACCACTTTCTCTGTTTCTGGAGAGCCACGCAGCACAAAGTCCTTTATTTGGTGCTGCCTTTGAAAGAGCAAATCTGGTCTAGGTCTAAGTATTTTAAATAAAAGTGCACTTAAGGATGCCCACATCCCCTTTTATCTGCCTAGGTCATCTACAAATGCCTCTGACGTTTGACGAGAATCGTTGTGGTCGGATTCCAAAATAAATATTTTCTCATCCCCAAAGGTTAAACCCAGTGGGACCACATGTTCTTTGTGGCCCAAGCAGCCGTTCTCCATGTTGATGACATCTAAAACATTAGAAACACATTGTGCTGTCTGTCATACACTCGATAGTAAATTGTTTCTATACTTTTACCATCATATGTATGAATCTGAATTACTGTGAATTTAGCTTTCTAATGTCAATCAGAGTTTGGTAAATGAACACAGGCTGAGAGAACACAAACACTTTCCCCTTTCCTCGTTGTGATGTTTATCTGAGAGTCACAACCATATGTCTATAGGGGTTATTTATAATCTGATTATTTTCTGGTTGCTATTACTTCCGCATTGGATTTGACTGACATGTGATTCTGTGTCTATTTGCTCCATATGTGAATTGACATTGTTTTCAGAGTTTAGCAGTACAGTGTCTGAGTGACAGCAATTAGCGTCACGTTGTAAATGTCTGTTCTTCAAACGCCCCCCTTGAGTAAACTGAATTTTGTGGAAAAACTGGAATTTCAAAATGTAGGCATGCTGTTTATTTTGTCAACCTGCTCAACTGAATTTACTAATTATTCTCCCAGAGGGTTATTGCTGAAAAATGTCTCGAGGATGTTTATTGAGCTCTTGGCCTTGTTCTCCCGGTCTAGCTGGATCTGAGCCAGCCAATAGAGAAGCAGGGTCCATTTGATGTCATCATCCACAAGCTGACTGACCACATTGTTGATGCTGACCAGAATGTCACAGAGTCTATGCTACTTGTTCAGGGTGTTCAGGTAACTAAGCAAATCAACTCATAAATTTGCCATAAATTTGTCACACTTCAATCATATATATATATATATATATATATATATATATATATATATATATATATATATATATATATAAAGTTGAATTTTCCATCTCTTTTTCCAGGACTACATAGATGCTCACCCTGAAACAGTGATTCTGGATCCTCTTCCAGCCATTCGTACCCTGCTGGACCGCTGCAAGTCATACAAGCTAATCCATAAACTTGAAGACTGCATGCAAGGTCTGTCTACAGCACAGATACACAAAAATACAAGCATGTGGTGAAATCAGGCAAAGTGCAGCTGTACTAAATACAATTATTGATAATGGGCAACCCATTTATAAGCCCACCTTTAAACATCATATAAAGAGAAAACAAATTGTGGTTTGTCACTTTACGTGTCAGTTAGACATGCTCTTTCCATTTAATGGGCTGGAATAAGCTGGATATGGACTAGACCATTGACAGCATTTCCACTAGTTCTAAATGTTGTAAAGGGTTCTATAAACCAGGCCTTTAGATCCTCCTTTGTTCTTCAGGGGTGAACTATCACGAGGAGGGCAGGTTTTTGCCTTTGCGCAGGGGAAGTGTGAGGCTTATGGAGGGCTTATGTCCTAAAGCTGCTGAGTCGTTCATTCTTTGTGCTGCTTGCGCGCCGCATTCACTGGCCACAGAAAGAACAGGAGGCCCGCAGGCTCACTACAAGCCAACAGAATCACCAGCTGTGAGAATGGCGTAGTGCCTAAGGAATTCCATCACAATCTGCACTCTTATTCAAAATATTCTGCCTAAACATTTACACACATAGGTATTTACAAATATACTACCGTTCAAAAGTTTGGGGTCTGTAAGAAGTTTGTTTAAGTAAGTCTTTTATGCTTACCAAGCTTGCATTTATTTGATCAAAAATATAGTAAAACAGTAATATTATGAAATATTATTGCATAACTTATCATTGTCAACTTAATAACTATTTGGTAACACTTTATTTTACAGTGTCATTGATACATATGTTTTATGTATTTACTATAGTAATAACTAGAAATTATGCATAATTACATGCAATTAACCCTAAACCAAACCCTCATGCTAACCCTAACACTACATGTAGTTAATTGTCATTACTCAGTACTTAAATGTATAATTACACTGTAATACTGACACCTTAAAATAAAGTGTAACCAACTATTTTAATATATGTTAAAGTGTAATTTATCTCTGTGACGGCAAAGCTCATTTTTTGTGAAAACCGTTAACATTCTTTGAAGCTAAGAACAGCATTTATGTGAATAGAATCTTTTGTAGAATTCTAAATGTCTTTTCTGTCACTTTTGATCAATTTAATGGATCTTCTTCACTAAATAAGTATTCATTAATAATGTATGTATAGATATATACAATATGTAAGATTTTAAAATATACCAAAACCGCTAGAACAATGCTAGATATTTTGTTGACTTGTGTACTTGCATTATCCTAAATGTTCCCAAGATTGTTTAAATCCAGAGAAATAAGCAATTTTAACCAGGACACAGACCGTGTCTGTTCGTTGCCTATTAATGACATCGTTACCCTCGGTTTCCTGTTTTATTTTGTAGAAACCATGGAAACACCAAAGACGCTTTAATATATTATGTGTTTTGTTAGACAGGTGAGCAACTGTTTGGATCAATTCATTGACAGAAAATGTATCATTTTTATGTAGCTCAACACAGTAAGTCTTATTGTTTAAATTTCGTGGTAATGGAGTTCCATGTTTTACCATGCCTAATATCGATCTAGCACTCGGCTCAGCCCTGTTCTGCTTCACAAAACAGTAAATGTTAAGGGTTAGTTCACCCAAAAATGAAAATTCTGTCATTAAATACTCACTCTCATGTCATAACACAAGATATTTTTGATGAAATCCGAGAGGTATATGACTCGTCCATAGACGGCAATATAATCACCGCTTTCAAGGTCCAGAAAGGTACTAAAGACATCGTTAACAGTCGATGTGACTGCAGTGATTCTGATGTTGAACCTGGAAGCGCTGGATGAGAAGACGATTTTTGTTTTGTTTTTGTGCAAAAAAAGTATTCTTGTCGCTTCATAACATTAAGGTTTGAACCACTATAGTCACGTCGACTTTTTTAACGATGTTTTTAATACCTTTCTAGACCTTGAAAGTGGTGATTATATTGTCATATACCTCTCGTATTTCACCAAAAACATCTTAATTTGTGTTCTGAAGATCAGCGAAGGTCTTACATGTGTGGAACGATATGAGGGTGAGTAATGACAGAATTTTCATTTTTGGGTGAATTAACACTTTAATAATCTCATCCATGAACATGATTTCTGCCCGAGTCCAGTCCCAGTTCTTCTCCACTGACTGTAGACATGAAGACAACACCTCCCATGATTCTGCGAAATCAATGCGTCATGAAGCTGTGCCTTTGTTTTAAATAAGCGACCTCTAGCACCAAAGTTACATATTGTGCCTTTAAAAAAAAAAAAAAAACAGTTACTCATCCCAAACTTTTGAATGGTAGTGTTAAATTCGCCTTCTTTTAGAATTTAGTACAGCGTTTTCATTACAAATGATAATATCAGGATCCCATTTTAGGTCAAACAGTTAATTAAATAAATTAAAATTACCATGAATTATAGAATATCTTCTTTGATTTGTCCCTCTTTTGCTTTAATGACAGCCTCACTCGAGCTGGATAAACTACACAAGTTTGAGTAAAACTTGAAAATTATAATTGAGTGGCTTTCATAGTTGTTCACGGAAAAATTCCTTGTTTTCACATCAGAGTTGTTGTCCAATCGAAACCATTTCATTAATGTTCTCCCAAGAGGAGCGTCAGCTGAATGTTAGTGTGAAGTTAACCATCCTCCTTGGTGCTTCCCTTGTCTCTAAGAAAGAGACGACTCTGTTTAGGATACAAAGGGAGTGACTATTTTATCGGGCCCATTCACCAGGCAACCGCCTCTATGGCTATTAGCTTATGAAACAACACTGCAAGGGATTCTGGGAAAAGAAAGATAACAGCTCATATACCCTGTGTGTTATGCAAGATCCTTCTTGAAGTAACTCAGTTGCCCAATACATGCATGTTTGGCTCTATCAGCAATTGCCATCAATGACTGATTTTGTTAAATGAGACACATTTTTCCATGAGCTAATCGACGGCGAGTCCATATGAATTGATGACAACAAACTGTTGTGTTAATGTTTGAATGTAAAACAAGACTGCTTTACATGGCATACATTTCTGGTCTTACTCGTGGGATTTGCAGTAAAACTCAACACTATTTTGGATGAGTTCATCTTGAGTCAGTTAACTTGGTTGTGGAAATTGGTGCTCATCATGTGACTTCATAATGAATCATAATAAACCCATATCCCAAAAAAATCGTACCCGTATCCACATGAGTGCACTTAAGGTTATCTCATCCATAATTATCACACATCACATTGCTGTGTTGGCGTTTGTGGCTGCTTTAAAGGTTACTGCTTGTTTGATCAAATGGATTCATGTTCCTTGTCTAATGTGAAATGTGATGCTTTAAATCGCAGAGCTGCGTGGAGCCACTCAACTTAGAAAAAGATTGTTTTTGAAGGGCTATAAATAGATTGCGCTTTCGCTCTTGGAAAAGAAGCTGTTTATAAGATTTTATTGATGGTTGCAGATCAAAAGCAGAGTGAAAATTCACAGATACTTCAGCGGTGTAGTTTTAAATGTTTCCATGGATCCAGTAGTAATATTATCCTGTAGAAAGTGTAGTCATCACTTAAAAAGTGTGCAGGCTACACTTCGTTAAGATCCCCATCCAAACTCACTGTCTACCAGGAGTTATGCTGAGGGTGTGCTGGTTAATCTTGTCAAGATGTTGTCGTCTGGCCTGTTAGAGAGAGAAAGTGAGATGAAATCAAACCACATCGAAGAAAACAACTTTGGGTTTAATACACCACCTTGACCTTTACGAACAAAATCAGACAGAATCAGATATGATCAGGTCCATAAAGATGTTTGTCAATGCTTTCTTGACATTGACAGATTTTTTGTGTTGAAATCTTAATTTATTTTTTTATATTTAAAAATAGTGACAAACTTTAATCCTAATAATCATTTTCAGAAAAGTGTTTAAATATACAGCGCTTAACAAATGTATTAGACCACGAGTCATAATAAAGAGAAAAAGAGAAGCTTTTAGAAAAGTAAAAAATGTAATTGACATTTATTAGGGAAATAACAAATTGAAACAAATTGAATTTTTTATTCACGCATAATGACCAAAAATGTATTTTATTTTGAATGGCCTCCTTTGGCCTTGATATCATTCTTGCTGGCATTGCCTTTATGTGCTTTTCCACGCTCTCTGTTGTTATTGACTTCCAAATAGTTGTTCCCAAAGACTTGTTTTTGATTAAGCTTTTGTGCAATCTATCTTTGAATCCATTAAATCACAACAATAAAATGTAACATATTTTAGCATTAGAAACACTACTGTGACTAAAGAGCTTGCACATACTGGTGTGGATTTACAGAAACATAAAAAATGATTTTGGTAATCACCAATACTGTTACTTTAGGGCATCTGTGGCACAAACCTTACATTGAGTGGTGGTCTAATAAATTAGTGAAGCACTGTATTTATAAGGTAAAAAGTATTATTATTTTTTATTACATGAATCATCAATTCATAAATATTATTCGCTTTTGGGGTAACACATTAGTTAACAAATGAACTGCACTTCTACAGCATTTGTTAATATTTGTTATTTTTTATTAAAGGGTTAGTTCACCCAAAAATGAAAATTCTGTCATTTATTACTCACACTCATTCGACACCAGTAAGACCTTCGTTCATCTTCAGGATACAATTTAAGATCTTTTTGATGAAATCCGATGGCTCAGTGAGGCCTCCATTGCCAGCAAGACAATTAACACTTTCAATTCCCAGAAAGCCACTAAAAACACATTTAAAACAGTTCATGCGATTACAGTAGTTCTACCTTAATATTATAAAGCGACGAGAATACTTTTTGTGCGGCAAAAAAACAAAATAATGACTATTCAACAATATCTAGTGATGGCCGATTTCAAAACACTGCTTCGAAGCTTTACGAATCTTTTGTTTTCGAATCAGTGGTGCGTTCAAATCAGTCACGTGATTTCAGTAAACAAGGCTTCTTTACGTCATAAGTGATTCAAAATTTCAATAGTGCACGTGACTTTGGCAGTTTGATACGCGCTCTGAACTACTGATTTAAAACAAAAGATTCGTAAAGCTTTGAAGCTTCATGAAGTAGTGTTTTGAAATCGGCCATCACTAGATATTTTTGAAAAATCGATATTTAGTTTTTTTGGCACACAAAAAATATTCTTGTCACTTCATAATATTAAGGTTGAACCACTGTAGTCACATGAACTGTTTTAAATATGTTTTTAGTAGCTTTCTGGGCATTTGAAAGTGTAAATTGTCTTGCTGTCAATGGAGACCTCACTGAGCCATTGGATTTCATCAAAAATATTTTGATTTGTGTTCTGAAGCTGAACGAAGGTCTTACTGCTGTAGATCGACACGAGGGTGAGTAATAATTTTTATATATATTTATATATAATAATTTTTGGTTGAACTAACCCTTTAATGTTAATTTCAACATTTACTAATATATTAAAATCTAAATTTAACAGTTAAACATTAATATTTAACATCAAATTTAAAAGTTAACATTAATTAATGCACTGTGAACTAACATGAACAAACAATGAACTGCTGTTTTTTATTAACTAACATTAACAAAGATTAACAAATACAGTAACAAATGTATTGCTCATGGTTAGTTCATGTTAGTTAATACATTAACTAATGTTAACAAATAAACCCTATTGTAAAGCGTTACTGTTTTCGGAGAGTCGCACCATGTGACATCTTATACTTGAACTAACCTTGCCTTGTCAAACTATCTGATATTGTTTACTTTGGTTTTTCCTAAAGAAGTTTTTCAAATATTAAGCAGTGAAATTATTCCAAATGTAATTTTTTCTTACAAATAATAGTAATAAAATGTAATAATAATAAAAATCTATATAAAAGATTATGTAAAACTACAGAATTTCATTATTTAAACAAGTTTTTTCTTCATTGTGATATCAGGAAAGTTGTATCACCCTGATATTTTTTGACAATATCAAAATCAATTTTTTACCAGAACTGAAAAGCATGGTCATCACAGAAGTTGTGTATCAAGTCATTATATGTATGAAATTATTTTTTTAATGTGTTTTCTGTAGATGACAGAATCTGCTCACCTCCATTCATGGTTCTCAAGAGTGAATGTGGCACTGAGACTCTGGAGCAACTCCACAAACATGGAATCACATTTCCTTTCAGTAAGTTTGTCCCTTAAAATCAATAGTAATCTTCATGACAATTTACATACATAAATTTGCACGCATGGCTCATCTCATTCAGAACAGGGGTTTCTCTCAACAGTCCATTTGACATCAAAGGAGCTGTTTTCATATATATGTGCTCATGTGTTCTGGAGCGACACACATTTTCACACTATTCACACTATTTCTGTTTGATTGCAGTTTGCAAAACCCAGGTAGCTCATGGCATTAACTCCCATGAGGTAAGAAGACACACACTCCAGACTTTACTCTTCTGTAACCTGTACTATTTTTCATATCGCTTATGTAATAAGCTACAGATAAGTATCTTTTACGTAAGGGGTATCAGTTAATCATTTGTAATGTTGAATGGTGTCTCATTAAATTGGTTAATTTTGGGCTTGAGTATCACAACTTTTTATGCAGGATTTATAAATTAATCAAGTTAGAAAACCAAAGAAAGGCCTATTTTTTTTTTTAAACACATATTTTCTTTGCCATCTTGACAACCACATAGAATCCACCATGATTAAATTCAGTTGCTTAGGACCCTATACCAAATTGTATTTTTAATTCATACTTAGTACAAATCCATTAACATATTTACTGACATATAACTTGAGACTTACTGGTATGAATATTATAATTTAACTTTAATTGGGATATTGCACAATGCATATTTCTTAATATTAATGGGTTAGTTCACCCAAAAATTAAAATTCTGTCATTACTCACCCTCATGTCGTTCCACACCAGTACGACCTTCGTCCTTCTTCTGAACACATATACTCGGAGGTATATCACTCGTCCATAGACAGCAATATAAAATATATATATATATAGCTTAGTGAGTAACCACTCACCTCTAATGCACCAGAGACCTGGGTTCAATCCCCACCAAGGGCAACTTTTCACTTGAAAATCACTTTGGATAAAAGCGTCTACCAAACGAATAAAAATCTAAATGTAAACTCTAGAAAGGTATTAAAAACATTGTTAAAACAGTCGACGTGACTGCAGTGGTTCAACCTTAATATTATGAAGCGTTATAAACAACGACTTTATTCAACAATTACTTCTCTTGTGTTATTCTCCTACGTTGTTTGCGTCCAGTGCTTCCAAGGCCTGCTCCTGTGTCAGAATCACACGCATACATCATGCTGATCACATGATTAGCTTTGGCCAATATTGAGCCGGCATTTGGACATAAACATGGAAGCCTGCACTGTTCTTACTGCATCAACTGCGTAAGGATAATGACAGGGAAGAGAAGAGATTGTTGAATCAAGTCGTTATTTTTGTTTTGTTTTTGCACACAAAACGTATTCTCGTCGCTTCATAAAATTAAGGACTGTTTTAAAGATGTCTTTACTACCTTTTGGATCTTGAAAGTGGTGATTAAATTGCTGTCTATGGACGAGTCATATACCTCTCATCAAAAATATCTTAATTTGTGTACTTGTACTAAAGATAAACGAAGGTCTTACGAGTGTGGAACGACATGAGGGTGAGTAATTAACGACATAATTTTCATTTTTGGGTGAACTAACCCTTAATAAGGATAAGGATAGTCTGATCTCTGTATAATATCAGTCTTTAAATGCAACATATTTACCTAAAGTATACTTGCAATAGTTCCAGTTTAGCACAATCAAATATACTTCAGTATATCTTTAACTAGACCTCAGCACTACTTCCGGATAGCTGAAGTGCATTAAGTTCAAAATGAGTTGTTCCAATTTAGCAGACTTTAAGTATACCAGTTTAAGTACAATTGTAGGGTATTTATATTAAGTACATAAATATGTAAATGTATTTGTTGTATACTTTGCATAAAATAAAGGTATTTCAAATACATTTTGGTATATTTATTTTTCACAAAAAAAAAAAAAAAGTGTAATCCCAGAGCTCTCATTGCACTGAATCACAAGTAACCCTGCTGTCCTCGTGGATGATTAACAGGGGTGCAGCCTCTGTTGCTATGGTGACCGTATCTTTGATTCACAGTGACTAAAGTACAGGCAAAGTCTCCGATCGCTCGCATTCCTTCAGAATGCGGCTTGAAGACACTAGTAACTCTGTTTTACGGTGTTGACCGTCTGGGGTGTACTAGATTAATGTGTCACCACGGACTGCTGAATGACTGTGTTTGTACAATCAGGTTGATGGTCATGTGTTTTATGACTGTGAGCACATAGGTTTACTTAGCTGTAGGAGATAAAAGGAACATATATGGATTGAGGGGGTTTTGGTGTGGCAGTTTTAGTGTTGTGAAAGTACATCCCGTTTATTTGACTTTTCTCATTTGCTCTTTTCATGTCAAGATCACAAGAATCCATGTATTGTGTCATGTTAATTTATAACCAACCTGCTCTGCAATGAGTTACGTTGTTGGTTTGGTTTCTGCTCTATAGATGGCCATTATATTTAGTGAGGAAGATCTGAAAGACATCAAGCCCCCGTGTGTCCTCCAGAGCTTCATCAACCATAATGCAGTGCTGTACAAGGTGTTTGTAGTGGGAGAGGCCTACAGTGTGGTGCAGCGGCCCTCCATTAGGAATTTCCCATCTGGACCCACAGGTCAGTTGTCACACTGACTTGACTATGATGGACGAGTCAAAGTATTTGATGAATGTAGTTTGTTTAGAAGTATTTTATTTGATAAGAATCAAATAGTTTCGGAAACACTTTACAATAAGGTTCATTAGTTAACTACATTAGTTAACATGAACTAATAATGAACTGCACTTATACAGTATTTATTAATCTTTGTTAATGTTAATTTCAACATTAACTAATACATTATTAATATCTTGTTAACATTAGTTAATGCACTGTGAACTAACATGAACAAACAATGAACTACTGTATTTTCATTAACTAACATTAACGAAGATTAGTAAATACAGTAACAAATGTATTGCTGATGGTTAGTTCATATTAGTTAATGCATTAACTAATGTTAACTAATGAACCTTATTGTAAAGTGCTACCATAGTTTCAATACTTGAAACTTTCATTCAATAGGCTACTGTTCAAAAATTTGGGGTTAGTAAGATTTTTGATTTTTTATTCATCAAAGACACATTAAATTGTGACAAAACAAAAGTGACTGTAAAGAAATTGTTTCTTGAGCAGCAAATCAGATTTCTGAAGGATCATGTGACACTAAAGACTGGAGTAATGATACTGAAAATTCAGCTTTACCATCACAGGAATAAATGACATGATAAAAAATATCTTATTAAATTAACAATATTACTGTTTTCACTATTTTTTGGTTCAAATACCTTGGTGAGGATAAAAGACTGTCAAAAACAAACTTTTGAAAGGTAGTGTATACAGTTTTATAATAAGTGACTTCGTATTCATCAAGGTTTAAGTTCTTTTCATGTAGAAATAAAGACAAATTGGTAAATTGTACTCTGTGTGTGTCACAATTGGGTCACAAGTTCATTGGGCGGCATCAAAGCCAATAAAAACACTTTATAGGGTGCCAGGTTGAGGAATTTAGACATTGGGTCTCTTTCGGTTAGTTTTAATCGTCCACACAGGCATATATACTAGCAAACCTTAGGCTGGAACTTTTTATAAGGTTACCTTATGTTTGAAAGCTGTATCAGAAACAAAGTGAGATTGACATTAATGGCACTCGTGAGCAAGCCTGTGTGATGGCGAGGCCTCTCAGCCTGTCTCCACCATTCTGTCAACATATGTTGCCTATGTTTAGACCCTTTCCCTCTCTTACAGAAAAGTGGTTTATATTGTCTTTGACGTGGTATTCATTAAATAAGCAACTCAAAGCTTTTCTTCTCAAATGTCAGTGTGGTTTGGTGAATTATGCCCCTGATGGACAATCAAAATTCACTGTTGCCCAGATTTTGTCATTTTTGTTGCATAAGCTTTACATACAGTGAAGGATTTGGGATTTTTCTTCACTGAATGTAGCTTGAAAGGATCAAAAAAATCAATTAAAAGTTAAAAATTAAATCAAAATACAGTATATACACTATTATTCTGACAGTTGGGGTTAGATTTTTTTAAATGTCTTTGAAAAAAGTTATTAAAGCTGCATTTCTTTGATTAAAAGTATAGTTAAAACTGTAGAAATGTGAAATATTATTACAGTTTTGAGATTAATATATTTTAAAATGTAATATATTCCTTTGATGCAAAGCTGAATTTTCAGCATCATTACTCCAGTGTTCAGTGTCACATGATCCTTCAGAAATCATTCTGATATGCTGATTTGATGCTTAAGAAACATTTTTTATTATTATTGATGTTGAAAACAGTTGGGATGTGTAATATTTTTGTGGAAACCATTATACATTGTTTGTCTGTTTTTCAGGATTATTTGATGAATAGAAATAAATTTAAACAGAAATATAATAAATGTCTTAACGGTTTCTTTTGGTCAATTTAATGTATCTTTCAAAAAAATTTGACCCCCAAAGTTTTGAACAGTACTGTGAAAAGGTTAATAGTCTGTATTTCTTTGAAAACTGAATAAGTTGTGTTTTTTTTATCCTCTAGACAGGAGAGCAATATCTTTCAACAGCCATCATGTGTCCAAACCAGAGTCCTCATCTCACCTGACCTGCGTAAGTCAACATGCCTCATATTTATTATTCAAGAAATGCTTTAACCACTTCAAATCCAGAAGGATTATGCTTTCCTTCAATTTAACTCTTTTTTGAATGGTACCTGGAGACATTGAGTGAAATCCTTCAATTTAGACATTTTATTTTTGATCTAAAAAACAGTCCTGTTCAAATTTAAATGAATGTTTTAAATGTTTATATATAACTAAAAAGCAGGTATAAAATATTTTTGTATTTGTATTGAATAATAACCACGCATGTTCAACAAACGGGCATTTCATGCATTTTGTGCCTTTTCTGGTTTCCTCTAGAGGGACAACATGGAGGGCAAGTACTGGGCACCCAACAATGATGTCATTCAGAAGATTTCCAGAAGATTACGACAGGCCCTCGGCATTTCTCTGTTCGGAATTGACATCATCATCAACAACCAGACAGGCCAGCATGCTGTCATCGATATCAATGCATTCCCAGGTACGTGCAGTTCCTCACAATCCTTGGAGTGGGTAATATAGGTTACCTTCATGCACCGCACACTATTCCCACTTTAAAAACCAGCAATGCAGTAACAGACCACATGGTGTCAGTATGGAATAATAAAGAGGCCTTACTGTTCACTTTATAAAGTCATTTTATGTTTAATTTTACATCATTGTTCAGATAAAATCCCAAAAGCAGGTGTGGAACATTCTGGAAAGACGGGAAAAGTAAATTTGAAGCCCTTCATTTTAGAGCTCTAATAGTATCTGAGGCACAGCTGTGTCTGTCGGCTTACAGTATGTTTAAAAGCCACCTGGCCTTCCCTCCGCTTGTTGCCATGGAGATCTTGTGTATGTAGCAGGGAACAGCACTTTGAAATCTCTCGGTGGTACATCCAACGAGTCCCGTGACACCGCAGGAGTAAGACAACTGATGATATCCTCCATTTATTGATCTGCCTCTCTGAGTATTCACAATCCTTTCATAATCCCATTAACTACTGTAATCTGAAACAACCTTCATTTTTCACCCAGGTTACGAGGGAGTGCCCGAGTTTTTCGACGACCTGTTGAGTCATATCGCCAGCGTCCTGCAAGGTCAGGCACCTAACGGAGCGGCATGCGGTCATTTGAGAGTGAATGGGATGGCGCAGAGCCCGTCTGTGGCCTGCGGGATGCACTGTGGCTTGCTGGGAAATGAAAGCAGTTGGTTGATGGACAGCGAGGGGATAAAGAAAGGTCCCCATCAAGGACTGAGTTGCGGTGGTGCTTGCAAGGCTCCAAACTTTCACCAGCATGGCAGATCCAGTTTAGCAGCGGAAACATCTTCGCAGTGACACGTAGAGCCAAGGCAATATGAATATTTCATTACTGTTCGCAAACCAAATGAACCCTCATCAAAGGGTAGGTGTATAGAAAAGTCCTTCGTGCCAAATGTGAATTGTGTTGGAAATGATTAAATGTGTATTGATTTGTCTTTTCATTTATTTAATGTTTGAAAGGGGCAACCTGATCATGGAAACGCATGTGATTTTTTTTAAAAAAAATTTTTTTATGAATGTTGCACTGAACATGATTTTCTGAAAAAAGGGCTTCGTGGAGGAACAGAAAATATTATTAATGTTAATATATTAATGAGATACTTGAAAGGAAAATAGGTGTCATGATTTGAGTGTAAGACATTGCACTATTTAAATAAGTGTCCAGCTGGCTCTAATGCTTCTCTAAAGGTAAGATTTTTTACAAGGCTAATCATTTCACATCTAGAGGGCTGGGAAACTTTGTTCCTTCCACACTGGCAGGTGCTATGAGATCGTATAGGGGTTATTCATTAATTGCAAATAGAAAACAAACAAACTTGCATAGTAGGGAAAGTTCACCCAAAAATGACGTTTTTGTCATCACGTTATTTCAAACCTGTATGACTTTCTTTCTCGTGTGGAACACAGAGGAAGATATTTTGTAGAACGTTTCAACTGTTTTGGTTCACATAGTGAAAGTCAACGGAGTTCAAAACTGAACAACACTGAACAACACTTTCATTGTATGGACAAAAAAGCTCGTTTTTCAATATATCACCTTGATAATGTTCATTATTGGGTGAATTATCCTTTCAAAATCATTGATAAATTGTTAAATTTGCTATTTTGACAATTGAGTTTGTTGGTCTGTTTTGTGCCCCATTGCATTGTGGTGTACTTGTACATGATGTATACTTTGTAAATATGTTAATTGTATTTTTGTTTTGTTTTTTGAGACAAAAAAGAGCCTCTGAAATAACATAAAACAATGAATTGGCTAATAAAACCAAACTTAAACATTGGGAATTCTTTGATTCATTGTTTGTCTGCTGTATTGACATTGTCAGTTTGAGGTTTCGTTCAGACTCACACTTTAAACACTACATGGAATCAGTTAGAAACACTTCTTTTTGAACTTTATTTGTTTCCTTGAATCCCAAAATGCATTTAATTACAGTCGTCACCATATCAAATAAAAACATTATTGCCTATGGATCATAAGACTCCATAATATCAGGTGCAATCTTTCAGAAATGTATAATTGAAATTTAAACCTAGTGTGGTAATTCTGGGTAGTTTTTAGCAACTATTTTACATTATATGTACTCAGTGCCCAAATTTCTTCAGAAAGCAATAACGATAAAGCGAAGCGGACGAGCTGGGAAAGAAAGCGATCTGACTCGAGACCTTAAGGAGTCGCTTTGAGGTTTCATATTACACATGGAGTGAATGAGCAGAGAATCTGCGGCGCTGAGATAAGAGCTTGTGCTGCTGTGGACTGAGCAAGAAGGTGAGAGCCTCATCTCAAGTTAACATGCCTTTCTACTGAAGGAGAGATGAAGGGCAGAGTGGAAAGAGAAGGAGAGCTGGAGCGGCTCAGACTCGTCTCAGATCATGAAGTTTCTGAGCCACACTTTCTAGTTCGGACTCGATGGCAGCCAGACTCTCGATCTCAGCATCCTGATGACAGAGGAGAGAAAAATCAGCCCATTAGTGAATTTTATAATAGTTTATGAATATTTATATTAATACACTACAGTTGAAATGTTTGGGTTGGTAATTTTTTTTTGTCTCTTAAGTCTCTTAAGCTCACCAAGGATGCATTTATTTGATCAAAAACACAATAAAAACAGTAATATTGTGAAATATTTTTAAAATTTTAAATAACTGTTTTCTGTTTTAATATATTTTGAATTTTCATTTATTCCTGTGATGGCAAAGCTGAAATTTCAGCAGTCATTATTCCAGTCGTCAGTGCCACGTGATCATTCAGAATATATTCTAAAATGTTGATTTGGTACTCAAGAAACATTTTTTCTTATTATCGATGTTAAGCAGTTGAGCTCCTTAATATTTTTATATATCTTTATTTGCAAAAAATCTATTGCAACATTGTGAATATTTTTACTGTCACTTTTGATAAATTTAATGCATTCTTGCTGAATAAAATTATTAATTTCTTAGAAAAAAAAATCCCTATTTGCAGAGCAACAAGGAATAGTTCACCAAAAACCAGATAATATTCAATATTTCGGTAACACTTTACAATAATGTTCATTAGTTAAACATTAGTTACTGTATTAACTAACATGAACTAACCATGAGCAATACATTTGTTAGTGTATTTACTAATCTTCTTTAACGTTAGTTAATGAAAATACAGTTGTTCGTTGTTTGTTCATGTTAGTTCACAGTGCATTAACTAATGTTAACAAGATATTAATAATGTATTAGTAAATGTTGAAATTAACAAAGATTAATAAATGCTGTAGAAGTGCAGTTCATTATTAGTTCATGCTAACTAATGAACCTTATTGTAAAGTGTTACCGATATCTAATTATACACAGTGATATATATAACATGTTTTTGTGATGCCTAAATTAATTTGAAGCATTTAAAATGTGGTTTTACATATTATTGTTTTTTTTTCCCCAGACAAACAGTATAAAACTATACATCATGTCATATAATATCGTTTGACTTCAAGAGATTTGAAATATGATTTGTATGTACTATAATACATTTAAGATGTTTTTTTTTTTATTTTGTTTTTTTATGTTTTTGTCCTTTTTGCAGTTTGACCAACATTGTTACTATGGAGAACCTTTATTAAAAACCATTGCATGAAGAAAAAGTAGAAAAATTCTACTTTTGTGTTGGATTTTAACCTTAAAAAAAAAAGTCGACTATTGCCATACCCCATTCTTCCTGCTGCCGCTGCCCTCCTCATCTCTTTTGTCCTGTGGTTCACTTCGTGCCATGAGCTGCAGCTCCTGCTCCTCTGGGCTCCTCCACAGCTCGCCCTCCTGATCCTCTCTCTCCTTCGAGTGGTGTGGCGCTTCCCAGGGCTCGTCTCGTTTTGGGCTTGTCTCTACTCTCTTGTGGGACAGTTTGCTCACGCGACTCCAGCGCTTCACTCCAACCTCTCTCCTCTTCTTCTCTTCTTCTTCCCGCTCTTCTTTTGAATGTGTTCTCTCTGTTTCAGCTTCCTTGTGCTCCTCTCTGTCCTCCAAGATGGATTGTTTTACGCTGGGATTTGCTATGAGATCATCTGTGGCTGTTGTCCCTTCAGATAGAAAAAGAATATAAAAGTTATCATAAGAAAAGTTATGACTATTATACTATATCTTCTCTATCTCTCTTTATCTCACTCTATTCTCTCTTATATTACACACACACACACACACACATTTACTTTTGTGCAGCATCAGCAAAAGCAGCACTCTTCTAAATGAAACGCTCGCACTTGCCAGCTCGCTGCTCACTGCTTGATGCCTCTCATCCTGAAAAATAAACCCTCATCCTGCTCTTCTATATAATGAGCAGAGATTCCCAAATCATTTGTTTCTATTAACAAATACACTAAAGCAAAGTCACCCAAAACGTTTAGTATTTTTCACCAAGTTCCTCTGAGATCTGCGGGCTACTTTTAACAAGCTGCAGGCAGCTGGCTGATCTGGGCAGCCTCCAACATCAATTATTGAATCGATTCAGCGGGCGACAGCACAGCGTGGATTTCATTTCATAGATGGAGGCACTGTCACACTGGCCTATTCATGGAGCATGGCTAAATTCCCCTATCAATCTTCATTTACCATCCCTCCCTCCTGACTCTTCTTCTTAACCTTGTCCTATTGTAGACACAATCTCCTGCTGTTATTCCGATCCTCTTCAGCAAAATGAGCTGTACCTGTTATGTGAGTTCTCCCCCTGTTACTCACACTCACACTTTTCAAAGAGTAGTGATTATGTTGCTATTGATCGAATATAAAGGAGGGTGATAAATCATTACTAGGAGCACTATGGCGTTTTGTTCAGTCTGCTGGGCTTAAAGCTGTACACACCTGATCATGGATGGATTATGGTCCTTTGAGGCCATTCATGTTATGATTGTGTGATTTAAAGAGATAGTTCACCCAAAAATAAAAACTCTGTCATCATTTACTCACTCTCATTTAGTTCCAAACCTGTATGAATTTCTTTGTTCTGCTGAACACAAAAGAAGATTTTTGGAAGAATGTTTGTAACCAAGCAGATCTCGCCCCTTATTGACTACCATAGTACTTTTTTTCCCTACTATGGTAGTAAATGGGGGAAAGCAGAACAAAAGAAATTAATACAGGTTTGGAACAGCTTGAAGGTTAGTAAATTATAGAATTTTAATTTTGGGGTGAACTATCCCTTTAAAGGTACATTATGAATTTTGGTGCTCTAGTATTTAATAAACAAAACTGCATGCATTTTGCAGAAGAACATTGCAGTCAGAGCTACTTCTTCTGTTTATGTATATGACTATAAATATGACTGTCCGAATATAAAAAGGCAGAATATAAACACTTATTATAAGAAAAAACATGTTTGGGAGATGGTTTCATCATGTACTTGCTCATTATATAGATTTTGTAAATTTTTAACAAAAAAAAGTTACTGTGTTCCTTTAATGGCCAAATAATAACTATAAATATGCTAAATTGTGAGATGAAAAGTGGAAAAAAAACACTATAATTAAAATCAAAAGTGATGACATGTACCATGACTAGAGCTAGGTAAAAATATTGATTTTCTATAGTTATTACTAAATTATTACAATTTTACAATATTTTATTTTTATAAAACATTAGCAAATTTTAATTGTTATATCTAATGTCAAATATCTAATGCCGCCGATGTCCGATTCCTGAACAAATTATTTTGATGAGAGGTTTTTAGTGACTCAAAAACATACAGCGTGACCCATGAAGTCTGATAAATGAACTAAATGACTCTTACGAGACAGTTCTTCTAATGAATATTTCAGGATCAGTTACTGGTTTTAAACAGTCTGAAACCCTGTGATATTTACAGCATTAACAGAGAGAAATGCTCTTTCATATTCAAGCAAAGTGAAAATTACGTAGCTGAAATATCCGCAGATGAATCAAAACTGTGCCAAATCGAATCAAATTGGAGTCAGAAATGGAATTGGGAGTGTAAACTGGAATTAAATTGGGAAATCTAGTAGTATAGAACATCGGTCTTCAGTTGGTGCAGTGGGAGTCTGGAACAGACATTTCTCTCTTTCTCATTGTGGCAGTATTGATTGCACACATTCAAGCATTGTTCATCTATCAATTGTACATCTGCAGTGGCTTGTTTCCAGGTATCGAGCCACCACACGTTTCTCAGCAGGAGGTCCCTGACTTTGAGAGGCCCCAGAGCATTGGCCCCATTGGAACAGTCTATAATGTGTCTTTGCACCTAATCTACAGCCAGATCGCTGCTTGTTATATCATTTCACAATGAATGATGTTCTAAACACAGATATAAACTAAAAAAGTAGCACATATGGCATTCCACATATCACATTCATCATTACCCTCTTTATGGTGAGCCGGATCCTTTTCCTCCTCCTCCTTTTCCAAGCTAGAGAATTTCTTCTCCTCCTGTTTCTCCTCATCCCTTATTGTGGCCTGTGACTCTCTTTTCTTCTCTGGGTTTCTAGAGTTGGAGATGTGATTGCTAGGACTCTCGTCTTCTTCCCGCTCCTCTTCCTCAGCAATCTGGTTCCGTTCTTTAGACTCCTGCTCTGTCTCCTCACTCTCCCTGGAGCTCTCCTCTCCTGCTCCTCGCTTCTCTGCATCTTCTTCTGGTTTCTCCAAGGCATCCAACATTGACTGATCATCTGTTGGATGGCAAATGGTTATGGTGAGGTTAAGTGCTCATTTGTGTATCAATTTAATATGAAAAAAATAAAATAAAATAAAATAACATTATGTGTTTCATTCTATTATTCAATCTTCTTTCCGGATGGATGGATGGATAGATAGATAGTGTAAGACTGAAAATATCCAAAGATATTTTAAAAATGAACAAATACATTGGCTTTGCTGTTTCAGTCCCCTCTCTCATGCTACAAGGGCCATTTGGAAGATACAAAGGTGCTGATAGTCATCAAGGCCTGTAGGCCAAAATGCCTGTGCATCGGGGGTCTATGAATTGTCACACCTTTAGTACAGTGGGGGAAGTTTTACTTCTGATTGGTCAGTTTGAATGTCTCACATTTGGGTTTCAGTCACATGGTCAAGGAAAAGGATAAAAGAAGATTGTAACAGTTGCTCTGTCTCTTCTTTTACACTCTGCTCTCTTGCTCTTCTTTTGACTCTCTCTTACTTGAGCACTCTCTGTCCTTCTCTCTCTCACTCTTTGTCTTTCTCTTTGTTTCTATCTCTCAGGTAACTTTTTACATACATGCTGGGTAGAATTAATGGTATATGTTTTTCAACATCTCATCTATTTTGTAATCATTTTAAGTGTAACCATAAACCAATATATTGTCATTAAACTCTTTCACTACAAATTATGTGCTAACTAGTTTGATTTGGTATTAACTTTGATGTGCTACTTATTGCAATATAATATTGTCACACTATAGCAACGCTCTCCCACATATTTAGCTATTATAACTGCGCTTATTTCCGTCGTTGGTATAAGTTGCAGTGGGTGGTAATAGACAAGAAATGTACAGTTTTCTACCATCTTGCTGATAATATTTCTTAAGTCATTCGGCAACCCTGCAGCCTGAACCCCTGTAGGAGATCCACCCTTACAATAGATAGATAGACAGATTGATAGATTGATTGATAGATAGATATGGTTTTATGCATCTATGAAAATTAATGAATGAACGAAGAAACAAACAAACAAATAAATGTGATTTATTTAATGCGCATTATTCCTTTATTCGATTTAGTTTTCGTTCAGGTCAAAGCCTTCAGGTTTGTTTCATCTATAATGAAATCTGCTACAGTGCCTTTTTTATGGAAGTGCAAGGCTGTGGAACAGACTGTTTAAATGGTTTTTCTTTGGATCAATCTTTCTGACCTCAGCAGTGCAGTATTTGTAAAAACACGAATAGATGGTGTGTTCAAAACATGTTAACCTTGTGTCCACTGACTGCTTACCTCCCTGAATAAGGAGACTGACAGATGAAAGTGTTGATGAAAGTGTATTTGCAATGCATGCAGATCACAGAAATAGATGACACAAAGGTCAGCACTTTTGAATGAGATCAAGTGAGGTTCACAACAAAGTATAACCCACTCACAAATTAAGGTATAGATTAAAACACAATCAGTGTTTACTTGATTCTGACACAGAGTACAGAATGATATTTAGCCCCCACATACTTGCGCCCACAGACTTCAGTGCTGACATATCCTGGGTGGGCATAAGAATTTTTTCAAGTACCACCGTACCACTGTTAGTGTGCATTTGCACTAGTAAGAAACTATGCCCACTGGAAGAGACAGATGTGCCCTCTGCCCTGATTCTGTCAGAATGCTGCTAAGTGCAGCACTATGGAGCAGAACACAGTGATTCACACTAAAATATCCTTCAAGAGTGCTGGATGACTGTCCTTGAAGTGTGAAAATCAATGCAAAATCATGTGGTTGTTTTCTTTTATTCTAAGATTAGAACGATCTGAATATTTTCTCTTTCATAAGCTGAAAGTATGTATAAGTGTGCATTTAAAAAAGTAAAATAACAATAATAAAAGGAAAAAAAGATGTAACAGACTAGTATAGGGTCATGGCAGTTAAGTGGATTTATCTCACCTGCAGCTTTCTTCACATCTTTAGGGAGTCCGGTCACATGATCAGGTGCGTCTCCTGGGTGTTTCTGTGCTCTCTCACTAGCTCCTGAGAAGCGGTTTGGTAGGAATACGGTCACAAGTAGACATAACAGTTTCTTGGCAATAAATCAGAATCTATGGATTCTCTTTCAGAGTTCATCAACAGTGTTAGGCAATTCTCCACTCGACATTTCAAATGACCTAATGCTGCCAAAAAATCCATTAGCACCCATCTGTCATTCTGCTGTCATTAGCATTTCTCTATAGGAAACAGAGTTTGTTCATGTTGTCCCTGGAGCATCTGCCTCTTACCTTCCACAGCGATATCTTGCATCTCTCTGAGAAAGTTTCGGTGGCGCAGGATGCTCACAAGCCTGTCATCTGCAAAATACACAGAACACCTCACACACAGCTCCTACATTTTTACCAGTCAGCACTTTACTGTATTTTTACATTATTTGCGTTAATTGCCCTGAAATGTACTGCTTTCTCCTGAGCAGTACTATTAATCATCAGGCCCACTGAGACAGAAGAGAGAGAAAGTGAAAGCAATAAACAGGAGGAGAGGAGAGATTTTCGTTGAATTAACGTTGAGTCAAGCTTTTCCCTTTCTGCTGACCGACTAAGAGTGCATGCAGAGTCGGCTGCTCAATTCACTCTATTCACTCTACTCTATACTTTCTCTCTCAAAATGTCTCTTGTCTCATTTCTCTGCCAGACTTATTCACAATCTGTTAAAATTATGGTAGAAAACTGGCAGCTATAGCTTACAGAATATTACTATAAAAAAAATAGTTTTAGACGTAAAATGGACAAGCATTAAAGCACAGCATTTTGGTGTCTGTGTATTTTTACATTTACTACTGCATGTCTTGGTTTAAATAATACAATTTTAATACACTAACTTATTTGGACTGTTTCTGTTTGTTACTGTATTAATAATAAAACAGGTGGGTTCAAGCAGGAAATCTTGGGAATGCCTTTTTTTCTATTGATAATAAAGTGATTCATATTTTATATTCATATTATTTTTAAAAATGAGAAATTATAATTGTAATAGTATTTTGCAATAAATTATGTACTTGTTAGATATAAAATTCAACAAATGATAAGGTTTTAAATTATAAGGTGAATTATATACTCGTAAATTTTACCTCTAAAAGCAATGCATTTGGTAACACTTATTTTAAGGTGAGGTAGTTACAAGTTACTACGTGTACTTACTATATTAATAACGGTAAATCATGCATAATTACAAGTAACTAACCCTAAACCAAACCCTAACCGTAGCTCTATAGTAAGTACATGTAGTTAATTAATATTACTCAGTAATTTGAGTAAGTACAATGTAACCACCTCACCTTAAAATAAAGTGTAACCATATATTTTGTACAATATTTTTCAGAAAAAAACTTTAAGTACAATTATATGTCATGATCATTTTTTTTTTACTGTATTGGTAAGGTAAAATAACAGTTAACTGTTTTTATTATAAGTTTTACATTGTTTTTCTGTAAAAATGTATTTATGAAATTCTCCACTTATCTGTCCTCCTCTCTCTCGTTCTGTCAATCTCTGTCCTTCACCGTTTTTTTGTCCTAGACTCATTGTGTAAGCCTCTCACAGTGTTTGATTTCACTGTTATAAGCGTTATCTCAGTAACAAAACCTGCCTTGTTAATAGAATGATTGATTTTCCAACTATTAAAGTATCAAGGAAAAAGACCTTGCAATGTGACTGAACAGTGCACGGCAAAGCTTAGCACTATGACAGCTAAAGTCATTAATTTCTTTTGCTCCATTAACTTTAGGAAACATGCAGTCACAGCAGCAATGATAGCATATATTGATCATATCGGGAAGGTCACTGCAGATAATATGGAAGAGGTGCACCCAAGTGCAGCTAAATGTATGGAAATAATAGTAGTCCCGATGTCACTTTTAAAGGCACTCACCAGAGCTGAGGGTTTCAAGGCAGTCCTGGGACACTGGAATGGAATGAGGCTTGGACAGAGCATCCGCGATTACTTCCACTATACACTTCATCACCTATATAAAGACAGTTAAAGGTTGGGATAGGAAACAGCATGACATTTTTAAGGTATTATGTCATACATTTATATATATATATCATTCAAAAGCTTGGGTTGATACATTAAAACAGTAAAAACAGTAATACTGCGAAATATTACAATTTAAAACTAGTTTCTGTGGTGATTGTTTAATTAATCGAAAGATCACAAAAACAGATTATCAGTGAAACAGATTTTTGTAACAATGTAAAAGTCTTTACTGTCACATTTGAATGGTAGTGTGTATATATGGACTCACATTCATGAGGTCAATGTGACAGAGGACATACAGTAGCAGCAGCATGCCAATAATATCTCAAATCCTGCCATATCTAACCACCCTTATTGTCTTACATTTCACGCTCAATCAATGTCATTTCCTCTTCACTTCATCCCCCCCACTTGTCTCTGCGATTTGTTTGCCTCCACATTCCCCCAAAGTCAAACATTTCTCTGCTGTCAGGAAAAACAGCCTCCCTCAGTAAGGCCAAAGTGTTGCTGAAACGGCGTTCTCATTTTTTTGCGTCTATTTGCAATTTGACATTGGCAATGTCTTTTTCTATTGCACAAAATGTGATATTTGTACACATTTCTAGATTTTCTAGTGACCTCTATCAAAACAGATCCAATCCTAAGGTGTTTTTCATTGGCAAGAACAATAGAGAGACATGTGGCAATCTGATCTAAGTTAAATGAATGCAGCCCAACTTCAATTTAAGTTTAAATTCAGTTCATCATAGTTTAAAAGCACAGTTTGCAGTCATCTGTAGTTGGCAACCTCCTCCGAGTAAGCACACATGGCACCAGCTGTCACTAGGCTGAAATCGTGTTGTTGAGTCACTATCTCACTTATGCTGCTTTCCTCCACACTTCCTGACAACATGGACCATTGCTGCTGTCATTCTGTGCATCCTTATGTTCCTGTTTCTCAAAAGGCTGCTCAAAATACACATTAAATATGTAGAGTATTAAAACTGAAATAGCATTTTGTTGCTGAAAATATTGTTTTATAAACTCGTACCTTCACATCCTTATCGTCCATGTGACCTGGGGAGACAGGCACTGAGAAGACTAGAAGTAGAAAGAATGTTTTGATTAAAAAAAAAAACTCAATTCTGTAAATTATGATTAGCACCAGTTAGCATAGACTCAACCCTGGGTGGCCGTAACGTCTTTTAAAAGGCCAGTTTCATCTTAGTGTTAACTAATGTCCGTTTAGCAACAGACAACCAATCATAAACCGCATTCAATGCATTTCTAATTAAATATTCATGTTCTTTGTACAGTCCAGAAACTTTCACGCGCTGTGTATAATCTGAGGGAAACCGTTAAAAATGTCAAACTATGAAGCGAAACGCGTTAACAGACGCATTAGCTATTGTTTTTGCTGTATGTTTGTTGTAAGTCTTAAAACAACCCAAGTGGACATGCGTGGGCAGATTTCCACAGATAAACAAGCCGTTATTAAAACTGACTGTGCTGTATTTGTCCATTTAATGTCGCTGACCGTATAAATATGCAAATGAGAACGTTAACTCTGTGTTTACGGTGAGAAATATCGAAGAGGATTAATTACTAACCCAGAATAAAATACTAACAACACGAAGCATGGAACAAGATTACACGTACAAAAATGTCAAGTGTGAAAAGCCCACTAGCGTTCCTCACAAGTGTTTTCTCCGCTGTCCTTGGTGCTGACAGAGACATAGAACAGCTCTCATGTACTACAAAATGTACAGAATCAACACATCATCCAAAATAACACGAAGTATTCCCACAACAACTTAATACGTTACGTCATCATTTATACATCTTGCACACTTACCAAAATTCACCAGCACCACGAGACCAGCGCATCCTCGTGCGATCATTTTCGAAATGCGAAGTGCAGGATAACCGCTCTCCTAAAGTGACGAGCCGTCGTGGCAAAGCGAATGAACGTTAGTACTTTCCTCTCCTCAGAGTGAATGAAAACACTTCGTGATTTATGGATGCATTATGCGCATAAAGCGTCTGCTCTTATTTGTTTCGCCGGATCCACAGATCACAATGCCTCAGTGTCACTACTCAAAACCGCAGCGATGCCGCCTTTATATAGACGACTTGATGAAGAGGAAATGACATCAGCTGCCTAGTTCACCATCTACTACATTATAAAGGAAAAAAGTGAATAATAATCATATAATATTATATATATATATATATATATATATATATATATATATATATATACATATGATGTTATATTATTATTACCTTATTATTGCCTAGTTCACCATCTACTACATTATAAAGGAAAAAAAGTGAATAACAATCATATAATATTATATTATATATATATATACATATGATATTATATTATTATTACTTTATTATTGCCTAGTTCACCATCTACTACATTATAAAGGAAAAAAGTGAATAATAATCATATTATATATATATATATATATATATATAGATAGATATATAGATATATATATAGATATATATAGATATACACAATATTATATAATTATTACTTATAATATATAATATAGTATTGCATTCTCAAAGAAAATTGCTTTGAGATTATGATTTCCACTAAGTACAGTAAAATATTAAACAGCCTGAGAAAGCTGTATTGTTTTGCATGAATCTTTGTGCAGAATATTAAACAAGTCGGTCAGTAGTGCCTGCCATTCAAAACAGAAAGTAATTCAATTAGGGACAGCATTAAACATTGGCATATACAGTAAATGATGGACCTCAGGGGAACCATATGATTACCCCACCAACTAATTTATTCAGCACAGTAAAGATGCATTAGAAAGAGAGTGGCAGGGGATGAAAGAGAGTGAATGTGAGCAGAAAGCAGATTATTTGATGTGGGATCAATTTAGATATGATAAAAGATTTATGCTTAATTGTTAGTTTGCCAGTTATCCTTTTATGTTTTCATGGAAATAAGCTTTGGTCATTATAATACTTAAATGTCCTTCGTGAAAACTGTGTATCATCCATTCATTGTGCATCTCAACAAGCCATGTAGGCTTCGTTTTTCATATAGATGACACAGAATGCATGACTCTACTGGGCTCTGATGATGTGCACATTAGAGGCAGCTGCATTTACACATTTTATCCCTGTTGGGTAAAATTATGTTGAGATAAATATATACATTGGTGAAAAGCAGAACACTTTAGGCAGCAGATTTGTTGACCATTGATTTGTAATGAGAACATAATGATATTTCTCTATTCTGGACACACTAAAATGGGATGAAAATCAAGCAGGCGTTTGGAGTACATGATGGATCGCATCTAATGGCCTTCAGAGAGGAAACAAGGTATTGTTTCCTGTTTATGTCAGTTTGAAATGGACAAAAACCATTCAAAAATGTAACAATGCCAACTATTGGAGTTTTCCAATAATTTTTTCCAAGTATTTAATCAAGTTATATTAAAATTTTTCCCACAGCTACTCAAAACTGTGCAGTGCTGTTTCACATCCATGCATGGATAGAAGATTTATTTTTAAACGTATCTAGTTGAACAAGAGACTAAATGAGCAATTTGGTGTTTGGTTGTTTCATTTCAAACAGATTGGCCATACAAGTTACATAAGCAGAGTTTATCTACTTTCTGAGAATAACCCAGAAGATATTATACTTGGATGAAAATTAAGGTTTCACTCATCTAGCAAAACCCAATGTTGTGAAAGTCATAAAAATATTATTTTTCATACATGAGTCCAATTATTTCTGATTACAATCGTTACAATTAGAGGATACTGCACACCTGTTGCCGATTACAAGAGTGTACAAAGCAGTATGTGAGATGTGTGATGAAGGCCTCGAATGGCCAAAACCTCACGTTTTTTCACCAATAAAGATTGAGTGTTGCACTTTTTTTCCAATTCACATGCATTTTTTTATTTTTTTGGTTGCCTCCTCTTTTGTTGGTAGAGCACTACTTTAACATTTGATTATGAAAATACATAATTTAACCATGGAAAGCAAGTTTTCAGAGCTGTGTTAAACCAATTATTTAATAAATACACTAAAATATGCTTTACTTCTGAGAGAAGACAATCCCCATCCACCTTCCCTCGTGTTCTGAGACATGTTCACCATTGATATTGATCAAATAGGTGCAGTTGGTGTCAATACGGGAGAGTAAATGAATATACATGTGTACAAGACACAGATAAGTCCTGAAAGATCTTCAAATATTGGTTTTCTAAAACATCCGTGGATTTTAATTTGTTTTTATGAATAGGACAACTACCACTACCACCACGGCATGGGCATATTAGAACAGCATAAAAAATCTCTCTTGCTGTTTTCAATTAAGTGAACTCCACTGGCTTGGCAAATGTAGATGAAATTAAAAAGACTGACCAAACATGAAGATATTAAGGACATAAATGTGAAGAAACCACCATGTTGTGGCTGGACAGATCAGACACACAATTATTTGTTATATTTAATAACCCACTTGGGAGTTGTAAGACTCCCCCTCAAGACCGTAACAAGCAAAGGTCCAAGCAGGGTCCTGAGAAGTTTGGCCTCCTACTGGTCATTATCAACTTTTATTCCACCTTCTGACACTAACCAGGTAACTAGTGAACCTCAGAGACATTCCAGGTGGGGGAAGGTGTCCACATGCAGCAGACATCGGAAAAACACACATAAAACAATGAACGAACATGCATTGATGCATTCAGGACACTGTGTGTATTATTACTATTTTGTAGTCTTTTGTATTGTATAACGTTTTATAGATGCTTTATTTATCATGCTTCATATCAAAATAATCCTCGATTAACTCTATACCCATTGATGGATATCACCAACTCATATCGTAGATTGTATGCTTATAATAATAAGGGTATAAAATGGACACTGATTATGCAAATGAGTCAGCTTCCAAACAAAGGAATGTTTCTCACCTGAAATTACACCCTTTTCATTGGTCAAGCCAAACTCGAGAGGTGTAACCTCTGCAGAAGTCTCAGTAACCCGCTCTTTTCTGGTTGCAGTTCATGTGGAAAAAAACTGGCAACATTCGGTCAGACGGCGATGCCGCAGGGACCTCACTTTGCCCCGGTGCTCAGCTGGTTACAACCAGCTATACTGTAACTTCCAATCCAGAAGAGAGGACTCTCCTGACCACAACAATCACTGAATTTAGTCATTCTTCAACTATTCTGTTGTAACTTCACCATTGAACAACTGAACTTTCTTTTGAGAATGTTCCTACTGGGTACAGGATATGCAAACAGTAGAAAGGTATTTTTTTTTCATAAGTTGAGTCCTTTACTAGTCATTCTTTATTATTGTTCTTAATGACCGCAGCATGTATGGAAAAAGGCTATTTAAAGTAAAACCTTACTTTCAAAGAAGGAAAAGAGGTCAGTATCCCTTCTGAAAGCTTTATTTGAGAAGACCGAAAACACTTCTCACATTGCAGCATCCAAAACAATTATCTTATTACTGTAGGTATTAGGAAGCTCTCAAACAGTTTACTTTTCACCATGCTTTCAGAAGCAAAACAATTGTTCTCACTCAACATTCAAATCCTTTATCCGGACAGGCTTAATGAGTTTACAGTGTAACCTCTGGCCGTTTTTATTCAGAAAATTAGCTTACACAGTTACCTTTCATACCTAATTTAATTATAGCAGCATTGCGCAGAGCTAAATGTGGCTTTGCACCTGCTCTTCTGCCATTTTATTTTGGGTATATCAGAAAAGGTCATCACATTAGCATATATTGTTCTATTCTGAGGTTAACATTTACATTTCCATTGCAGAAACTCCACAGAGCAATTAAATATATTGACTGTGACCAAGTCATTGTATTTTGCCAACTCCAATTTTCTGTTTTTGATCAAAAAATTTTTATCTTTCACTCCCTCATCAGTTTTATCATAGATCATCCTGCAGTGGCTCGAGTCTCAAAATAGATCCTCAATGGTTCAGAGGCCGTCAAAGCATTGATATCCAGCCCAGGGAGAACATCAGGTGGGCAGACATGATGTACCACGATACTCCATATGGATGTCCTACAAGGAGGCCAGATTAACGGCCAACCACAGTGGAAGGAAAGCCAAGGCAAGCAAGAGGTGGAGAGCAGCTAGTCTGATGCCAGCTGATGGGCCTGGCTTTACAACAGTGGGTCTGGTGTAAATGTATGGATGACTCTGGGATTTGTCAGTTTGAGCATGAAAGAAAATTAAAAGGATGTATTAATGCAATTCGAAAATAAATCCAACACATCATGCGTAAGAAAATTACACTAATAATCATCTTACCACAGGGGGGCAAATGAGCTCAATGGGGTTTGAAAAGCTCTCCACCATAAACTTCTCCCCCTCAGGTTGAAACTTGCCACAAAAAATGAGAGAAACGATTTCAGAATGACAAACTGTGCCTATATGACAGTGACACAGAGATAATCAGAGGTTGTGGTTGTAATATACCTATAAATATATGAGTTTACATAGTTTATTACTTTAGTTTATTAAATGGTGCTTTGTGAATTTGTTCTGAGTAAAAGAAACCAAAACTTACCATGTTGTTCCACAGCCCCTTGGCTAGCTCCTCATGTCCTTTCATAGTAAAGTGGAAACAGTCCGGGGTAAAGAAGCTCATGTCAATCTTTCCATTCTAATCAGGGAAAATTAATAAAACACAAACCTTGCACATGCACATTTTAATGGAAACCTTCAATTTTAAATCTAATGCAAAACTAGCAGTAAAGTGGCATAAATTATAGTAAAAAAATAATAAAACAATCAGTGGTCACTTCTTACAGGGAGTCTTGGAGGATCTGCGTGTTTCAGGAATGGCTGCAAAACTACGGCAAAGTCATTCTTAAAGAAGCGGTCACTGTGCAAGAGCTGCTCCAACGCTTTCTGAGACAAAAGATATTTTGGGTAACACGGTCACACATTAGATTAGGGTCCAATTATCACTATTAACTAACTATTAACTACAACCTTTGCCTCAATAAACTCCTAATTTGCTGCTTATCAATAGTTAGTAAGGTAGTTGTTAAGTTTAGGTATTGGGTAGAATTGGGGGATGTATAATATGGTCATGCAGAATAAGGCATTAATATGTGCTTTATACGCACGTAGTAATAAACAGCCGATATACTAATAATATGCATGCTAGCAAGAAACTAGTTAATAGTGAGAATTGGATCCTAAACTAAAGTGTTACCGGTAACAGTATTTTACAGTGTCCTTGTTACACGTTACATGTACTTACTGTAATAATAACAGTAAAGTATGCATAATTACATGCAACTAGCCATAAAACAAACCCTAACCCATATTATATAGTAAGTACATGTTAATTAATATTACTCAGTATTTAAATGTATAGTTACTCTGTAACAAAGACACTTTAAAATAAAGTGCGACCACATTTTGTTCAGCACCATATTTGCAAATTATAGATTTGAAATATATCTGTACAGACAATTGAGAAAAAACAAAATCCACCTGGAATTCTAAGTTGACTCCAACCAGCTCCTTTAGATCAGCAGATCCAGCAGCTGGCTTTACCAGACAGGAACAGAATGACCTGGAGAGATCAAAGAGAATATGAGAGAGAATAAGAGAGAGAATAAGAGAGAAATGAACCTATAGCACTGAAAGACCACCTTGAACAGACTGACGCATCATCATATATCAACCGCATGAACATTCAAAGAGATTTTTGATTTACTCTATATGCATTTTCATGCACAATTAGCATCCATGACATCACATTTACTCTTAGCTCATTTTTAAAAGCTTGATTTCCTTTCCTGTACCTCTGGAGCAGACATCCTGGGGTGGGTTTCTGCACTTCCCTCAGGGTCTCCATCGGCAGTATCTGAACCACGTTTACTATCATTCGTGGAACCTGCAAAATTTGATAGAAAAATTGATAGAAAATTTTATTAATGCATTAAGTTGATCAAAAATGTTCATCAAATATTGAAGAAAAAAAAAAAAAGTATAATCAGCTAAAATCAGCAATATTAGAATAATTTCTGAAGGATCATGTGACACTGAAGACTGTAGTAATGATGCTGAAAATTCAGATTTGCCATCACAGAAATAAATCGTTTTAAAATATTTTCAAATAAAAGTTATTTTAATGACAATATTATTTCCACAAAATTACTATTATTACTGTTTTTACTGTGTTTATCAAATAATCATTATGATCATTAAAGACTCAAAAAACGGTAAACAGCTACAAGGTTTTAAAAAGAAACATTTTTGGAAAAAAAAATCATTTCAAAACTTTTTTTTGTGACTGAATCTCAAAATCTGCTATTACCTCATTCATTAGCATTTCCAAGGACACAGTCATGTAATGGACAAAGTTCTCCACCGAAAACAGGGACTGTGTGCATAAAGAGGACATAAAATTTAGAGGCTCCATAAAGACACTCCTAAAGGACAATATGTCTGAATACAGAATATACATTTTTTTTTAAAGGTCACTTCCTCTAGTCTAGAACTGCAGTTTCTCAAAAAGCAAACACATTTCAAGGCGATACTACAAGATGTTAAACAATACGTTGATGATCATCTCTACAAGCGTCTATGTGTTTACAATCAATATAACATGTTTTAAATCTCCTCTAGTTCCTGCTTTGACATTATGAACAAAATCTGTCAATACTGTAGAAGAATCTTCTGTCTGTAGTTTGCCAAAGAAACAGCTTTGTAAGCAATGCCTTGTCTTTGCAGTAATCACAGATGTCATTCATCCCAATTAGAATGGTCAACAGTTTCCAGTCTTCATCAAAGTCAATATCCTGTTGCAAAAGATGGAATCACAATAATGCCAAGATTTCGCCATCTGTATTTGTAATAAGCAAAAGATGCAGAGGACAAACAACGCATTTAGCTTTGGAAACAGTATATTCAACAACAATAATGTATACAATTACCTCATATGTTTTCAATGTATCAATCAAATGTCTGACTTGTTCAGGAAGATTACTAGGAAGAAAGCAAAACTCATATCATCAACTGAAAAAGTACCAATTAACTAAAAGGTCGCAAAATACAGTTTCAGGTGATTGTTCTTTAACCATTTATGAAGAATGACTAGGGATGTACTAGCATTTACAAGGTGTTGTGTCCAGTTACAGCCAGGTTAAATCCAGTCTCACAGAGGGGAGCTGGGGTCCCATGGACCGTCTTGGTTGGGGCAGGTCCCACTAAATGGGGGTTGAAGAGCCGAATGATGTCTAAATCAGAAGAAAAGCACAGAACAGCACAGATCATTAAGTCAATTCAGCTCAATTCACCAATTCATGAGCAATTACAACCAGACTATTAAGATTTCTGATGCAAAATATGACATATTAAGACAAAAGGACGTACTTGCCAGTGTAATGACATCTTGAAAGGATCCATAGCCGCCAATGCTTTTAAAACATGGAAAAATTACAATAAAATCTCTTGGCAGATATTTTGGCCACATTATTAGAACTTCAAAGTATGAGAAATATCATCATACTGGATATAAATGCACTTTATCTCTAAAAGTAGTAGCCACAGAGAAATAAAAAAGTAATAAATTAAAATTGCATGTTATATTAGTATTAGTAATACAATTACCTCCATGACACGTGACGAAATTCAATAGGTATGCCAAGAACTGTGGTTGCATTTGCACCAATGGCTGTCTACAAGTGAAACAATTACTATTAGGGATTGTTATTGTTTTTTTTCCCCCTTATATTATCAGTAAGTGTATCAATAACTTCTTAAGCTTAAGCTGTTTACCTCATTTTGCCTTCATGAATGACCACGATCAAAGATAGTATAGAATTCTGTTGTCAGCTAACTAAAGAACAGTATCCATCAAAAAAAAGAACTACACCGAAAAAGGAAAGAGTAAATGATCCCACTCACAGTCAGTGAATCCCCAAGAGCAGCGATCACTTTAATATCTGCTGCCCTCACCAGCTCAACTACAATAGAGATACAGCAAATCAGAAGATCAGGTACCAAAACATTATGTAACGCTGTTGTTTGTTGTACAACAAGAGCCAACATTCATCATCAATGTTAACATCAGCGTTAAAGTAAAAATAAAAATGAAAAATATAACTGAAAAATTGTCCCAATGCACGACTAGCATTGGCAGCTTGTTTAACAAAGCTTGATCATACTGACTTTAGATCAGTAGTCTGTATTCACCATTAGCAAATCTGTCACAATGTGGAAAAATAGTCTAAAACACCAAACGTAGACCAGCCTACCTGAGGTTGGCACAGAAGAGGAGGGGCTCATGTCAGGACACGTGAACGGTGGATGTTTGAAACTGATTGGCCTGGTCTTCTCAGGAAACTCCTGTAATAAAATAACATGCTAAACAGCCAGTTGACATCACAACCAAAACATCATTCAGGCCATGGACCACACCACCCGGAGTATTGAAATGTTAAAATTTTGATTTACCAAAAGATAAACCAATTGGACGGTTGCATTTATGGTCTCATGTGACTGAAAAACACCCTCAACATATGAGAAAGCAAAAAAATTCCCATCACAAATACACAAATGTACCTTTCTAAGTGCTTCCTCGCTGTAGTGACTGAGTCCTTCCTCATATTCCAGCCTCCACTCGTCACCTTGAGATAAATATTGTGATCTATGAGTACTCGAGCCGTAACAAAAGTTAAAATATGACACAGACCGGCCTCCATTGGTACAGCACTAGCACAGAGCTCTTCAACACAGGTTCGCATAAACATCCCACTCCATCAATTTGGAGTCCTGGCATCACAGGTCAATCTCACACATGTATCGTGGGCCCTGCGCTCCAGCTCATCTTCCCAACTCTGGATGCTTCTAGCACTTACCTTTGACAGGACAGAAGGCTAGTAAGCAGGTTGCCACGGCAATGAAAAGCCACTCCATGGTGGAGCGTTTCCAAGCTGGTTAGCACAATGGATGTGCGTGCAGAGAGAACGGGGCCATTATATCAGTGCCCCTTTATCTCCCCCACCCAAAACAGCTGAGTGACGAAGTTCAGGCCCACCGACATAAAGCATGATCCAGATGCTCATGCAACTGCCAGGGGACTGGTGACCATTCACAACTTCAGAGAGCTTTACTAGAAACTGTGTAGCACTGGGGCCTGGGAGAAACAGACTCACAGCGCAATGCAGATCAGGACCAGGAACCCTTTCAGAGAGAAATAAATAAGGTGGCGGTTGATGTTTGCACACTGGATGTTTGTTTGGACTGAACAGCATTTGTAGGTCTAATTATATTAAGATAGGAAATGACATTCAGCTGTGAACCCATTGATTTTTTTTATTAGTTATTTAGAAACATTGCCATTTGAAAATGTAATTATTTGCTTTTTTTAAGACTCATCCGTTGTCATCTCAGTATTATGAGTGGCTTGATTTACATAAAAGAATCTGTTATATGAAGAATTTGATTTTTTTAGTTTCAAACCACTGCGGAATTTGAGAGAACTCCACAAAAACAGACTAATGCTCTGGTGCATCTTTGCATGAAAAACAGTCCTTTACATCCTATTCACATATGTGTTTACATTACAGATTTTTTTTTTAAACACCAAACTCTGTGGTATTGCTATATTACCTGAAACGACAGACACATTCCATCGCCAAATGATCAAATATTCTAGACATGCTCACAAATTAAGAAATCTGAAAAAATATTTTCCTCTGAAAAAAAAGAAACAAACTAAGATTCAGCACATCCTGAAGCAAATGAATCCGCTTCAGGAAGTTGATGTTACAGGGCAACAGACCTTATGCAATAATCATCAAAAATAGCTTTGAGAGCATTCGATGTCTTGATCTGAAGATAAGGAAAAAAAAAAAGTGTCTTGTAGTAATGAAAACTGAGCATTATACCCAAATAGCAACCCATTCAACAATTAAAATGTTGTTTTTCATGCATGCAGTAGAATTTAATTCCTATTTTGGAAACTCTTGGTAAGGTTGAATCAATGACTGCTGAATATTAAGGCTTAAAAATATGAAACATACTGGACACCAGCCATAATTACACTGAATCTTTACCATAAATATGCTACAGACACTTTCGTAACAAAATGAGATCAAGGGCAGTGGTCATCTCAATTATTCAACATTTGGCAGGGAGAGTTTACATGGCAATAAAAAGCCTTTGACAGACTTCTAATCTTAGATTACTTACCATGTAGTTTATTCTTCTACAAATGCAAAGTTTTAATCAAGTGAAGTCTACATTATGTGCTGGTGAAAACAACTTGTCCAAATACTGACAGCATAAATAATTCCTGGACTTAAAGTGAACAAATCCCCCCCTCCAAAAAAAAAAAAAAAAATAGAAAAAAAAAATCTGCTAGCAAGCCACTTAAATGAACATATGCTTAAGGTATGATCTTTTTACACAATGAATTCAGAGCACAGTCCACTTCGCACTCTGTGTCACAATGAGGCATGGTGTCCCGAGTCCAAATTTGTACCAACCTTAATACTAAAAAAAAAAAAAAAAAAAAACAAAAAAAAACAAATCTGAATGGGTTGCACAAAACAGGTTCGATCCTTGACTTTTAGCACAGCGGCAAGCAAAATTCAGAAACAACTACCGTAGTTCATTCAGCAATGTAATCTTTTTTCCCCCCACATAGTGAGTGTTGACTTGCACAAATGTTATTTCACTTGGCAAAACCCTGAGGCGCACGTTTAAGATATCGCAGAAGTTCATCTAGTTCTTCCCCAAGCCACAGTGAAAAAAAAAAAACTAGATAGGGGCTAGACAGGGCAACAGGAGTCCTGAAAGCTCTTTTGGGGTTTACAGAATTAAAGACCACAGCAGGGTGTAGGTGTCAGCGGCTGTTCTGGGGAGAGAGACACTAGTGGGCCTCAATTCGTTCTCCCGTAACCCTAGTCCCGTTCGGTCACCTCCACCCTGATCTTTACTCTTTCATTGTTCCTCAGGCTCTCCGGCAGGCTGCTCCGGCTGGGCTGGAGGTCTAGGGGGTGCTGGAGGGGCTCTGGGTACGGCTTGGTGCTGTCTCTGCCGATATGCGATCACTGTGCCCAAGAGCAGAGCAATGACTGTCATGAGGTAGAGATCCCACTCTGGACCCAGTAGCTGATCAAGATCCACCTGAGATAGAAGCTCCTTCAGCTGAAGAAAAAAAGATGGATGTTATTGGTTATTCCTTAACTTGAGAAATATCAGATTTAAGGTGCATCCTCTCTGGCAGAGGCGACTTACATTGAGATCCTGCAGGTACTGTAGTGCATAAACGAGGCCCAGCTTGCACAGGGCCAGAAACACAGGAACTTGGGCATCAGGACTGGCCTCTGCAGCCATGTCATAGAAACGTTTAGCCAGATGAATGTCCTGTGGAGGAACATTCAAAAATGTTAGTGCACCATTTATTATATGCACTACAGTTCAAATGTTAGGGGTATTTTTGGTAACCCTTTGTATGGGGAACATATTCACTATTAACTACGACTTTTGTCTCAAACTCTTAATTTACTGCTTATTAATAGTTATTAGTATTAGTAGTTGTTGTAGCATTTAAGTTCAGGTATGGGTAGGATTTAGGGATGTGGAATATGGCATTAATGTGTGCTTCATAAGTACTACTAAACATCCAATTTACAAGCTAATTAGCAAAATTAGGTAAAAGTGAGAATTGTTTCCCATACAAATGTTACCCTAATTATTTATTTATTTTTTTTAAAGAAAGAATTGAGTACTTTTATTCAGAATTGATGCATTAAAAAGTGACAGCAAAGACACTTATGTTACAAAAGATTTCTATTTCATATATGACTCTTTACATTTCTATTCATCAAGCTATACTGGAAAAAAAATGTATCGTGGTTTCCACAAAATTTTTCAATGTTGAAATGTTTCTTGAGCATCAAATCAGCCTATTGGAATGATTTCTGATGGATCATGTGACTGAAGACTGGCGTAATGGCTGCTGAAAATTCAGCTTTGAAATCAAAAGGTATAAATTATAAAAATTACCAACCCCCAACTTTTCAACAATAGTGTACATGCTATATGTAAAAATATACACAGAGATTTTACCTGTTTGATACCGAGGCCCTTCTCATGCATATATCCCAGATTGAACATGGCCTGTGCACTATGCTGTTGCTCAGAGGCCAGACGATAATGAATGACAGCGGTCTCATAGTCCACATCAGTGCCATAGCCATAGAAATGATAGTCACCCAGCTTGATTCTGGCCACTGTGTATCCTGTAAACAAAAAATAAAACAGCCAATGTTACAGATGTCCTGGATGTTCAACAGCCTGATGGAAATTAAAATGAAGGGGTTTATTTAGCAATAATGACTTTATATTACCCACATAAGTGGATGTGTGGCAAATAAGTACATAACTTAGCATGAAACAACTCTTTAAAAAGAGTGCAGAGGAATATGAGATATGCAAAACCATCACATTACAGAAGACTGGTTGCTAGGTACAAAGGTCAAATACAGTTTGGCATTAATTGTACACAAATATCTGACCACAGAATGCTACAAATGGCCAATCATAATCAAGTATCTGAGTGAGCCGTGTAGTAAGCAGTTATATTTGTCTCACTATAATGGTTGTAAGGTCATCAAAGCACTTTGGCATTTTGTTAGAGTGACTGTATGGGTGGAAGAGAACAGTTTAACCTTGAGCAGCTGCTCTGGTCCAATGGAGCAAAGCCCGTGGGTACGTTTCATTCTCATTGAAGATCTGTGACCCCTCTGAAATACACAGACACAGAGTCAGATTGCTGCTTTACCTACATGGAAAACTCTGTCACCTTTGTGCGTTCCCACATATTTTTACACACATCTACAGTCGTTCATTATTAATAATAATGATATTTATTTATTTATTTATTTTAAATCATCATACAGAAATTTCCTATACGTTAGTTTTATGAAATCTGTAAATTATCTACCAAAAATCAAGCCAATTAAATATTATAGTTTAATAATAATAATTAAAGCCCCTTTAGGAAATCATATTTTCTATAGAATATAAAAGTGATATATCCATGACTTTTCCAGGCTTAGAAATAACAAATAAAGATTTCTTGATGTTTCCAGGTATTCATCCTGTTTTTTATTGCAAAATTACAAAATTGATTCCAGGAGGGGGGCAAGTGAGGATGGGAAGGCAGTTAAAGTTTATGTAAACTGTATTTTTTTGGAGAATTTCTTGTTCATATTTTTGCAATAAAGATATGGTTTAAAAACAAAATTCAAAATACAAAGCAGATGCTGGCTGACATGAAACAGATCTAACATGATGACATATTTAAAGGACATATTCCAGGTTTGCTTTCTCAGACTAGCTTTTAGATAAAAACCACAATTGGTTTTATAAAAGGGTTAGTTCAGCCAAAAACGTAAATTCTGTCATTAACTAAACCGCTCAACTCATATGGATTAGTGCATGTGGGTGTTGGGGGTCTGGTGCCCTCTGCTGGTTGAGCACTGACTCACTTTGATCGAGGATGAAGGCCACATTGCTCTGGGAAACCTCATAGCCTTGTTCAGCCAGCAGTAGATACTGTACTAGAGCAGAGTCCATGTCTCCCTCCTTAAAGCTTCCATATGCTGCCATGAGTCTCTCAGACCAGCGTCCGCGCTCGCACACATTCTTGAAGAGCTGCTCTCACAAAAATATACATTCACTCAATTATCAGAAAATCTTTTTGAAGCATGGCTTTGCATCATAAAATAATGCCTCACCTCCACTGCAGTGTGGCAGGAGCGCATGACCCCAGTCCCCGTGGCATGCATCTGGGCTAGATTATAGAAGGCCAGGATGTGACCCGCTTGAGATGCCAGGTTAAAGAATTTAAGTGCCTGCTTATAATCACGCTTTACCCCGATGCCATCTAAAATATGAAGAATGAGAGTCATAAATGCACTTTTCATACCCTTCAAACACACACCAGCTGAAATGACTAAGACACTTCTCAGTCCTCAGTGTTTGTCAAGATCATGTCAAAGCAGAATGCAGGTGGGAGTTTGTCATGGCAACAATCACCTAGGCAACCAAACCAAAAGAGTCTGCTGTGATTCAAGATAAAAATAAAGATAATTGCCATTGAAGTGGTGGAACAGTAAGCTAGAAAGATATGTAGAGAGGGAAAAAAAACACAAGTATGTTTAGGTTCAGGTCCTAAAGCTATATTTTAGATCAGAGCAAACCTTAGAAAAATGTACATTCACAATATAAATTTCCATTGCTTGTCCTCATTTGTAAAATGTAATTTAAAAAAATTTCCATTAGACAAATAATAACAGTAATAGTTGTTGTATATTCTCTGAATTTTGGAATTTCTGATAATAGTAATAATAATAAACAATAATCATAATAATAATAAATTTTACCAGGCATTCCAAAATTCTGAGAACACAAAAAAAAATGTATAAAGATACCTCCCTGTTCTCTATTCTGCTGTGTAATTGTTAGGAATATGCACACTTTTTATATTTGCTATAAAAATATGGGTGGCAAACTTATTGTAGTAGATACAGATATTATTAAATCAGTCACAATATTTACATATAAAACTTAAAATTCATGTTGAAAAGAATGTGAACAACCTCATGAATGTGTTTGGGTGTTTGAAATTAGTGAAACCCTGTGGACACATTTTATGGTCTTTACTGGCTCAGTAAATTTGTTAAAAAATAAAATAACAGCAAACAGCAGGAAAGGTAAAGAAACAGAAGTGAGTGGAAAAAAAGATGAATATTTGGCACATAATCTCTCTCTCCAGCACACATGACTTACTGTAGTACATGGTTCCCAGCTGTAGCTGTCCGTCCACCCAGCCTTGCTCTGCCGCTTTCTGAAAATACTTCAGTGCCAGGTCATAGTTCTGCAGGAAGAAGAAGAAATAATAACTGAAAAAGGTAATTTAATGTAATTTAAGGTTATTTCATCTCATCCAGGAAACTCACCACAGGAACGCCTCTTCCATACAGATAAGCCATACCGAGGCCACTCTGTCCAACTGGATTACCCTAAAAGATGAAAGCAAAATTAACGATTACAGGAGAACATTTGAAAATAAAAAAAATTTTACGAAAAAAATTCTCACCAAGTCTGCAGCCTTTTTGAAATAATGCAGGGCTGTCTCATTGTTCTGAGGCACGTACTCACTGCCTTCAGAGTACATCTGAAACAACAGAACAAGAATTAGAAGAAATTAGAATTAGAAGAAAAAAAATGATAAACACATGGAGGTTGAAGAATGACATTCAGTTAGTGTCCAGGAACACTAAAAATAAAAAAGGACTCGTTTTGTCGATACCTTTCCAAGGAATGCCATTGCATGCGTGTTCCCTGCGTTTGCTGCCTGGTTAAAGTATTCATATGCTCTCTGAAAATGAATGACAAAAAGTATAAAATCCATTATTTCATATAATTTAAGGAAATTATTAAAATGCCAGAGCCTCAAAAATATGCCTGAACAGAAATTACCTGATGATTCTGTTCTACACCTCGTCCTCCATGTAAGTGTAACTGGCCCAGACCCACCTAGACAAAATAAAAATGTTACTGTATTCATCAAAAATACAGGTAGATAAAAATACAACAGAAGTTGCGATTGTCATTTCTTCCCTTTTGTGACGTATAGCTGAGTGAAATGGCTTCTCGAATGAGGAAGAAAAAAAAAAAAAAAAGGAAGAAGAAAAAGTAGGACAGGACTTTATTTTTGTCCATTGGGAGATGATTGGATTGTTGTGATTTTCTATTGCTGTGATCTCATGTGAGTGACTGGTTGTCCCGCCTTCACGCCAGTAAACACTCATCAGAGAAGAGGAAGTTATTTGGATTAAAGATTACGAGGGCACATTAATTTAAAAAAATAAAAAATTGTGCACACTGCAATATTCCAAAAAATAAAAGTATTGTCCGTTTTTATTTCAAAGTGACTAACGTCAAAATATGAAACAATAGCTGCAGTGAATATGCAGTTTCAAATAATGCCACAGACAAAACAACATTGTTTTACTATACCTGTGCCTGCACATCTCCTTTCTCAGCCAAGAACTGGTAGTATTGGATTAAATCCTCCTCTAGCATTCCACTGGTAGAACCAGGATTTTCCACTTCATCCAAGAGCCTGACGCGCTGTACTGCACTGCCCCCTGTCAGGGACACGTCGCTGGCCACTACCAAAAAAAGAAGAAAAAAAAGAAAGAAAACAAATTGCTTTCTTAGGCTACTTTGATATTTCAATAATTAAATCACCGAGTTCAGGTCTGAATCAAGGACAACTAAGTTGTACCAGTGGGCAGTATAACCAGAAAAGCAAGATATAATATTTTTTATGCTCACACTGCTCAGAAAACAATCCTTCCACATGTACTATGTACACTATATAGTAATTTACTAAACTTCATAGCAAGTAACAAGATTTCATCTTTACAAGTGGCCAACAGGGATTCAGATAACATCTTTTAAATTATGTTGTGCTGAAATTAGACACATTTATATTGCAGCTGATGAAGCACAGAAATGTAACAAATTTTACCATGATTGGCCACTAGTCTATAGTGAGTGAGAGCAGATTCACAGCTCTGAGGAACCCCAACACCTCCCCAATATCTGTAGCCCTGGAAAGAAAGCATGACATTCATCAGTAGGCACAGCCATGAACTGCAGGACAAGCACAAACCTACGCAGTACCAATGTATTGAGAAAGTGGTCATGGATAAATTATGGTGCCACAAGGTCTGAGGTTTCAACTTTGCTTCATGTAACTGAGCCAAAGAGTCGGTCAGAATTTTAATAGTTCCGAAGGCTTGTCTAGACACTCATCTTATGTGTCAAGTGTTGTTTGACTTTGGTTGTATCAAGCTAAGTAATCAAGTCTTGTTTCCAGGCTGGAACAAGATCCTCCCTTGATTAAAATATAGGACAGAGAATCATTTTTCTTACCAGAATCATATGTGCTACTAGGTTTCCACCCAGAGCTCCAAAGGTGTAGTACACCAATGCCTGCAATTAGATGAAATACAGTATTTCCATTAAACAATCACATTTAAAATAAGCATGTTTTGCTTGATAAATGTCATTAGGGGATACCTTTGCTTGACTAGAGTTCACTCCTAATCCTGCAGCATATAGGAAACCGAGTGCCTGTGTGAAAACAAATTAGATGGGACCTTATTGTTAAAAAAAAATAAAAAAAATAATATGATTCCTGCTCAAATAGCATAGCACTATTAAAATAACACACAGCTGCTATCCTGAACAAATGGCTTGAAATTAGTCACAGGTCAAAAAAAAGCATCAGTATTAACAGATGACATTTAGTTCATAAACAGTTGCTATTACAGTCTGGGCTTTAGGGGAGCCCTCCAGTGCCAGTTTCTCAAAGATCTCCTTCGCCTGAGGAACGTTCTGGGGTAAGTAGTCTCCAAAGAGCATGGCATATGCCACCTTCTCCATGGCCTTGGCATGACCCATCTCTGCAACTTTCAGGAGTCTGTCATACAACCTGTAATACAGAAATTAATACAATATATAATTATGAATGTAGTAGCATTAAAAAGTTTGGGGTGAGCACGATTGTTTTTGAAAGAGGTCACCATGGCTACATTTGCTTGATGAAAAATGCAGTACAAACAGTAATATTGAGAAATATTTTTATAATTTAAAACTTTGTTAAAATATTCCTACATTTTTTAAATGTATTCCTCTGATGGCAAAGCTGAATTTTCAGCAGTAATTACATCAGTCTTCAGTGTCACATGATCCTTTAGAAATCATTTTAATATGCGGATTTGGTTTAAGAAACAATTGTAATTGTTATCAATGTTGAAAACAGTTATACTGCTTAATATTTTTGTGGAATACATTTTTTTTTTCAAGATTCCTTGAATAAAAAGCTCATAAAAGAACAGAATTTATTTAAAATAGAAACCTACTAATAACATTGTTTTTACTGTCACTTTTAAATCAATTAAATGCATCCTTGTTGAACAAAACTATTTTTAATAAATAAAGGCAGAAGGCAGTATCCAAACTTCTCCTCTCCAGTCATCCCACCACCTGCCCTCTAGACCCCATCCCCTCACACCTTCTACAAGACATCTCTCCTACTCTTTTGCCAGCACTTACACACATTTTTAACTCATCTCTCCACACAGGCACTTTCCCTACCGCATTCAAGCAGGCCCGGGTAACCCCACTGCGTTAAAAAAACCCACATTAAACATCACTTGTAGACAATTACAGACCTGTCTCACTCCTACCATTCATATCGAAAACACTTGAACGAGTTGTGTTCAACCAGGCGTCATATTTCCTCACACAGAACAACCATCTGGACATCAACCAATCTGGATTCAAGAGCAGCCATTCAACCGAGACTGCACTAATGTCGGTCATGGAATCCCTGCGGATTGCAAAGGCTGATTCAAAATCATCAGTTCTCATTCTGCTGGATCTATCTGCTATCCTTCGACACTGTGAACCATCAAATTCTTCTGTCCACCCTCTCGTCACTTGGCATCTCAAGTACTGCACTTCAATGGTTTAACTCCTATCTCACAGGTAGGTCTTTCAGAGTTGCCTGGGGAGGGGAGGTATCCAAACCTCATCAACTGATAACTGGCGTTCCTCAGGGTTCAGTTCTTGGACCCCTCCTGTTCTCCATATACACTACGTCACTGGGTCCCATCATACAGGCACATGGTTTCTCCTACCATTGCTATACTGATGACACACAGCTCTACCTTTCATTTCAACCAGATGATTCCACAGTAGCTGCACGGATCTCAAGCTGTCTGGCGGACATCTCGACGTGGATGGAAGAACATCACCTGCAGCTCAACCTGGCGAAGACTGGCCACTCCAACTCTACAACAAAACTTCAACATCCAGCAAGAAACATCCACAATTACCCCATCAAATTCAGCCAGAAATCTTGGAGTTATCTTCGATGACCAACCGACCTTCAAAGACCACATCTCAAAGACAGCTCGGTCATGCAGATTTGCAGTACACAACATCAGGAAAATCCCAGCCCTTTCTGACTGAGCATGCAACACAACTTCTCGTCCAGGCCCTGGTCATTTCAAAGCTTGATTACTGCAATATTCTTCTGGCTGGACTGCCGTCAAGTGCAATTAAACCTCTTCAAATGATCCAGAACGCTGCTGCACGTGTTGTCTTCAACAAGCCCAAGAGAGTCCACGTCACGCCTCTCTTCCTCTCTCTGCACTGGCTACCCCTTGCTGCCCACATCAAGTTCAAGGCGTTGTCGCTTGCTTACAGATCCACCACAGGCTCTGCACCCTTCTACCTCCACTCACTGTTACAAAAGCAACGTCCTACTCTAGCTTATGGTACTGAGCAATGTATGAAACTTGTATTGTGAGCACTTCCTGTGTTATTTGCCAATTCATGAAGAATCGCTTGTTTGTTTTCCTCACTTGTAAGTCGCTTTGGATAAAAGCGTCTGCTAAATGACTAAATGTAAATGTCTGCTAAATGACTAAATGTAAACTCTATGTCCCCACCAGAAGCCTGCGATCACTAAAGGAGCGAAGGCTTGTGGTACCATCACAGACAGGCACAAAATCACTCTCCAGAACATTCTCATTCACTGCTCCCTGCTGGTGGAATGATCTCCCTACCTTCATCAGGAATGCAGAATCCCTGGCAATATTCAAAAGACCGCTGAAAACTCATCTCTTTCGTGAGCACTTAACCCATTCATAAAAAAAAAAAAAAAAATTCTATCCTTTCCTTTTTCCCTTCCTACTCTAGCTTATGTGACTGAGTAATGTATGAAACTTGTATTGTGAACACTTCCTGTGTCTATTTGCCTCTTCATAAAGAATCGCTTGTTTGTATTCCTCACTTGTAAGTCGCTAACACTGTTGCATGAAGGTACAAATATGCACTCTTTAGTGGCAGATAAGCTACAAAAGGTTTATCTTTGAGGCTACTGGACAAGCTACAAGCTTATAGTAGTTTTTGCACATTTTTTTCAGAAAGCGCAGCTTGAAAACGTAAAAATAACAGGAGCACTGCAAGCAATAAAATATATACATGTCATAGAGCTCACTCTTTCTTCTGGCTCCTCCGGCTGGTGCCGTTAATCATCCTAATCGTGGCCTGGTACTGTTCTTCAGCCTCTTCCACTAACCTCCTCTGCTCTGCCTGCTCCTCCGCTGCAAGGACAAATGGACATATCACACACATTTGGTATAACAACTGCAAGTACTAAACATCATGACTGATTTATAAAGGCCGGTATTTTTAGCATTGATCTTATATCCAGGCAAATTATGCAAAAGAGCAAGAGTAGTAAAGGACAAAAACATCATTCTACTAATGTGCCGAGAACTCTTTTGCTTTAAACCAAAGTAGTTGAAAGCAAATCATAAAATCATATTTCATGTAGACTGTAGAGTCACAATACGATTCATTTTTGCAATATAAAGCATACTAAAACATGCTACCATTAATAGCTCACTCACTTTCACAGAAGCCCCATCTCTTATCGGTGCTGTAGTCGTACGTTGTAGCACACCACAGCCTCCCATCTCCTCTGCCTTCAGTAGTGCACTCAAAGTACTCTTTCCCTTGGAAAAGAAAAGGAAAGATGCAGGGCTCTCCAGAGGCCGTTCCACCAATCACCACCGGAACTACGTCACAAGATAAACACCAATGAGAAAACACCACAATAACCAGACACTTTCACAAGAAACCAGCTACACACGGGTGAATGCATGGGTGAGCAAGTTTCTATTCTCAAAAGACACTGCAAGCTGTACGCGGTGAACAGAAAAGGATTTTGCGCAGCGAAAACCTAAACTTAAGCAACAAACAGTATGACACACATGGTCTCAAAACCTTGATGGTGGGAGCAAGATAACTGCTTCAAAGTAGAGAGAGACAGATAAAATGATGCTAAAGGCAAACAAATCTAACTACAGACACCTAAATGCTACATCTTAATCAGGAAGCACCTGCAGACCCCATATGGCTCAGGCTCACCTGCTTTGTGACGTTCCTCTGGTGGAGGGGGCTGACTTGGAAGGTCTTCTTTTTCAATCCCCTCAATCTCGCTTTCCACACCAGTGTCTGCTGTACTTCGGTCAGGCTGGGCATCTTTAGGAACATATGCATGTCCCGCCATAATTCTGGAGCCATCATTATCATCCGTGCTCTGATTTTGACAAAACCATTGATGCAATGAGACTCAATGACAACTAGGAAAATAGCATTGTATGTATACAATTACTGATGTTTTGAAAAACAACCAATTTAGGTTTTTCACTGCAGTCAATATCAATATACAATATTTTGAGTCACTAACACAAAGCACTGCGGCCTGATGGGACATTATTGAGGATATGTCATTATGTTTTAATGCTGTATTACCTGAGGGGTACCAACTTTCGCACCACCTTCATCATCTGGTAGTACTTCTGCAATTAATGTAGCAAACAGTCAAGATAACGGATTATATACACAGATATGTTAACACATTTGAATTGATAAATAGTTTTACACTGTAGTTAACGCCCAAATAAACATACAATTATATGCATTGAATACTTTAAAAAGTAGTGCATTTGACTCACCACCAGCTGTCACATGCAAAGTCACAGCTAAAGCCACAATAAGGACCAGACAAGAAGACTTCGTAGTGGGTTTCATGTTGCCAGAATGTGCAAAACGCAGTGAACGACTAAAAATCATCTGACTTAAATGACTAAATAAGCACATCAGCTATCTGTTATCCTAACTAGCCATCCAGCTATATAAATCTGTCAGTGAACTGCACCTGACCAAGCTAGAGAACATGGCCAGCAAGACAATCAGCCAGAAACTCCCAAAAGCCAAAATGGATTACAACAAAACAATCCATTCGCATAAATGTAACATTAACACAACAAGCAAAGCATTTGCAGCTAGCAGCTCAATGTAACTAACTCACTGAGCGCCTATCAAACACAGCTAGCAGAGCTAAACCAACAGCACTTCTCAAGAGACTAATGCTGTGGCGGTCTGCATTCAAATATTTCCAGGACAATTTGCGGAATAATGTTTCCAAGGCAACAGCAATGTCTATGAAATTCACCAACACAAGAACGTAACAGTTCAGCCGTCTTTAGGGTTTCTCGTGTTTCAGCATATTTCTGTTCACTGACCGACCCCCTGTTTCCTAATCCGCTGCGGCTTCGCCAATCAGAATACGGGACCGTAGGTGATAGCCAATCGCTGCGCTTCGAGAGTCCGTTGACCAATCAGCTGTGCACACACAAGACTATCACGGCGGCTGAGATATAGCGAATGGAGCAGAAGTGTACACGACAGTTTGCAGGATGTGGGAACGCCTGTGAACATCTGACTCTCTCTCAGCCGTGTGTTAAGTAAACAATATGGGAGGTATAAAATATAAATAATGATTTGTATAAAATAGAAATAAATGTTTTAAATACTCGAGAGGTAAGCAGGTTTAAAGTCTCTTATAAGTAAGTTAAAACATTTATTTGCTGTTTTATTACAAGTTTCCACAATATATTTAAGATTAATCATGATCATACAATTAATTCCACTTCATCACAGGCAAACAAAATGTCACTTATAAACAGGGATGGGTAGGTTACATTTAAAATGTATTTCACTACAGATTACAAAATACATGCTTTAAAAAGTAATTTGTAACGTGTTTTGTTACATTACTCAAGTTTAGTAACTTAATCTAAATACTTTAGAATACTTTGGAATACTAATAACTGTGGAACAAACACAAAAAAGGTAATTGCATGTTTTTATCTCACAATTCTGACTTTTTCCCTCAGAATTGTGTGATATAAAGTTGCAATTGCGAGTTATGAAGTCAGAATTATGAGATATAAACTCGCAATATTGAGAAAAGTCAAAATTATGATAAACTCACAATATTGAGAAAAGTCTGAATTATGACATGTAAACTCACATACTAAATTCACAATTGCAAGAAAAACAATTAGTATTGCAAGTATATATCTCCCAATTCTGACTTTATAACTTGCAATTGTGAGTTTAAATCTTGCAATTGTGATAAAAAGAAGTCAGAATTGTGAAATTGTGAGGGGAAAAAACAAATTGTGAGAAAAAGTTGCAGTGACCTTTTTACAATTATAAAATGACTCAAACAATTATCACAAAACATGAAAACAGTCGAAAACATGAAACTTAACTCTTAACTTTTTCAGACTGTCAGAGTCAGAGAATCACTAATTGCTGTTTAAATGACATTAAAATTCAAAGTAATCACTTTGGTAATCTAAAATACTTTTCAGATGTAACTGTAATCTGATTACCACCCATTTAAAATGTAACTGTAATGAAATACAGTTACTCAAATTTTGTATTTTAAATACGTAACTAAGTTACTTGTATTTCGTTACTCCCCAACCCTGCTTATAAAACACTTAAATTGTTCAATATGCCCAGACATAACATTCAAACATACACATTTCGTTCATATATGACATAAGCTCTAATTAAATGCAATACCAAATACAAAAAGAATCTAGACAACTATTTTTCATTGAGAAGGCACAGGTGTTTGTGGGCATCCAACTAACTGATGCAGGCAGGATGTACACAAGTGTTTCATATTCACAGATGTTAAACTATCCGAGTTTCTGGTATGATACAACATGAGCTTTGGCTCAGTAGAGTCGTGCTCCATAACCAAAAGTCTGTTTAATAGCATCAAAGTAGTATCTCTGCCAGCCCTCTTTCATCCTTTCCTCCTCATTGCTGGGAACTCCTCTGGCCTCCAGAATCAGCTCTGTCTCACCGACTCGATTCACAAAGTTTAAAATGATAGTTGCTGCATGTCCTGAAAGAGAATTAAAGATAAATCAGATCTCAGATTAAAGCAAACAGACTCAACAAGAGTGATGAACAACACTGGCTACAAACAGTCCACAATGAGCAACACATTCATCAGACTTCATAGATGTTCCTTATGATATACAAAAGAAATAATATAGAAAAATAAAATGTATCATTATTACTAATATTAAAAGTGGTATGTGGATTAATTAAAAAAGATTATGAAACGCTATAATAAAATAATACATAAATAAACAAACAAATAAATAAATACCGGCTGGCCAACTTGAAAACCTCCATCTCATGACAATTTTCTGGTTCGGAATCTAAAGGGAAAGAGTAAGATTTTTTTTAAATCAATTTTGACAATTATGCTTCCCAATGTAAAATTCTCACCAGATTATCTAAATTACTTGATTTAACATTTTAAAGCGATGAAATGTTTTTTCTTACCAGTTCTGCAAATTGTCCGTAAACATTTCCTTCCATTAGTCGGAATTTGCCCCCGGAGCACCCATCCACAAAAGCAGCAAGGTGTGTAAATGCCTGTACCATCTACACCATGAAAAGACAAGGAGCAAGTGAGTTCCACATCAAATAATATGTGCATAAAAAAAAAAACAGGATCAGGGTTGCCAGGTATTCACTACAAAACCCGCCCAATTGCTACTTAAAACAAGACCAAAACTACCGGGGTCCCAATCGCATTCTGAGCGATAAAATCCTCCTTTTGGCAGGGTTCCCCAGGTAAAATTCACATTCCAGCGGCTAAAAATTATGTTATTTGTGATCACTTCAACCCACGGACATGAAAAACAACCGTTAAAGTAGTCCAATTTCGCAGGAAAACCACACACTTGGCAACACTGACCAGAATACATTGACATTTATTGTTTTAAATGCACAATAGAAGAGTGATTCTGACCTCTTGGTTTAGGAAAACCCTGTACAACTCTTCTGGTGAGGTAAGGAAGGTGTCTTTCATACTGAAAGACACTGTTGAAATTTTGACTCCAGTGTTGGAAGAGTTACTTGTAGTAGAGGACCCAATCTGTGGATTTGGGGGATCAAAATATATATATTCAATTTTGATACAAAGCAAATCACTAGATTCTGAAAAATAAGAAAAAAAACACATAACTGAAAAAGAAAAACATATATAATGGTATATTTTTTAATTACACATCATCAGTTTTGTGCTGCTTTACATGGTATGTGAAAGATGGCCATTTCAAACATAAAATAAAGTGGATGGATGACTATATATCTAGCATATATTTGATACCAGAAATGATTATGAGAACTTACTTGGGTTTTGTCTAGTTTGACCTTGGCTTGTGGCTCCTGATTCTGTTTGTTAAGTGCATTTTCTGTTGGTAAAATCATACCCTGAGAGAACTCTGTAAAAACAAGACATGAATGTGATTAACTACACAAAATAAAAAAACAACGCAAATATGACTGATAAATGAAGTTTTAGATCCCTCGCCTGTTCTGAGATGTTTGACGTAGTTGCTCAGTGCCATTCTGATTTTCTTGACTCCTTCCTTCCTCATAAGATCAGTCAGTGGTGTGCTTGGCTGGTCTTTACATAGTGTAACACTGATCTGTACAAAGTCAACAAACACAAGTTAGATTTTCATGCAACATGCTCTCTTTTATAGAAGGAGTATTTTATTAGGAGAAAGGTTCACTTACATCTAAATCATCCATGTCATTTTCATCAGAGAGATTTGGTATTTCCATAGTGCCTTTATATTTGATTCCAATTTTATTAGTTCCTAAAGTGTAGAAAAAACATGATTTTAATTTTAAATCTTGTGGTTTCACCAATGCATTTATTTGTGTAAGCATACAGAATTTTAACTCACCTGTCCATGAGGCTTTAACAATCCACTCATAGAAGAAGATGAGTTTCCCTTTGCGGTTGTTGATGGAGGCCTCGCCGTCTATGTTGCTGACATCTGTGATTTCGCATGAGCCTTCTTCACCCTCGACACGAATCCCAAGAAGGAGGTTATTTATTACATCTTGAGACCAGCTAGTGACATCTCTCTCTGTCCTGTAAGAAGATTAAGAAATTTAAATAATCATTATTTAAATTATGCAACTATTAATTGCAGTTTCTCCAAATTCTATAGGGGAGTAAATCAGACTGACAAACAAGACTGTCTCTTAAGTGTCTTTACAATGACATATGTGGCATAAAAATGGACACACACACACACACAAACACAGGTTTGTTCTGCTATCAAGTGAGGAAATTCCATAGGCATAATGGTTTTTATTCTGTACAAACTGTACATTCTGTCCCCCCACACTAAACCTACCCATCAAAGAAAACATTCTGCATTTTTACATTTTTAATAAAACATTGTTTTGTATGTTTTTAAAGCTATTTGAAATATGAGGACGCATGAAATGTCCTAACCATGTCATTATACAAATTTGTGTCCTCATAAATCACAAACACACACACACACACACACATATATATATATATATGTTTTGATATTGATATTTAAGTTATTGCCATATGCTTGAACACTTGAATGCTATGTGTATGGAAATTACCTGCAATACCTAAAATGATATTGATGCAGAGTATAAACCAATGTTCTTGACTTCTTTTGTTTATGATGTAGAAAAGGATGAAATGGGTAAAAGGTGTGAAAATTAAATTCATGAATGTTTGCAACTAACCACAGAGGTTAAAGAGAGGGCAGAAAGGGGTGAAGAGAAGGTGTTAAAACACAAGCTGGGATAAGATTGACAAAGACTGCAGTAAAGAAGGAGAAGAGTGTAAGAAAAATGACAACTGCATAGGAGAAGAGGGGGAAGGACATCCAGCTATGACCATGAGTCACAGAGATTGATACTGAATTGGAATTATGCTGGTTATGCTCTTTTTATTCGTCAATGAACATCCAAAAAATATTAAGCAGCACAACTGTTTCCATATATCCGCACACAAAACAAAGTAACATCCAAATACATTTCAAGTAGGACTGTTCAAAAGTCTTACTCAGTTTGCTTTCCATCAGAACAGAGGCTAATTCTGTCTCACATTCATGTACTTCCAAAAATAGCTCGTGCCAACCCCTCACATTCAACTACAGGACATTCCAGAGGCTTCTGCAAACACTGGAAAAACCAACCTAAGGCCTCTGAGAATCTATTAGAAATCAAATGTAGACAGTATATATGAAATATCAAACCGCTTCAGTCGTTCCCTGTGATGTGACAAGCAATACTCAATTTTAAATATTCTAAATAATCTATTTTTATACAGTTTCTCTCCGCATACTGAGAGACAGTACTGAATAGTTGAGCATTTGTCACATCAGAAGTCTTTTAAATGACTAGTGAACGTAGAAAGTGATCAAAATTATGAAAATCTGTAATCTTTAACAGAACCTATATACTTTCCTCTATACATTTATTAAGTTAAGATTTAGATGAATAAATAATAACCCTCTATATGATGGAAAATGGAGTTTAACTTATTAAGAGACACTTCATAGCAGTCATACAGCTTTAGAGGCTTGCCCTTATCACAAAACTTGCACCAACTGGAAAACATGCACGTGCTGCCTACCAGTGCCAGTTATTGACATTTGTCGCATCTGCTCTTTCTTCCACAATCCAGCGCGGGTCCCCCTCTCCCCATTTGGCCATGACAGAATTTAGATGATTTAATAGAACTGAGATGTTCCGATAAACTGCGGATGCGGTTGTTAGCTCAGAGGTTGACAGATGTAAATTCGCGCATAAATGTATGCAGCAGGAGCTCAGCTGATTTGCTGCGTCGATGAAGGAACGTAAATATTCATGAGATTGTTCAGGAACAGAGACGAGGCCTGTTTAAAGTGCACAAAACAAAATTGCTAAGAGTGAGAAATCATAAGGAGGCACGGAGCAAACGATAAAAATGTACGTAAGGAGTAGTCGAGAGGTTAGTTGCCTGCTGTCCCCCCAAGACCTTTATTAAGCCCCCTAGAAAGTACCAGAACCGGAAGAAGCTTCCTCTAGAAGCGAGAAACCTTCTCAGCAATTGATTCTCATTACCTCGTTACAACACTCTCTCATTAAATCTCACCCTTCTCAAATAACTCCTAAATATCATCTGTCAGCTAGACTGAAATTCAGACGTCCCCTTTAAAATGAAGTGTCCTTAACGTCACCTGTAGCCTATAAATGTCCATTTGTAGTGCATATAAAACAGATAATATAATATTAATTAAATAAAGTCATGACAATGTTTGTTTAAACACTTTAGGACACTTTTTAAGCTAATGGTAGCTTGTCCAAAATTTTTACAAAGAATTTTTTTGGGCTTTCATTTCTTAATTAATCCACAATTCTTACACAATTTTACCAAATCATTTCACGTAAACAATATGATATTTTGGAAATACAAATACAATAACCTATACATAGATTCATGAGTGTATAGTAGCTTATGCTAAACAATATTTAGGAGAGTGAAAGAAACATATTTTTACTAAATGCGCCAGTTGTAGTTTTATTTTTTGTTGCTAATAGCTTGTTAGCAACATACAAGCTGACCATTGTAATGAAGAGCTACCAATGGTTTTACCTATGGCTACTATGGTTTTAATACAGATATGACAGTTAAACCTGTTACTATGCAAAAACTATGGTGGCTAAATTTTCCTCAGGGAAGGAAAGTGCCTTTGAGACACTGAAACTCATGGACTGGGCTATAATAACCAAAATCAAAATTATTAATTAATTTTCTTTTTAAATGTAAACAATATATTAAACTATTTATGTTATTAGATTTCCCCCCAAAACATGTGAAAAAGAGATATGTGGGAAGAATGGGGTCTGAATGCAATTATTATTATTATTATTATTTACTCTTTCAGTCAACAGTACATCGTGTGTCCAGCAGGTGGAGCTGGACTCAAAGAGTGCTGACTGATCTTCAGGCGTGAAGACATGCTGTTGTGTAAGTAAACTCACAATTCTACAATTATTGGCATTCAACAATGATAACTCATTTCCACTGTCATTAAATTAGAGCTCTTAATTAAATTAATTTTGATGTTTTCCTCATGTTCCTCCTCACAACCGTCTGATCACCATTTTGAATAAATGGCTTTTCAACATAAATGAACTGAACTGATATTCTATCAGTTTATCATATCAGAAATATAGTTTAATTGAAATGGTTCAGTCCATTTAAACGGTACTTTTGGCGCCTAAGTTTTTGTGGTATCAACTTTAAGTTTGGAACACATCTTGGTTAGACATGTGACTTTTATTATTTTGTCCAAATTATTTGAGTCAAAATTATTTTGTAATATTATATTATTACAATATTAGATTTTTTTAATGTATTTTTTTTGTTTTGTTTTTGGAAGGAAATTGAGCAAAATACAAATTAAAAGAACAAGAAGAAAAGGTATAAACAGAGGATGAAGCCCCTCATTTTTTTTTTCAAACTTTCTGGAGCTAAATACCCAACATATGAAATGAAATGAATTATTAAGAGGAAACTGACAGGTAAGCATCTCATGCACTTGACCAGATTATCTGAACAGGAAGTGTTTAGTTCCGCTTTGTTGTAAATGTAAAATGAATACATGAAAAAAAAAGGTAGTCACAATGTGTAAATATGAATCCTGTTGTTTATAATTGTTAAAACTGATATAATTATTACAAATGACAAAAATAATTTTATTACTTAATGCTGTTTTTTTTTTTGAGAGCCAAGATTATAGTCTTATCCCGTAAGAATATGGTCATATGTACATCAAATTTATTTGAAAACCATGGTCCTGTCGCCATGCCACAGCAATGAAGAGAGCCACATTGGAGTTTTCCTTCCCCCACTTTGCTGACTTTGTTCTTTAAAGCAGTTGCCATCAAGCAGACAACTGCAGTGATATCCCAGGAGCTAGGAGAGCAGCTCTGTATCCTCCAAAAACAGACAGTGCTATGTTTAAGAACCTGGTATTTGAAATGCATATATCACTTTTAATTAGCCAGCTGTTTTAGAGAGAAATAAAATAAGAAAGATGGCTGAGACTTTTATGGGGCAGACGGCAGATTTCTTCATACATGTTACTGCATTATTAATGCATTTGTTTGTTGCAAGTAATTCGAGGCAAGTGCAGACAGCCTCCAGAAAGCCATCTTACAGGATAGATTCATAGATATCAAACATCATTTTTGAAGCAGTTTCTATAAATGACAAAACATCCTAATTTTAATGCACAGCTACTTATACGAAACTAAAGTGGTACCCTTTATATGATGATTTTTATATGATTTATGTGTGTAGTACGCCTGAAACATATCATATATCATATAATGCGACAACAACAAAATAGTCATTTTCTATTCACATGCCTTCATAGTTTGCCTTTAGGGGGCAATGTATTCCCATCTTTTCTAGATTTTTAACTGTCTTGTTTACTCCACATTGCCTATTGCTTTTTATATCTAGTTCAAAAAAAAGTGCTTGACTTGTTTTGGATGCAGAGTAACAGAGTAAATACACAACACGTTTCCATTTCCAATTTTTATTTGACATACTGACCTGCTACAATGTATTGCATAGAATATGACTGCAAAAGAAAATGCTTTATTATTTACAGACCTCATAAATTCTGTGGTGAAAACAGAGCAACAGATCGAAGGACAGTTACTGAGGAAAGAATAAATTGTAGGGATTAAAGTCATTGTTAAAAAAAATCTAGCCATGTATTCATTCAAAGTTATATAGGCTCACTACACTGTGTCATTTGCAAGTAGGCAAAACAGCGCTTTATTTTCATATTGCACTTAAGACAAAGTGACATTGAGGTTTCTGATATTACAATTTCATTAGGATAATTTTTTACAAAAGTTTTGCTTAAAAAATAAATAGCCAAATTAACAAGATGAGGTGATGTTTAAAGCTTGCCATTTTGTGCCTCACAATCAAACAAATTTGAGGACTATGAAAGTCTTGCTGCTTTTCGTATTATCTGTGCAACCGGTACATCAAATGTACCATACATTATTGGAGTAAGCCGTTCACAAGTTTATAACACAGTGTAAACCACTTTCACCCCTGCTCTGTGCATTACTGCAATACATGCTGAGACTAAACCATAATGAGCATTAGTTTAAAACCAGAGGTTCCTGGGGCTGATTATTGTAAAACAAATGTCCTTCCAGAGACTGAAATTCAAGCAGCAGGAGGCATTACATTTAAATGAGGCCAACAACTGAAAGCTCTCCTCGATTAGGTTAAACACTTTAGCACAAAAAGTTGAAAAAGCTGCCTAAACTGCCTGGTCCAAAGGGAATTGAACACACAGTAAAGAAGATCCCATCGTTGTTCAGTTCAGAGTCAGCACAGATCGAAACCTTAACAAATATATTTCAATGATAAACATCTCTTCATAATTCTGCATCATCTATGTACATGTTAAGTATTACTAAGAAGGAGGTGAAGTACAAATCACGCTTCAAAAAACAAATAAACCCTCCTGAAGACCGAAGTCTACTGATCATATTTCACTCTTAAATAAAAGCAATATATTATCTCATGATCTTCAGTCAACAACAAAAATCAAAACACAAGAAAATGTATAAATACAAATATATACAGAAACAACATAATTAAAAAGAGAAAGAAACAAAATGATCAAGCTTACAAAGCTTAAAAAGCTCCACACTCATTAGATCCAAAGCTCTCAGCATTAAAAACAGGTTGCTGATGTAACGCTGATGGTCTCACTGGTTTATGTTTACCATCTAACACAAGCATGATTTCTAAAATCTGAGTGTAAACTTTGTGAGTGTCAGGTTTTCTCTGCGGCGGTGCATGTGTCTTGTGAGGGGGGAAGGTAGGGTGGGGCGTCTGAGCCTGAGTTTAAAAGAGGACGAACAAGCCCGTTTCTACTAAAAAGCAAGAAGCCCTACTCTGCTGCTAACCTTAACTACATGGAGTTCTTTATTATTTTCATAATTATTATATAAATCTCATTGTACTTTAGTTGGAATGCCTAAATTTAACCCAAATTAAGACTGTAAAATGTTTCACAAGCCAGTAATGACCAAAGAGAGCCATCCATAGGCAAGGAAACACAGTCAAACCAGAGTGAACATACCAAATTGAACCGCTTCTACTTGTTATTCCATTCCACATAAAGAACAAAACTCCTCCCTTGAAAAAAAACGATTGGTCAGGAGAAGAACGGAGCCCCTCTGGGCCTCTCTGGAGGCGGGACTTGTTGTGAGCGCACCAATGCGAGTGTACACATACCAGCTGTTGTCAAACTCTCAATGTAGCATTTACCACGAGCACGGCTCTCCACGTGACAGGAGCTGTTTGCTTCAACTCCCCCCTCCCCCTCTTTAATCTCACTCTCTAGTTCTTCCCCTCCCCCTTGTCTCTGCCCTGTCTTAATGCAGACCGCAGCTTGTGGCTCTTTGCATTTGATTGCAGCAACTTGATGTTCAATGGATGTTAATGCAGCACAAAAATGTAGTGCCTTTTCTCTGGTCAACCATCTTGTGTTGTAGCAGTACTAATAACTTACAGTTGTGGTTGCGATGGCTCAAAGTTGCCTAAAACTTGTGATGGGAGGGATAAAGTAAGCAGGTGAGACACCAGTTTGGATTAATCTCCGTTTCTCACGAGTAAGCTTGGACATTCATAAACGGTCTTCGAGACCACAGCACAACAGGCATCCACAGACATCCATGATCAGCTTTTTGCAGTGTAGAACACAATAAAGGACAGTATGGAGGAAATGTGGACCCACATTCACGTAATGGCTTCTTTAGAGGACAGAGGATCTTGCTAAATGCTCCAAAAAAGCAGCCCATGTTGGGAAGTTCATAGGGGAAGTTCATAGCAGGAAACTCAGGCAAGTCTATGTGCGGGTCCACAGTGTGCAGTTCATCGTCGGCAGTCTTCATTCTCCATTGTAGGCACTATGTTCATACGAGGGATTTGACGGTGGCTATGTGTCTGACAATCATGTACTTGAAAAGTAGAAATAGCATTAAATTCCAAGTGATTAGAAAATATATATCACTTTTTACACAAGCAACAGCTCTTTCTGAAACGAAGAGTCGGAAAGGTTTTGAAAAAAGTTTTGAATAGAAAGACTGAGACAAAAGCGTTTTTTTCTACAGCTACAGCTTTGGACAGAATCCTGCCATTTGAGGAGAGGCTTTCCTGTGAACACGGAGCCATATATAAAACAATCAGCAGTTATTTGAGAGTTATTGGAGAGAATCCATTCGAATACAGTTGTAACAATGACAGTCTTTGTATAGAGAAAGAGCTCTTGGTATCTTGAGAGGTAGTGTGATTGCTGCATGTGCATGACATGATCTGATAATTGTAATTACTGACAGTAAAAGTAATGCTTCAGAATACAGTGGAGATCACCAAAAAAAAAAAAGAAGTTGTTTAGCTCATCAAAAGCTACGGAGCGTCCATTATGATCCACTTTTCTTTCATCTCATCCTCTTAAAGTCACTATTCAATATAAATAAGTGTCAATGGTAATACTTTATATTTGTTTACGAAGTCCCTGCATATTCAAATCTTAATTTGCTTAAATATGAAGGATGGCAGCATAAGCTTGGCCATCTGAAAAGTCTTAAAAATGTGCATTTATCCTACAGTGAGAGTGTGTCAGGCAGTTTCCTTATATTATATATAAATATAGCAGTCCTTTGTATAAAAATAGATAAAATATTTGTTTGTTTGTTTAAAAAAAAAAACATTGTATTATTCATTTTCCATAGAAAACATTGGGATGGCTGAATGAGGACACGGTGGTGCGAGCTGTGGATCAGGAGCGCACCAGGATCTCCATGATGTGGTCCAGGTCGTTGAGGTCTGAGAGACATAGCTGCAGGCTGTTGCTGTTGCAGCTGGAAAGGCTCTTGAGGCCATCGTCCACCCCACCGCTTCTATGCGCAGGAAACGGCAGAACAGAAATGTCAGAGGAGTCGTACATTGACGTGTCGATGTCCTCAAATATGTCATCTAGTGCCAAGTCTGTCAAGTAGCTGGTGGAATTTGTAATCTCAAATGAGCCGAAGAGAGAATCCGACGACCTTGTGTCATTCTCACCAGTGAAGGATGGCAAAAGTGTCTCATTTTCGGGACCGCCCAACTGGACCTCCTCATCCTCAGTTGTTGTGAGGGGAAATGAAGGGGACAGTGTTCCGGTTAGGGGTTGAGGACAGTCTAAGGGCACGGGTGGCAGGTCAGGGAAGTGGCGTGGGGTCGAGGCATGAGGGAGCGAGGGGCCGAACGGGGCTGATGGCAAACAGGTTTCCCCCTCCTGTCTCATCTCCTGCTGAATCTGGCGGAGGGTGTTGGCCAGCAGAACCGAGCGGTGCAGGCTGGGTTCAGCTCGCCGCTGGCAGCTTTGTAGCTTGTCCAGACACAAGTCCAGCACCAGCTGCCTCTGCTGAGGGTATGGCAAGTCCTGCGTAGGGTCCTCACACGTGCTCAGCTTACGTTTCACCCCCCTGCCCAACATGTACCTAAAGTTGAGAACAGAAAAGAAAGTTAGGAAAAATAGGAGAGGATTTTTTTTTTTTTTTTTTTTTTTTTAAGTTGACCTTCCTTGCAATGAAGTCAAACAATACAGAAAGGTTCATGACAAATACTTGTACTTCCAGCTTCATCCAATAATGTAGTTTGCAAGAACACATCAGAGGGATGTTATGTACAAACACTAATGGCAAGGGAGACATTGCACAGGCCTCTCTATAGACCACTGAGCTGGTCACAGAACAAATTCACAATCAATCCCCTAGGTGGGTCAATGACGCACAATGAAGTCCAAAATAAATAGAAGGAAAAATATTAAAAAAAAAAAAAATGGGCCAAGTTCTTAAAGAATTCATGTTGATTTCATTGTTTGTATGATTTCCGAAATTTCAATGTAGTGAGTTATGTGGTGTAACCAAGTAAAAAGTAATATTTATAACATAGAAAATATTTCTTACACATTGAATAGAACCTAGTCAGCATATTTAATTTTTGACAGGAATGAAAGTGAGGCTGTGAGGAATAGAAGTACATCGTGTTCAAAGGATTGTACCTTTTAATAACATGCCAGTTGTTCAGGTGACAAAACATCTTTATAAAAACTAGGACTGCCCCCTAAACGGTTAGTTGACGAGAAGAGGCTTAGTTGACCAAATTTTAATTAGTCGGTTAGTCAGACTAAAAGAAAAAATTAAATCAGATAAAAAACCTCCACAGGAAATGGAGAAATCACACTGTCTGTAAATTGGATCCGTGCATTAGGTCTAAAAAGAGAACGCAGCATAAAACTGCAGTCTGTCTCAATGTCAATCAAACAACAAAATTGAGAAAAATCACTGCTCTTGACTGAATCACTTTTGTATCTTTAAGAATTAATTAATAATAAATAAGTTCATATTTGATTCATACAGTGAAGACCATGCAGTGTTTTAGTTATACACTTTCAGATTATTAAATTTCTGTAGCATTTCTTATTAAATAAACCTACTTTTTTTTTTAATTAGATATATATATGAAAATCGTTCGTGTTAAATAAAATTTCTCATACCCTGAAATCTTGGCTTAAATGAATGACTACTAGTTGACTTAAAACTCCATTAAACATTTTGACGTTCTGAGGGTTGTAATTTTTGTAAACTCCATGTGATCTAGGACCTTTACACGAATACCTCCATGTTCTGCTACTTCCTGCAGAGACCAATTGCACATTTGCTCCAGTTTTTAACTTTGCATGGAATAAACAAACAGTGAATTTAACAGTACCATAACCGTCGTCTGTGCATACAGACTATTGCTGAACTCTGTTCTTGACGCACACTTTCATCTTGAAATTTGACTGTTATCTGATACACGACTGATAACAAAGCTTTAACCTGACACAGCTCTTTCTCCTCCTCCTCCTCCTCCTCACCCCCAGAGTGGGGCTTCCTGAGAGGTGGATGCATTAGCTGAAGCTCCTCCTGTCTGCGACTGCAGCACACTTGAGAATACGCTCATGCTTCATTAGCGCTCCCTTCACACAGCGGAGGAGGATACGCAGCACAGGAGCGCAATGCTTACTGCTGCAGCTCTCCAAAGCCTTCTCTCATGTGAGTGATACTTATGAGCAAAGACCTCCTTCAAGTCCAATACATTCTCAAAAATAAAGGTCCCAAAAAGGGTTCACATCAATGCCATAGAAGAGCCATTTTTGTACTATTGAAGAACCTTTCAGTGAACAATTCTTAAAACTAACAGATTTTTTTTCCTTTTGCCACAATAAAGAATCTTTTGTGCCTAGGAACTGGAACTTCCAATACTAATAAAAATCCTTTATATTTAAGAGTATATGGAGACTGATATGACACTTACCCGTCAAATCTAAACCATGGAAGGAAGTAGCAATTTTTCAGGTCATTTAAATTATGCAATAAGTTACAAGCTACTTTTCAAGCCACAATTTTTGTTTGGGCCAAACATTTATGCACAAACAAGAGCAAAATGTGGCTTGTGGGCACACGATTTGAATCCCAACCAACTGCTCTGTCAAATAGCCGTCTCGGATCTAGAGAGCTGGAGTTTGAGTGGAAAGGGCTGTAAATGTGAGAGACTGTCTATCCACCTCTGCGCTCTCTGTGGTGTAGGCGCCCCCCTCCCTACATCCATCACTCTGAATGAAGGCAGACATCCCCCGCAGGTCTGGTCACTGACTGCTCTTCTCTACTGCTGGGTGCACAGGAAGCTACAAGAGCCAAGAAGAGCCTCTTGTGTTCAGAAGTGAGATGGATGCAATGCATTATATTGCATAGTCTCCATCCTACCATGTAGAAAAACATGCAGTCTGAAGCTCAAGTTTAGGTAATAGATACTGCAACCAGTCGTGAACCTTAAATAAAGCATAAAGGGAAAGGCAAGGAAGAAAATATTTCATTAAAACAACAACTTACAACATTTGTGTCAAAACAAGTTTGATTAAACACTTTCAATGCCCGGAAACAGCCTGAACATGTGTGCGCGCATGCATGGACTGCAGCGCTCAAGTGTGTCACGCTGGGGCTAGCAGTTATATAACTATCCACGCTAGCAGAGCACTCGGGGCTAAATTCCTGCTCAGCCCTATAGGTGCCTTTCCCACAAAGCAGTCACAAGGCTTCAAAAGGGACATTTTGTATTCCTGCAGATTTCACAGCTGAATTCCGACAGGAGCACACATACGCTAAAGGTTTGCAGGCTGTCTCTGTCAGCAACAGAAAGCTATAAACGAAATGCGAGCGAGCAAACCATTACTACACAAAATAATATAATAAATTTGCATATTAAGGGGAAGAATTTATATTGCATATGCCTTATGCTTATGACATCAAACAAGTGTTAAAGCTTGAGAAAAAGGTTGTAATGACTGATGCTTCTGCATTAAAATTTGCTTTTATAAAGCTTCTTTAAAGAAGGCAAGATGAAGTGAACAACTTGGAATTTGACCTGGTCTCGATAAAGTCTCACAGCTTTAAAGCAGCAAGACATGATTTAAATTGGGCCCCTCTGGTTAGACTGTCCTCTGTGGTCTGCTTACCATGGCAACAGCGGTGGTTGAGAGACTGGCGCTTGAGTGGCACACCGAGTCTGCAGCTCAAAGACAATAAGCACAACTACGGAGACAACCATCAAAGTGGGTGAACACAATGTGATCCATGGAAGAGGCAGAATTGCAGTAGAGAATGCTGGGTTGCATCAGTTCAGGTCGGCACGCACATGTTGGTACTTCACCCTTTTTTTTTTTTTCACCTAGTGGTAAATCAGAAGTGAGGCCCACCATGACTATACAATACAATTAAAATTGAGACCAAGCGATACTGTATTTTTATAAGCAATTTTAATATTTTTATGTCCTCAATAACCAATGTGCTGAACTAATTTTTGTAATATTTATGCAGTTTGACAACTACATGATCATTATTTGTTAATAAATAACATTAATTATTATTAGGAAATTATTAAAACTTTAATAATACCAGTAAGAACATTTATGCTGTCATTAATTAATTGATTAAATGTTTCTGTGTGAAGTGTAGCCTGAATAACAGACTTTGCTGTACTACACTAATGATGCCGAATAAAAAAAACCCCATGACATTCAATTATACTGATTGTGAAACACACATAAGAGGCTGAATATCTGAGAAGTGTACTGTACATTATACTGCTGCTTTCACTCAGAGCAGTATACTCTTACAAAGATATATACTAGTTTCACTAAAGATAGACATAGACTTAATTTCCATCACTGTGTGGTTAGTACCTAAAATAAATCAAATGAACAGAAGACCACAAAGTGACAGACACAGCACTGAAATGTTCTTTAGCCATGCTCGCAGCCCAAGATAAAGAGTTTCTTCAGCTCATACACTGGAATGGATTATGATACTTTCTGTACAAGAGCAAGTCAAACTGGCATGGTTGATTCATTTTTCAATCTTTTTTTCTTTCAGTTTCCCTCCCTTAGCCCTCCCACTTTCTCAAGGGATGCAGTCACGATAAAGAGGAGAACAGGAAGGAGTCAAAAAAGGTTAGTCCGAGAGCGAAAGAGAGAGGAGAAATACGGATTGAATTGAGGAGTGCGAGTAAGTGCGCAGGGGATTGACTGAGTAGGAGGGAGGGAGTAGGTGGCAAATACCATTGACAAGCCGACTAAGTCTTGAATAATGAACCACTGGGTAGACAGGCCGGATGTCTTAGTTTGGGCAGCTTTGTAACTGGGCGGCTTCAACAGACTGACAAAATGACTCAGAGTGTTAGTCACGCTGACAGACGTGAACACGCTCATATTCAACCCGCGTGTCTTATCAATGGTGTAAATCTTTGAGTTAGTGGTGAATCTTCATTCTAGTAAAATTTTCAGATGGATTTTATTAAATTAATCTGAATAATTGCCTACATAAGCAAGTAATATGACTGTTGCGCAATGGTCAAGAAATTAGATTGCCGACAACCCTGCTTTACATTTTTACATTTGATTAAATGCTTATTGTGAAAACATCAGGACCTTAAAATCAGTCATTTGCTTAAGCAACCAAAAAAAAAAAAAACAGACACGCACACACAGACACTACAGTAAAAAGCAATGACTAATTTTTGCAAGTAGTTAACTGACTGCTTGAACAACCTAGAGAGATCAGAAGCTTGAAGTTTGTGCACAGTTAACTTGCTATACGTTTCTGCAGTAAACAGCCTTTGCCTAGAAGTCAAATACATATTAGTTAATCCCGTACATTTCTTTAAAAACATTAATGTATTCACAGAAGGTGACATGCTTTGTGGTTGATGTAAATCATCAAAAAACAAAAATCCCAGAGATGCACGTGTCAACTAATGCAACATTACAAACAAATAAAGCTTTAATAATTTCTGAAACGTCATATACTACTTGCTTTTACTGAAACAATAGCATTCTCTTTCCGAGGGATAGTGGAACCTAAAACTCGACTTTTAAGTTTAAATCACTCCTCGTATGAGGACAGTATGAAACATATTTACTCCTTAAAATCGTGTAAAATTACACAGCATTCAGCGGAATTATAAAACTTTGGTGAAACCGAAAACTTCTGATTTGCATTCATGTATTCCTGACTTTCGTTTTTGGTTCAGTTTTACATGCTTGCGAAAAGGTATCTAAAAATTTCTTTAACAATATATATTTGTAAGAAAATTGGCCAGTCGAATTTTGAATGAACATTAGCCGAACGTGTGGCAAAATCGACCGCGTTACGCAACCGAGACCACGTACGACTGACAAGAGAAAGCGCGAGGTAACAAAGTTTCTGTTTAAAGGCTTACAGTGGTCTAGATTTATAGTACAAATAAATAATTACATTTAAAAACAATTTTGATTTGACCCCTCAGGTTGTAAAGAAACTAGCGTGTAACGGAGTAGCAGCTACTCAAAGCTCAAGTATCATCAACATAAACTCGAGGTGTTATGTAAAGCGGGACAGTGCTGAGAAGTTAATATATTAAATGATTTCCAAAAACAAGATGATACCTAAAAGGTCGCTGACCACCCTCAAATATCATTCAGAAAACGATTTATGACTAAAAGTCTTTACCTTGACGAGGAAAGGGCACCATCTCCACCGGGCTCAACTTCCTTCTTCACAGCAGCGGACTCCACTTCCAGTCGACACATAGATACAGTGGGAATACCGTTTTTTCTTTTCATGGACGCCTCGAACGCAGTGATATCCCTTTGACCCATACCATTATGTTTGGCTCAACCAGTTGCTTCGTTGTTTAGCGTTTATTACAACCAAGTACTCTCGTTAAAACGTGAGCGCGCACTGCTAGCCACCGCGGCTAAGCTCACAGTGATGCGCAGCGAATTAGCCAGTTAGCTAGTCCGTACTTGGAAAAGTACGGTCTCTGTCTATATGGAACTACAAAATGAATTTCCACGAGTTACTCGAACAACAGCTACATTCTCTTGGCTGATAAAAATAAAACGTACGTTTGTTTAAATCGGTCGCTAAACTCTGCGTTGAGCTTCTGGTCCAAAGTCTGAACATTATTTTTCGCGAAACTACGCGACCGACCGCGTCTCACGCAGGCACGAGAGCAGAACTCTCACTACACTGTAGAATCAACGGGAAAGAACTCAGCTGATTGACGGTCGTCAGATGGGATGGCTGTGATTGGTCGAACGCCACCTCAGACCCGCCTAGTAACTGCTCTTGATTGGTTGAACGCGTGTTCTGCCCCCCACCTCTCTAGTCCATCACATTCGTCGCTCAACATGTCCACAGACCGAAAACGTGACCGTTTGGAGCACTGGCTACCGGACTACAGTACAACTGCATTCTGAACGAGACGTAGCTTTTCAACCCCTTTTTGCCAAGCAACCATATTTATTTTAAGAGTACTCAATGATAACAGCTATATTTTATTTATAGTAGAATATATATTATTTATTTATTTCTCTAAATGATGTTTTGTAAAACTGTTGAATCGGATACATTAGGTAATAAATCCTCAGAACTATGTGGGTTGAATTATACAATTTGTTTCTGACATACAACCTAATAATATTCGCAAGCGAGCAGAGGGATTTAAACATTGACGTTCACCGAGTCAAATCTGCTGACGTCACTCGCAGGCGCGTTCACTCCGTACAAACCGTGACGTCGATTTTAGGAATGGATATTTTACTGTACGTCCACTCAAAGTTTTGCGTATATTAATATATATTTTTTGTTTTCCTGGCATTACTAACAATTTATAAATTCTTCGCTACATGAAAACATTTTAACATATCTTTAAAACAGTTTAGAAAAATAAATCGACACCAAACCATGTCTCACCACTTTAAATGTCACTTCTCTCCCAACAAATGCTTTCAATGTTCATCTACAGACGTTGGTGACTATGATGACAGCTCATCTCCTTAATACTTAATTACAGGAGAAAAAACACGCCAAACTGTTTTCATAAGTTGTACCTTTTATTAAAAAAAGTTAAAAAAGCTACAATGCTCATATAAAATGTTTATACTCTATACTAGTTTAAGATCATACAATAAAAAACATCCTCTTAGAATTGAAGTGAGACACGTTGAAGAAAACAATTAGAAAAGTGTAATAACCTATAATTTGCACAAACATAGTTTATGCAACTTTAGACAGAACCAAACAAAATATATGTAACAACTGGGGGAAATGTTGGGTAAAATAAAACCATCTCTTGTTGACTGATTCTGAAGTATAAAAAAGAATACTGTACTAAATGCATTTAAACACTTCATACATTGAAAGTGTGTTATGACACTTAATGCATAGAACTAGACAAATGCCTTCTCATTATGAGGGGTCTAGGGGACTAATAGACTGATATACTTAAGCCATTCACCCATAATAAAACAGTTAACTTGCTTAAAATCAATACTTAAACCAATGATTGGTGCAAATCAACTTACAAAAGCACTAATTCTGTGATCGGTTTTCTATGAGCAAAAGGCTTTGGTCAATCAGTCCCCTAGAGTTAAAATGCCACCCTGAGTTTGACCACAGCCAACACTCACCGTTTGCAGTAAATAAATTAAATAAATTAAGTCACAATACAGAATGGGTTGGCCCCATTATAATTAATTTGTTGATTAGGCAAAATATAAGAACTTTGATGTCTAACAACAAACCAAACCTACGGCTGAGCTGATTGACAGCCAACTGCAATCAAACCTTGAAAGGAAAAAAAATACTTTGTGCAAATGAGCACATAAATGTAAAACATGCATCACTGTATGTATATTTGGTGCTTTTTGCATACTGTAGTATTGAATTAAGTTCCTTCAGTTTATGGATATTGATAAACAGAAAAGTTGAGCCGTTGCACATAAGAATCTAATCTCTTCGCTTAAAATCAATTTGCAGAACATGTACATAATGTACAGTAACATATTACAAGAAGAATCTATTGTAAAAAATATATATTTATGTACACATTTTAGACAATCTTTTGTCTCCTTATGAAAATATCCCAAGCTTTACAACTTGTATACATCTTGTTCTGCTCTCTGTAGTGTCATGAGTATAACAAATAAATTAAATAAAATCAAAAAACACCATGTCTGGACAGACAAATACAGAAAAAAAAAATATTAAAACATACAAAGGGTATGCAAATAATATGTCTATGGTCAGCTCATAAAATCAAGGCCATCCTTCACAAGACATCAACTCTTTTCCCTGAAAGGACTGCAGACTTTACTTGCTTTCCATAAGGAACAGAAAAGCCTTTAACATTAAGACAAGCGTGTAAGTCTCTGAATAAGGTCTAACCTAAGAACCCACAATGATTTCCATGATGTGATCTAGTTCATTGAGATCGGAACGACAGTTTGGTGTGGACACTATAGAAGGGGAACCGTGTGAAGGTCCCAAGCTATCAAGGAGGTCATAAGGCCCCATCTTGGGTGCACTCTGCATGCCAGTCAGCATGGTGTCCAGATCATAGTAGGAGGTGTCCACATCTGAGAATAGCTCCTCAAGAGCAGAGTCTGGACCCGGTGAACCATTTTTTATTTCAAATGTCCCAAACACTTGTCCAATGGTCTTTGGACCCTCCGTGGAAGCCTCATCCTCTGTATCTATCTCCTCATCTTCTCCTGAACCAAGTCTAGAGTCTTCAAGGGGCTCTTCGTCCCTCTCTACACCACTGAGCTCATTCTTCTCCCAGCACTGGCCCATACGCCCTGCTAGGCACACATTAGAGACAGTATCGCTAACTGAAACGGAGCACAGTGTCTCATCGGCTACCACCTCCTCTTCACGGCAACCTTCGTAGCTGATGACGGAAAAGAGCTTAGGTTCTGCATCCTGCTCCCGTGACCGGCAAAGGACCTCAGTGGCCACCAAACGCTCAGAGGGGCTCTGGCCTGCACTGCAGAATGCTTCGGTGACCATATGCCAGCTGCCATCGTGGGTCATCTCCTCCTGAATCTGCCTGACCGTGTTGGCAATGAGAACAGAGCGACAGAGGTTGGGCTCCACCAGCATGTGGCATAACTGCAGCTTAATGAGGGACATGTCCAGCAGCGACTGCCGTTGCAAGCTGTACGAGGATGCCACCCTGGCACCCACCAGGCCTTCGTCAGATATCTCTTCACCACCATCGGAAAATTTACGCTTGGTGCCCTTGGAGAACATGTTTAGCCTATAGACAAAAAAAAAAAAGGGATAGCAATGGTCAGTTCACATTTATCCATTCCTGTTAAGGGAATCAAAGCCAATCCTGACAATATCAGAACTATAATATAAAACCAATAGAAATGTCAATGACAAAGGATAAATTCAAAAAGCATCATTCTATGAAAATGCAGTTAAGTGCATACAGCCTAACAAAAACATACAAACAACTAATCCAGAGTGAAATTATTCTCTTAGGACACTTAAGTAAACATACATACATATATATATATACATATATATATTATAAAACAATGGATAAATAACTAATGTATGACTAATTACTTGCATTTTAGAATAATAAATTATTATTAATTTATTATAGCCTAATAAAACTATGAATAAAAAAAAATGCTTTAGTCTAATTGAAAATTAATTCAAATGGCAACAATAAACTCCTACACTTCAGATTATTTTTGAGGCCACAGATCACATATTCAAGGTCAATCCACAGCCACCTATAGTATGAAAAATGAATCTATTTTAAGGTATCTACACTAATCTTCATCAAGTAACTGACTTGGCTAATAAAATGTTGGAATTTTGCTTCAAGCCTTTGAATATGAATAAAAATGGAGGTGAAAGTAGATACCCCATACAGAAAGTCTAATGTGGAGAGCCACAGTACTGAGACGAGGACTCCCTGTCTCCGTGGCCAGCCAACCAGGGTTACAGGAGCCTAAAAGTAACAAACATGCATCCAGTATAGGAAAAACACATGACACCAACCAGCATGACAAAGCACATTATCTGTCATCACACCAGATCTTGACCGACTGTTTGTGAGCGTGTATGTGACTGCGTGTGCATGTATGTAGGGAGGAGTAGGGAGGGGGCACAGGGACCTCTGATCTACTTTTGTCAAATACTGGTGGGTAGGTGAGAGGTGGGAAAGACATAAGACGAAAGCTAAACAATGGTAATGAGTTACATTTTACACATCAAACTCTTATGCAAAACAAGCAAACCAACAAATCCATTGAGTGCAAGCACACAAAAAAACCACCACATATATTGCAAAGTCATTTCATGTTAAGAGGGATGACTTAACATAATGGAGATGATTTGCTTGACAGTTACCAAGATCACACACAAGAACTTTAAACCCATAACCACATTGTTAACCAGATATATTAATGGCATGGTGGTTTTCCTACCTGAAGCATGGGTGACATCCCAGCACTGTTGAAAAAAAGACCAGAGTGCAAGCTGACACACATCCACTGCAACTAAAACTACAACCAACATTTCGTACACCAGCACTGTATTCTGTTTATAATAGAGTGCTGCAGGAATGAGTCCTAAAACCCAGAAACAAGTTAGAATTTTTTAAACGTCTGGTTCCGTCATCCTGAAGTCAATAGGTTTTTGGATAAATGCCTAAAAACAAAGTCTGGTTAACAAAAGCTCAAGATATTTTCCATTCATGTTTTTTTCTATAACATTAAAATAAATCAGTAAAACCCCACTCATGAATGTTATGCTTTTGGCTAAATGGGTCTAAAGGCTGTCAGGGATGTTAAACGTCGAACAAGAAAACTCATCTACTGCTTTTACAGCCTCATTGTATTTAGACTCATGCTCTTGCAAACTATTCTAACTAAAACTTTCCAAATTGTAGATTTTAAAGAATAAAAGATTTGTCAGAAACTTAGTGATGTTGGCGTTGAAGTCAAGCATGCACGGTATAATATATTCATAGTCTAACTTTAGCTTTTTACTTTTGTCAATTGCATTTAGGCATCTAGATTCATACAAGTTGTTTTCATTTATGATGATTACGATGCGCAAAACGGGTGAGAATCATTAACTTTTGTTCTTCTCTGAGCTTATTTTCTGCAATTATCCAAATGTCAATATAAAAATCTTACTGTTTTTTTTTTTAAGGGAACCAGGGTGATGCTAACTTCTGTGCTGGCCTACAAAAATATGTTATCCCTGCGGCACTCTAGCTATATCCATTAAGATTTTCAGGAGATCTCCATGTGCCCTTAAGAATGAGAGTTAAGGTATTCTACAGAACTGGTATTCTACATTGCAAACTTGGACACAAAATTAAACAAAAGAAATATATATATATTTTTAAAAAAAAATCAGTATACAATCCTTCCAGTAGCTGGAGTCTAAACTACATCAAACTTACAGCGAAGGGGGCAATGGGTAATTCATCCACAGTGAACGAATCATACAGGCTCCACCCAGACAGACTCACTTCCCCTCCCCCACCGCACTGACGTGGTCAAAAGTGCGCTACTGGGTGAGTAACAAAATAAATAAAAACCAGTGAAATAAACACCCAAACTCTTAATACGAAGGTTCGATAAACAATAATCCACTAGATAAATATAAAAATGAGGTTACTCACAGACTCCCTGACATGCGAGACGGGGAAACAAAGGTATAAACCTCTCTGCTGAGACGACAAAGATGGAAGCCATTTTGATTTTTCAAACGGGTCCGCTGGCTAGTCAACTTCGCCTCGTTTACGGCCAACCCAAACAGCATCTTCAACTTTTCCACACGTTTACCGTGTCGACAAAATGCACATGAAAGTGAAATATATACTTCGGAAACACACATGGCATGTAAAGGCAAATAACAGGGGCGGCTAAACATGGACCGCACGGTCACTTCCGCAAACATGCCGCTTTTCGAAATCGACCGCGCATTTAACCATCGCGGATCGAGGTCTTCTAAAGCGGTGTGACTACATAATATAGATTTGAATTAAATCGCACATCACCGTACGCTAAGACTTACCTCGTGATATTTGTGTTTTTTGGTGGCGAGCGTCATAAGCGGTTTCGTAGGCCTGGTTTAATACTGGAGCTGCAGCTCCTTCGGCCTCTCCAGCACAGATTGCAGTGAGCATACGGCAAGCAGCAAGAGGCAGCCAGCTGCAGCAGTGAAAGGGCCGATGGGGGCGGACGCTTGCATCTTGATCGACAGCAGGCCATCGCAGGAACGGGGAGCCCCGAACAAAAGCGTCTGTGATTCTACCCATGGGCCCCAACTTCAACAATGCACATCTTGTTTTTGAGGAATCTTAAAAATCAAATGGACATGCACGAATTTATGATTTCACGAAGCACACACTGAGTTATTTATTGGTCCCATTTCTCAGCCATTCCCACAGCCCAAAGAAAACATTCACAAAATCAGTTAACCTTTACATTTGAAAGCTTCACTTTTTATCAAAAGTAAATTACAGTAAATCGAAGGCAGAATTAGAAAATAACTTTATTATATATTTGCACATTACACATGGTTTTGAGGTTTTAACCTTCATCAATCTGTATTCCTTTTATGTAATGAATTCATGCAGCTTACTCAAATTGAATCAATTAGTTTAACATTTAAATTGTTTCTGTATCCTGGAGAATACAGACATTTGATAAGCTGAGCATTGGAAGAGACAAACAGTAAAAACTAAAAAGGTATTCTGAGGAAAAACAAAATGATATTGTTTTATTCCTGTGTTGGGAAACAGCTGGAAAATTTTGGAGGTATTTTTGTCACTGACCTTTTGTCAAATGAACGATTTAAGTAAATAAAATCAAAGCAGATTCATTATAACATCATAATGTTAAGTGGAAAATGTCTTTCTGACCACATATTCAATATCTTGTGCATTCATTTTTAAAGATCTGCTACTGTAAGGGTAAAGTTCTGTGCAGGATTTGACTGAATGCTAATGGAAATAATATCCCAACTGTGACTTGAAAAAACAAAATTAGGCCTATTTATTATAATTTAGTTAATTTGGCTGGGACACTGGAAAGTACTAAGCTGTCTGCCTTCAGTGGTCTGGCAGTAAAAACAAAAACATGATTCATGTTTTTCCATATTCTGAAAAAGCGAGCTGTGACTTTCATTGCTATAAAACTGAGGTTAGTCTCTGCTGTTTCCAATGCTATCAAAAGGACAGACTCCTCTTTTTTTAGAGAGTTTGTGGTCAATCTGTGTTCCTCCCTGACTCCATTTTGCTGACAATATTTTAGTCCACTTAAATCAGGTGACATTTTTTTCACTTCCTTGAAAAACTGGAATTTTGGAGAGAATATGTCTGACTGAATGATGGTGTCAAAGGATTTACAATTGTTAATGTATCTGATTATTTGACTGTGGTAAAAATCTATTGTTTAAATTGTGTAAAAAAAAGTTTATTGTGACAAAAGATTGAAATTGAAGATTAATTATTTTATATTCAGTGTCTCCATCTAGTGGTTTTATTTAAAAAACCACACTAAAGGACACGCACTCGAAGCGTTACGTTTACTCAGTGGCCTCGACTCTTATTACGCTTTTTTTCCCTTTGTTACTTTTTTATCTCTGCACGCAAGACTATTTCTAAATAATTATATTTCATACGCAGTGAAATTGTAACAAACGTGCACTTTGAACAAATATTTCGAGCTGTAAAACAGACCAAAGGTCAGAATTATTTGAACGTGTTCTGCCACCTTACTATGAGACACACAGCGGATTGTCATCAGGTAAATATAAAAACATGTTCCAATTCTGTTAACTTTTAGGCTATTTGAGATGTTTGTGTAAATCAGGAAATAGTTTTATCACGGTAGCTACGTGTTACACCAGTTACTTTCACTTTCTCTCTGTCTCTCTCTTTAGATTTCACAACACTACTTTTCTAACTTGTTGTTTGATAAACACCAACTGTTGATCGACGACATCAAGAAAAATCTTTAGCAGTGTCTTAGAACTTGTTGTTAGCAAAATGGCAGAGGCTATACTCGGAGATCAGGACCAGTACAGCTGCTCGATATGTTTGGACTTGCTGAACGATCCCGTGACCATTCCTTGTGGACACAGTTACTGCATGAGCTGTATCAATGTATGCTGGAAAACAAAGGATCAGAAAGGGACATATAAATGTCCACAGTGCAGACAGACCTTCGATTCAAAGCCTCCGCTCAACAGAAATACAATCCTTGCTGAAATAATGGGGAAACTGAGGGACACAAAACTACCAGTGTCAGAGGCTCAAAGTCTTGCTGGACCTGGAGAGATTGCATGTGATTTCTGCGCTGGAGAAGTGTTCAAAGCTGTCAAGTCTTGTCTGGAGTGTCGAGCCTCTTACTGTGAAACACACTTACATCCACACTATAACGTTCCAGCCCTGAAGAAACACAAGCTGGTGAAAGCTACCGTCATGCCAATATGCTCCAAACACGACAAGCTCCTTGAGGTTTACTGTAGAACAGACCAGATTTGTGTCTGCATGCACTGCTTAATGGATGACCATAAGGGCCATGACACAGTGCCGTCTACAATAGAGCGCAATGAGAAACAGGTGAACATCTTTTTCTTCTTCTTCAATGAATTAACCTAATTATAAAATGCTATTCACAAATGTTTTCATTAAGATTAAACAGACTGTGATTGATTTGACCGTAGATGAAACTCACAGGCACTCAGACAAAAGTCAAGCAGACAATTCAGGCAAAAGAGAAAGAGCTGCAGAAGATGAAAATGGACATCACGGCCCATTCAGTAAGTTGTAGGGTAAAACAAATAACTTTCATTTTTAAACCAAATGACTCCACATCTATTAGCTGACACAAGGGTTAATCACTGAGGTAATGAAGTTTGTAATTGTAAACAACATTTAGGCGATAACATCGTTTTTGTTTCGGTTCTCATCAGGATTCTGCAAAGGACGCTGTGAAGAACAGTAAGAGAGTCTTTACTGAATTAGTCAAACTTATTGAGAAAAGAAGCAATGAGATGATTGAAAAGATAAAAGCTCAAGAAAAGGCTGATCTGGATCATGGCACAAAACTACGAGAGACACTGGAGGGGGAAATTACTGAGCTGAAGAAGAGGGAAGGAGTCCTAGAGACACTTCTACAGACAGATGACAACATCCACTTTCTTCAGGTACAATCACCATACATAATGTGATTATATATTATGAGCCACCATTTTAAGACATTAAGGACTGTTCAGATACTTGACATTTATAAAAGTGTGACTTTTGTGTAATTTGTGAATATCCCCCCCCACAGAATTATGAGTCTATGTCCTCTTCATCTGGATCTGATGAGTTCCCCAGTCTCACATTTCAGCCGTGCTGCTCTTTTGAGGACATAAATAAACTTGTATGTGACCTTACTGGTAGACTGGAGACCACTTGCATGCAGGAAATAAACAAAACTGTTAATAAAGGTAAATGTATTAATTAATTTCATGACTTTTTGCTTCTAATTGTATTTATGAGTGATGAAATTGTTTCTTGTAATCTTTTACTCTCAGTTTCAGATTTCTCAAAAAAGAGGCCTTCATTTGACATTGAAGTTGGAGACAGAGTCCGCGTGAAACCGTCTGTTGTTATTCCAACTCAGAAATGGGGATCGGTTACTCACATTAGTATTGGTGTTGTCAAAAGTGAGAGTACTGATTGATATTGATATTGATTACAGATTGAGAAAATGGAACATAGTTTATATTAACAATTTTTTCTTTTTACTTCTGCAGAAATTCAGGGCGAGTTTTTGACTGTAGATTTCCCCGAACAAAAAAACTGGACTGGTGTAGTTTCAGAAATGGAGTGTGTTACCAGTGTTGGTTCAGGTAATCAAAGAACAAAGAACGCTTCAGTCGACATCAAGGTTGGAGACAGAGTCAGAGTAAAATCCTCCATAACTATCCCAAAACATAACTGGGGTAGAAACGTCACACATAAGAGTGTGGGTGTGGTAAAAGGCAAGTGCTATATATTTTTCCTTGCACAAATCATTCATTTTCAAAAAATCCTCACTCAAGTACAAGTGTTACAATATGAACTTGTTCTGTTTAGACATTAAAGTTGATGACAGTCTGGTTGTTGACTTCCCTGGACACGCAAACTGGAAAGGAATTCTCTCTGAAATGGAGCGAGTAACTAATGATGATGACAACAATGGTAAATAAATGTTTGAAAAATTGCAGCTCCAGCAGAGTCCTAGCAGTAAATATCTAGATATTCTACTTCTACGAAACAGTTGTTCATATGAAGGATGAGGCACAAAGTGTTTAAAACAACCACATTTGATGTGAGAATAATCTATGAGAGTTTTCCATCAAACACTCAGACCTCCTTGTGATATTTCAGGACCTTCAAGTCTAGACTCCAATATTAAGATTGGAGACCAAGTCCGTGTGAAGCCGTCTGTTGTTACTCCAACACACAAATGGGGAGCTGTCACTCACAAAAGCATTGGTGTAGTTAAAAGTAAGAGCACTGACAGATATTAATTCCATCACTTATATTAGTCATGCAAATGTCTGAAAATGATGAATGGATAAATAAATTATTGTATAGGCTCACTGAAAAAGCAGCATACTTTATTTTAATGATTTGTTTTACATTTGCAGAAATTCAGGGTGAGTCTTTGACTGTAGATTTCCCTGAGCAAAAAAACTGGACTGGTATAGTTTCAGAAATGGAGACTGTGGCCAGCGCTGGTTCAGGTAATTGACTGTATTTAAAGGCATTATTATTCAATAACTGCTAATATTTTTTCTTTTTTTGTTTTTGCTGCAGCTTAAATGTTGTGTTGTGCACTTAGAAATACCTACTGTAATATTTTACTTCCCTCAAATTTGTCAACAATAATGCTGTTTATAAGATATACTCTTTATAAGTGAAAGCTTCTATTACCATCCCAAAACATAACTGAAGTGCTTATGTCACAGGGGTGAGCGATAAACCAGTAGACATGATTAACTGATTTAATTTTGTCAACTTTTAGAGATTTTGGACTATTGTCTCTATTGCGGTTACGTTAATGTGATGTTGCTGTGCTGCATAGTCCCTGTCTGCAAAACCAGTCCTTTGTTTATTTTTAGTCACTTTGTTAAGCCTCCCGCCACTTATTAGTTCCTATGGAGATTCGTTATTTGTCACTATTTCCCTCATTTGCTTTGTATTTAGTTGTAGTCTTTTCAGTGTTCACTTGTTTGGTCACCTTTACATATAGTAGTTGGTTTTGCTTGCTTATCTTGTTTTGGTATTATCTTCTGAGTGAATTATTAAAGATGTTATATCTTATTTTCATCTTCATCGTGTGTTCCTTGCAACTGCTGGTGACAGATGACCAGATCTAACAAGAAAATGGAGATCGCCTCCATTAATGTTCCCCCGTGGTTGGGAAATGAACAACTTTTGAATGGAGGGACTGTTTTTTTTTCCTGAATGGCAGAGCTATTGAAGAGTATGAGGAAGAGTTTTTGAACACCTGCCATCAAGCTGCCTATGTGATACACCCATATGTAGTCACAAGGTAATGTTTATGTCGATGATGTCTGCTTAATGGAGGGATTTCGGTGTGGTCTGGATTAAGATCTCTGGTTCTTCATGCCCACGGCGATCCCTGCTGGATCCTGGAGACTTGCATCACTTTCGCACTGTGGATAGATGGATCCCCATTCACAGTGGGCAAAGCGGAGGATAATAACAGCCTCGTCCAGCCACACCTCACAGATGTCTCGCAGCCAGACCCAGAGCTTAGCCCATCAACACCCAGCACCATGGAGACGAAGACACCTTAGTCCCCAACGCCCCATCAGACGGAGAGCATCCGCCCGCCGTGAGTAAACCACCTTTGACAGCACCAACCATCTCCCTGGAGCCAATGCCCCAAAGTGAGTCTGACCAGGGGTGTGAGCCAGCCATCATTGTCCCAGTAGGGGTCCTGGTGGAGTTAAAGACTGAGGACTATTTAATAGACTGGGACACAGAGGTACTGCTTCCCACCCCTCTCCACCTTGAATCGTCTGTGTCATCATCATCTGTGCCTTCATCACCGCTGGTTCATCCCAGCATAATGACTGTATTGTCACCCTGTATAGACAGTGAATTATCATCAGAATTATCACCTAGCCTCAATCTCCCACCTCCTCTACAGATCTCAGCTAGTCCTCCAGCCCCGCTGTAGCTGTATGCCTGTATCCATTCCACTTCGCCTTCCCCTGCAATGCTTTGTGATGTGGTCAAGCCTCAGGTCGTCCCCTCTCCAGTTGCAACTGAGCAAGAGAATCCCTCATCTTCACCCCCAGCTTCTAACCCCTTCGCTCCCCCTTGACTCTTGGCTCCACCAGAGTCCCTCAGGTTTGCAGCTTCACCAGGCTACCTCGTCCCTCTGGCTCCACCTCAGGCAGCCGTCACCCTGTCTGCGCCGTGGACTTATGAGCCTTCCGCTGCACTGCGTCTCTCCACCCCTTCGGCTTCAGTGGGCTCAACCCTCCATCTAGATCCACCTTGGTCCTCGAGCGCACCGGTTCCGCTTAAGTCCTCTGGCACTCAGGCTCCACCTTGAGTGCTCGTCGCTGCACCCTCACCTTGGTCTCTAGAGCCAGTGGTCTGCGCTCTGGGATTCCCTGACATCGTCTCCATCCCCGTCGGTCATCACCCAGATGTCGACATTCACCTTTACACTGTGGTTCCTCTCGCTGTCAACTCCGCCGTGGGCTACCATCCAAACTGCTCTGGGTCTGCACCTTCTGGCCACTCCCATCATCACTCCCACCATCTACTCCTCTATGTGTTCTCTGCCTATCTGTCTGCCTGTTTGCCAGCCCTTCACCAACTCCTCAACCTCCTCCAAAGCCCCCACACTCACTCCCTCATCTGTTTGTTTTTATGGCACAAGGTCACACCTTCTGGGATTTCACGATAATTCAGTTATTTTGATCTTAGTTTCTTTTTCATGGACTTTTAGTTTGCTATTCAGTCATATGTGTTCCTTTGTTTAGTTTCTCACCACTTATTAATTACTATGGAGAATAATTAATCATCACAGGTGTTTGTCATTATTTCCCTCATTTTCTTTGTATTTAGTTGTAATTTTTACAGAGTTCATTTGTCTGCTTACATTTACGCATAGCAATTGGTTTTGCTTTCTTATCTTGTTTTGGTATTACCTTTTGAGAGAATTATTAAAGACGATTAATGATTATATCTGATCTTCATTGTGTGTTCCTTGCAACTGTTGCTGACAATATCTTTATCATGAAATATAGTTAGTCATATTGTGATTCAAGATTTTGATCATACCACCCACCCCTATGTCACACATAATGTAATAAAAGACAAGATCTGACCCCCTGAGCTTATTATTAAGCAATCCTTACTCAAGTTTATGCTTTACAATATTAACTTGTTCTCTGTTTAGACATCAAATGCGATGATAATATGATTGTTGATTTCCCTGAACATGCAAATTGGAAAGACATTTCATCTGAAATGGAGCTAGTAAACAATGATGATCAGTTTGGTAATAATACAGTTTTATTCCAGTGTATCCATGATATTTAAGTTGCAGCTATTAAATCTCTCTCAGATCTTTGATTTTTCTACTTTTTGCATTTCAGGATCTTCAGGTTTGGAGTCCAGTATTAAGATTGGAGACAAAGTCCGCGTGAAGCCGTCTGTTGTTACTCCAACACACAAATGGGGAGCTGTCACTCACAAAAGCATTGGTGTTGTTAAAAGTAGGAGCACTGACTGTCTTGATATAATCACTAATATTAGGCATGCATATTCAAGACATTGTGATTTTTACTAAAATAAATGAAATAATGAAGGATTTTTTGTAGACTGTGTATCAGAGTGAGAGTAAAGTACATATATTTGAAGAATTTGTGATGATTTTGATCATTTCTTTTTAAAATCTGCAGAAATCCAGGGTGAGTCTTTGCTTGTTGATTTCCCTGAGCATAAAAATTGGACTGGTTTAGAATCAGAAATGGAGCTTGTGATCGGCACCTGTACAGGTAATCTTCCTATTCCTTTTTGTTTTTGTTTTTGTTTTGCGTCTGATCATATTTGTACGTGAAAATGCTCTCTGTAATATTTTACTTATATAGATTTGTCAACAAAAAACATTTCAGTGGACATCAAGGTTGGAGACAAAGTCAGAGTGAAACCTTCCATAACTACCCCAAAACATAATTGGGGGAGTGTCACACACGAGAGTGTGGGTGTGGTAAAAGGCAAGTATTATTCTCATAGACAGAACAAGGAGATATAGGAGAACTAAAGGACAGATAAACTACTTTCATAATTTTAACATATCCACTTATTGCTCTCAGAAAAATGTATTTTAAGAAGGTTTGTCCTCTGATCTGGATAGATATTAAATTTGAAGACGTGATAGTGGATTTCCCAAATCACAAAGGCTGGAAAGGGATTCTCTCTGAAATGGAATTGATAAATGATTCAGGTCAGTTACCTTGAGACATTTTTTTTCTTAACTAGTTTTTGTTTTTGACCAACCTGCAACTAAAATCTTAATCTTTTCTGTTATAATTATATCTAGAGGCTGATGTTTGAGGATCCTCCTAGATCATGATGATGTGATTGTGGACTTCCCTGCTCACCTTTTGCTTTTGTGACTTGAGTTTTGATCACAGAAACTTACCTGTGTCTTTTTTGTAAGTTTGTAGTCACGTGTCTTTTTCAGACAATTCATATTTATTCACGTCTGTCTTACAATCATTTTGAACTCAGGAGAGTTATTTGAATAGATTTGCAGAAATATTCATGTTCAATTGTTTCAAAGTCAGTTTTGGAACCAATCTTGTTCCCTTTTTTTTTTTTTTTTCCTGTTCTTTGACTCATTTGATTTGACTTTAGACTATTTTAATGTCTATAGCTACATGGATGGTGTAGTTAAAAGAAGAATAAATTTTACATGTCTTTCTTAAAACAGATATAAAACAGACTTTGACTGTAAATTATTAACTGAAATTTATGTTTCAGCTCAGGGAATGTGCTCACACAGACACATACAGAAATGTTGTTCATTCCGTTTTAGTTTAATTTTAACAAATTATTAATCATATATTTAATAATAATGCATTTCTTGTTTTTACATATACTGTTTGTGTGCTCCTGTTTTTTCCCAATGGTTGAGGTTGTACCAAATAAACAATCATGACGGAAGCTAATTGTTATTAGTCATAAATGAGTTGTGTTGAGCAACAGTCTTGTTCGTGTGCATTTTGTCTTGCGCGACAAAACTGCATTTCCCATCATGCTCTGTGGTTGCGTGACGCTCATTTACGCTCGCTCTTTACGCATTTTCGCTCTTTATTGTGTTGCATAAACGATAAAATGATTTCTTCTTTGCTTGGAACAGAGGACAAAGAATGTGTAACATTAAGATTAAATACGCTGGAGTTCGTAAGTACTAATTTCGGAGTTAAAGTTACAGAACAAACAGCAGACGTTAGGCTAATAGGTGTCTCCATCTAGTGACGATTGCGAAAACCAATTCAAATTCAAAGATCTACCACCTTAACTGGAAGCACGCCGGCCTCTTTTATAAAGAAAGTACAAGATATTGTATATTTTTACGCTTCTCAACTTACATAAATAAGCTCGTACAATTTTATTAGCTTTGTGTATTTGTGTAAAGGCTACTTTGACGAACCATGCCTTGCTTTCACTTTCATTCTAAAACGTTTACTATCACTTAAGTTCATGGTTCCTCCTTGAGGTTTACTGTAGAACAGACCAGATCTGTATCTGCAAGCACTGCTTAATGAATGTACAATAGAGCGCAATGAGAAACAGGTGAAGATGTAAATTAACCTAATTATAAAATGCTATTCACAAATGTTTTCATTAAGATTAAACAGACTGTGATTGATTTGACCGTAGATGAAACTCACAGGCACTCAGACAAAAGTCAAGTAGACAATCTCAGGCAAAAGAGAAAGAGCTGCAGAAGATGAAAATGGACATCACAGCCCATTCAGTAAGTTGTAGGGTGAAACAAATAACTTTCACATTTAAATCAAATGACTCCACATCTATCAGCTGACACAAGGGTTAATCACTGAGGTAATGAATTTTGTAATTATTTAAAAAAAAAAAAAACATTGAAGAGAAAATCACAGAGATGAGATTTTGTTTGTTGATTTTCCTGGATCTGCATACTGGAAAGGGATTCTCTCTGAAGTAGAGCCATTAACTGATGATGATGAATGTGGTAAACGTACATAGCAGGACTAGAGTTTTTGTCATCTAAATAGTAACTGTCCAGCAAACATATGATTAGATCTGAACTGGATAAGCATTTTTGCACGGAAACTCTTTGCAACAAAAATCTGACATTTACATACTTGAGGATGCTATGCCTGTATATGCCTGGATATAGTTCGCACTGATAAGTCATTTGTTAATGTACAATTTCAATAATTCAGCGCTCAATGTGTACCACACCATTTGGGTTACTCTATACTGTACATACATGGTCCAAGCGTTGATGTAATAGTGTTTAAAAAGTGTACTTTTTGCACATTGACAATATCGTCAAAATAATACTAATCTGTGCAACATAGCCCATTGTTTTATTAAGTCTGAGTTTGCCGTTATGAACCGTTTAGACCTAGTAGTTATAATTTATGTGATTCATGTAATAATTAATATACCCTAACTGTCAATGTGAGGGGTCAATATACAACAATAACAAAGCCGTTTTCACCACATATTAGGCTTATGATTATTAATAAATGCACATATTGGGAATTAATTTAATAAACTTAGCTAAAACCTAGCTTTCTTGGTAGCCTTCAGTAAATTAACTTCTCAAAGAAAATGATTCATAAAACATATAAATATCAATTGGTGATGAATTGCAATGTTGGAGGGATTTGTGAGTTTAAATCTCACAATTCTGAATTTTCCTCATCATTCTGGGTTTCTAGCTGGAAAAAATGTCAGAATTCTGAGATAAAAAGTTCTGAGTATTGGGGTTCTGAGACAATCGTTTTCTTTACATGTTCACATGTATTGCCTGTTAAAGGTAATGTGATTGACATTCACTAGAGGCTAACTTTCAGTTTATGTATTCTGACTTCCGAAGAATAGTTGGTCCATCCAATTTACCCACTCCCATCATCACAAAACAAAGTTCATTGATTTTTATGATTGGCCATTTGTCAGGAAAAAACATGTATGTAAACGGTTTATACTGTTCATGATTTCGTTGTTTGGGTATGTATGAATTTACGTACGTCCCTTCAGTCGGTATAGTGCATGATCGACTCCACATAGTTTCCAGGAAACAGACCAGTGACGCTGTTGCAAACTCCCATAAAACCAGTTGTTGTCATTCTTGTTGATGATTGTAGATGATGGCTCCTTCCAGAAAGGTCAGCTCATCCTCCTTATCCTTGGTGTAGCAGCAGATGGCAACCACTGCGATGATGAATGTTATTAGTTATTCAAATAATAAGCCACATCATACTGTGGGCCACATCAAGGGTGTTATACAACAACAATATGATAAAAGACACCAGTGCTTAATAAAATATCTGTATTATTACTATTATTATGAACAATTTAAAAACTATAAATGTTACATACATAAAAAGAATTGTTAACAAATAAAAATGTAAAAATTTTAGTAATATAATTAAAAATATGAATTATGTTAATTTCATGTTGAATTCATTTTGATATATTATAAATAAATATATTATATTAAAATATAAATATTTTTAATTTGAATATAATTTTTATATATATATATATATATATATATATATGAGCTTATACCGAGAAAGATTCCAGACAACCAAGTTATGGTAATATACATAATGCATAAATGGCATTTAGGTGTCTTCACACAGATTGTTTAATGCATTGCCTTTGAATATGCTTTAATCACGGCTGGAGGACCTCAGACCGATTTCAGAGAGAATCCCCTTGACAAAAAAAGAACAACAGTTTTAATAGAATAGGTGTAATGTCTAGTTTTGGTTTAGTTCATGTTTCATTGTTATTGTCAGGGTCTTGTTTGTTTATCCATGTGCTCCAGTTGTCATGTTATTCCCGTTTGTCATGTGATCCTGCCATGTGCTCCTTGTCATGTGATTCCCCTGTGTCATGTCGTGTTCTGATTGGTTCACCGGGTTTAATCATTGTTCACAGGTGTACATCGTTTGTATTTAGTCTGTCTATTTAAACCCTCATGTTTCCATTGTTCCCTGTTGATGGTGGTTGGATTGTTATCCCTGTAACCACTGTGGTGAGTCTTGTTTATGTCAAGTCTTTGTATTTATGTGTTGGACAATAAAACTGCACTTGGGTTCACACTCAAACTCGCCTCCAGTGGATTTATTGTTACAATGGGAGCATGGCAAAGTGACATGCATCATTTTTCTACAATATGGTTGGTTCTTTGTGTATAATTCAGCAAAGCCTTCCAAAGCAAATGGATATTTTTACTTCACTTTTCTTAACTCAGAGTCATAGTTTAGAAATTTAGACAACTGTAGTTTCATTTCCTCTTTCGTTATTTGGACATGACTTTTGCCAAAGTGTTGGGACACGTTTTCAAAACGAATGTTAATCCTTCAAGGAAAAGTAATGTTAATTATGATTAATTAAATAATTCTTTCACAATGTACAAACACAAAAATAGTAATATGGGTCTGCATGCAGACAGTTTTTATGTTGGACTGAATGTCTTTACTCCTCTCCAAGGCCAGTGGGAGATGTAACCACTTCTGGTGACGGTTTAACACTTCTACTCATTCACAGCTCATCTATGAAGACGTAGACATTAACGTGATGACAAAAATGTTACTTTTCACTTGAAATTTTAATTTGTAAATTAAAATGTATTATTGTGGATGTGGCATTACTAGGTATGCTATATATTACATGTTTTTACACACAAACATCTGGCACCCACCACCACCACCTCCCAAGCGGAAGTACCAGCCCTTTTTTATTTTTTTTCCACCTCAAGAACTGGACGTACTGTCAGACACCGCTAATAATGGATTTGGACGAAATTTATCAAAATGTTGAACTCATAGATATTGAGCACACATCTGGACCGCAAACACAGAGCAAAAGCCAGGTTGAAGGAAAAGATCAAAAGCGCAGTAAGCAGAAAATTACTTTAAGCAAAAAAATGGTGTCACTAATGTTTGAGGAAATGAGAGCTATTACATACAATTTCAAAAATATTGTATGTCAGTGTTTCTGATTTTACATTTAATTTATAAACAGAATTCCTTCTTTCTTTTTTACTTTTACACCATGTATTTATTTGGATATTTTACTGTATATCAATGTTTGTCTTAAAGTATATACACTGTAAAAAATAAAAAGTTGACTTAACTTAAAATTTCAAGGCAACTCGCTGCACAGCTTTTTTGAGTTTACTCAACTTTTGTAAAAAAACAGTTATACTGACTGAAATTAAGTTGTCAGTCATACAAAAAATATTTAATTGGGTTAACTTAAGATTGTTAGTTTTGCGGAGAGGTGCAACTGTTTTTTTAAGTTGAGCCAATTCAACTTTTTTGGTCTGTAGAACTCAATGTTTGAAGTTGAGTGAACGAAAAAATACTATTGGAAATTGGTACGCTGTAATTTAATTGGTACCATCGTTGTGTTTAGCATGCTGAATGTTGAAGTCTGTGTGACTCAAGTATAGTCAATGACACAATATTGTCACAAATTTAGAAGAATTGTATCAACCTACTTAAAAGTTTCACCAAATGTTTGTGTGTTTATAAGTGCTACGGTTAACTTTTAAATGATCATTAACTGGCATAAATTAAGATGGTCATGTTATTCATGTATATAATTATATATATGGATTGTGAAGTTCAGTTGCATACAAATATATGAACTGTGATTCTGTGGGAGGGCAGTTTCTAACTTAACTTAAATAATAAGTTGGCAGAAGTTTTTTAGGATTTTTTAGAACTTGCAAAACCTTGTTCACAAAACTAAACTTTTTAAGTTTATGGAAAGAAACTTGGTTTAGGTTGAATAAATGTATTAAACATAGTTAAACTGACTTTTACATAGATTTTTGCTGAGCCAACACAACAAAACCAGTCATTTGAACCTTTTTCAACTTGGGTTTACCAAACCAACAAGTGTGCTTGTAAACTTGCAAGTGTATGTCCAGTCAACAGTTCAAATTAAGTTGATCAGACAATTTTTGATCCAACTTATTTCCACTTAAGTCAACTTTTTTTTAGTTTTATTGTCCAGTTAACTAATAGATGATAGTTATTCCAACTTTTTGCAAGTTGGATTTTTTACAGTGGTAAAACTATCTACAGCATTATCTAAAAACAAAGGTGGATTACCTAAAAAGATTGATTTGAAAATTCATTTCTAATATTAAGTTTATTCACTGATATGTGTGTTTTCGTCCTGTTTATCAGGAGGAAGTAGATGTTTGGTGTTGATGACAGTGTGTCTCGGGGTCATTTGTGTTCTTCTGCTGGTCTTCATCATACTGCAGCACATCAACGTCACAGCAGAGAGAGATCTGTTAAAGAGGTACACGAACACAGTTGAAGAGTTCAATCAGACTATCAACAGCTTACAGGACAATTACACTGATCTAATGATTGAAAAAGACCAACTGCAGAACAACTTCACCTCTTTGAGTCAGAAGAAACTGGAGCTGGAGACTGAACTACAGAAGTTATATAAACAAGGTTTGTACAAATGGATTTATATGTATATACACTAAGGTAAAGTTTGTAAACCAGCTTTGAGGTTGGCTTGAGAAAACCTAACCCTTGAACCAGGACTCAAACTCAGGTTGCCTTGTGCAGAGCTACTGTAAACGTCATGCCGCAATTTCTCCGACACAACAGCTAACTTTCATCTGTCATTTTGTCTATGGGTTGTAACATTTCTTACAGATTTCTGCAAGATATAAATAAACTACAGATTATTAGACAATTAGCACAGTAAGAGTACATTTATTGGAATCCATTAATGAGAGATTGGGTGTGTGAATTAGTCATAGCGTCTCTCTTTTAACCCTTTCACGTGTGAGTTTAAAATATTAGTGAGGTTTTTTTAAGGCAACCACTATTTTAGAACGTTTGCCCTTATTGTTTCCATGGCGACGCATCATGCTTTGCACCGCAGCCACTATGACAGATGTATCGCTGTTATTTTGTTTTTCCTTTTTTATTTAAAATTTTCACAAACTTGCTTACCATGTCATCAACTATCGCAAATATGTGTTTTGTCGTTTAAAAACCTTTATAAATGATCTTTATCTTGATTTATAACGCGAGATGAGATCTTAGTTTCCGCCGCAGTTCGCAGAGTCCTGTCAGTCTCGTGAATGAATCAGTTTCTCCAGAAATACATGCAAATAAGTGGCTGGTGAACTGGAAGAATAGAGTAAACTTCATAGTTACTCAGGCCCACTAAGTGTGTTTCTCTGTGAGCACGATCTTCACAGCTGTCTTTATGTGTGTTCGTGTGCCATAATGTATCAGCACATTAGTTCAATATACTGATATGGTCTAAAATCGCTTGAATGTTCAAATTTTCAAGCCTTTAAGCACATGCAATACTGACAAAGTTTCATGAGGACGCAAGCGAAAGCTTGTGCGCTGTCTGTATGTTTGTGCGTTACAATGTAACAGCGCATAAGAATGGAGATTATTTTACCTGTAAAATAACCTGTGTAAAACGTGCATTCACCTGATCAATATTGAGTATCAAGATGGTACAAACATCTCAGAGTATGCATTTATTTGTCATTTTGAAGGGATGGAAAATGAAAGTAAACGACAGGATGTATTATCCTCTTTAGCATGAATTAACATGTAAGACATTGCTAACATGTTGCTAGTATGATAGTGTAATAATAATTGGGTTCTTTCTCCCTTTTTAACACTAGGTCACATAGTCAGTAGCCCATCAATTTAGACCACCCTGCTGCCACCACCTTTGTTCAACCCGGTCAGGTCCGGGATACTCAGGAGTCGAACAACCACAACACCAATATCAGTAATAAATTATTCTTTATTTAACACATTAATTAATTAATTAAAACCTTGGCTTCAGGCCGAGACACATTAAACAGCAATGTAAAAAAAACCCCGATACACACTGTAAAACCCACTTCATCACTTCAATCCATAAGATACCAATTATCAGTGCCAATATCACTACAATTCAACACACGTGTTTAATGAAAACAACCAATATGACAATCACACGTGCACTGCTGCGGTCTCACTCCGCCAGGCATCAATAAATACATAATAAATAAACACAATAAGTTTCCCACAATAAGTACCACACTTCCCTCATCGGTGGCCGTCGAGACCCCTCCGTCACTCCTCAAGCGATGTCCTCTCGTCCGTCGAATAAATATGGACTCGTTCAGCGTCACTGGCACAAACCGGCGTCCCGGTATGTGCATACACAGTCTTTAATTACGAACCACTCATAAGGTGTTCATGTTTTTCTTTGCCCTCGTTCACACAACGTGTATCCTGCGCAGGATCAAAACGGAAATCAGCCTCTCCTCTTAATTCCATCTCCTCCTTAAATCAAAATCTGTCCATTTCCTTCTCTCCAGGTGATTCGCATCAATCAATCAGCATCCCGCTCCTCCTCGCTAGACACTTTGTCACAATAGCTAGCTAGATAGATAGGTAGATGGAAATTGTAAGAAGATAGATATATCTTTTCTAACTGATCCAACTTATATATATACTAGAAATATGAATATTAGAAATCTAAAAAGCCACCGTGTATATAATGTTTGTGTGATAAAAGGCAAGATCTATTTATTCCACTGAAATAAATAATCTATTGTTAAGTAATCCTCAATCAAGTGTATGCTTTACAATATGAGCTTGTTCTCTGTTTAGAGTAGATGTTAAATGTGATAACAATCAGATTGTTGATTTCCCTGAATATGCAAATTGGAAAGAAATTTTATCTGAAATGGAGCTAGTAAACAATGATGATCAGTTTGGTAATAATACACAGTATCATTATTCTGTATCCATGATATTTAAGTTGCAGCTATTAAATCTCTCTCAGATCTTTGATTTTTGCACTTTTTGCATTTCAGGATCTTCAGGTTTGGAGTCCAGTATTAAGATTGGAGACAAAGTCCGCGTGAAGCCGTCTGTTGTTACTCCAACACACAAATGGGGAGCTGTCACTCACAAAAGCATTGGTGTTGTTAAAAGTAGGAGCACTGACTGTCTTGATATAATCACTAATATTAGGCATGCATATTCAAGACATTGTGATTTTTACTAAAATAAATGAAATAATGAAGGATTTTTTGTAGACTCACTGTGTATCACAGAGTGAGAATAAAATACATATATTTGAGGAAATTATGATAATTTTGATCATTTCTTTTTAAATTCTGCAGAAATCCAGGGTGAGTCTTTGACTGTTGATTTCCCTGAGCATAAAAATTGGAATGGTGTGATTTCAGAAATGGAGCTTGTGATCGGCACCTGTACAGGTAATCTTCCTATATGCATTTTCTTTGTATCTGATTATATTTGTAAGTGAAAATGCTTCCTTTAAAAATTTACTTATATAGATTTGTCAACAAAAAACATTTCAGTTGAACTCCAGGTTGGAGACCGAGTCAGAGTGAAACCTTCCATAACTACCCCAAAGCATAAGTGGGGCAGAGCCACAAATGAGAGTGTGGGTGTGGTAAAAGGCAAGAGCTGTGTATTATTCTCATAGACAGAACAAACTTAAGGAAATATAAACTACTTTCATTTAATATTGTAGTATATCTCACAGAGTGAGAATAAAGTACATATATTTGAGCAATTTATGATGATTTTGATCACTTCTTTTTAAATTCTGCAGAAATTCAGGGTGAGTCTTTGATCGTTGATTTCCCTGAGCATAAAAACTGGAAAGGTGTGATTTCAGAAATGGAGCTTGTGATCGGCATTTGTACAGGTAATCTTCATATCCATTTTTTTATTTTGTATCTGAGTGTACTTGTAAGTGAAAATGCTTTCTGTAATATTTTACTAACACCAGATTTGTCTACAAAAAAAAAACATTTCAGTCGACATCAAGGTTGGAGACAGAGTCAGAGTGAAACCTTCCATAACTACCCCAAAATATGATTGGGGCAGTGCCACACACCAGAGCGTGGGTGTGGTAAAAAGCAAGTATTATTCTCATAGACAGAACAAACTTAAGGAGACATAAACTACTTTCAAATTTTTAACATCCTCACTTTCACATTTAGCACATGGAGTTGCTCTTGGAAAAAATTTATTGTTTGTCTTCTGATCTGGCTAGATATCAGTGTGATGATAGTGGATTTCCCAGAACACAAAGGCTGGAAAGGGATTCCCTGTGAAATGGAATTGATAAATGTTTCAGGTCAGTTACCTTTAGACATTTTTTTTCTGAACTAGTTTTTGTTTGCGGCCAACCTGTAACCAAAATCTTAAGCCTCTCTCTTATCTCTTTAATTATATCTAGACTGATGTTTCAGGATCTTCATAATGATGTGACTGTGGACTTCCCTGTTTGTGGTTTTGTGACAGATTTGGTCACAGAAGCTTGCCTGTCTTTTTTTTTTTTTTGTAAGTTTGAAGTCATGTGTCTCTTTCAGATAAGTAATTTTTGTTCCTATCTGTCTTATAGTCCTGAACACAGGAGAGTTATTTGATTAGAGTTGCAGAAATATTCTTGCTTATTGTGGTGTTTTAAAATCAGTTTCGAAACCAATTCTGTTCCCTTTTTTTCATTCTTTTTTTTTTTTTTTTTTTACTGTTCTTCACTTTGATTCATTTGATTGCATATTAATAGCCTATATTAGTTACATGAGTGCTGTATTTAGAAAGAAGAATATCATTGCGTTTTAACAAATTATTAATTAATTATACATTTAGTAATAATAAAATAAAATATAAGTGATTGTATAATTTTTAATAATAAAAAATCTCTGTTTAAATACCATAAACAAATGTAAATAGTCCTGCTATTTTGTCTTTTGAGTGAACTTAACCAACTGTGCTGTTATATTCAACCTGTGGTAAAAACTTTTTTTTTTTTCCAAACATTTTTTATACATGGAACAGTTTAGCTTGTGCCAAATAAACGACGGAAGCTAAATGTTATTACTCATAAATGAGTTGTGTTGACCAACGGTTTAGTTCGTGTGCATTTTGTCTTGGGCGACAACTACATTTCCCATCGTGCTCTGTGAGTGCGTGACTCGCGCATTACGCTCTTCATTTAGGCATTTTCGCTCTTTATTTTATTGCATGAACACTAAAATGATTTCTTGTTTGTTTGGAAAAGAGGACAAGAAATGTGTACATGTAGGTTAAATACTTTGGAGTTCGTAAGTAGCCTACCCGTTTTAAGAGGAGTTATAAACAGCAGATATTAATCGGTGTCTCCATCTAGTGGTGACACTGAAAACCACTTAAGTTAAATTCGAAGATCTACCACCTTGACTTGAAGCGCGCTATAGTCTCTTTTATGAGGAAAATATAAAATATTACATTTTTTACGCTTACCATCTCTTACATAAATAAGCTATAATTTTATTATTATTAATATATTGGTGTAAAGACAACTATGACGAATCATTTCCTGCTTTCACTTTCATTCTGAAACTCACTTTATAGTTCACAGTTCTTTTCTGACACAAGTAGCTTTTGATAAAGACATGGCGGAGGCTATACTCGGAGATCAGGACCAGTACAGCTGCTCGATATGTTTGGACTTGCTGAACGATCCCGTGACCATTCCTTGTGGACACAGTTACTGCATGAGCTGTATCAATGTATGCTGGAAAACAAAGGATCAGAAAGGGACATATAAATGTCCACAGTGCAGACAGACCTTCGATTCAAAGCCTCCGCTCAACAGAAATACAATCCTTGCTGAAATAATGGGGAAACTGAGGGACACAAAACTACCAGTGTCAGAGGCTCAAAGTCTTGCTGGACCTGGAGAGATTGCATGTGATTTCTGCGCTGGAGAAGTGTTCAAAGCTGTCAAGTCTTGTCTGGAGTGTCGAGCCTCTTACTGTGAAACACACTTACATCCACACTATAACGTTCCAGCCCTGAAGAAACACAAGCTGGTGAAAGCTACCGTCATGCCAATATGCTCCAAACACGACAAGCTCCTTGAGGTTTACTGTAGAACAGACCAGATTTGTGTCTGCACGCACTGCTTAATGGATGACCATAAGGGCCATGACACAGTGCCGTCTACAATAGAGCGTAATGAGAAACAGGTGAACATCTTTTTCTTCTTCTTCTTCAATGAATTAACCTAATTATAAAATGCTATTCACAAATGTTTTCATTAAGATTAAACAGACTGTGATTGATTTGACCGTAGATGAAACTCACAGGCACTCAGACAAAAGTCAAGCAGACAATTCAGGCAAAAGAGAAAGAGCTGCAGAAGATGAAAATGGACATCACGGCCCATTCAGTAAGTTGTAGGGTAAAACAAATAACTTTCATTTTTAAACCAAATGACTCCACATCTATCAGCTGACACAAGGGTTAATCACTGAGGTAATGAAGTTTGTAATTGTAAACAACATTTAGGCGATAACATCGTTTTTGTTTCGGTTCTCATCAGGATTCTGCAAAGGACGCTGTGAAGAACAGTAAGAGAGTCTTTACTGAATTAGTCAAACTTATTGAGAAAAGAAGCAATGAGATGATTGAAAAGATAAAAGCTCAAGAAAAGGCTGATCTGGATCATGGCACAAAACTACGAGAGACACTGGAGGGGGAAATTACTGAGCTGAAGAAGAGGGAAGGAGTCCTAGAGACACTTCTACAGACAGATGACAACATCCACTTTCTTCAGGTACAATCACCATACATAATGTGATTATATATTATGAGTTTGAGTGATCATACATTAAACAGTGCAACAGTCCGGTTCTGGAAATAAAAATCCATAGGGGATTTAATTTTTAATGATAACTTTTAAACCTTTAAAGATAGAGACACTTTGAGCGACTAGTTTGTTAAGTGATGGTATATGCTTCTGTCGCATTATTACAATTTGCTTTTTAAAAAATTGCATAATTTCTTCTGCAAAACTACATTACCCATGATCACTGCAGATAACTCTCCACCAATCAGAGAATTGAAACAAACAAATTGCTAGAAGAACCCATTAGCACCCACCTACTCCCATGAAACACTGAGACTGACATTAGAGTCAATCCCCCTTCACTCTAAAAATGATTTAAATATTTGCATATATTTTAAACATAAACAGGTTTTCTATTTCTCCATTGTTTTTAATTCAGGTATGTCATTTGCTATGGTTCAAGGGACTGTAAATCTTTCTCTCATTAAAGCCGTTGAGGACCTGCACCTTTGACTGTTTGTCCAATTATCAAATATTTTTTGTTTCAGATCAGCATTTTGTTATTCGCCTCATAGCTTCTTGGTTTGGTTCATGGCTTATAACTCTTTAACAAAGACTTCATAAAATTTCATAAAATATTTCCAGAACCAAGGTCGCTGAAAAAGTGACTGTTCACTGTGTTAGCTCTCTGGCATACTTGATTCTGATTGGTCAGTCGCGGAATTCATCTGGAATGTTCCCAATATTCTCTAAAAAGTCATAGACTTTTCCAGTCTATGACGCATTAGAAAAACTAAACTCAATGTTCATTAATTAGACTACTAATGCATTTGTTTTTTCTGCAGAATTATGAGTCTGTGTCCTCTTCTTCTGGATCTAAAGGCATCCACAGTCACTCTTTTAAGCCTTGCTGCTCTTATACGGATGTAAACAAACTTGTCTTTGAACTTAAAGAGCGACTGGAGACTGTTTTCAACAAGGAAATAAATGAAACATTTAAAAAAGGTAAAATTGCTATTTTATTGTACCTATAATAAAATAGGCCTATAATATGTTATAGTTCAGATGGCCACAAAGAACAATCCTGTTTGCATTAAGATTGGAGACAGAGACAAAGTGAAGTCTTCTGTTAAAACCCCAAAATATGATTGGGGTAAAGGTGTCACGCATAAGAGTGTGGGTGTGGTAAAAGGCAAGTTTTATATTATTCTGAAGCACACTCGTTTGCATGTTCTTCTTTTAGATTTGGTTGAAGACTTTCAACTCTCTTTCGAGCCAGTAACTGATGATGATGATGAATGTGGTAAATATTCGGAGCAGGGTTTTTGTCATCTAAGTAGTAGCTGTCCAGCAAACATCTGATTAGATCTGAATTGGATAAATATTTTTGCATTGAAAGTCTTTGTATGTGACATTTACACTTGAGGATGCTATACTGTTTAACCCAGGCATTAAGAGCTTGCGATTACCATATCAGTAAATGATATGATACGAGATTATATGTTCTGCTCATTTTATTTCAGGATCTTCAACTCTCACCTGCAATATTAAAATAGGAGACAAGGTCTGTGTGAAGCCATCTGTTAAAACTCCAAAATATCTATGGGGTTCAGTCAACCACAAAAGCATTGGCTGTGTTATAAGTAAGGGCATCATCTGCTGTCACTGAGCTGACAGATTGATACAGTTATTGATAAGGACTTTCAAATTAGTATCATTTGTATTCAGTCATATTAGGCATGTATTAAAACATGTTCTCTCTCTAGATGTGAAGGGAGAGACTGTAACAGTAGATTTCCCTGAGCAGGAGGGTTGGATTGGTGAAGTTTCTGAAATGGAGCTTGTAGTCAGTACTGATTTAGGTATTATCGACTCAGCTATTTCATCATATACTTCAGTAATTCATCAGTGCTCGATGTGTGCCATTCCATTCGGTTTACTCTACTTTATGTACATGGTCGATTTAATAATGGTAAAAAAAGAGTACTTTTTGCACAATATAGATGAATGACAATATTTTCATCTGTCCAACATAGCCCATTGTTTTATTATTAAAATGAGTGGCCTTATATTTTTTTGCTGATCTAATTAATTTGAATGGCACCACATCATTTTTTTTATATTTCACAACACAGTTTTATAAGCATTTTTCACACTTGAATATTTTACTTGTAGGTTTTCCTTGTGTAAATATAACAGTGTAAACTTTATGCCTAACTTCTTAGGGTCCGCCACTCACAGCTCCTTCAAGATAGGAAACCAAGTCAGTGTGAGCTCTTCAGTGAAAGAACCAAAACATGGATGGGGATCAGTCACTCACGAGAGCATCGGTGTCATTAAAAGTGAATACACTCAATACCTGTCAATGATTTTTCTGAATTCTAATGTACTGTGAGATACCTTAATCTGAAGTTACACAATAATTTATGCATCACATATACATCAAATCATTTTAGAGTTATTGATATCTTCTGCAGAAATTCAGGGAGAATCTTTGACTGTGGATTTCCCTGAGCAGAAAGATTGGACTGGTGTACTTTCAGAAATGGAGCTCAAGAGCAGTGATGTTTCAGGTAATCTGCTGGATATTAGTATTGAACAAAAACATGTGACCACTGCTATGGTTAACTGACACTATTTATGTATCTCTTGAATCTATTGGATCCATTTCAGGGTTATTTTAATATAATTGAGATACTATTATAATTTGTTTATTAATATTTTGAAATAGTTTTCTGTGTGTATTTTTATTAAATGTAAATATTTTATTACATATGCATTTAAATAAGTCTATATAGTTTTTATTCAATTGATTTTAGCACATCAAGTTTAATGAAATGTTATCTTTGAAACTTGTTAATATATATATTTTATTATTATTATTTATAGTCTTGATTTTGGTTAATTATAATAATCCTGATCCATTCCTCCATGTCTTAACATTATTGCAAATATTTCTTTATAATTCAGAACTCAGATTAAGCCCTGGAGTGAGCGTCCGTGTTAAACCCACCATCAGCGCTCCAGCACATGGCTGGGGAAGTGTCACCAAGGACAGCATTGGAGTGGTTGTAGGCAAGTGTTAATAGCCAGTTAGATTGTGCAGTATTTAAGTCACAGCTAGCATTTTCTGGTTCATAAGAGTCAACAACGCTTTCTTGGAATATAGGCAATAGATAATGACCATATACAGAAATGCCAGAGTAGCAGTAACAATGTCTTTCTTCCCAATGTCTTAACAGCAATAGATGGCACCAAAGTGACAGTGAACTTCCCTGAGCAGTCTAATTGGACTGGTACTGTCTCAGAGATGGAGGCTGTACCCTAATGATGATGATACACATCATCCAGGAGCAGTTGATTACATTTTTACTATGCAAGGGTTTAAAATATAGAGAAAAGTTTTGTGCACAGATTGTTAACCCCCACTGGGACACACTAGGATAGCTTGATCCTTACAGTCTCAAAAGACCATGGTAAAACTTTATTTTACAGTGACCTTGTTACATGTAAGTACTATAGTAGTAACAATAAAATATGCGTAATTACATGCAACTAACCCTACACAAACTCTAATCCTATGCTAACCCTATAGTAAGTAGCCTATTACTCAATATTTAAATGTATAATTACATATCAAGCAAACCTTTGCATAAAAAGCATATTTCCACCCCATACTAAATGAACATGTTTACAACATGTGTCTTTTTTTCTTCTTTTTTTTTTAACAATATATGCTTGTGACTGTATTTGGCTGTAAAAGTTTGGGTTTGGGTGCCAGGGGTAAAAACCCCCACAGTTATTATATTAAGTTCATAATTATCAGGCCCCCCCCCCCCAAAAAAAACAAAAAAAACAGTTAATTGTCACAGTGTTGTGTATAAGATACAAGAGCACGACAAAGAAGATCAGATAACAGGAATCCACTGCCGCTTCAATATATATATTTTGAGTGATTTATCATGAAGTTATTAATCAACATTTATCTTTCCAAATATTAAATTATTTGAATAACTTCAACATATATTACAATATTTATTTTTCTTTTCATTGTCAAACAATAGAAAATAATGATGAATATTGTCTGTACCTCTGACTGAGAGAAAAGGACAACTTATCAGTATGTTTTGGGAAAGTGTCCTGTTCAGAGCAGAGCTCAGATCAACTTCAGCCTTGAAGAAGCTGTGAATCATGTATCTTTGTATGTGCGCTCAGTGTTCTGTACAGGTACTTTATGGGTACTGGTGGACAACTGGCACTTTGAGACCTGTAGACGCCTTGTCCTGACCTAGAGGGACATTCTGTTCCTAAGTTCAGGGTCCAATCGTCAACATCATGATGGAAGAAGATATGCTTCTGACTGTCTGTCCGTCCATGTGTGGAAGATTACCAGTTTTGTCTAGTTTTCTTAACCAATCAGAATCTTAGTAATGACGTAATTAAGTGGACTCTGTTAGAGTGTATGTGATTGTACGGAGAGAGGGAGAGCGGCCTTCGAACTCCTTGTGAGACTTGAAGCTGCCTTCTGCTGATGAAACTGCAAACTATTCTTCAGTAAAATTCTTTAATTTATTTTTTTAAACTCTGACTCCGGGTCTTCATTTATCATATCTGGTCTTTTGGTTCTTTAACTGTAAAAAATCCCTTACAATACAAATACACTATTTTAACAAAATTACAAAAAGTCAGCAAACTTTAATTTTAAAACAAGTGATATAAATCGAGCGTCAAAAAAACCCCTCCTCGAACACACTATATGTAGGTCCAATGAACTGAATTAGCGCTTAAACCACATGATTACCTCGAATCAAAAGAAGTAATTATCAACTGGTTCCGATCAGTGGATAATCAGCTGGCCAATACTGAATCAACATGGAAGAAAAGATATTGTTGACTAAAGTCATTATTTTTGTTTGTTTTTTTGTGCACAAAAATAGTTCTAGTCGTTTCATAACATTAAGGTTGAACCACTGTTGTCATTTTCACTACTTTAAGGCTTTACTACCTTGCTGGGTCTTGAAAGTGGTAATTGTGTTGCAGTCTATCGGAGGCCAGAGAGAGGCTTACAGATTTCATCAAAAATACCTAAATGTGTGTTCTGAAGATGAATGAAGGTCTTACGGGTTTGTAGTGACAAGAGTAATTAATGACAGAATTTTCATTTTTGGGTGAACCCTATTAGTTTAGTTATATGCAGTCATATTCTTGCTGTTTCTGGAAACCTGTTTGCTTTGACCTTATATCTGGTGTTGTTGCAATTATGCTTTTAATGCGTTTAATGTGTAGCCTGGAATATTTAGTAGATACTCATAACTTTATGTTGGAGATTTGATTTTTTAAATGATACTAATTATTCCCGTGGTAGAAAACGCTGTGGCACCAAGATAGGCCACTAAGGGGGGCCATTGGGTTTGCTATAGCCTCAGGGCCCTATGTGTACTTAATCTGGGTCTGCTCAGATAAGTAACAGAAAACTGAATAATAATAATTAAAACATTCTGGGAGTTGAATTCCCAGGACAGCATGGAGCTAAGAAAAACTGTTATAAGTTATCTATCTGGAATTATTTGTGAACACACACACACACACACACAAAACAAGCGCATATTGTGCAATTTATTAATATGATAAATCATCCAAATGAAGTGTTTTTCATCGATTGTTGTAAAAGAGGGAAAATAATACACAATTTTACCCCAAAAATTCTAGCATGGCTCTCTAAATCTGCCAAGGAAGATGATGCTGTTAGTGGGGTTGTGCCTGATGAAGAACATGAAGGGGTGATCGGCTACAAAACTATGAAGTTGTTGACGACCATAGCCTATCGGATTAATTAATCCACTGACTGCTGCAGCCTCAGTGCCTTCCTCATTCACTTCAACAAAGGCCTTGTGAATCGCAGCTGAAATAAAGAGGCTGTCCTGACTGCTCATTCCAGTCAGATCAGCTTTTGTTTCCTGGAACACAGAGCTCATACCCATCTCTTGCAGTATTTCTGGTAGGGAGCTCTCAGTTGCCAGCTTGAACTTTGGCAAATGGACTCTTATTTGTGTCGATGTGGCCATTTTGTCCCTTCTGGTCCAGTCAAGCAGTTTGTCAAATGTCAACTCCCTCTCCAGCTGTCAAACACACACAGATACTTAAATTAACACACTGCAACAAACTAGTCTAAATGATCTAAACTATACATCTTTTTCTGATCAGGCTACTTTTGCTGACCTTCAGAAGAGCGTCAGAGCCATCCTGAGTTTCGTTTGGAAGAAGGATCAACATACTGAGCTCCTCTTTAATGTATGGCAACTCCAGCACCTGCAGTTCATACTCTGGGATGCATCTGAAGGGGAACTTATCACACTGGTACATCATTTTCACAGGCCGGCTCTGATTCTGATTGAAGACAAATGTCATCAAATGAGGAAATGCATATTTAGCATTTCAAAGAAATATTTAGCCTACAAAAATGACATATGAACATTATATTTGTTTTGCATATGCTGTTGCACCCCTGAAACATAATGTAGATCACACCTGGTTTATTTTAAATGGCATTTCTTTAGTGTCTCTTGTTTCAAATCTCTGCATCCAGCTCCCTTTGAAGTAGATGGCATTAACCAGAACCAGCCTACAGTGCTCAGTTACCAAATCAGGCTGAAGAAGACCTTTAATTTTATCTGAAATTAAATAAATAAAAACATTATGTTATTATTTTTAGTGTTCTGATCATTGGCATGAACTTACAAATAGACTATCGACATAGTTTTCCATCACACATATAAAGCAAATAAACGTAATTCTGATTTTACCACCAACCCAAGACACATCAGCCTGAAATTTTAAAGTAATTATTTTAAACTTTTAGATGAGTTTGATAAGGGTTAGAATTAAAATGTGCAGCACACCTCTCCTCGTTTTAAACCTTGCCATCCACATAATTTCACTTTCATATTCTAATATATTAACTTCTCACTCTCAGTCTGCTCTTCCACCCATGTGTTAATGAGCAGTCTTGACTTCTCAGATGCTCCAATGAAGTCCACAGCCTGAAGGTCAGCGTGGTACAGCTTCAGGGTGGAGTCCACATACTCCTGCACGACACATGACAACACTTTCAAGGAAGCAAAGCAGGAATTTGGCAAAGCACATGATAAGCATCAAAATGTCTCATTGTTAAAGGCAGAATAGACTCACACGGAAGAAGCTGAAGGTTTTCTCTCCATAGAGGCGGTTGGCCAGTCTGAGGATGTAGGAGGCTGATGGACTGTTGATTGATGAGGTGAGAGTCTCAAAATGAGAGTGAACATCAGAGACCGAACTGAAGGACAAAACCTGTAAAGAGAAAAATAAATGAGAGACCCATGAACATTTTTGGCATTATGGCAAATTTTTTCCATCAAAATTAAGCTCATCTTCCAACGGCAAATCAAATTACCACAATGCAAAAAACAAACAAAAATCTACTGCACAACAGCAAAGTGAAAAAACGATGTATTGAAAACAATCGAAATGAGACTGAAAATAATGGTAACGTGTCAGTTCCTTATACCTTTGCCATTTCTTCAGCTGTGTCTCCTCGGGCTCCCAAGTAGACCATGCTGAGCGCAGCGCTGATGCTCAGCGGAGAAAAGAACATGTTTCCCTCAGAGTTGCTCGCGCTCAGAGCCCGATAGAGATCCAGAGCGAAGAGACTGTTAGCACGAGCGAGACTCTCCATGGCAATTCCAAAAATAAAGCTCAAACACCTGTTTTGAGTACGATTACGATATCTTTCAAATTATTACAGATTTATTATTTTTCGTCGTAATTCAGTTCTCCCCTTGTTCGCTAGCTCAGCCTGGACAACCGCGGGCGCGTATGTTTGTGAAGTGTGTGAAAACAACTGCATTTAACCCCCCCCCCCCCTTTCGCATCTTACCTGAGCTTGACTCGACAATACAGCATTCACCAGAAGAATAAGGAAGTGATACTCCCAAGTTTCTTTTCAAACTCTGAAAACATGGCCGAGTTTGTAAATTATTAGCAGCAACACTGTGAAGTAAAAAATAGGCATTATTTTATAAAACAAATCTCACAAGCTTAAAAATAAGATTGCACAAAAACATAAAATTTGGGCCAACAATAAAACCATGTCTCTCTCTCTCTCTCTCTGTGTGTAACGCTCTTTTGACGGGAACCTACGGAGCCCCTAAAGGGACGTGGTGGTGGAAAAAAAATGGGATGGGAGGATTTTTTTTAAAAGAAATCTTTTGCGTTCCCACGCAAAACTTTTGCGTTCGCACGCAAAGATGTTATCGTTCCCTTGCAAAACCTGTTGTGAGCTCAGACAAAACCTTCCTGTTTAATGTCCCTCTGGCTGGCAGTGTTTATTAAGTCAGCTCGAGCATTAATACACACAAATGATGCGCGGCTCATTTAGAGTTTGAACTTGTTTGACTCAAATAAAGAAATGCGGTCAGTGCTTAAGGAGTTCAGTAAAGCTGGCAATATATTCACATATTCGAGCTTCCCGGATCAATAACTCGTGACTTAAACCTTGTTAAAACACAAATGCAGATATTTCCAATCAAAGTAACATAGACAACGAGATATAACAACCCAATTTTCCTCAAATGTGCTTTATAATATATAAATTTGTCTCTACAAGCCGGCGCGAGACAAGGGACCGTCTGAAAAGTGCAAAACCCAAAACCCTTTTTCTCATTTTATATTATGAAAAACGCTCAATAACTTCACTGTAACACGTCACTGCTCTCCTGCTGGTTGTACTAGAACACTTAGTTTGATAAAAATAAATTAGATATAAATTTTATGATTATTATGAAACAAAATCAATAACTTCACTGTTAATAGTAAAACATCTAATAACTTGTAATGCCATCAAATTCAGTAAGCAATTAGCATGCTGGTCCATGCTGGTTGTAAGTATATAAACTGCATAATATCAAACTAACATGCCAAACTAAGTGTTGTAGTGTAACCATCAGGAGAGCAGTGATGTAACGGAGTTTTGTTACACTATAGTGTGTAACATTGAAGTTATTAATGACTATTTTTGTAGAAATGCTTTTCTGATTTTGCACTTTTCAGACGGTCCCTTCGGACTTGTCTCACCGCCGCCTGCTAATAGAAACCAATTTATATATTATAAAGCTTGTTTGTGGAAAATTCAAACTCTAAATGAGCCGCGCATTATTTGTGTGTATTAATGCTCGAGCTGACTTAATAAACACTGCCAGCCAGAGGGACATTAAACAGGAAGGTTTTGTCCGAGCTCACAACAGGTTTTGCAAGGGAACGATAACATCTTTGCGTGCGAACGCAAACATCTTTGCGTGGGAACGCAAACATCTTTGCGAGGGAACGCAAAGTTTTGCGTGGGAACGCAAAAGATTTCTTTAAAAAAAATTCCTCCCATCCCATTTTTTTTCCACCACCACGTCCCTTTAGGGGCTCCGTAGGAACCTAATGAGCAGACACGAAGAACTATTTTCATGCGTTGTGTTTATTCCTGCAACACAAGTAAAAAGATACAGGTGCTGGTCATATGATTAGAATATCATCAAAAAGTTTATTTACATCACCAATTCCATTCAAAAAGTGAATCTTGTATATTATATTCATTCATTACACACAGACTGATATATTTCAAATGTTTATTTCTTTTATTCTTTTAATGATTATTTCATTTTGATGATTACAACTGACAACTAAGGAAAATCCCAAATTCAGTATCTCAGAAAATTAGAATATTACTTAACACCAATACAAAGAAAGGATTTTTAGAAATCTTGGCCAACTGAAAAGTATGAACATGAAAAGTATGAGCATGTACAGCACTCAATACTTAGTTGGGGCTCCTTTTGCCTGAATTACTGCAGCAATGCGGCGTGGCATGGAGTCGATCAGTCTGTGGCACTGCTCAGGTGTTATGAGAGCCCAGGTTGCTCTGATAGTGGCCTTCAGCTTTTCTGCATTGTTGGGTCTGGCATATGAAAGTGAAAAGTGAAAGTGAAAGTTGTGACGTGTTGTCAAGTATGGTGACCCATACTCGAAATTGGTGCTCTGCATTTAACCCATCCCAAGTGCACACACACAGCAGTGAGTAGTGAACACACACACACAGTGAACACACACCCGGAGCAGTGGGCAGCTATTGCGACAGCGCCCGGGGAGCAATTAGGGGTTAGGTGCCTTGCTCAAGGGCACCTTAGTTGTGGTATCGAAGGTGGAGAGAGTGTTGTTTATTCACAGTCCCCACCTTCAATTCCTGCCGGCATGGGAATCGAACCGGCAACCTTCACGTTACAAGCCCAACTCCCTCACCATTAGGCCACGACTACCCCATCGCATCTTCCTCTTCACAATACCTCATTGATTTTCTATGGGGTTGAGGTCAGGTGAGTTTGCTGGCCAATTAAGAACAGGGATACCATTGTATGGGATTTTACAGTTAAAGACCCAAAAGACCAGATATGATAAATGAAGACCCGGAGTCAGAGTTTTAAAAAATAAATTGAAGAAAATTTTAATAAAGATTAGTTTGCAGTTTCATCAGCAGAAGCCAGCTTTAAGTCTCACAAGAAGTTCGTAGGCCGCTCTCTCTCGTACATTCACATTTCCAGAACAATTATACTCTAACAGAGTCTACTAACTACGTCATTACTAAGATTCTGATTGGTTCAGAACACTAGACAAAACTGGTAATTTTCCACACATGGACAGATAGTCAGAAGCGTATCTCCTTCCATTATGATGTTGACGATCGGACTCTGAAGTTAGGCACAGAATGTCCTTCTAGGTCAGGCCTAGCCGTCGGCACGTCTCAAGCAGAGTCCAAGTTGTCCACTGGTACCCATAACAGACCTGTACAGAACACTGAGCGCACATAGATACATGATTCACAGCTTCTTCAAGGCTGAAGTTGATCTGAGCTCTGCTCTGAACAGGACACTTTCCCAAAACATTCTGATAAGTTGTCCTTTTCTCTCAGTCAGAGGTACAGACAATATACATCATTATTTTCTAGTGTTTGAAAATGAAAAGGAAGTTAAAAGCTTTAACATAAGTTGAAGTTAGTCATTCTAAATAATTCACTATTTAGAAAGATAACTTCATGATAAATCGCTCAAAATATATATATATATTGAAGCGGCAGTGAATTCCAGAATCCACCCCTTCACCATGGTTCTTAAACCAAGTACTGGTTGCTTTGGCTCTGTGTGCAGGTCCCAAGTCCTGTTGGAAAATGAAATCTGCATCTCCATAAAGTTGGTCAGCAGCAGGAAGCATGAAGTGCTCTAAAACTTCCTGGTATACAGCTGCGTTGACCTCGGACCTCAGAAAACACAGTGAACCAACACCAGAAGATGACATGGCACCCCAAACCATCACTGACTGTGGAAACTTTACACTGGACCTCAAGCAATGTGGATTGTGAACACCTGAGCAGTGCCACAGACTGATCGACTCCATGCCACGCTGCATTGCTGCAGTAATTCAGGCAAAAGGAGCCCCAACTAAGTATTGAGTGCTGTACATGTTCATACTTTTCAGTTGGCCAAGATTTCTAAAAATCATTTCTTTGTATTAGTCTTAAGTAATATTCTAATTTTCTGAGATACTGAATTTAGGATTTTCCTTAGTTGTCAGTTATAATCATCAAAATTAAAAGAAATAAATATTTGAAATATATCAGCCTTTGTGTAATGAATGAACATAATATACAAGTTTCACTTTTTGAATGTAATTAGTGAAATAAATCTACTTTTTGATGAGATTCTAATTATATGACCAGCACCTGTATATTCCCTTTAAAAACTGTTGGTTCAAACACAAGGATCTCCCCTCAGCATCAGTTTCTCCTTCTGGAGGGTGTGGCTGCACAGATAACACCATTGGACTAAGGTGAACAACCCATTATTTTCTTGAAGTCACCAATAGAGGTCACCCAGCCATCATTAAATGTAGGCAATTTCGGAGCAGCTGACAATACAAGCTGGCTTTGAAAGTGGTCCCACCCTCCCTTTAGAGCAGGGGTTCCCAAACACATTCCTGGAGCCTCTCCAACACTGCATATTTTCCATGTCTCCTTAATCAAACACACCTAATTCAGATCGTCAGCTCCAACAAATGAAATGTGTGTGTCAGACAAAGGAGACATGCAAAATGTGCAGTGTTAGGGAGGCTCCGGCTGGTCTTGGCCACCGTGCTGTAGCTCGGTTTCAGGCTCTTGGCAGTCTTCTTATAGCCCACGCCACCTTTATGTAGAGCAACAAATCTTTTTTTTTAGATCCTCAGAGAGTTCTTTGCCATGAGGTGCCATGTTGAACTTCCAGTGACCAGTATGAGAGAGTGAGAGCGTTAACAGCAAATTTAACATTTGCTCTCCATTCACACCTCAGAACTTGTAACACTAACGAGTCACATGACACTAATGGCTAACTGGGCCCAATTTGGACATTTTCACTTAGGGGTGTACTCACTTTTGTGGCCAGAGGTTTAGACATTAATGGCTGTGTGTTGAGTTATTTTGAGGAGACAGCAAATTTACACTGTTACACAAGCTTTACACTCACTACTTTACATTGTAGCAAAGTGTCATTTCTTCAGTGCTGTCACATGAGAAGATATAATAACATATTTACAAATTTCTGTGAGGTACTATATATCTGGTGTTGTTGCAATTATGCTTTTAATGCATTTAATGTGTAGCCTGGAATATTTAGTATGCATAGTCATATCTTTGTGTGTTGGAGATTTTATTTTTTTAAATGATACCAAATATTCCCGAGGTAGAAAATGCTGTGGCACCAAGATAGGCTACTAAAGGGGCCCTTGGGTTGTAAATCAGTGTTTATCAACTCCAGTCCTAGAGACCCATCTCTCTAAAAATACAAACAATTTCTAGCATGGGCCTCTAAATCTGCCAAGGAAGAAGATGCTGTTAGTGGGGTTGTGCCTGATGAAGAACATGAAGGGGTGATCGGCTACGAAACTATGAAATTGTTGAAGAGCACTGCCCAGCATAAAACATGCACTGGCGGCTGCAGCCTCAGTGCCTTCCTCATTCACTTCAACAAAGGCCTTGTGAATCACAGCTGAAATAAAGAGGCTGTCCTGACTGCTAATGCCACTCAGATCAGCTTTTGTTTCCTGGAACACAGAGCTCATACCCATCTCTTGCAGTATTTCTGGTAGGGAGCTCTCAGTTGCCAGCTTGAACTTTGGCAAATGGACTCTTATTTGTGTCGATGTGGCCATTTTGTCCCTTCTGGTCCAGTCAAGCAGTTTGTCAAATGTCAACTCCCTCTCCAGCTGTCAAACACACACAGATACTTAAATTAACACACTGCAACAAACTAGTCTAAATGATCTAAACTATACATCTTTTTCTGATCAGGCTACTTTTGCTGACCTTCAGAAGAGGGTCAGAGCCATCCTGAGTTTCGTTTGGAAGAAGGATCAACATACTGAGCTCCTCCTCTTTATATGGCAACTCCAGCACCTGCAGTTCATACTCTTGGATGCATCTGAAGGGGAACTTTTTCTTCTGATACATCATTTCCACAGGCCGGCTCTGATTCTGATTGAAGACAAATGTTATCAAATGAAAAAATACACACCATATACAAAATTAAGTATATTTAATGTTAGAGCATGTGTGGGTAAGCACAATCAATTGTAAAAGATTTTAAAAAGTGATTTCTAGTTTGCTAATGCTGTTCCTCCAACCTTGAAGCAAAAAGTGAATTGTACCTGGTTAATTTTAAATGGCATTTCTTTAGTGTCTCTTGCTTTAAATGTGTGCAGCCAGTTCCCTTTGAAGTAGATGGCATTAACCAGAACTAGTCGGGTCATTCCAGTCACCATTCCTGGCTTGAGAAGATTTTGGATTTTGTCTGAAAACACAAGTTTATGTTTTAGACTTCACATCTTTGTATTTTTATTCTTTTAAAGATAAAGCATGTATACTAGCAAGAAGTCTAAAGTGATTTTTCAAATGTAATTCTTTTTATCTTAAGTAGAATTATAGGGAACTGATTTTCTCACTCTCAGTCTGCTCTTCCACCCATGTGTTAATGAGCAGTCTTGACTTCTCAGATGCTCCAATGAAGTCCACAGGCTGAAGGTCAGCGTGGTACAGCTTCAGGGTGGAGTCCACATACTCCTGCAGGACAAAATAAAGGCAGTGTCTCAAAGCACACAGAGAACATCAAGCTATATCATTATTAAAGGCAGAATAGACTCACAGGTAAGAAGCTGAAGGTTTTCTCTCCATAGAGGCGGTTGGCCAGTCTGAGGATGTAGGAGGCTGATGGACTGTTGATTGATGAGGTGAGAGTCTCAAAATGAGAGTGAACATCAGAGACTGAACTGAAGGACAAAACCTGTAAAGAGAAAAACAAATGAGAGACCCATGAACATTTTTGGCATTATGGCAAATTTTTTCCATCAGAATTAAGCTCATCTTTCAACGGCAACGATGCAAACACAAACATAAATCTACTGCACAACTGCAAAATGAAAAAACAACGACGTATTTTAATTTTTAAAGTATTTATATATGTTAGCATTTATTTTACTGTCTTTACTACACAACTAGTAGCATATTTTACACTGGTGAGTGTTATTTATTGTTTCTGCATCATCAGCGCTAGACATCAGTAACCGCACGACTAAAGACAATCGAAATGAGACTGAAAATAATGGTAACGTGTCAGTTCTTCATACCTTTGCCATTTCTTCAGCTGTATCTCCTCGGGCTCCCAAGTAGACCATGCTGAGCGCAGCGCTGATGCTCAGCGGAGAAAAGAACATGTTTCCCTCAGAGTTGCTCGCGCTCAGAGCCCGATAGAGATCCAGAGCGAAGAGACTGTTAGCACGAGCGAGACTCTCCATGACTGATGACACTGCTGCTAAGACAAGCCAAAACATCAGTTAAAAGTGCCATAGTTTGTACAATAATCGTTCGACTCACTTATAAATGCATTATTTTACATTTGTGAAAGATGTCCTTTCGCCGTAATTCAGTTGTCCTCTTGTTTGGTCCGAAAGCTCCCTACTGTTTACGTTTGTAAAGTATTGTAGCAGGCTACGTGTTAAAAATATTAACTGGATGTGGTTAACCTCTAAACTGTTCGGTAAAAAAGTGTTTAATATTGCACTGCATTGATTTGGTGATGTTGTTGTTGTGTGTCGGATTGAGTAAGAGGAAGCCCCGCCCTGTATGTGTATGTAAGTAGAGTGACTCTGCAGGACTAGAAGGCGTTTCCCAATCACTGGAGAGCTCGGTTTTTAACCTCTTTACCCGACATGAAGGCACATCACTTAACCTAAACCATAGGGCCAGTTATTCAAAAGAAAAATTCTATCCTAGTTTATGGTAATCTGAGTGATGTATGAATCTTGTATTATGAGGACTTCCTGTGTCTATTTGCCTCTTCATGAAGAATCACTTGTTTGTTTTCCTTTGGATAAAAGCGTCTGCCAAAATGATTAAATGTAAATCCTATCAGATTGGAATCTTGATAATGAGTTGTTTAAAAGGAAAAAGGGATTCTAAAATCAGATTAGATCACAAAATCAAATGCTTTTTAGTAATATTGGGATAACTTTGATCCAAAAAATTTGGATTGTGCTGATCCCATTAGAATGGTGGATTTCAGGAACAAAAATGTAATAAAACTTTAAAACTGGTCAAAAATACAACATTTTTGCATGTAATATACTGACACACATTTTTTTTTTTTGCTCCTGATTAGTTTAACTGTGCTCTAGAAATGCTCTAGAAATAAAGAAGTAGACATTAGGCTGCATATTTAAACTTTCTGTAACCTACAGTAAAGTAAAAAAATAAATTTTGGTGCCATAAAATAATCCCCAAACAGCTGTAAATATCAAACAAAAATATTATATTTGATTCAAAGTGTTTTTTAATCACTGTTTGGAAAGTTTCTCGGGTGAATGCTACACAGAATTTTTCTGTGAGAACATGAATGCCCCCCCCCCCCCTTCTCATTCTTTCTATCACCATGTCCATTTAGGGCCTCCGTAAAGGACTAGCAATTCAGATTTGGTAATCTGCAAGTGTATCTGGATCAGGGTGATCCAATCCAATTTTGCTTTGAAAAACCACCACAAAAGTAAGATGGATTACCTGATCATGGATAGCAAAACATGGGATTTCCAAATCCAGATCATTTGGATCCAGATTAAACTGTTTGAACTGGCCCTAGTGGGTTAGACCAAATCAGGTAAAGTGGCTGAAAAATGCCCTCAGATGTTCTACAGAAATACAGGGACTGCATCTAAAATTGCATTCTTCCCTACTATGGTGAAAAACAGCATGTGAAGAAGTATGTCTGAATACACTCATAAAAGAGAAGGCAAAAAGTACCCAGATGACATTTACATTTACATTTATTCATTGTTATTGGCAGACGCTTTTAGCCAAAACGACTTACATGTGAGGAATACAAGCGATTCATCATGAACAGGCAAATATATACAGGAAGGGCTCACAATACAAGTTTCAGTAACATAAATAGGGAGGGATTAGAGGAAAGTATAGGATATTTTTTTTTTTAACTTTTTTTATAGGATGGAGCCAAGTGCTCACGAAATGATGTTTACTTAACAAAGTTCGGGAGGATCAGGTGCAGATAATTAACCTTATCAGTGGAGAGCATTCAGTTAATCAACTCAATGAAAAGAGGTATAAATACAGCAGAATTACCTCTGTTCATCTGAGAGTTTACCAGCATCCCTCCTCCACCTCATCTCCTCACTCGTAGTTCCATCTAGTTATATCACAACCGGGAGGGGGAGTACTCTGGGTTCGGGCCAAAATTCCGAGATCGGAGTCCTCCCCCTGGACATCACGCCAAATACACTTAAACCTTTACGCTTCTTAATTATATGTAAATGTGAACTCGTGAAAGAGATGAGTTTTCAGCTGTCTTTTGAATATTGCCAGGGATTCTGCATTCCTGATGAAGGTAGGGAGACCATTCCACCAGCAAGGAACAGTGGACGAGAATGTTCTGGAGAGTGATTTTGTGACTCTCTTTGAGGGTGCCACAAGCCTTCGCTCCTTTAGTGATCACCAGGGCCTATATGAGAAGTTGTTTTTGCTCAGTTAGAAAAGGCCGGATTTTCCTAATGTTGTGTAGTGTAAATCTGCATGACCGAGCTGTCTTAGTAATGTGGTCTTTGAAGGTCAGTTGGTCATCAAAGATTACTCCCAAGATTTCTGGCTGAAATTTAATGGGGCAATTGCTAATGTACCTAGCTGGATGGTGAAATCATGCTGTAGAGTTGGATTAGGAGGGAAGACGAGAAGCTCAGTCTTTGCCAGGTTGAGCTGCAGGTGATGTTCTTCCATCCATGTCGAGATGTCCGCCAGAAAGCTTGAGATCCGTAGAGCTACTGTGGAATCATCTGGTTGGAATGAAAGGTAGAGCTGTGTCTCATCAGCATAGCAATGGTAGGAGAAACCATGTGCCTGTATGATGGGTCCCATTGATGTGGTGTATATGGCGAACAGGAGGAGTCCAAGAACTGAACCCTGAGGAACCCCAGTGAATCAGTTGATGATCTTTGCATATCTCCGCTCCCCAAGCAACTCTAAAAGACCTACCTGTGAGATAGGAGTTAAACCATTGAAGTACAGTACTTGAGATGCCAAGTGATGAGAGGGTGGACAGAAGAATTTGATGATTCATAGTGTCAAAGGCAGCAGATAGATCCAGCAGAATGAGAACTGATGATTTGGAATCAGCCTTTGCAGTCCACAGGGATTCCGTAACCAACAGTAGTGCAGTCTCGGTTGCAAACGGTAGACAATTTACTATCTCATGAGACCTCAGAGAGGATTTATGAATGGCAGTGAAGCGACACAATTGACGCTGGTTGGTCACATAATAATGACAACATGAGGAATGTAGTACGACTGGATTACATTGATACTACACATATTCATACAACAGAATATACTTTTTTAGCAATTGTAAAGTAATTACTTATTTAAAATAAGTACCTTGAGATTATGCAATTTCAGACGTCCCACGGTCTTTGCACTTGACTACTTGTCGATTGACATGACGTAGTTCCTGTATTTGGCCCAAGTGTTTAAATGGGCATGAAGAAGGAACTTGATTTTCCCAATGGGACACACTCATTGTAAAAGGTTTTTCACATTCCTTATGTAACAGATAACAAAATTTGCTTCTATTTAAGTGAAAAAAAAGCAGTTGTTAATGTTTTGCAAAATACAGTCCTATTATATTAAGTCCTACTCATCTCTGCACCATTTCAGTATGCAACACTTTTCATTTACTACCAAATTATATATCATTTCTAATCAATCGAACTTACACAGCAAAGTTCTCCTTGACATCTGATTATTTCTGGGCACATGAACTCCTGAACACAAAGAATGATGGGATACGCTCCGAAGAGGTATTAGGGATAGTGCTGATTTAGTGCGCATTAGTCATTCTTTAGCAAACGGAAACATCAGCATCCCTCATGACTGCATTTTGCTGAACTTTGATTTACATTTTGTGTCAGCTAGCAAATTTGAAAAAAAAATATTGTGATATTTTTAAAAGCGTTATCAAAAATGTGTTGAAAATTGCACTGTGTGCTATAATTTTCCATGAAAATAGTATTTATTTCTAAATGTGTATTTAAGTAAATCCATCACCTTTGTAAAGACATTATCTTTATGTTGTGGTGTTTGCTCTCCCTTGAGAAAACACAAAATGTGAATTATTTAATAATAGTATTTATTGTTTATATTTTGGTGTTAGACAGACAAACATCACAAATTTATGATGGGCCTCTGAATCTGCCAAAGAAGAGGATGCTGTTGGTGGGGTTGTGTCTGATGTAGAATGAGAATGGGTGATCTGCCATGAAGTGCTCTTTTCGTGTAATACAGTTGGCCACAATAACTGCTGTAGCTGCTGCTGCTTCTGTGCCTTCTTCATTTACATCAACAAAAGCCTTGTGGGCCACCGCTGAAATGAAGAGGCCACCCTGACTGCTCATTCCTGTTAGATCAGCCTTTCCTTCCTGGAACACAGAGGTCATCCCCATCCCCATCAATGTTTCTGCTAAGGGGCTCTCATCCTCCAGTTTGAACTTTGGCAAATGCACTTTGATGTCTGTATGGGTGTCCATATTGTTTCTGTTGGTCCATTCATGAAGCTTGTCAAGGGTCAACTCACTCTCCAGCTGTCAAACACAAATATGCAAATACTGTGAGTCTCTGTACATATAAGATACCACATATAATCAAGAATATCAGTACAAAAACTTTTTGCTGACCTTCAGCAGAGGGTCAGAGCCATCCTGCGTTTCCTCAGGAAGAAGGATCAACATGCTGAGCTCCTCCTTTACATATGGCAACTCCAGCACTTGCAAACGGTGGTCATAGATGTATTTGAAGGGGAACTTTTTCTTCTGGTACATCATTTGCACTGGTCGGCTCTCATTCTGATTGAAGACAGATACACGTACAAATGAGAGAGTGAACAGGAAGAATATAACTCTCTGTCAAGTAGGTATGATGTAGTACATAAAGTGTACTACTGCAGTTGTACAATATTTTGCAAACAAACTTTGATTTTGATTCAGCACAGAAATGTTTCTATATGAAATTAGAATCCCACCTGGTTCATTTTAAATGGCATTTCTTTAGTTTTTTGAGCTTTAAATCTCTGCAGCCAGTTCCCTTTGAAGTAGATGGCATTAACCAGAGCTAGTCGGGTCATTCCAGTCACCATTCCCGGCTTGAGAAGATCTTTGATTTTATCTGAAAAACACAAGTTTGTGTTTCTGACTTCATATCTGTGGCTTTTAAAAAAGGTTCTCTTGCAACAGGTCCAAACTGATTCTTTTATCCAAAATAGAATTGATTTTCTTACTCTCAGTCTGCTCTTCCACCCATGTGTTAATGAGCAGTCTTGACTTCTCAGATGCTCCAATGAAGTTCACAGCCTGAAGGTCAGCGTGGTACAGCTTCAGGGTGGAGTCCAAATACTCCTGCAGGACACATGACAACACTTTCAAGGAAGCAAAGCAGGAATTTGGCAAAGCACATGATAAGCATCAAAATGTCTCATTATTAAAGGCAGAACAGACTCACATGTAAGAAGCTGAAGGTTTTCTCTCCATAGAGGCGGTTGGCCAGTCTGAGGATGTAGGAGGCTGATGGACTGTTGATTGATGAGGTGAGAGTCTCAAAATGAGAGTGAACATCAGAGACCGAACTGAAGGACAAAACCTGTAAAGAGAAAAACAAATGAGAGACTCATGAAGATTTTTGGCATTATGGCAATTTTTTTCCATCAGAATTAAGCTCATCTTCCATCGGCAAATCAAATTACCACGAAGCAAAAAAAACAAACAAAAATCTACTGCACAACTGCAAAGTGAAAAAACAACGATGTATTTTAATTTCTAAAGTATTTATATATGTTAGCATTTATTTTACTGTCTTTACAACACAACGAGTAGCATATTTTACACTGGTCAGTGTTATTTATTGTTTCTGCATCATCAGCGCTAGACATCAGTAACCGCACGACTAAAGACAATCGAAATGAGACTGAAAATAATGGTAACGTGTCAGTTCTTCATACCTTTGCCATTTCTTCAGCTGTATCTCCTCGGGCTCCCAAGTAGACCATGCTGAGCGCAGCGCTGATGCTCAGCGGAGAAAAGAACATGTTTCCCTCAGAGTTGCTCGCGCTCAGAGCCCGATAGAGATCCAGAGCGAAGAGACTGTTAGCACGAGCGAGACTCTCCATGACTGATGACACTGCTGCTAATACAAGCCAAAACATCAGTTAAAAGTGCCATAGTTTGTACAATAATCGTTCGACTCACTTATAAATGCATTATTTTACATTTGTGAAAGATGTCCTTTCGGCGTAATTCAGTTGTCCTCTTGTTTGGTCCGAAAGCTCCCTACTGTGTACGTTTGTAAAGTATTGTAGCAGGCTACGTGTTAAAAATATTAACTGGATGTGGTTAACCTCTAAACTGTTGGGTAAGAATGTGTTTAATATTGCACTGCATTGATTGTACTGCATTGATTTGGTGATGGGGTTGTTGCTGTATATTGGGTTGAGGAAGAGGAAGCCCCGCCCTGTATGTGTATGTAAGTAGAGTGACTCTGCAGGACTAGAAGGCGTTTCCCAATCACTGGAGAGCTCGGTTTTTAACCTCTTTACCCGACTTGCTAAATCATCAAGGCACATCACTTAACTTAAACCATAGGGCCAGTTATTCAAATGAAAAATTCTATCCTTTCCTTTTCCCTTCATACTCCAGCTTATGTTACTCTGAGTAATGTATGAAACTTGTATTGTGAGGACTTCCTGTGTCTATTTGCCTCTTCATGAAGAATCACTTGTTTGTTTTCCTCACTTGTAAGTCACTTTGGATAAAAGCGTCTGCCAAAATGATTAAATATAAATCCTATCAGATTGGAATCTTGATAATGAGTTGTTTAAAAGGAAAAAGGGATTCTGAAATCGTATTAGATCACAAAATCAAATGCTTTTTAGTAATATTGGGATAACTTTGATCCAAAAAATCTGGATTGTGCTGATCCCATTAGAATTGTGGTTCCCTTTCGAGAGCGGTCACTTTGACACTGCGTAAAATGCTGCGGGAAAATCCCTTTCTTCCAAAATGTTGAAAAGGAGGACCCCCTTTTTTCCCGACGTCTACGGCCATGTGGTTAAGTCGTGGTCTGCACCCCCAGTCGCCGCGCGTCCATGCTTCCACCCATGCTTTCTTCTCCCACGTGGACGACGCGGAGGCCCACGGCGACGTGCGCACTCCCCCCATCGAGGAAACGGTCGCCGCTCACCTGTGCCCATCAGCCGCCTCCTTGGGATCGGATCTGAGCCTGCCGTCTAAACCGTGCAGGTTCACGGCTCATCTGACTGACAAGGCCTATGGTTTCGCGGGGGAAGCGGCCTCAGCGCTCCACTCCATGGCAGTGCTGCAAGTGTTTCAAGCAAAGCGGCTGCAGTCTCTGGATGACGCTGGTCTCGACGCAGAGGTGGTTAGAGACCTACGTGCAGCTACAGACTTTGCTCTCATGGCGACAAAGCGTTCTGCCCAGGCCATTGGCCGCGCTATGGGGTTCGTGGTGGTCCTCCACAGGCACCTGTGGCTCACTCTAGGTGACCTGAAGGACGCGGACCGTAAGACCCTCCTTAACGCTTTGGCGACACCGTGGAGTCCGTCGTCGAGTGTTTTGCTGAGGCACAAAAGCGTGCGAAAGCTATGAGCCACGTGATGCCCCGTCGCTCATTCCAGCCGCAGCCCAGCGTCAGATCGAACTCTTTGTCAGCGCACCGCTCTGATCTGAGGACCACGAAGCAGCCGTCTGCCCCCGCTGCAGCTGCACGTCCCGAGCCCGTTGTCCGGCGGAAGCAATGGCCGGCACCTGGCAGGAAGCGTCACGGCCCGAGGAGGAGCCCACGCCACGATGGTGGATCGTCTGCAGCGCCTAAGCCATCGTCCTGACAGCCCGGTCGAGAGGAGAAGAATCTTCGTGGAAGAACCCGCCCCCAAGAGAAGGCGACTCTGTTTTCCAGTCCCCGCCATTCCTGCAGGCGACTGTTGTTTCTCCAAGAGAGATAAATGTTCATGCAAATGTGTTAATAAAAATGTACATCCCCTCACAAAAAGAGCTTTCTTCTCCTCATGTTCTCTTCCCCGCGCATCGCGCCCTGTCTCAGAACAGTGCGACGCTGCAGCATATCATCTCAACCGACTTGCGGCAGCTAAGCGCAGCGCGCTCAGTATCGCCAGAATTAGACCGCGATCTAATACGGCCGCTATCTCTCTCCCTGGATGCTTGGAGAGCCATTCCAGGTATTTCTCGTTGGCTACTAGGCGTAATCCGAAACGGGTATTCTCTTCAGTTCAGACGCCACCCCATTCTTGATCTGAGACCCATAAACCGAGCCCTGCACAAGCGTACGTTCAGAATGACTACGTTAAAACAGATCCTAGCCCAAATTCGCCTGGGGGATTGGTTTGTGACGGTGGATTTAAAAGCCGCTCACTTTCACATTCAAATAGTGGCGCGTCACAGACGCTTCCTGAGATTTGCGTTCGAGGGCCAAGCATACCAGTACACGGTACTTCTGTTTGGCCTGGCGTTGGCCCCCCGCACTTTTTGAAATGTGTGGATGCAGCATTATCCCCTCTCAGAGAGAGCGGCATACGGATCCTAAATGACTTGAACGACTGGCTGATTTTAGCTCATTCGCGAGATGTGCTGGTAGGCCACACGGAAGCGCTGTTGCGCCACCTGGAAAGTCTGGGGTTACGGGTGAATGCTCAGAAGAATGTATTCACCCCATGTCAGTCGATAACCAATCTGGGGGTATGTTTCGACTCGATAGCAATGAGGGCCAGCCTCTCTCATCAGCGCATGGACACCATAATTTCTACATTGCACCATTTCAAACCGGGCAGATCTGTCCCGCTGAGGGATTTCCAGAGGCTTCTGGGGTTGATGGCGTCAGCTGAGCATGTGCTCATCCCAGTCAATCACAGCTGCATCAGGGCTCTGAGACCGTGGCGCAACATGGACATGTACATATGGGGCGTACTCCTGGGCTTAGTGATGAGACGCATTGTTGTCACGACGGACGCGTCTACCTCAGGGTGGGGCGCTGTTTGTGTGGGCTCACTGGTGTCAGGCCTCTGGTCAGAGTCGCTGAAAGAGTGGCACATAAACAGGCTGGAGTTACGTGCGGTCTCCCTGGCGCTGGAAGCTTTTCTGCCTCAGCTGGAGCGGCAGCACGTTCTGATTCGCACCGACAACAGGTCTGTGGTCTGGTACATAAATTGCCATGGCGGCATCAGATCCAGAATTCTTTTCAAGCAGGTGAAACGCCTCCTTTTGTGGTCAGATCGCCATCTTCTCTCTGAAGAGAGACGTATATCCCCGGCCGTCTAAACTACGGGGTGGATTTGCTTTTGAGGAGCGATATTACTCAGGGAGAGTGGAGACTTCACCCCGGCGTGGTGAGGAAGATCTGGTCCCGGTTCGGGACAGCAGAAGTGGATCTGTTTGCGACGAGCGAGAACGCGCATTGCCCGCTGTTCTTCTCAATGTCCCACTCCCCGCTCCAGGGAGATGCTCTGACATCGAGCTGGCCGAGAGCCAAGCTCTATGCGTTCCCTCCGGTGAAAATTCTGCCTTTAGTGCTATGCAAAATCAGGGAGGAGAAAGCGTCAGTGATCCTTGTCGCCCCAAACTGGCCGAACCAGCCATGGTTTCCGGATCTCAGAGAAATGCTGACAGCTGCTCCATGGTGGATCCCGCTCAAGGCGGATCTACTATCACAAGCGAACGGTGTGATTTGGCATCTCAACCCGGAGCTTTGGAAACTTCACGTGTGGATGCCGTTAGAGGATTTGAGCGACTTGCCTCCTCATGTCCTCTCCACACTCACGGAGTCCCGCGCACCATCCACTAGACGCCTTTACACTTTTAAATGGCAAGTGTTTGTAAAATGGTGCTGTGAGCTTCTCATCGACCCGTTTAACTGCCCAGTGTCAGATGTTTTACGTTTTCTGCAGCACAGACTGGACAGTGGCAGTCTGCCCCCCACGCTGAAAGTTTATGTAGCTGCTATCGCTTCGTTTCATGCACCGGTGGCTGGTCAATCGATAAGTAGACACGACTTAGTGGCCAGATTTCTCAAGGGAGCAAGGAGATTGTTTCCTTCATGGCCGCCTTCCGTGCCGCTGTGGGACCTAGCTTTGGTTCTGAAAGCACTCTCTCTTCCTCCATTCGAGCCTTTGGAGTCTGCTGCCGTTAAGGAGCTCTCTCTGAAAACCGCTCTCCTTCTGGCCCTTGCTTCAGCAAAGCGCGTCGCGGATTTGCACGTGTTATCTGTCAGTGAGGATTGTATGTGTTTTGGTCCCGGCGACTGTAGTGTCACTCTCCGGCCGAGACAGGGCTATGTGCCGAAATCGCTGTCTACACCCTTTAAATCACAGGTGATCTCTCTATCTACCTGAACCGTCAACCTCTCTGGACGCTGACGCTCGCAGCGCTGTCTGCCCGGTCAGGGCGCTCAGGGTTTACTTTGATCGCTCCGCTGCTTTTCGGCAGTTGGACCAGCTCTTTGTGTGCTTTGGGGGCCGCTCTAAGGGACAAGCTGTTTCTAAACAAAGGCTTTCCACCTGGATAATGGACACGATTACTCTGGCTTATGTCACTCATGTCGCTCATTCTACGAGAGCAATGGCTTCATCTTGGGCCTGGTTTAAAGGTACGTCCATTCAGGATATGTTTTGCCGCTGGCTGGTCTTCCTCGAACACCTTCGCCAGGTATTACAAACTGGACGTGCCATCAGTGGCTTCTCAAGTGCTCTCGGTGAGTTAATCTCATTTTTTCATGTGATATACACAGTTAGTTAACGCTTGCTGTTAACGCTGTGTACGCTCGTTCCTATGCTTGAGAGTTGCATTGTTGTGTTGTTCTGCCCTTATCAGTGTGGACACACTCTCTCTCTCCTTATTACTGTTCACTTATGTGTTCCTAGTCTGCACAGTTGGTAAAGGCTCTGCTGTTGACACTGTGCTCACCCGTGTTTGTGTGATTTTTCACTTATTTGGTGTAGTTCTGCCCTTATCAGTGCAGCTTGTATTTCTCTCTTTTTCGTATGCAAATTTGGTATAGGCTTCAGCTCGTCTCTCATCGGCCTTGCTTCGCCTATCATACTTGAGCGTCTGATAGCGCCGCCCCTTGTGGCTTATTACCGTGGGCGATATGGTGTCTCTTGCTCCTTGCTCTCACGGCGGGATTGTATTTGGTTCCCGCAGCGTTTTACACAGTGTCGAAGTAACCACTCTCGAAAGGGAACGTCTCCGGTTACTTTCGTAACCTCCGTTCCCTGAGAGGCGGGAACGAGACACTGCGTAAGCCGCCGTGCTCGCGCTCTCTCAGCTTTGCGTTCAGTCGTGATTCTGAGGTCATTTCCGCTCCCCTCGCCTTTTAGACTGCCTATTACCGCCAGTATTGCATGCGTTTTGCATAAGAGCAGCAATTGGCCAGTTTTTCTAACTGGCGTTAGCCTATAATGTTTCAACATTTTGGAAGAAAGGGATTTTCCCGCAGCGTTTTACGCAGTGTCTCATTCCCGCCTCTCAGGGAACGGAGTTACGAAAGTAACCGGAGACGATTTCAGGAACTAAAATGTAATAACTTTAAAACTGTTCAAAAATACATTTTTGCATGTAATATACTTACACACATTTGTTTTTGCTCTTGATTAGTTTAACTGTTAAAGAAATAAAGTAAATAAAGTAGTAGACATTAGACTACATATTTAAACTTTCGGTAACCTACAGTAAAGTAAAAAAAGAGATTTTGGTGCCATAAAATAATCCCCAAACAGCTGTAAATATCAAACAAAAAAAAAATTATATTTGATTCAAAGTGTTTTTTAATCACTGTTTGGAAAGTTTCTCGGGTGAATGCTACACAGAATTTTTCTGTGAGAACACAAAAGCATTGAAATGCCCCCCCATTCTCATTCTTTCTATCACCATGACCATTTAGGGCCTCCGTAGAGGACTAGTAATTCCGATTTGGTAATCTGCAAGTGTTCATTCCTGATGAAGGTAGGGAGACCATTCCACCAGCAAGGAACAGTGGACGAGAATGTTCTGGAGAGTGATTTTGTGACTCTCTTTGAGGGTACCACAAGCCTTCGCTCCTTTAATGATCGCAGGCTTCTGGTAGGGACGTAGACTTGTAAAAGTGGGTGCAGGTATAGGAGGGAGCAGAACTTGTCTAGAGAGACGAAGAGAAGTGTGAAATGGGCTCTTTTGTGCTCATTGTCAACAAGACATGCTGCAGAGTTCTGGATCATTTGTAGAGGTTTGAGTGCGCATGACAGCAGTCCAGCCTGAAGAGCATTGCAGTAATCAAGCCTAGAAATCACCAGGGCCTGGATGAGAAGTTGTGTTGCATGCTCAGTTAGAAAAGGCCGGATTTTCCTGAAATCGTACTGCAAATCTGCATGACCGAGCTGTCTTAGTAATGTGGTCTTTGAAGGTCAGTTGGTCTTCAAAAATTACTCCAAGATTTCTGTCCGAAATTTGATGGGGTAATTGCTAATGTACCTAGCTGGATGGTGAAATCTTGCTGTAGAGTCGGATTGACAGGGAAGACGAGAAGCTCAGTACTATCTCATGAGGCCTCAGGAGAGGATTTATGAATGGCAGTGAAGCGACACAATTGATGCTAGTTGGTCACATGATAATGACAACATGGGGAATGTAGTCCGTCTGGTTTACAATCATACTACACATATTCATACTATAGAATATACTTTTTTTATCAATTGTGAAGTAATTACTTATTTAAAATAAGTACCTTGAGATTATGCGATTTCAGATGTCCCACGGTCTTTGCACTTCACTACTTGTCGATTGACATGACGTAGTTCCTTCATTTGACCCAAGTGTTCAAGTGGGCATGAAGACACAACTTGATTTTCCCAATGGGACACATTCATTGTAAAAGTTTTTTTACATTTTGAATGTTAGTACTTTACACTTTAAAACATGTTTGTAAATGTCTGTTCAGTAGTCCTTATGTAATAGATGACAAAATTTGCTTCTAATTAAGTGATAAAAAGCAGTTGCAAATGTTTTGCAAAATACACATAAGCCTTACTCATCTCTGCACCATTTCAGTATCCAACACTTTTCATTTACTACAAAATTATTTGTCATTTCTAATTAATTGAACTTACACAGCAAAGTTTTCCTTGACATCTGATTATTTCTGGGCATGAGCTCCTGAACACAATGAATGATGGGATACGCTCCGAAGAGGTATTAGGGATAGTGCTGATTTAGTGCGCATTAGTCATTCTTTAGCAAACAGAAACATCAGCATCCCTCATGACTGCATTTTGTTGAACTTTGATTTACCTTTTGTGTCAGCTAGCAAATTTGAAAAAAAAAAATATTGTGATAGTTTTAAAAGCGTTATCAAAAATAAATTGAAAATTGCACTGTGTGCCATAATTTTCTATAAAAATAGTGTTTATTACTAAATGTATGTTTAAGTAAATCCATCATCTTAGTAAAGACATTATCTTTATGTTGTTGTGTTTGCTCTCAAAAACAGAAAACACAAAATGTGAATTATTTAATAATAGTATTTAATGTATTTTGGTGTTAGACAGACAAACATCACAAATTTATGATGGGCCTCTGAATCTGCCAAAGAAGAGGATGCTGTTGGTGGGGTTGTGTCTGATGTAGAATAAGAAGGGGTGATCTGCCATGAAGTGCTCTTCTCGTAACATACAGAAGGCCACAATAACTGCTGTAGCTGCTGCTGCTTCTGTGCCTTCTTCATTTACATCAACAAAAGCCTTGTGAGCCACCGCTGAAATGAAGAGGCCACCCTGACTGCTCATTCCTGTTAGATCAGCCTTTCCTTCCTGGAACACAGAGGTCATCCCCATCCCCATCAATGTTTCTGCTAAGGAGCTCTCATCCTCCAGTTTGAACTTTGGCAAATGCACTATGATGTCTGTATGGGTGTCCATATTGTTTCTGTTGGTCCATTCATGAAGCTTGTCGAGGGTCAACTCACTCTCCAGCTGTCAAACACAAATATGCAAATACTGTGAGTCTCTGTACATATAAGATACCACATATAATCAAGAATATCAGTACAAAAACTTTTTGCTGACCTTCAGCAGAGGGTCAGAGCCATCCTGTGTTTCCTCAGGAAGAAGGATCAACATGCTGAGCTCCTCCTTTACATATGGCAACTCCAGCACTTGCAAGCGGTGGTCATAGATGTAGTTGAAGGGGAACTTTTTCTTCTGGTACATCATTTGCACTGGTCGGCTCTCATTCTGATTGAAGACAGATACACGTACAAATGAGAGAGTGAACAGGAAGAATATAACTCTCTGTCAAGTAGGTATGATGTAGTACATAAAGTGTACTACTGCAGTTGTACAATATTTTGCAAACAAACTTTGATTTTGATTCAGCTCAGAAATGTTTCTGTATGAAATTAGAATCCCACCTGGTTCATTTTAAATGGCATTTCTTTAGTGTCTTGAGCATTAAATCTCTGCAGCCAGTTCCCTTTGAAGTAGATGGCATTAACCAGAGCTAGTCGGGTCATTCCAGTCACCATTCCCGGCTTGAGAAGATCTTTGATTTTATCTGAAAAACACAAGTTTGTTTCTGACTTCACATCTGTGGCTTTTAAAAAAGGTTCTCTTGCAACAGGTCCAAACTGATTCTTTTATCCAAAATAGAATTGATTTTCTCACTCTCAGTCTGCTCTTCCACCCATGTGTTAATGAGCTGTCTTGACTTGTCAGATGCTCCAATGAAGTCCACAGCCTGAAGGTCAGCATGGTACAGCTTCAGGGTGGAGTCCAAATACTCCTGCAGGACACATGACAACACTTTCAGCAAAAAAGAGGCCTCGAGAAAGACCTCAAGATTAGAAAGTTAAACAATGAACAGTTGAAATGAATGAAAAGTTAAACAATGAACACAGAGAACATCAAAATGTCTCATTATTAAAGGCAGAATAGACTCACACGTAAGAAGCTGAAGGTTTTCTCTCCATAGAGGCGGTTGGCCAGTCTGAGGATGTAGGAGGCTGATGGACTGTTGATTGATGAGGTGAGAGTCTCAAAATGAGAGTGAACATCAGAGACTGAACTGAAGGACAAAACCTGCACAGAGCAAAAGAAGTTCTCCTTTTTTAGCAAATTTTAACGGTGCTTGTTTACACAGGAGAGGTTTTGGAAATATTTTTACAATACTGGCATATTATCATAGATTTCTCAAAATCAAAAACCATGCCTGCGGGAAGACTGAAGAGCCTGTTCCGAGTACATTTATTGCAAGGAGTAAACTAAATCAAGGATTTTATCTAATTGTCATTGGTGTCTGAAGTCCGTTGACAAGCCAAGCATTTATATACATTATCTAAATGAGTCTGTAATTAAAAAAAATAGATGCAACATGCTCATGGTAGGCACAAGTTGGCTTTTGTGGCTACAAGCTAGAATATTTTCTTCTAGGTTCATTTGAGTTTTTTTCTTTTGGATTCTGAGGCGTTTATTGAATTGTAAGCTGCTTCTAAAAAAGTCACTGGTGGAGAGTGAGAGAACAGCTGTGATCATTTGTTTATATTTGTTTACATACTTTACTTCTCCCTCCCGGTCTCTGTTGAATCAGTCTCGCCCACTGGTTGTATCATAAACCCATAATCATTGCAAAACTTGCCATTAACATGACAGTCTTTGAATATGATCAATGCATCTCTGTACTAAGCTCAAACTATGAGCAAGTGTTTACTCTTTTGACATCTGGGCCTCGCCCATTACCCATCATAGGGTTCTTTTCTCTTCCTTGTCTTGGGTTGTGTTTTGTTTTCATGCATGATTTCCCAATCGCCGATTTTAAGTGTGCGTAATGTACCTACTTGTAGATTCACAATTACAAAAATTTATAAAATAAGAGAGGTACAATTTAAAATTTGACATAAGGTCTACCCAACCAATTCCCAAATTGCCTCTTTTGTTGATCTCAACCATTGCTGTCAGGTTATATTTCTATGGGAGCACTTAAGTTGTTATCTTTCTCCTTTTATCAAATGTGATTTAAACTTCTCTTTGAAGGATATATTCCTTTATTTTATCTGGGAATGACTATATGATCTTGTTGTTGATTTCTTTGTGTTGCATTGTAAATTTTTTATTCACAAAAACAAATTTCTTAACACTTTGCCTAGATTTGATGTCCTAAATGCTTTTAAAACTAAGCTGAAAGCAATGGAGACTGCCTCAATAATGTGCAATTGTTTTTCATAACCTGTGTTATTTTAATGTTTCTTTGTATGTTTATAATTGTGTAATGTTGTTGCCTCTTGGCCAGGACTCCCTTGAAAAAGAGTTTTTTTTAATCTCAATGGGTCTCTGCTGGTTAAATAAAGGTTAAATTAAAAAAAATTAAAAAAAATTATTGTAAAATCTCTCAGTAAGTTTCTTACGAACTATGACCACATTTTCCTTACTGGTTGAGGTGCTATAAGTTATTTGTCTGTTTTTTTCTTCTTCCTTTCATTTTTGTTGTTGTATTTAATGCAGAGCTGTTTCTTTTCTTGCAATAAAAAATAATACAAAAAACATTAGAAATAGACACAGCCCTGGCTTGTACTCCTGACACCTATGCATTATACCTTTGCCATTTCTTCAGCTGTATCTCCTCGGGCTCCCAAGTAGACCATGCTGAGCGCAGCACTGATGCTCAGCGGAGAAAAGAACATGTTTCCCTCAGAGTTGCTCGCGCTCAGAGCCCGATAGAGATCCAGAGCGAAGAGACTGTTAGCACGAGCGAGACTCTCCATGACTGATGACACTGCAAAAAGAGCCCAAGCATTATAATAGCACCATCATTTGTGAAACCATCGTTGCATACCGTATCGTATAGCGCTTCTGACAAAACGAAGCGTATCAGAACTTCAGACTGTTGTCCATTTTAAAAACCTAATTTCCCATTTGTTTCATTATTTGTAATAGTAGGTGTCTAGTGTATTTTACTCACGCGCAGTTCTGAGAAACGCGGAAGTCGCAAAGACGTAGCCTACGTTATTGTTTATTTCTAAGGGAAACGAAACTGCAGCTCTGGTTTTTATACATACATATGCATAGATTAAGTAGCCTATTACTTACATTTTATGAAAGATGCTTGTTCCAAACGTACGTCTGCGCGAGAGAGAAACCTGGCCCAGAGTCATGAGATATAAATGACTAGCAACGCCCATAATAAACAGAACTAGTCAAGTAAACTGCAGAAGTTACACATGAAGGCTAACAGGTGAGTCAGTCTCACACTCCCCCGCCCTTTTATTACCTTTTCAAATGCTTCCCTTATTTTACTGCATGATGTCGAGCCAAGTTCAGAAGTGAGTAAAACAGTTGTTGGAATGATTGAGTGTGCTTTCTTTGGAGAGAGAGAGAGAGAGAGAGAGAGAGAAGAGCGAGCGAGAGAGAGAGAGCGTGCACAATAGGAAATAGACTTTATGTTTTGTCAGCAACACAACACAGATGCATTCAATGAATGTGACAGCTCTAGACTAATCAGTTGGACTTTGTGCATAAAGGGTGAGTCACACTGTTGGATCAGAGGTTCTGCGCAATAAAACCGTCAAAGGCCTTTCACAATAGGGGCTGTGTTCATCAGAAATGCTTCTTCAGTCGTGTTTTTCTATAAAAAAAATATCAATATGGTTCTTTGTTTTTTATTGATCTATTGAATAGACTTGATTTATTCGGGATACCTGAGGTTTCTATTTTAAGAGATTACACCAATCATTTGGCATAAGGAATTATGAATTTAACAGTTGGCCGCCTATTAATATAGGTATATAATTAACTTAAGGTTGGCCCTACACACGCACGCGCACTCACAGGTTTGTTTTGCTATCTTAGTGAGGACATTCCATAGGCGTAATGGTTATTATACTGGACAAACTGTACATTCTGTCTCCCTACACTAACCCTACTCCTAAACCTACCCATCACAGAAACCATTCTGAGTTTGTACATTATTAATAAAACATTGTTTAATATGTTTTTAAAGCTATTTTAAAAATGAGGACTCGTGAAATGTCCATTATACAAATTTGTGTCTTCATAAATCATGAAAACAAGCACACACACACACACACACACACACACACGGGTTTCCATGTTTCATGGGACTTTCCATAGATATTATTATTTTTTATACTGTAAAATGTATATTCTATCCCCTGTAACCCTTACCCATAAACTTACCCACCTTTTTACATAAAAAAAAAAATCTAATATGATTTATAAGCTGTTGTCCTTATTGGGACCAAAAAAATGTCCCAACAAGGTCACAGATTTGTGGTATTGTTGCCATCCTTGTATAGGAATACCTGAACCACACGACGGGAAATTAATCCCATTTTGGAGTATTGTACTGTAATTTAAATACACATTTTAATATTGATATGCATAATAGTAGCCTAAATAAGGTGCACAGAACCCATGAAGACTCAACAGCAGCACATAAATTACAAAACTGGAAGGGATAGTGCAGGAAATAAATAACAAGGGCTAGTCCAACCAAAAATTAAACCTCTGTCAGCTCTCAGATCGCATTCTTCGTTCCGCCTGTTTGAACGTGAATGCTTGTACGTTACAGCAAACACAAGAACGGCATTTGGCTTGAAACTGGAGCGGCACTCCAATGTACCATTTTGGGAAATCTTAACATGGACACAATAGGGTTATAGGTTACATTAATATTTTTATTTAGAGGAAGATGAGTCCGTCGATGCCCCAGCCCAATGACAATTGTTAGCCACTAGATGGCAGAATTACTAACTTTTTGTAGCACGCAGATTTATCTATCTTATCTACTGTATTTTTGAAAAAAAAAATTTTTGCTTTTAATTTAACTATCACTAAGAACTTGTGTTACCAAAGTTTATTGCAAAATCACTAATTCAGTATGTCAACAACATGTGGAATATCAAGTTCTATGTGCTGTAGATGTTACACGCAGGCAGACAATCACTCACACTCTCTCTCTCTCTCTCTCTCTCTCTCTCTCTCTCTCTCACACACACACACACACACCATTGCTCCTCTTGAATTACACACAGACAGCAGCACTTACACGTCAGAATGAGATTTAAATAAAACTCATCCTGTCAGCACCATGGTTTGCTGTTTCCACACCTCATACTGCATGCATACTTCCTCCAGAGTGTGTGTGTGTGTGAGTGTGTGTGCTCGCGCACTGGATAAGGGCAATGTGTGTGTTTGGCGTTAATTAGCCAGTGTGTCCCCATGTTAGCTAAATCTGACAACCTTCCTTTGGGGACAAAAGGCAAATAGAAAACTGGATTCAAAAATAAGCAAATAATGTTTTGTCTGATAATACAAAATGCAAATGTTTTCCGATTTTTTTGGAAAATGATTGTGTAATAATTAGCTTCATATAAAACAATAGTAATCTACAGTATGTCCTCATTTCGATAGCTAACTAAATGTGCAAATATTGTGTGAAAGGAGAGGGAATTAGTCAGGAGAGACTAAAAGGTACAATTTGATTCCCTGGAAGTGAGAGGAATTGTGGGCTATGTAAATACTGTAAGTAACATTGCTCAGTGATGAAAGACAGGCAGGCGCACACAGCTTCCTAAGTGTACCAAACATCTGCAAATGTACTGAAACACTTACTTCACCAACACTCAGACAGACAGAGAGATACACCGAGACACATGCACTTTTCTTGACCTCATTCCCAAAACAACTAAAGAGAAGATGTTGCAAATGATAATTTATTATACATTATACTTATTATTAAATCAGAAATAATAATATAATATATAAATGAAACATTTTAAAATTTCTGTTATGTTTAAAAAAGTATGTGACCATGAAACTTTAGAACTCTTTTAAATGCATTACATGCTCATACAGGTTTATGAAAGGACATGAGCAGCTGCAGTTTGGCTTTGATCCTGCTATTTTCTATGAGAACACAATCCATCATATACAACTGCACAAGTGCCAACTCATAGCATAGCTAACCTATATTCCAACACAATAAAGGAATCTTTATGACTTTAACTAGGGATACCAAGTGAGAAGAGATCATCGCCTGATTTAAACAAGCTAAGGAGAACAGAATTTGACATGGTTCTTCTGTCTGGTGCTCTGTGCCTTTTCATTACTCTACATGTACCATTCTCAAAATGATTATATATCTGCAGATGTGGATTTGCCATATTGTCTAAATTTGACCTCTGGTGTTAAACCTCGAACAGCATTATTGAAACAGCATTGTTGCAAAAATAGTGCACATTTAAGTCTCGGTCTTTGGTCCATGAGGTGGTTTCTCACTGACGATTCAATCACAGCTGAAGGCTATAAATAATATGAGCAACAAGACAAAGGTTTATTAGACCTCACAAAGCCAGAGAGCAGGTGCTTTAGACTGAATTATCTCCAAATATAGTATAGGAAAATATTATTGCCATTAAACATTTCAGCTTATACTTACAAATACAAATACACTTCTGGTCAGTTCCTCCCCAACCATCCTAATGTGTATTTATGGGGCATTTTTTATGAATAGATGTGTGTTTTATCCTGAATATCTTTACTCTAAGATTAAGTTCTTTGGTTGGGTTTGTTGGCTTTTACGGTCATGAAATCGGACTTATCCACCGCGCACCCACACACAAACAAACACACACACACATGCGTACACAGGCAAGGGGAACACATGGCACTGAAATTCCACACCCTCTACAATAACACATTTAACCCCTTTCCCACTCCCTGCGCTTCTCTCATCCCCCCACAACCCTCCACCCCCACCTCACATTTACACTTTGACTTGTCTCTGACTTTGCTGACCTGTTTCCACATCCCATAGACTCCCTCTCTCCTTGCTTATTTTACTGTGTGCCACTTATACAGAGTAGACTATGTGAGCAAGTCACCATGTCTGAGGCTGTTCACAATTTTTTGGATAAACATCCTTGATATAAACTAGATTGTTTTACAACAAAAGGAATAGTAAAGGAAACACCGACTTGCAACTTGGGAGCGACTTGTCGACCAGCCTAATTGAATGTAAGAGGAAACCAAATGACTTTTTGTATATGTCTAAATATGCTACAATAGTAGATGCTCTGCAATGAAATATACTTGTATTGAATTAACAGATGCTGTAATGTTGCATTAACAAGCCTGTACATGTAAACACACATACAGCATGCCTAATGAATAATGAACTCTATCAAGATGCATTTGTGTCAATAAATGTTTGTGTTGAATCTATTGGTGTAAGATGAAAGTGCATTGAAGTATGTGTAATTTTACACTGCACTGTTATTACCATGAGGCAGCTGCAAAAGTGATGGTGTTGATACGAGATCTGAGATTAAACGTTCCCTGGTGCGTGTGTACGAGTACAAAATGGCTCCACAAGCTTTACAGTCATCATATTTATTTTCATTTTACAACAGACATCGAGACATTCCTTCTGAATTACTAAGAGTTTTACAGGTTCCTGACCAGCATAGATTTAACCCAATATGAAATATCCGCTATATTTGTGCTGTCCTTGCGTCTGTTGATCTTATATGGAAGCATCAGCCCAGGCTAAAAAACTCAACATATGTTATAAAGTAAAAACTGTCAATCAAAAATAATTAAGAAGAAGTGACGTCAAAGAAGCAACGTTCCAAGACATACCCTGCCAAAATCTCACTGAGTTCTTGGCTGGGGGGGGATAATGTAATGATATATTCTCACTGGGCCATATCAAAGGAACATCCTAACTCTAGAACCATATCTAATCTGTTTAGCAACCATGACCATTTCAGTTAGTGTCTAATTAAGGACAAAATACCTATCTGTGAATTTCCTATAGAAGTAATTTGATCAAAAAATTAAAGGCATAGTTCACTCAAAAATGAAAATCACCCACATGTTGTTCCAAATCCATAATTCATACTTTAGAACGTACTTTTTAACAGTCATAAATTCATATTCAAATGTGCCTACCCAGACTGTCAGACAGTATGCGATTTCGGACACAGAGAATGAGATTTTTTCTATAATGCATCATTTGAGGACTCTATGTACGTTTGCTTATCAATGTGTGATCGGTCTCTTCAAAAAACTTGGATCAAACTGCTTGATTCGAATGGATTTATTTTACTATCTCTTTATGAACATTTTGAACCATCAGAAATCCATCAGATTTCATTAAAAATATCTTCATTCGTGCTACAAAGATGAGGGAAAGTCTTGAATTTTCAGAGAAGGAAAAGTCAGAGTTTTCATTGTCATTTTTCACTTTAAGCAAAGTCACTGTACCTGTTCTGTACCTGTTCTAGAATTTCCACTAGACGACGCCCAACGACCCATTGGTAACAACCGGTTTGGCGTTATATGTGTGAAAAATATTATTACCTGTAAAACGGAAGCAAAGCATTGTTCTCTCTTGACTCACTTCTTTTTTTGGGGTTTCTTTATTTTTCCCTGTCTTCCTCTTTTACTTTTAACTGTGTAAACTGCTGCTGATAGATGAGAAATTGTGAACATTTTCAAACTCATGCAAACCGATGCAAATACAGTGATTCTGAAAATATGAGGCACAGTGGCATATAGCGTCTGGGTATGCAGGGTATGCATGTACATATGGGGCCGGCCAGATTGGGGGCCCACAGCATGAGCAAAAGCCCCCAAGAAGCAGAGCTCTGTCAAAAGAGCTCACTGCAGCCAATGATTATATTGTTCATCCAAAACATCACCGAAATAGTTATATTTTTTGTTTTATATAATTAAAGTTATGTTCTGGGGCCAATTGCATAAACTGCCAAGACTAGTCTTTCAAGTTAGACATCTTTTTTTGTTTAAGACTGTTCATAACTTTTTAAAGTCAGTTACATAAAAATGTCGAACGTTCTAATTTGATACTGAAAACTAAGACTGATTACCCCCAACTAACTGCCAGCTGGTCATACTAATTCCTAAGACACAGTCTTTACATAATGACTTTGTTTATGTAACTGGTCCCTCTATTATTCCCTGATATATTTTTCAAGGATTCAATGACATACATAGTGACATTATTGCAGGTGTTTTTCATTGCCCATTTTTCAATTTAAATTATTTTTCTGTCTTTATAATTTTTAGTTAAATTATTTGGACAGAGGTGTGTTTGTCACGTTCCTTCCAAACTTTTTTTTTTTTTAAAGTTTGAGAACCTATCACACTATCACACTCTCAGCTTCTGGCTTCATATATATGGACTGCAACAGGCAGAATGCATATAAAAACCCTGATTGGCTAAACAATAAATCAGATGAAATAAATCACTTATTTTTTTTTGTTTGTTTTTTTTACCATTTACAGAAGATAGAGTTGTGATTGGCATGATATCTCAGGACAGTATTTCAATGATATTTTTCAGAGAGTATTATATATTTATTTAGTACTATTCCATAAAATAGCATACAGCACTATATAAAGGGATAGTATCTCGTTAAGTGCTGACATTATATATATATATATATATATATATATGTGTGTGTGTGTGTATGTGTGTGTATAATATATATATATATATATATATATATATATATAAATGATGGCACAAACATATTTTTTTGGGTTGCGGAGAGTATCTCGGGATGTGCTGACAGAGAGTCAAAGAGTTTGCCTTTCATCACTGTAGCATAAGCCGTTCCAAGCCCTTTAATTGAGACTCTGTAACACTGCACCAGAGAATATGAAAGCAAGGCTAAGTCCACAGTACATAGTCACGCACTCATTGCACTGCACAGGACAAAATGCCAATAACATTGTCCAATAACACCACTATGAAGGTAACTGTAAAAAAAGAAAATGAAAAGTTTGCCTCTGTATATCAAAGTATTATGTAAAGTGACCAAAAGTGAACCTAAAATACAGTGTGACAAAAGAAATCCCAAACTAATAGAGAGGCAATAGTCAGAAACAACATTCTTACGTCATTATAGACAATAATGCTTGACCACAGGCGCCAGAGCTGATTGAGGCTTGTGTCTGGTTTGAAAATAGAGCGTTGTTCTTGTTGTTGGGGTGTCCCAGCCCCAGGGGAATCACTCCACTCTGAGACTTTCTGTTACCCCAGGGCAGATGGATCAACATGCTATGCACAGAATGGCATCTCGACTGATCCCTTGGAAACAGAACAACACGCTTAGTTCCTATCAGAGTATGTTGAGCTATAGCTGATATCTAAATGCAGCCTGGATCATTGGTGACAGATATAGTGTATAAATTGAGTTATGTGAAGAGAGTCTTTTGGAGTCCCCATACTTTTCTCTGTCACATTGTAGAAGTACTTACCTTTAAGCAAGACATAATCATTATTTTCCCTATGCATTGTTCAAAAGCAGTATGAAAGTAAGCAGTTCAAAATAAGGATCACCACCTGGGCCAAGTGCTTAAAGTTAAATACACAAAATGACCATCTGACCCCCATAAACCTGCTTATAGCTGCTCACCCCAACCATATGGATGTCAGCATTGACCTACACCTGTTCACTGACCCAAAACACATAACCATGAACTCATCCATAATGTGACACATTTCCTACCAATCTTTTCGTGTGTGTAAAAACAATGTCTTCTAACTTTATATCTAAAGAAAGACACTTAGACTATTGAAGACTACTTAAACTATTAGACTAGGGCAGGCGACTAGAAATAAAACAATGAAATCACTGCCATTCACAAATCCTCTCCTGTGCCCTCATGGGATAGTAATGAGTTCTGTGAATACAGACATATTAATTTTTTCACATACTGTTTTTTTGCCTACTATATAGTAGGGAAGTATACGGTTTTGGATGCTGCAATAGTACGCTAGTATACGGTTCTGAATTCATCAACTGTCTTCATGAGTGAGTCATTGAATCATTCACCGATACGATTCAAACAGAGAAACATTTACGAACAACACTATTATGTGTTGCTCTGTTAATTGAGTTGTGGCTTGTTTAGATTTTCGTTGGCGGAGCAGAATAGACAAAGTAATGGCAATATTGTCTAAAAAAGCTACACATTATTAACTTGTTTATTGAAATGTTATATGAAAGCAATATTACATTCAAAAATGACTGCGTATATTCAGCGTGAGACACATGCAATTGACAATTCCTCACGCTACAGGCTTTCAATTGTAAGTTTTATTACAAAATTCAAACAATATAAATAGTGACACATCGCTGTTGCCGCCTCAGTTAACTAATAATCGCCACTGGAACTAAAATCTCTTTCTCTTTTCAACTAGCCTATTTATAGCACAAATTAACAATAATAAAAAAAGATGAAAGATACAGTTCATCTTACTGAAATGTATCAAGTCTCATGTGATCGCTCAACAATCAGTGACGTCAATGAAACAGCTTGTAAGCAATGTCAATGTTACGTTTATGCTCCATGTGCTATTGGAGTTATCGTAAATAGGGCTACTAGTTTCCTATTTAAAAATTTGGACATGAATGACCCTGCAGGTCAAAATTTGCTGCCTTCACGAGCCCTCGGAATCATCGTAAATATGAGTTTCCTAGGTAAAAATTGCACATGAACGCTCTCCCATTTCGAAACTTGAATGCGATGAGCTCATAATTACGACTTCAGAATTATCAAATTTCTGATTTGATCGAGAAGGCACCATAACCTCAGAAAAGCCAATCAGTGTCCATAAACTCTATAGTAAAAAATGTAGTCTAGCTGAGGAGCATTTTGCACAATATATAAATAAATAAAATAAAAATTGCACTATTACATATTCATTATAGCCTATTTGTACTTTTATGTCATTAAAAAGTTATTAGAATGTCATTATCATAAAAACGGCCTTATGCAATTGTATACAAATTTGATCATCTTAATCTTAATTAGTAATGTACTAGTTAAAAGGGTTCTCTGTTTGCAACATTAGAAAAAATTTAAATGTACTAAAATGAACATGAACCTCCAGGTTCACACTGCAGGAATAATTCTCGCTCAGAGTCGGCAGCCCTGCTTTAAGGCCAATTGATGTGACTTCAGTGTAGTTTTGTCTGTATTCTTAGCTCTTTTGCCTATACTTTGATTTGTTAGTTTTTTTATTCCATTTTATTTTTGTTTTTAATTTTTTCTTCTTCTTCTATTTTCAGCTCAGAAAACAATACCAAGTTTTGCAGGAAGAGGGTGTGTGACAGGTCCAATAAAACAGCTGCTGTCCATGCACTGCATTTCTTAACAACAGAGCCATGGAGGGGGAGGAATCACGCGTCAAGGAGCTTGATGTGGGTCGGCTTGCATTTTTTGGGCACCCTGAACGAGTAGAAAGAATGCGCTGCTACTGGGAGCTCAAACACGTCCAACTAAACACTCTTGAGCAGGTAACTCCAACAGATATGTTAGGCGCACATCATTGGTGTGTATACACTTTCTTTTTTTAAATAAATTAATACTTTTATTCAGCAAGGACATAATAAATTCATCAAAAGTGCCATTTATAATGTTACAAAATGTTTCTATTTCAAATGAATGCTGTTCTTTTGAACTTTCCATTTATAAAAGAATTCTGAAAAAAAAATATTATTGTTTCCACAAATGTATTAACATCGATAATAAGAAGAAATATTACTTGAGCACCAAATCAGCATATTAGAATAATTTCAGAAGGATCATGTGACACTGAAGACTGGAGTAATGATGCTGAAAATTCAGCTTTTCCATCAGGAATAAATTACATTTTAAATGTACTCAAATAGTAAACAGTTATTTTAAATTATAATAATATTACTGTTTTTGATCACCTTGAGCTTTGGTAAGCCTAAGTGATTTCTTTCAAAAACATAATAAAATCCTTCTAACCTCAACATTTTATAACTGGTAGTATATAACCCAGAGTAAAATAGATTAATTGTTTTTGTAATATTTCAGCTAGTTGTGTTGCACTGTTTTAAATTTGCCCATAGAGGGGGCTGTATCACCATGGATCACACCTATTACAACAAAAATTCTCTTTCTGTTTTGCAAACTGAGGACACACTGTCTGGGTATTTGACAACATGCCACAGTTAATTTGAAAATAACTAGAAAATTCTTTCAAGTTCAACTTTCCTTTGAAACTTTAATGATTTCTTCACATACAAGCTATACCATGGTTATTTTTATAGAGATTGCACATGCACACTTTAACACTGAGTCCAACATGCACATGCCTGCACCCCCCCCCCCCACACACACACAAAAAAAGTACCAAGGTCATGTACACCATAAATGTGTACATGACCATCCAGGAGGGGGCGACAGTTCATGAAATATTTTACTGCATTGCTTGCTGACTCACCAGGCTAGGTTTTAGAAATCTAAGGCCTGATTTCACTGACAGGGCTTAGATCAAGCCAGGATTAGGCCTTAGTTCAATTAAGTAGCATTTTATAAACGTGCCTTGAAAACATTACTGGTGTGCAGGGCTGGGTAGGTTACTTTTAAAATGTATTTCACTACAGATTACAAAATACATGCTTTAAAAAGTAATTTGTAACGTATTTCGTTACATTACTCAAGTTTAGTAACTTAATCTAAATACTTTAGAATACTTTGGAATACTAATAACTGTGGAACAAACACAAAAAAGGTAATTACATGTTTTTATCTCACAATTCTGACTTTTTCCCTCAGAATTGTAATATAAAGTTGCAATTGTGAGTTATGAAGTCAGAATTATGAGATATAAACTCGCAATATTGAGAAAAGTCTGAATTATGACATGTAAACTCACATACTAAATTCACAATTGCAAGAAAAAAAATTAGTATGAGTTTAGTATGTGAGTTTAAATCTTGCAATTGTGATAAAAAGAAGTCAGAATTGTGAAATTGTGAGGGAAAAAAACAAATTGTGAGAAAAAGTTGCAGTGACCTTTTTTACAATTATAAAATGACTCACAAACAATTATCACAAAACATGAAAACAGTCAAAAACATGGAACTTAACTCCGCTTTTTCAGACTGTCAGAGTCAGAGAATCACCAATTACTGTTTAAATGACATTAAAATTCAAAGTAATCACTTTGGTAATCTAAAATACTTTTCAGATGTAACTGTAATCTGATTACCACCCATTTAAAATGTAACTGTAATGAAATACAGTTACTCAAATTTTGTATTTTAAATACGTATCTAAGTTACTTGTATTTCGTTACTCCCCAACCCTGCTGGTGTGCATCTTGAGACAAATCAGTGTCAGTGCAAGTTGCTTTCAGTTACAACAGCTCAAACATGTTTAGTCTGGGATATGCTTAAGCCTTGTCGGTGAAACCAGGGTAACAGTGTGTCTTGTGACCAGTATTAGGCAGTAACTAATCACAAGTCACAGCTTTAGTAACTAGTTACAGTAGTAATATTACTTTTTGCAGTAACTAGTAGTATAACTAATTAGATTTCAGTAGTAATATCACAGTTATCATCCCTAAAACAGCTCATAATTTAGTTACTTTTAATCCTTCAACTCCTACTGATTTGCAATTAAACAATCCAATAAATCCTAGATTTAGTTTCAAGATTTTCATGACTTGCACAGGCACATGATGTCACCAGTACAGCAGGCAAGCTAGAAATATGGAACAGCTTATATTCAGCGGATGGAAATATTGCCATTACATTAGTTTTGTCAGGTCAAGATGATCTGAACACCGTTGTGTAAGTTGTGACATTACTTTACTCTGGCATTACATGGCTTTCCCACCCACATCCTTCTGATCCTGATATAAATTAAATTACTATATAACTATAATATATTACTATTACAAATGTACGTGATTTCTTTGATAAAATACATCATGAAATATAATCGTATATGGGTGACAGAGAAATTATAGCTACAATTAGCTTCAAGCTACACTTGACAATTAATGAGAATAATACAACACTTTTACTTAAAAGTAATAAATTACAATTTGTAACAAGCCTAACATTATTTATAAAGTATGAATGATCATGTTTGAGACTAAAATGGTCTTTAGAGTTGGAATAACCCTTTTAACATACTTTGTATTTGTTATTTTACATATAGTGTGCTGTTTTTTATTTATTTAAAGTCTTTTGTGTGTTTGTGTGTCGTTGATTCGACATCAGTTTTCACTAGTTTTCACTGAATGTGACCATTTGAAGGAAACTTGCCTCTCACAAGGACAAATGATGAGACCCAGTTTCATCATAAAACATTTTTTTTTACAAAATGGTTGGTAAAGGTCTCTTGCTGGGATGTACAGTGTTAATAGCTTTTTTTTCATTGTGGACAGTTATTTGGAATTGGAGTTCTCCTGCTTATTTTACTGTATTTCACTCTTAATGAATTGTTTGAAATTACACACACACACACACACACACACACACACACACATATATATATATATATATATATATATGAGTCAGATGACCTATAGGTTGCAAAGTCAGAAGATAGGAGTAATCCAAGAACTGCAGTCTATTTAAATCAAATCGCTACTGTTACGGTTTACCCCCCAACATGTCTCTTATCACTTTGTGAGTGTGAGTGCACAGCCTTGGTCTTTTGAATAGCTGCGAGTGTGTGTTTGAATGTCATCGTGCACGTGCACATATCTCTAGTCTGATTATAGTAGTCACACATGCTGAGAATCCATGACAAGTTGTCGTTTCTCTTTAAAATGTTCTGAAGTATCAGTGGACCTGAGATAGGCTGGGAATGCTGCTTGCAAGGGCTGTATATGTGATGTGTCAGATTATCCAGGCCACGTGTTGTTCACCCCATTGTGAGTGTGTATGAGTGAGCACTTTAAGTGCTGTGTCTAACGTTAAAGGATACACTGAGTTCTGCTAACTGCCCTCCATTGCTGTGGAGCCAGAGTTCCACCTGTCCACCTCTCGTCTCACTGACTGACAGATGTTTTGCTCCTTATACGGAAGAAGGGGAGCGTTCTCTCCCGTTTACCCATGTCTCTCCTTTGCTGTGACTGCCCACCTTTCGTAATCTGTAGTTTGCTTGTACAGCTGATGTCAACAACCCGACCAGCGTTAAAAGAAAAGGAGAGAGAGAGTTAACGGGCTGCAAAATCAAAGTTAAGGAGTTTAAAAAAAGTTAAAGGAACTGTTGTTAGGAGGCTTGCTTGGTGTGAATGTAGTTGCCATGGAGAACTTCTTGCGGGATAAGGACCTTTGGATTGTAGGAAGTGTGTGTTTGGTTGCATCCATCCTGTGGAGACGATTTTGGAATTTATTTACATACAAGAGGAAAAGAGACACTTCACCAGAAAGTTCATCTGTTGACATTCAGGTAAAACTCATGAATATATAGAAAACTGCCATTAAAGTGCATTTAAATGGCAATTAAAATTTGTTTTGTGCTAATTCACTCTTATTTAATTGTATTTAAATGAAAATGTGATTTGCAATGTATATATAAAGCACTGTTTTTTCCTGTTTTTACTGTAAATATAGGCCTAAGTGGTTCCTCACAGCGGGTATTACGACATCTGTAAAGAAAATAGAACATAAAACTTAGTAAACTTTAATTGTTAAACATTATATAATGCAATAGTGTTGCAGAATGCTCTTATGAAAGAACGTTATCATGAATGTAGGTCTAATTAATTGAGTATAACAGAAAATGTAGTTTTGCTGATACTGATTAGAATGCACAGGTGATTTAAAAATTTAAATAGTGATTCATCCAAGTGCAGAATATTCCCTTACTGTTTATTTTTTAACAGCTATGACATGAGAAGTGAATAAGTTATAACAGACTAAGTGGTGATCATGGTCTGAACCTAAGAATCACCAATGGATATATTATAAATGTTTTAATGAATCTTAATAAATCATTTAATAAACCACTGAGTAATCACAATTATGATAACAATATTTTGAAACACTGAAATGACCGAACTGCACTGTTAATAACTTGTGAAAAGAGTACATTTATAAGGAGTAAAGATGAACTGTGATACACTGTCTTCCTTCTCTCATGTTAGTTTTTGACACCGTTGTAATTTGCCCTCCTACCCAAGTGGCATTTGGAATAACGTGTCTAAACCACAAACATCAGTGTTGCTTAGCACACAAGGTAATTTTAACTGTGACTTATTATAGTAGTAACTTGTTGATTTCTTTTTACATTTTGTGAAAAAAATGAGAAAAGGGAGTGAAAATATTCTCTTTTTTACCCATCATGCTTGAAAATCTATCTCAGGGGTTCTCAACTCTGTTCCTCCAGATCTACAATCCAGCTGTGATTAAACTCAACTACCTGCAACTTTCTAGAACTGCGTTTATGTCCACTTTTTTAATGCCCTTCCCTCGCTAACTACTCTCGTTCACTTGGATGTACGTCATTGCTTATGTTGCACGAGTGTTTAAATGGAACACCCTAAGCCCTTGATCACTTGTGAGTAAATTAAGTGCAAGCACTGCAAGTTGCTGTTGTGACATCACAATCGTGTTGCATTGTGGTCTAAAGATCTGCCTGAAGTGTACGGATGAATAGACTCGTTCCCTCGGTCAAAATTTAGGTATAACTTCATTTTCTACAATAAAGCAGCTTCAGTGTGTTCATGTTTTCATTTGCGGATGTCTGACCTGGACGGATTGAAAGAAACTAGTAAAAGATTTCCAGAAGGCGGAGCTTCCTTGCACACCTATCTATTACTTTGTCGGTAGCACAAAGGTGTTTACCAGCCATAGCAAACTTCAGATCAGTTTGCTTTACGATTTCTCTTTAAGTATATTGGGGCCTTAAGGGTATGTTTAAATGACAACAATGTACTAAAAATGGAGAAATTTTTACTTCAAGTTACACATACAAACGACAATGTTGTCAAAAGGATCCCCGTTCTCATGGATCGGCAAAAACTACTAAAAACACTGTATTATGCATGCCAGGCCAGTAGTTAACCGTCACTTTGTAAAGGAACACCTATAGACTAAACATGTAATACGCATGACATCACAGTTTTGACAAATTTGTGTTTATATCTCACATTTCTGGCTTAACAACATGCAATTGCGAGTTTACATCTCACAATTTTGAGAAAAGAATTCAGAATTGTGAGATATAAACTCACAATTGACCCTTCTCCGGCAGTTTGATTGACAGGCAATCTAACCAATCATAAACCCGGATCCGCCATTTTGTCTGACAAAGCAGTCAGGGGAGTTAGTAGATTAACGTTGGTGAACGTAAACTTGAACTTGAAAAATTGTGTGCACTTACGTCTTTCCTCGGTTGAAACAACATTCAACATTCCTTCTGATGTTCATTCATGTTTATTTGATGCTATAAATGAACTAGTATGAAGAGATGATCGGTTCACTAGCCAATTGAAGGAGCTACAGCGATCTGTCACGACACATTAAAGAGCCACTATACTGTATTTATTGTTTAAACTTCTGTAAAAAAAAATTACAATATGTTAAATGTGAAACTGATTCATATCAAAAGTAACCTGCTCTGTCACGTCTGTCGAGGCGTTGTCAGTGTCCTCTTTGCCCCACAATGTATTTTTCACTGCGTGAGAACATGACACATACTTGAGAACGCATGGCAGGTCTTTGCAAAAAGGGTCAACTGTGAGAAAAAAAGTCAGAATTGTGAGATTTCTTTTTATCTCTACCACACTGATCTGGCCTTTCAAATGATTTCACTCACAAAAATTCATTTTAAGAATCAAAGTTTTGCCATAAAAAATAAAGTAAAACTAGGCAGTGTTAGGAAAAGTCATGCATAAATGAATGAATGAATGAATGATACTCCTGAAATAACCTGTCCCTTTAGACCAGTGTGTGCTAACGTGAAAATTCTGGCTTAACTGAAGTCTTCTTGTCTTCGAGTGTGATTTAGAGGTGTCTGAGGAGTGAAAGAGTTTCATAATGACAGCTCTGCATTATGAAAGACTGTTAGTTGTTGGTTGTTAGTGTCAGGTGGCACCACGAGGACATATTGCGAGATGTGTCTGGCATCTTGCTCTCAAAAAATATTTAGACCTAAATTTGTGTTTGCGTATTTGAAATGAAAAGTTTTACATCGAATTGCATTACACAATTTTATTGCATGATTTTTTGAAAGCCGATATCTTACCTGTTTTGATATGTATGCCTGACAAATATGCATCAAGTTCATTAGTTTATGTTTAAACTGTGTAATCCGAAAGGATGCAATTTTATATGCAATTAAAATACATAAATCTTAAATTTAGGCCTAAATATTTTGAAATACCTGTAAATAAATATCTTTTTTTATATATAATCTTTCTTTGTTTTTTCTCTGGGATTCAGCACATTAGTATGAACAATATTCATTTGACATTCTGAGCAAAGACCTTTCATGTACTCTGGCAAAAACATGTACTTTCTTGAACATCAATTTTAGATTTTATTTATAAAATTATACGCCTAGTAAATCAGCTTTCAGGCTACCTCTCAGTTTTTGTTCAATCCTTCAAATCCTATGATACATATAGTTCTGCACAGATTTAAAACATTCTATAAATGTTGTGTTACATTCTATTGAGACCGAAAAGAATGAAGATTATCACTATGTTGATGAATTCTTGAACACTTGACTAATATAAAATAAGATTTATTGTAAAAGTTAAATTTGTAGCATTGTGCAGTATGGTCTTGAAGTCTATGAATTGAGGTTTTTTTTAGCACTTTTAAAATGTTATTGCATTTATAGCATAAAAAAGTAAATGAAATATTACTTAAAAATTACACAAAACCAAGCATTAGTTTTAGATATTAGTTGTTCATCTGCTGTTAATAAAAATATAATTTTTTTTGTATTATGGAGTCAGGAGGGGGTTTGGGATTCTCTGTTAAAAGGATAGTTCACCCAAAAATGAAAATTCTGTCATCATTTACTCTTAGGTTGTTCAAAACCTGTATGAATTTCTTTCTTCTGCTGAACACAAAAGAAGATATTTTGAAGAATATGGGTAGCCAAACAGTTGGACCCCATTAAATTCCACATGAGGAAAAGTACTATGGAAATCAATGGGGTCCATCAAATGTTTGGTTACTGACATACTTCAAAATATCTTTTGTGTTCAGCTGAAGAAATAAATTCGTACAGGTTTGGAACAACTTGAGGACGTGATGTAACAATGTGAGTAAATGATGCCAGGATTTTCATTTTTGGGTGAACTATCCCTTTAATGTACGTGAGCCAGCTGTTTCGTCAACTGAAGTGAGTTCATCAGTGTTTCCCTAGGACTCCCTCACATCAACGTGCACACACTCAACCAGTGCCAGCCACATATACTGAGGGAACAGGAGGAGGGGGGAACTACTCAGTGACCTTCCTGGGATAGCAAGTTTGAAGGGAAAGGGAGGGAGGAGAGAAAGGATGGATTGCATCAGGGGATGGGGGCATTTTGTTACCTCCCACCCTGAAATAGCCTCCTGCGCATGCTCTTTCTATATATGCATACATTGACAATGAGACACTAACTTGTGGATACATACATATTGCACACATATCAGTTTAAACCTCTCTGCTTACAGTTTAGGAGTGCAGTGTTGGTGTACACTTACTGGTGCACCTGTGCATTTGTTCTCAGTGTACATTTCCACATGCGTGTGCCAACATGACACATCTAACACATTTATATGGGGATTAGTTTTGAGGCATTAAAGAGGTGATTGACACTCAGTCTCTTCAGGTAGTTAAAAAGGTATTCAGCAGCAGTCTGACTTTATGGGCTGTCATCGACTTCAGACTGTTTTTTCTAGGGCAGGGTTGTCACACAAGGACAGAAACACACTGTGCTGATATTCAGTTACATTTTTTAAAACCAGGAACTGACATTTCATATGCATCCTTAATGTTTCTATTAGGTTACCACAATGTAGATTTCTGGGATACAGTATGTTATATATAGTCTCTGCCCCCTTGTGGTGGATCAGATCAACTGTCAAGAATTTTGCATTTAACTTTAAAATCAACAAGAAATATTATTGAATCAAATATTTATTTATTTATTTCACAATGTACTGACAAAAATGAACATACAAGAAGCTTTTTGCTCATAATCTTAGCATTTAACTTTAAGGAGTTTGTAGTATTTGGTTTTGTTTTTAACAAAAACACTTGAGATGGAAAATAATTTTATAAATATCAGTTTATTTCTATATATAGTATATAGAATATATTGAGATAGTGTGTGTGTGTGTGTGTGTACAGCTTTTTCAAATGTTTCAGTAACCTCAAAGGTTTGATTACAAATTTGTAAGAGTGTGAAAAATTTTCATTTTATGTGATAATGTTTTTTTAACGATCTGATTGTCTCTGATGTCTTTACACCATTTTTTTGTAACTCTGAAGTTATGTGGCATCTGCTGTGACTGTCAGAGAGTTTATGCAATCAGTCTGCAGCTGCTGAAGTACAAATTATGTCTCTGTGTGTGTCCTCTGTTTGTCATTCTACACATATTCTACACGCAATATAATCCCCAGCTCTATGCCCATCTTGTGATCATCTTTTCAGGGCCGTCATATCATATTCCCCCATTATGTAACACACGCAACGCCATTACATTCTATTCCATCTTGTTAACTTTCTATGTTTGTTTATATACCTCTTTCCAAGACATGAAGGAAACATTAGTGCTATGTACACAGCTGGTCAAATAATTAAGTCTTTTTAATGTTTTTTCTCTTATAATCTCTCCATTTATTTGATCAAAAAAAATTATTATTATTATTTAATACATTTTAAAATGTAATAAATTCCTGTGGTTTTCAGTGTCACATGATCCTTCAGAAATCATTCTGATATATTGAGTTGATGCTCAAGAAACATTTCTTATTATTATCAATGTTGAACATCACGGTTTACACAAAACTTGCAGCAAAAAACATTGATATGAACCACTGAGCACCAAATCAGCATTTTAGAATGATTTCTGAAGGATCATGTGACACTGAAGACTGGAGTAATGATGCTGAAAATTCAGCTTTGCCATCACAGGAATAAATGACATTTCAAATATGTGTAGAATGGATATATGTAGTTATTTTAAATTGTAACATTTTACAAAATTACTGTTTTTACTGCTTTCAAAAACATTCAAACATAATAATTATTCCAAACCTTTGACTTTGATATTTATGGGAAAGCTTTAGTTTCTTTAGAGTGCCAGTGGTTAAAGGTCATGAGTCTCTCTGTCCTCACAGATTGAACCCGTGTGTTTTATGCAATGAAATGCATCTCTATAGCAAAACACATTCCAGCATAAACATTCATAAATGACATTTTGTTTCCATCTGTAATTAAATCACAAATACACCCCAACACACAAAGGAATGTGAGCACTTAGTATCTTTTTATAAGCTCTTGTTGTCAGAATGGTGGAGCTCACTTCACATTATCAAGTTCCCATTCCAAAGGTGCCACCAATCCTCCTGAGATTACTGAATGTTCAGTGGCTATTAATACATCAGCCAATCAGAAAACAAACCATTACTGCTCCAAGCAATCAAGTGCTCTCTTTTAATGAGGTGGCCTATCGCATAGTGTGACACATAATGATCCAGTCTAAAATAAGATTATTGTATTATATGTTATCGGTCGCCTCGCTTAGCTGTTTTGATAATATATACAAGCTATCGAGTGTCAGTATAGCGTGTAAAAAGGCTGTTTAGTGGGACTATATCTATCTGTGTATGGGAAAAGTATACTGTAGCACCTGTTAGCGTGCGTTTGAGGATTGCCTCCACTCACTGTCATTCTCTTTACTTGTGTGAATTCTGATTCTTTATTAAGTTCGTATTCCTAGAAGAATCGAAGTTGGCTGTCAGATTCTTGTATATTGCATACAGGAAGGTGTTGTGTGACATTACATATGTGAGCTGGAATGAATTTAAAGGAAAAATCCTGTTTAAATACAAAAAACTTTATTACCGCATGCAGACCGTACAATTTCAACTCACTCCTCAGACTGTAATTTTTCCATGAACTTCCACAGCTTTTCTAAGAATCGATGGGATTTTAAAAAACATTTTTTAGAAATGACATATTTGCGAAGAATAATTTATAGCCAATAAAGTATTTTGAGCTTAACTAGAAATTTCCATGACTTTTCCACAACTTTCCCAGTTGTTGATGATTTAAGATTTTCTCAAAGGCTAAACATTTTATAAATATTACATTTACAAGGAGTAATTGCTTGTCTGTTAAATATTTTTTTAATATAATGTTAAATATATTTAACAGTCCCTGATAATTCCACATTGTGGCAAACATTTCTGGGATTTCTGTCAACAAATTTTCTTTCCTTTGCAAAAACTGGCTGTAAGGTACTGTAATGTGCCCGTTCTTATCCGTGATGTTATTAGCATTTTTCTCAGCTCAAATTCAATATCTTCATAGAGCTTCTCAGAACAATGAGACAGAGGAACCACATTGAAAATAGACCTCTGATCCATTGCATTGTCTCAACAGCTATTCTGTCCCAATTCTTCAGTAGACACCTGCTCTTGTTCAATCAAACCCTTTCGCTTGGCTCATTGTGTTCCCTAGCCTGGAACGAAGTGATCAGGGTAACCGACATAGCATACGGACACAGACCCTTTATCTGAGGTGTTGATTGTCAGTTAAACAGGGGAAATCTACTGGTTTAACAGTCATTACATTTAAAAGTTCTATCAGCGGTGTTTATACGTCACTCTTTGAGTCCATCAAGCTCTATTCTCGCACCCACTCTTGTCTCAGTGTCTTCACACCTGGCACTAGGATTCACACTCTAATCGTACACATAACAGTGACATTACACTGACCAATCGCACACCGGCCAATAGGAAGAAGCATGATGACTTCTATAAAAAGCATTGGTTTTGAAGCTAGAGACACCAGACGGATGGATAACAAGAGAGAATGAGAAGGGGAACCAGTGATCTTTAGGTTGGAAAGCATTGTCAAGAAGACGTGAAAACAAGTTAAACTTCTGTTTGTCTTAACCTGTCTGTTTCATTATGAGCTCTAATCTTGTGAAGTCTCTTGCTCGGGTTTATGACCCCAAACCACTTCATGCTCAGAAACGATGCGGAAGAGCCACAGCGAGAAGAGCTTCGCTTTCTACCTCTTCACCACTTTCTGAGAAGCCTTCATCAAAATCCTCCTCATCTTCTGCTCTTGTAAATATTGAAGGACAAGTCAATGATCTAAGTAGTAAGATGGACAAACTCCTCGCCTTGCAGGAAGCTTCTCTGAGACGACTGGATGCCATCGATCAAGATCAAAGATCAGCTACAGGTGAACGGAGCGTTGAGCAGATGTTGTGTGACGTACGTGTTGTCATAGAAACTGTCCGAGAGAAAGAGGAACAACAGGATCAGCGACTTGATGCTTTGGAGCGACTGGTCAGCAGCATTCAACAGGTTATGAGTTTCATTGCTGAAGTGTTGAAACACTCAAGATTGGCCGATCTCTTGAAAAACACACACTCAAAATCCAGCAGCAGGGTGAGTTTAAATGTTTTATGCACCAATTTAGTGTTTAAATGTTTATAAGCACTTATTTAGATACATATTCCTGAAGTACAGAGGAAAATACTCAGACTACAGTGGAAGAATCAATATTTTGTACACACTGAAAGGTGCACTATGTAGTTTTTTCGTCCGCTAGGGGTCACTAAACAATTCAAAACAATTACAAAGTCGTAGATTGATGACACAGTGAATATGGAATCATGGAACTTGTCGTCATGCCGATGGATCTAATAATATTTATGGGGAAATAATGTTTATGGATGAGTGAATGCATGTTTTTAACATGACTGTGGTATGAAGCTGGGCGTGGCCAAGAATCATGGACATGATTGCTAATAAGAGACAGATATCAGTGGCACACGCGAATCCTGGGTGATATAAAGAAACGAGGACATTTCATTCTACCGAACTACTCATAAGTGCTGAAATACTACTCATACATGTCAGTTTATTTGACGAATTAAAACTGTGAGGTAACGCACTATCATAGCTTACACTATCATACTAAACTGTATTTGAGTGTGTTGAAAGTTGTAATGTTTAGTATTAGTTTGTTGTCCGTATGAGACTTAACAGTAAGCTAGATCAACATTAGAATATCATACTGATGATATTGTAACATTTTGTCGTGTTGAGCTGTATAAGATTGTTTAGTCTTATGTTGCCTACATTTGCTTACCTTGTCTAATATCGAAAGTTATTACAAAGTTTGTTGCAAAGCTCTCGCTATCTCAGAAATGCCAAGCCGATATTGATCCTCGTTTTATTTCTCCTTATAAGAGAGGGACGGGACACTATTTAAAATTGTGATTTTCTCTGAATTTACAAATTCTTGGAAACATTTAGTACGCAGCTGAACGAAATATATAACACTTTGCAAGTGGTTTTTGGAAATTTTAATATAAAAATTTCACATATTGTACCTTTAACCTTAAAATTCTTTGGCAATACTATTCTCTAAAGGGCTTTTCACACTTAAAATAGTTAACCCTGGGTCTGTCTAAACCCCAGTTAAACTGAATCATGCGTTATCTTGCTTAACGTTTCACACTGCTCATAATTTACCCCGGGTTAACAATTAATCCTGAGTATTAATAAATTGATGTTTCACATTGAACATTCCTAAACCCTGGGTTAAAGGTTCTTATTTGCATATTTGCGGTGTCAGTGTCATTGATTGGATAAACGATCTGTTTACATTGCTCTAGCATAGTGCATCCTCGTATTGCTATCGAGTTTATACTGAATGGACATTTCGGACTATGAAGGTGAGAATGAAACGTTCCTTTACCCTGGGTTAAGCGTTTTATATTGTTTTATGTGAAATAAATGTTAAAAAGGTTGGCTGCATATACATTAAATGTTCGTTTTTTCTGTATTTTCCAAATGAGATTGTTTTGTATCTAACTGCACTTCCAACAGGGGATTTTCTAGAACTTGAGTAACCAGGTTCATTGTCTTGTCATTGGCTTGAGCCATTTATAAAACTGATTGACTGATGACATGATGAGTGATTCTCAGTTTCAGCTCAAGGACACTCACTGCAGATGGTTGTGTGTGATCAGAAATATCAGGTTCATTGCACGTTAGCAGCTCATTTGAATGAAAATTCATATCATTGAATATCTTGAAAGCAGGTGCTTTTATGTAAAGGTGTTTTAATAAATGATAATCTTGTTATTTACAGTGGTTAGACTCTATTTTATTATCAATTTAACATTATTGTGGTTCAAAATAGGTGGCTTTTCAGAATATTTATGACACCTCACTCGTGACCATAGACTTGAACTTATGTAAAGATGCTCTTCTTTCTTTCTCTCTTGTTGTCTCATTCTCTCTAGTTCAGAGAAAAGGATGGGAAGGAGAAATCTAAAGTGTACTCAAAAGGGTTAAAAACCCAGAAGAAAAAGAAACCACTGGATGCATCAGGTGAGAAAAAACACACAGTGGGGTTCAAAAGCCAGAAATCACATTGACAATCTAGGATTCAAAATCAAAATTTGAATCTTGAAATAAACAAAGATACTATGACATAAAAATGAAGAAATTTGGTGCAATTTCGTTCACTATTTTCTCCCATTATTTTAGTCTTTGTATATATGTACTAATTTCTTCCCCTTTTCCAGACTTAGTTCAGACTGGTTTTGAAGAACTGCAAAAGCTCAATGAACAGAACAATCAGCTTTCTCAATGCACAACAGAGACCACAGCCCACACAGCTGCTCATCTGAATCTTATTGAAGAGGATCAAAAAGGAGAGAGCTACAAGGAAGGAAAGGGTCACAAACAACAGGCTGCAGTGGAAGATGAGTCAATAGAGCAAGAAATCGTTTCTGAATTATTGCAGATAAAAGAAGAGGATAAAAAGGAGGAAGAGGAGGGGTCAAAGAAAGAGGAGGCTATTTGGTTATCAGAGGAGAGCCAACTAGCTGCTCCAGATTCATCTGGCCAGACCGATGAAACCATTACAGTCACACCAGACAGGTACATCCTTAATATTTTGTTTAACAAATGACTTTCAGATAAAAATCAGAAGTATTTATTTCAAAAAATATAAATATGCCAAAATATTCCATTTAAAACTTCAAATACAATTAATGTATGTATTGAATTATACTTTGAGGTATATTGCAAAACTAAAATGAGATGTACTTTATACTATATGCTTCTCTTTTAATTTATATATATTATATTTATGTAGCTCTGAAGAGAATCTGGAAATAGGTTTCAGCACTAAGAGGCATGTGTCTGACGAGACGCTGACAGATGACCTTAAAAAAAGCCGAGTGGAGGAGGCGTCAGAGGAAGAGGATAAGGAATTAAAGGAGGAAGAGGAGGCAGGACTTGAAGCTGCAGAGGCAGGACCAGAGAGACCAGAGGAGGGGACAGAAGAGGAGAGGAAAGATGCCGAGTCAGTAATTGACGAATATGTCATTGGTAAGAAATTTGGTGTAAGTCTGAATATAATGTAAATATATTTCCCTTTTGGAGTTACATATTCTAATCTTTCCCACAGATTCTTCCCCTCCCCCACCTGCACCATTTGAGCACCGTCTAGTGACACCAAAAACCCAGCAGATTACCAGCTACTACACTATCAATAAAGAGGAAGTTCTAGGAGGGTGAGTTACAGTAGATATTAATATTACATTATATTACGTTAGGTTTGTTATCATTGCAAGGAATTTTTAAAGCAGGATGCCGGCGATATTAAACCCATGGCATAAGCTAGAGACAGGAGATTAATGTGAATTTCATTTGCGGTCTTACAAAGAATGTGGGAATTTATACATTTTAAATGGATTGTGTTTGTGAATTAAATTTGTGTTTTTTATGTTATTATTGTCTTATTTTGATTGTAATAGAGGACGCTTTGGAATGGTGCACAAATGTGTAGAGAAATCTTCTGGCCTCATATTAGCAGCCAAGATCATCAAAGCCAGGAGTCAGAAAGAGAAGGTAAATGCCTGTATTCATTTTAAAACATCAGTACTATGACTTCAAGGTAGTGGTTCTTAAAATTTTCAGCTAAAGGATTAGTTCACTTCAGAATTAAAATTTCCTGATAATTTACTCACCCCGATGTCATCAAAGATGTTTATGTCTTTCTTTCATCAGTCAAAAAGAAAGAAATTATGGTTTTTGACCAAATTGCAGTTTCAATGCAGCTTCAAAGGGCTCTACACAATCTCAGCCGAGGAACAAGGGTCTTATCTAGCGAAACGTCATTTTCTAAAAAAAATAAAAATTATATACCTTTTAACCACAAACGCTCATCTTGCACTAGCTCTGGGATGCCCCACAAATTACGTAATCACGTTGGAAAGGTCACACGTGATGTAGGCGGAAATACTGAGAAGTGTCTACTTGTGCAAAGTCTAAGTCAAACGGCCTTTACAAAAATAAATAAATAAATATAGTAAAACAATGATGCCGGAAAATTTTGAAGTTGAATTTAGAAAAAGTTTTTCACTCTACTGTGGTACTTCCGCCTACTTCAAATATGACCTTTCCAATGTGATTACATAATGCATGGCGCATCGCAGTGCTAGTGCAAGATGGCATTTGTGGTTAAGTTTTTTAATTTTTTTAGAAAATGACCGATTTTTCCGATAGATAAGACGCTTATTCCTCTTCTGGGATCGTGTAGAGCCCTTTGAAGCTGCATTGAAACTGCAATTTGGGCCTTCAACTAATTGTACCCTGGTGAAGTCCACTATATGGAGAAAAATCCTGGAATTTAATTAATTAATTTACTTAATTTCTTTTTGACCGAAGAAAGAAAGTCATAAACATCGTGGATGAAATGTGGGTGAGTAAGTTATCAGGAAATTTTAATTCTAAAGTGAGCTAATCTTTTAAGTTTTAGTTTTTATCAGCCACTTGGTGGCTCACAACTGTGTCGTTATAGTGCTGAGTCAGTAATTTATGTACTATAGTATTTATTAATATTTATGAGTATTTATTACTAAATATTAACATTTACATTTTATGTTATTTCAGCTTTATTTCAATTAACAGAAATGATTTTAAATAGTTTTAGAATTAGTTAACAAAACTGGTCCACGAACAATAGTGAGAACCGCTGCTACTATTTTAATTGTATAGTAATAATTTTACATACATTTGTGTTGACAGGAGGTAGTAAAGTGTGAGATTGAAGTGATGAACCAGTTGAATCACGCCAATCTGATCCAGCTCTACTCTGCCTTTGAATCTCGACATGAAATCATTCTAGTGATGGAGTAGTAAGTTGCATCCACAAACACATCAAAGTGTCTCACACACATATATATACTCTCTCACTTACTACATCTCATTCATGCTTTCATTCTCCTAGCATATTTAAGCATATTTCACTTCAGAATGTGCTGCCAACATGTATTGTGTACCCCCTAGTGTTGATGGTGGAGAGCTGTTTGACCGGATCATAGATGAGAACTATAAGCTGACCGAGTTGGACACAGTGCTGTTCATCAGGCAGATCAGTGAAGGGCTTCAGTATATGCACAAGATGTACATATTACACCTTGACCTAAAGGTACCAAACACATTATTTTAAATAATATGTAATTAAAACAGCTGCATAAGAAGAACAAGAAGTCTGAATACATCTTTACTGTGTCAACAGCCTGAAAACATTCTCTGTGTCAGTCGAGAAACAAACAAGGTCAAGATAATTGACTTTGGGCTTGCAAGGAGGTTAGTATTTGTATCTGTGTTTGTGTTTACAGTTACTTTCTTTTTCCCCATCTTCATGAATCTAATGTTTTTCTCACATCGATTTATTCTTCATCTTCCTTTCAGATATAAACCCAGGGAAAAGTTAAGGGTGAACTTTGGTACTCCCGAGTTCCTGGCTCCTGAGGTCATCAACTATGAATTTGTCTCATTCCCAACCGATATGTGGAGTTTAGGTGTCATCACTTACATGCTGTGAGTCTGTGGTCATCAATGAACAATCATAATTATACAAAAGGAGGTGTTTTGTGAAAATAACGTACTTATGTTTGTGTTTCTAGGCTCAGTGGCTTGTCTCCGTTCCTGGGTGAGGATGATAATGAGACACTAAATAACATCCTGGCATGTCAGTGGAGTTTTGAAGAGGCAGAGTTTGCCGACATCTCTGAGGAGGCCAAAGACTTCATCACACGCCTGCTTGTGAAGAGCAAAAGGTTTGTGTGTCCCCAGAAATGGGCTAAATCCGATGAAAATCTGCCTTCTAAAAAGTTATCAGTATGTTTGTGTTTTGATGCACGTTTCTTTTTTTGCGCAGTTGGAGAATGAGTGCATCCCAGTCCCTGAAACACCCATGGCTTTCAGACCGAGCTCTTCACTTCCGTCTTCACCATAAGGTTAATAACAGCTTTGAGTTTGTGAAGTGAATTAACGCAAATGAAAGTAATTAATGAACGTATTTCCCTCACAGAAAAACAAGTGTCACTCTTCACATGCCCCTCCTCCGGAGGGCTAAACAGGTAAGAGATGCACACAAACACACAAAAGACACACAAAGGAAGTCCTACCATTAAAGTCCACATGAAATAAAAAATTCGCTCTATCTGTTTTCTTAACGCGTTATATAGATCTCATTGTGAACAGTTCATCCATGCATACGTTTATTTTTTAATGATTTGACTTTGTAATGTTTAATCAGAATGTCATAACTGGACCTTCCGGTTAAAATGACACACTTTTGGTGACATATGCAGGACTTTTCCAATCATTTAGTCTGCTTCATCTCACCCTTGCAAGCTCACGTTCATCTGCCTCATTTTTTGAGCGCAACATTTCCTAAAATCCAATTAACAACTGATGGATGGAGCCAAGTCCTACATTTTTTCACCCCCGATAATCCATTACACACTGATGTGCTGTATGTCACAATATGGGAAAAAAAAACTGTTGCTACTTCCTTTTCATTGTGACTTTAACAATTAGCCAATAACAATAAATGATAAAACTCAATTGATTACACTTTGTATGTCATTGGCTGTCTTGAATGATTAACTTCACTTATGGATAACATTAATTTGAATGTTTTCTGCAGAAGTGATCTGCTGGTGCCGTGGTGACAAACTGGACCAATACTGTTGTACCTGAACAACTACACATCTGTTTAATATTACAGTCACATACTGTACTGTACAATGTCTGTTACCTGCTTACCTCAACCTCAAGCTAAAACATCATACAACACATTACAAATACTGCTCCTCTTCCTTGTAACTGTCTTTTGGCTGTTGTCTTATAAAAAATACTACAGACAGTTAATACTTCATTGATTTTGTCTCGCATGTGCACTTTATAATAGGCCAGGATTGGAGGAAGTATGTTTATGGCTACGAGTGCAAAAGAGAAATCTTCATTCATACTTTATACGCACAAATGTATCGAGTCTTATCATGGTAATGTTCTGTACGTCACTGGATTATGGTAACATTTCATTCACGTGATATTTGTGAAGGCATTAGAATTTGGTTTTGACTGAAATTCACACAGGGACTACCGTACTGTATTTTACACTTGAAAGTCTAGAACCCTTAATGTCAAAATCCTGCAAATGATTTTTGAATGTTATGTCTTTTCTGCCTTTCAGGAGGTCTAAGTGACAGAGTTTGGAGTTTGTCTTTGTGCATGTACCTACTGTTATCTGATACAAATAGCCATGCCCCAAATACACCTCTCACTTACCAGTTAATGTCATATAATGTCATTTAGAGGGTTCCCTCTAGGGAAAATGTATTGTACAAAACGAATTGTTCAGATTTTTTTTTTTCCTTTGGTGACATTTTTAAGCTTGAAATTCGAGACTGGGACGCTGGATCCAAGACTGGCTGTTTTCAGCAACAATATGGTCTTGCTCACTCCCTCTCTTTGTACTAAACATCTCACCTTCCATGAAGGCAAATGAAAAAAACAGAACACTACCTGCAGGTGAATTGTGTGTTTTGTGTGGTTCTATATATAAAGATAATGTTTTGCTTTGATCACCCTGTCTGATGTTTACTTGAAAAGCTTTCACAATATATTAAATGAGATAAACTTTACTGTACATCAACTGATGGCTAACAAAAGTAGTGTTTTAGATGAGACTTGGATTCTGAGTGAAAGCTAAAAACCATGTGTATCACGTTTTGATGTTTGAAAAGGTCACATTTTTAACCATAGATTTATTTATTTTTATGTTTTAGATTTCACTTTCTTTACATGTGAGCACTGGATTGATAAAGCCTGAAATATAATAGCTCAAACTAGCAGGAAAATAAAAAATATTTCAATACTTTCATATATTAATATATTAGTTCTTGTACATTGTTGTAAGTGCCTTATGTGGTGTATGTGCCTTAGAACTTTAAATATTGACTAAATTAAAATATACTAAAAAAAACCAAACATTTGATTGTTTCGTTCATCCTTCCTCTGCTTCTTTTATATGTACGTGCATTGTGCTGTGTTTCCCATTTCACTTTATTTTGTTAGCATATTTTTTTCACACATGAAATATCCGAAATTTAAAACCTATATCTACGGCTATGACGCAATCAATGAGGAGCGGTGTGAACCTAATCCTCCTTTAGTGCCTAAAACCAGCAAATAGAACAGCAAAGCTGCAAGCAAGGCTATTTTTCAGCAGCAATTTAGGCCTATGAAAAATATATTTATCATTTGTTTTAATTATTAACATTTGTTATCGAATTATTATGAAAAGACAATGTAAAAAGTTTTAATTCCTCCACAACTTCCAGTCCTTTAGGGGCGCTGTGATCCACATAAGCACTGAGCCTACAGCATCTCTCTCCTCTTTATTCTGGGGTGTGTACGTCACTGGCGCTCTGGTCTGTGATTGGTTGCTGAGTGCAGGTTTCTGACGCGTCCCTCAAGCTGCTGGAGTTTCGGATGTGTTTGCATCCAAACGTAATAAAGGACCGCACGAAGTGGAACCTAACCCGTAGACTCAGTCCGAACCGAAACCAGCTCCAGACAATGGCTCAATGCACAGCAGCGTCGTCCAGTGTTGATGTGAACGGAGACAGCCAGACGAAGAGGAAAGTGGCCATCATTACAGGCATAACCGGTCAGGTAACGTGAAGTATCGTCTCTACGTATGCGACGCGATGGTATAAACGGATAGTTGACCCAAAAATGAAAATCTGTCATATTTATGTAACGTTACCCATATGCTGTTCCAAACGCGTTTGACTTTCATTATTTAGTTTGTTTCTGTCAGGCAAAATGACATCCTCAGTCACCGTTTCATCAGAGGGAAAGAGAGGCTGTCAGTTTCTAGCATCCCGTCTAACATCAGGACGAGCAAACAATGACGGACAGTAAAACAAAGAGACAGTTTTATCCTAAACATATTTAAACATACTTACTGTAATTCTAGATGCCCTTGCTTTCCTTTGTGTTCTTTGGTAACCTTTGTAAAACTATAACTTTAATGCTTTAATATGGGCTTATATTAGCTTTATATATTTCTGGCATTATTATTAATATTATTTTTAGTGCTGTCAAATCGATTAATCGCGATTATTCGCATCTAACATAAAAGTTTGTGTTCACAATATATGTATATAATTTTTTGTATTTATATAGATTATATAATTATTATATATTTATATAATCTATATATTATTTATATATATATATATATATATATATATATATAATTGTGCCATTGTGTTCACGCACTCATCAGATATGTCTGTGATTGGCTTCAATGATCAACGCTTCAAAAACATTGTAAATAGACATCAGTGACCCTCTTCACAGATACAAACGGGAGGGTTTGAAATCAGGCGTCTATTGCGGACCAGTCCACTGATAGACACCTGCTTTCAAAACGCTTTTCAAACTTCCGTGTGCTTACAAACGCTTCCTTGCGTTGATCATTGTAGCCAATCGCAGACATATCCGATGAGCCGGGAACACTCTGGCCAATCAGAGGTGTTTACGAATCTGCTCAAGATTGCTCAAAGCATCACATTTTTAAAATTTCAGTACCAAGTCGGTACTTTTTACAACTGTAGTATAAATATTAATTAAATATATATATATATATATATATATTTTATTGTGTATATATATATATATTATTATATATATATCGCCTTTTTAATTTCTGAAATATAGAGTAGTTTCATGATCATGTGGTAGTTTCCTGACTCATTGCATAAAGACAATAACTGACAACTAAGCTTCACTACTGCCAGCCTCACAACATTCTTCCTCTCAACACTCTCTCCACCTTCGATACCACGACTAAAGTGCCCTTGAGCAAGGCACCTAACCCCTAATTGCTCCCCGGGCACTGTCGCAATAGCTGCCCACTGCACCGGGTGTGTGTTCACTGTGTGTGTGTGTGTGTGTGGACTTGTTCACTACTCACTGCTGTGTGTGTGTACTTGGGATGGGTTAAATACAGAGCACCAATTTCGATTATGGGTCACCATACTTGACAATACGTCACGACTTTCATTGTGTAACTGATGATTAATGATTAATTTGAAGTTATGTATCATTACTACGGAGATAGTAGATACACACACACACACACACACACACATGTATGGTGTTTGACTTTGTTACACTTTAAGCCAGATTTGTTATTGTGAGTGTGAGGTCAGTAAATTCACTTAAAATTTTTGTAGTTTTTATTTATTTATTTTTTTTAAAAAATACTTTAATTTACATTTACATTTACATTCACATTCATTTAATACATTCACATTCATTTAATACATTCACATTCATTTAATACACACATTGAAGTGCTTCCCACAGAACACTAAAGGTGTTTACTTGTGTAATAAAATGCCATCTGTGTGGCATGCATTATGTTGATTGTAATTTAGTTCTTGATTAACAGGAAAGACCCGTTTCTTTCTTAAAAGACTTAAACGTTCAGAGTTCGTTTGTATGCATGGGGTCAGGAAATTCTCGCATGACTTGAATGTTTACAGTATGTGGTGTTTAACATTTAATATTAGGACACTGAAGCAGGAAGTTCCTGGTTCGTCTCACAATAAAAGCTTCAGCTTGGGCGGAGGGCAGCAAGCATAATTTATGAAAACGAAGTCAACTGTCAGAATGCAGTTTGCTTGATGACCAGCAGAGGGCTGTCGAATCACAAAAATCTCTCAGCGTATTTGCATGTTCTTTGTTTGCTAACGAATTCTGTCCAATGCAAAAAAAAAAAACTGATATTATTGTTAGTGTAGTTTAGTTCTCTTCTCACATATTTCTGAATCTGTTTTTTGGGAACTAAAGTTAGACTGCATTTCTTAGTATATTATAAAGCTGGCCTTGTATATATTGTTTTTAAAAATACATTTAGCATAACATGGTTGCAAATGTTTTTGAATAGTTTTTGTAGTTGAATAGGCTACGCTAGAAAACGGACCAATCGGCTAAAAGCTCGATGACTTAAGCAACGGTACAGCAACGACTTTTGATTTTATAATGTGCATATGTAGAAGATGATTATGGTTATTGATGTGCTTAGAAACAAAAGATGAGTAGACCAAACTTTAAGAGTTCCCGTTGGAATTAACGCTCACAATTAATTTAAATATATAATGAACAAAGTTCATGACAAAAAAAAGTAAAATAATCTTATTTTAGATAGATGGAAATAATAATAATAATTGACTTGAATTGAAATAACAGTGTGTGTTTAGCGTGTCAACGGGACGGAGTGGATTATTTGAGACAACTGACAGTATCTTCATGGGAACTGCAGTTTATACATTTTCTATTATAATTTAGTGTTGGTCTGTCTCCAGACATCCCTTCCTGGACGCACTTTACCGCCTTTGTGAAACGCATTTGCTATAACCGAAATGAATAGTGAAAGCTTTAATTTTGTCTTTTTGATGTACGTACTTAATTATGTTAAAATTGTTGCGCCCACTTGTGGTTCATAATGGAACACAGAGCCATTTGTTTGGAATTGTGCTTTGATGCGTTAAAGAGAGCTTTTACTGCGGTCACTGTCAAATGTACGGGATCTATTTTCACACAGACAAATCAACACGCATTACGTACAAAATCAGAGATGTTACGTCACAGACAGAGAGACTGACTCACGGACTGTTTTGTTTGGGCAAATTAAGTGAGCTTATTTGATTAGCTTGAATTCTTTCCTTTCTGGTTTTCTTAGCATAAATGCGCCACAGTTTGCCATTAATAGGGGCTATAGATTTATCTTTATGTTGCGTACAAGGGTGATTGCAATGGAAAGTTATTCCAAATTAGCCAGCATTTCTAAGATGTTTCGCACATGTGGTTTGACTCAAAACAAGAGATGATTAAGCATTAAAAAGTGATTTAAGTTTATAATTCTTACATGAAGTTACTAAGATGGGGAGTTGCAAGGTAAGCCGGTGTTTGTGTATGCACAGACTGGTTGGAATGTCGTGTCCATCTAGGTTTCCTGTCTATGAACGTAATCTGCGGGAAACAGGCAATGTTTCCCAGCAGTCTCAGTGTGACGATAAGCTGCTTTTTATCAGGGTTAGGAGTCTGCGCTGCAGTTGGCACAGCTTGTGTCACACACACACATGCACAGAGAGCCTCAGGTGGTTGGACACAGAACGCTATGTATGTAAATGCCCAGTGAACGGTGTGAAAAGGAAACGGAAATGTATCTTTAAGCACATCTTTTCCTCTGTGGACACATATACTTATATACAGGCACACACATGGCTGTAGGAGCTTCTCATTTTTTCCCAAAGGTCTTTGGGACTCTGCCTATATCACCCCAGCAGGAAGTAGGGGGCGGAATGCCATGGCCGGGGCGGAATGTTCCAAAGTTCTAGAATGTGCGGTCGGGAAGTATGAGAGGGGGAAAAAGGGAGAATGAGAAGGAGACGAGAATAAGAATGAAAGAGGCTCGGGCAGGCCTTAAAAGTTGTTTGTTTTAGGTTAAAACGTGTCTTTAGGGTACAGCCGTGTCACTTTTTGACAGTCAGGTGGATTCAGCAGCTTAAACTGAGCTGTCAGACTTGTACTGACTGACATGATAGCGTTGTTTGCTGGATTAATATGCGTTTGTCTATATGTGTGATGCACCCAGATGATTCAGTAAACTTGTATTATGCTGGCTTATGGTGTGATATAGCTTGTAGGCACTCCTTATTTGTTAGCCATCTTGCCAACTGTTTTCCTTGCGTTCTTTGCAGACTTTGTATGGAGCTCGATTTGGTGAGGAGCTCTTTGCCGTTAAAGGGATAGTTCACCCAATAATAACAGTTCTGTCATCATTTACTCACCCCCATGTTAAACCTGTATAACCTTTTCTTCTTCGGAACACAGAAAATGTTTTGAAAAAGGACTTTTTGTCCATAAAATGGGGTCCAGTGTGGCAAGAACAGTTTTACGAAAGATAGAGAGTCATACAACTTTGGAACGACATAAGGGTGAGTCTCGACACGAGCGTGTACGTGTTCGAAATGTGTATTTGTATAATGTAGGCGTGTATTCGCTGTGGTCTGGCTCATGAAATTCAGAAAGAAATGGTCATTGTTGCAAACTCTCTTGGGTAATGCTTGCCGTAAATGTGTGTGTGTGTTTCTCAAAACCCAAAATAATTTTCCCTCTATGTGGTTTCAGGATGGATCCTACCTGGCTGAGTTGCTGCTGGCTAAAGGTTATGAGGTGGGTAAGCCAATGTAACCCTGAAAGACATCCTACAAACTCATCAGAATTCATTCCCACATTCATCTGATGCAAATCTGTCTCACTGTCTGTTAATAATAAAAGAAAAAAGTCATATTTTCAAAAGGATTTTGTTTAAGAAAAATAAGAAGTTCTTATTTTTTCTGAATACTTTGATACTTTTTAATAGAAATCTCAAAAGAACAGCATTTATTTGAAATGGAAACATTTTGTAACATCACTATTGATTTTAATGTGTCTTTGTTAAATAAAAGTAATAATTTCTTTTTTTAATGTTCTCAAACTTTTGAATGGTAGTGTCTATACAGTCTGTTTAAAATCATGTACAGATGAGATTAAGACTTGAATTTTTTGGTGTTTTGGACAGGTTCATGGTATCCTTCGCAGGTCCAGTTCTTTTAACACAGGCCGGATCGAACACCTCTATCATAACCGTCAAACGCATACAGAAGGAAGTGAGTTTCAAATCCATGCACCTGGCTGTAATAATCATGTTTGTTTTGTTTTTAAATGCATAAATGTCTTCTAACTTGTGTAAAATATCACTAGGTATTGGATCCTCTAAGTGTTGTAAGTTTTTCATTCAGTATTTTTAATTATAAAACCGTATAAGTTTTTCATTCATGTTTTCCGTCTAAATATTTAGTCTAAGCACTATTTGGATGGTAATTATTTATTTTGGGTGATTTCTGAGAAAAGCATTGGCACAGCTAGTCCACAATAAAAATAATGCATCAAGACGATTTGGGTGGGAATACTAAAGTACAAAATGACTCTGGTGTTTCTTAATTTTACCATGAATTGTCTCCTGAATGGTGGGAGAAATACATGTACGATTCAAATGGTAATAAAGTCGCTGACTAGTCACTAGGTAAAATAATTGCCATCTAAATAGAACTTTAGTCTGTATCTGGTTTTGAAAGGTAAAAAGAAAGCTGAATTAAAGGCACAATATGTAATTTTCGCGGCTAAAGGCTGAGAGTCTGGGACTTTTTACATTGCGGTTTTGATAATGCTTTTATGCCACTGTCAGATGCTGATGCTTCTTTCCATTTTGTTTGTTTTTTTACGATTAAAATTTTGTTTAATGTCCACTTCCTTCTTCCCTGAACTTTGTTAAAGTTACGTATGATCACTTAAACTAACATTATTTTATGTCAATCTAATGAAACAGCCACAAGTGCTGAATTACTACTCATAGGTCACTTTATCTGACAAATTAAAACTGGGGTAACACAGCGCTATTTTACTTGGTCAAAGCAATCATACTAAAACTACGTTTGAATGTGTTGAATGGTATGTTAATGTGTTTACTCGGTGGATGGTGTGAGACACTTGTTGCACACTGCAGTAAGCTAGAATTATTATTATTAATAAAAGCTGGATGACTTGTTGCTAAATGGCATGCAGTTAATTTTAAAATATATTTCATGATGAATAAAAGGTTGTATTACTGTTACTGAGGCTATGTGAGCTACCTGACAAAATAGCATTGTGTCTAAGGCGTGAACAAACATGTTATACTCGCAGTAAACAAAGGTCTTACGGATGTGGAACGACACAAGGGTGAGTAATTAATGATCGAATTCTCATTTTTGGGTGAACTAACAATTTAAAGCTTCTTTCGTATTTCCATGGTTTCTACCGAAATGGAGGGTAACGTGGATATGATGTCATTGACAGGCGACGCGGTCCATTAAACACTGATTAAAATAGCTGATTTCTCTGTATTTTAAACATTGTTGGAAACGTTTGGGATGATGTATACAAGTCAACAAAATATATAACGTATTGTGCCTTTAAATAGAATGAAATTCAAAGTTTTGCTCTAAAACCCAGGAACAGACTCTTTATTTCTCTGCAGTAGGTCCGGTGATGGGGCAGCTATTTATATATTTTTGGGAAATACTTTTCTGAACATTTTAGACATGGTTAGGATCTTTTTGTATTGAGTCTGGTAATTATCGCTTGGGGGACAATCTTTAAACTTGAGCAGATGTGGAGGATAAAACTCTTTCTAAAACTTTCCAGTAGGCATTAAAGCTATATCAGATTGCTTTATGTGAAATAAAAAAGTATTTTACTCTGTCCATCATAGACATGAAGTTGCACTATGGGGACTTGACTGATAGCACGTGCTTGGTGAAGATTATCAATGAAGTCAAACCCACAGAAATATACAACCTGGGAGCGCAGAGTCACGTCAAGGTAAAATGCCCTTCTTCTCTCTGTATTTCTCAACCACACAGATCCTCTTTGTCTGTCGACTCTCAAACTCTCCTTCTGAGCAGAGTTTCACACACACACACACACACACACGCAAACTGTTTCATAATGACTTTGGTTTCTTTCTCAGTGTCTGTGAGGTGAACAAATGACCCCATCCAAGTTATACTTTGGAAAGGAAAAAAGTTTTAACAAAATACAGAAGACTTTCTTTCACTCTCTGTTCTTTAACCCACACGCCTAATGTCTAGTCATCTGGGATGAGGTCAGGGGCTTGTTAGTCAGAGTTGGCCATCAGATGGTGTGTGTGTGAACTTCTGTGTGGGTGCTCCACAGGCTGATTTATGGGAAATAAGCACAACCAGCAGTTAAAGAGAGGGAGAGGAGGGGAGAGAGGAAGATGACGGAAAAAGATCAAAAGGAGAATGAGACAAGACAATGCGGAGGGATATGAATGAGATGTTAATATTGACATTCTTTCAGTTACTCATGATGCTGTGATGTTCAGTCACAGGAAAAAACAATTAAATGTGTTGAATTGATATTGGAGAGAAATAACAATGTTATGTTTTTGCTGTAGCCTAATATGTTTTAACCAGACAAAGAAAATTTCTGAAATGCTATAAAAAAATCATACTGACCAGGAGTTAAAGGATTTGTTCATCCAAAAACAAATTGTCATTATTTACTCACCCTCTTTTGCAAAAAGAAGAAAAAGTCATGTGGCTTTAATAACTGAACTTTAATTTTTGGATAAACTATTCCTTGAAAGACATAAAACGTTTTTTGAAAAGCGTTTATCTTATTATAAATACATTATATATATATTTACGAAAATAATGATTTCAGTCAGGATTTCAGTTGGATGTTACAGACACAAGATTATATTATTGGTTAATATAATTTTATCCCACTTATGCTGCATTTGTTATGTCAGCAAACAAAGTAATTTCGGAGGCATAGAAAGTTATGTTGATGAGAGATTATGGCAACTTTTATAGAATAACATGCAAGATGTATCATCCACAATAAGACCATGACATTTATTAAGAAAGCAAATAGTCAATTTTGATTTCATGTTGTCAAGCTCAATCATAAACTACACAGAATGCGTTTTTGCATTCCACTGCGCAGTTTTTCTATTATTTTTATATATGAACATGTACTAGACGGACATGTTTGACTGCTGCACTTTTTTTTTGCAGCGTCTTTGTGCCTGACACAACGTTCTAAAAATGCGTTGCACGAGTTCAATAAGTTCAAGTTTTAAGAAACACTCCACTTCCCTGCATCTCACAAAACATGTTCTGCGTGAATTGCCCTAGAGCATTTTTTTTACCACCTAAAGCTTTCACATTATTTAACCCTTGTGTTTGATAAATAGTGGCCTCAAAAGCGTTTGGATGCTTTTGGACACTCAAACCACTTGAAAATGTCTGAATGTCACTGTATTTGGTACAAAATATAAAACCAACCCACAATGGTGAACAAATGATGCCTTCCTTAGAACTAATCCAAAGTCATTTTTGGTGGATTCATTCAGTTCCCCTTAAATTCACACAGGTGTACTAGCAGAGAACTACGATTAATGTTTGTGAAATATTTAGCTTAAAAAGTGCATTTGTGCCATTTTTAAAAAAAATAAATACTAGTTGATTTGATATTTTGTTATATAATTCAAAGACATTCATACATTTTTAAGTATGGCTTAGCTGTTCAAATACTTTTTAGTGCCACTGTTTGTCTAAAATGATTCATGAGCCTTAATGGTTGGTTTGTAAGGATGGAAAGATCCAGACAGCACCTGCAGGCTCACACTGAACACGTACAGTTAAATACAGCAGCTGCCGTAATATGGAACTAAATAATTCAGATGGAAACTCACTGAGAAACATTGGCCAACAGACAGGCATCCATTCTAGTAATTGGGAGGTGTTCTGGGTGTCCCATCAGGAGGATCATCTGCTGTGATGACGGATAACAGCAGGATACTCAATGTCACAATGGGACTTTAGTACAGCTGTGGCTCTTCAACAAAGAGAATAAAAAGTACTTTAAGTACAGACATAAGACTGCGGGAGAATAGTTCATATTTAAAGATTGCTGTCATACTGCGACAACCGCAATCAGGATTGCTATGTGGAAAAATAAACATGCTTGATTTAATTATACCATCGGTTTAGGCTTGTTAACTTATAAATGTATGTGCTAGCTGGGAATGTTCATTAAAGATAGGCGTTTCAATCAGTGCCCGCAGTAATGAAGTGGTAGATCACTGCCTACTCTCTGATTGTCGTTTACATTTTTTACTCGCCACACTTTGTTTGGATATGGCAAAAAGAGTGGCAGAGAAAACACATACACACACTTGCTCGGTTTCCAGTTATTACACACAGGGGTCAGCAAAGTGCTATTTTGCTTGAGAGTGCCGCTTTGGCGGTTTTTGTAGGTTATTCGTTTATTCTTACAGGATGTGCCTGTTTTAACTCCTTCCACATTCTCTTTTTGTGTGCATTTGTAGTCAAATAAATATGAAGGATGTACGACAGAAAAACAACAAGCTGTGATTGAAGTAAAATGGTCATGGGGTAATGGTCTAATGTTGCACAGCAAAATGTTGCTCTCTGTTAGTATGACTGATTTATGTGGAAATTATTATTATTATTTTCTTTAATATATAGTAGAGTTTGACACTATTCCACCTTTTGTCCAGTTATTTGCTTTTTTGATGTTCTAATAATTTATATATAAATTTTTTTTTTGAAATGGTTAAAATAAATTATGGCAATAGTTAAATTTAATCAAAGTATTTTTTTAATATACTCACAGTGTAACGTACAAACGTACACTGTGTATATATAATATATAATGTGATTTTCATAATAATAATAATATAAATTGTATTTAATTTACTTGCTATATTCAAGGGACAAATATAATTCAGCAAGGACACATTACGTTGATCAAAAGTGTATATATATATATATATATTATATAATCTGTTTTAAATAAATGCTGTTCTTTTACACTTTCTATTCATCAAAAAAATGAATAAATAAATAAATCCCAAAAAACTATTAAGGAGCACAACTATTTGCAACAGTGATAAAGTATTAAATCGCCATATTAGAATGATTTCTGAAGGATCATTGGACTCTGAAGACTGGAGTAATGATGCTGAAAAGTTCAGCTTTACCTTCATATGAATAAATTACGTTTTAACATATATCAGAATAGAAATTGTAATGATGTTACTTTTTGTTGTTGTATTTTGGGTCAAATAAATGCAGCCTTGGTAAGAACAAGTGACTTATTTCAGAAGCTTAAAATATTTTACTGCCTCCAAACTTCTGAACAGCTTCTTTAAACGCAGTAGTACTAATGATTCTGTTTACATTGTGTATAAAATGACATCCAATAATATAAAATCTATCAAATCTAATAATTAATTTATAATATTAAAATGGAAAACCTACAGGGCAGCACCTGTTAGACATATATTAACAATGTGAAATATGACATGATAACAATAAAATAACACTGAATTATTCAGGTGGGATATACCAGCTTCAGAAGGTCTGTGTGTGCAAACACAATGGAGAGATAAAGGCTTTTATTTACATGTGAATGCAAACTGTTCTGACTGTCAGGATGTTGTCTTCAGCATATTGTTTGGTGACAGTTAAAGAAAAGCTGTAAACCATGATGTCGACTCAATGTCAGCGTGCGGCCACGGCTTTACTACAAAAACAGCGCAGTGTGTTTTACATTTTGATGCTTGTACAAGTTTAAACCTTGCGGTTATTATCAAATAACCACAAATGGAGCTGCCTTGTGGGATAGCACACTACAATTAGTCACGTTCGACCACATCAAACTTAGAGCACATGATATGAGTTGAAGTGGCATTTTTTTTTTTTTTTTTAGCTGAGGGAAGTATTTGAGGGGGGAAAAAATCATAAATTAATGTACCCTATTTGATTAGAGGAACTTAATGCTTAATTTAATTCTTTCCCAATCACATTTTGACTTTTTTCTTTAATGTTAAAGTAGTTAAGATTTAATTAAGAAACAGAGAACACAAAATAACATCTGTGGTATTTGGGCTAGTATTGTTCTGAGCTGACCTCTCCATCAACTCCAAATGATTTGTATGTTTCTCTTCGACTCCGAAAGTCTTGTTTTGAACGTTTTTTTAGTGTTTGCATATATATCTCTCTTATAGCACCAGCAGAATCTGTTTGCGCACAGTGTTAGGTAGGGTGTTTGGCATGAGCTTTGTGTTTGTGTTTGGATTAGTGCAGAGCTGTAGCTAATATACAGGTGTTGGACTGGAACGTTGCAGTGTGTATCATGTTTTGTGTGAATGTTTTTGATGTGTAATGTAAGTGTTGTCTAGAAAGACTTTGGCATTGCATACATTTTTGTAGACCGATGTGACGGCAAACTCCAAATAGAATGCTGGTTTGAATGACACCCTGAAAGATAATTCTACATTGGCAAACTGTAGCTCAAGAATCATTTCCGCTAATGACGACTGTACTTTTTAATATGGTCTCCGATGCAGTGTAGGAGACTAAGACTAACTTTCCGTGTTTCCTAATTGGGTATCTAGAGGATAAAAGCGCTCTGGTTTCACACAGACACACAGGTAATTGCTTGTGTAAATCATTCCACTCTTTTCACCTGCAAAAACTGACGTCACTGCCAACAAACAGGCCTTTATTCAGTGGTGTTACATCATGTTAAAAACAAGATTTTGATTTATCTAAATGACTGCACCTATGAAACTAGTGATTAATTATGAGAGATAAAATCTTTGCACTGCCATTTCTGTCACTCTTAAGTGTTGGAATACAGATGCATTTTAATCACATTTGTAATAACATGCTTATCCACACACTGGGAGCGGTAGAAAAGACAAGTTATCTTTTCTTCTGTATTTGCTACTCAGTACTAATCATTATAATCATGTATGTTTTTACAGATAATTAAATATATTATATTATTGTCAGTGGGCCATTTTTATTTATTAATTATTCTATGTATGTTTAATGAATGCCCCACCAAGCATTTGTGTGCATATTGCGTTGGCCAGTTATAGCATGACACTTCATAGTTTTGAAAAGAGATGACCCAACAAATGTGTCATCTTTGGATATTGGCATCTTGAAGCACATCAAGCAGTGACATCATTCATCCAGAGATTAAAACAGCATTATACTTGTCAAAAAACAAAAACAGTTTTGACATCTATAGTCTCACATAAGCTTTGACTGTTTCACATTAGGCAAAAGAAACGAGAGGAAGATCCGTCATATAGTATACATTGTCTTTTTGGCAATATTCAGTCCAAGAATATGGGTTAAGATGGCTTGACTTATCAACATCGGCTCATTTGAAATTTTGGAAGGAGTCTGATTTACACTTCATGGTACGTCTAAAAAATATGCCAGTCTTTTTGAATCACAGGCACAAGCACTCGACACATGATTGAGAGGTGGAAAATAGCCGTTTACAGAATAAAAGCAGGTATTGCAATGAACAATTCATCCTTTGTGCAGTGTAAACGGACACATTCCTGTCTCATGCCCTACCCTAAAGCAGTTAACATTTGTCAAGAGAAGCATTTATTATATACTTGTTGATTATGTATATTATTATTTTTTTATTATTATTGCCGTTACATCAGATAAAGATGTTGAACAGAAGTAAGGGATGAAAGAATAAAAATAAAGAATGATAGTTTGGATCATAGCATTACCAGAGATGTTGGCTCAAGTGACTGGAACACTAAGATCAGGAAATATTTAGCTGCAGATTAGTATAATAGAGTGTGATTCCAAAGTAAACTCTAAAAATGATTAATGACTTTTAAGATTGTGATAAATGTAAAGTGGGATGCAAGAGAAGAGGTTAAATTCAAAAACATAAGCCACCAGTTATCACGTGGTACAGAGAAATGTTATTAAGCCTCAACGTTTGTATTTTACATCTTTTATTTCATTCAGATTGGCGGAAAAACCTCAAAAAGCTCCCATTGTGTTTTTTCATCTTTCAGAAACTGGTTCTTTTTTTTTTTCTTTTCTTTTTTTTTTTTTAGCTGTGCAAGTTATTGCGCTCTCTCTGGTGCCACTTGTCTGCATGACCTTTAGATCTGTACTCTGTAAGTTCAAGATATCCAAGCAGGGCTCAACAATAAGGCTACATTTTTTTTCCCTCAGTCAGGAACATAAATATAGATGTTTTAATGAAATCTCAGACATTTCTGTGCAACTACCACTTTGTCGCATCAAAAAGTGCATAAATAGATGAATTGAGTGGTTTTGTATGAATTTTCTGAAGAGACACAATCACTTTATATGATGAACAGATTGAATTTAGGCTTTTATTCACATATAAACATTGATCAGTAAACATAAACGGAAGCATAAACGTGCTTGCTTGACATGCGAGAACAAACCTCATTGCTTGCTGCTTCTCGCACGTCAAGCAAGCATGCTTGAGCTTCACTTTAGCAAATTAAACAGAAACTGAACAGAGTCTGTGAAATTAAATCTGTTCATCATATAAAGCGATCGTGTCTCTTCAGAAAATTCGAACTAAACAGCTCAATTCATATGGATTAGTTTTACAATCTCTTTATGAAATTTTTGAAGTATCAAAGTGGTAGTTGTGTACACTGTCATTGAACGGACAGAAATAGTTCAGATTTCATTAAAAATATCTTTGTTTCAAAGATGAAAGAGAGTGTTATGGTTTTGGAACGACACGAGGGTGAGTAATTTATGACAGAATTTTCATTTTTGAGTGAACTAACCCTTTAATTTTACAATATATTTTTTATTAATGACTATAATATTTATATAATATATATATCAGTATATGTATGTATGTATGTATGTATGTTTACTTTAATTTGTGTTATTGTATTGTACTGTATTGTATTGTTTCATGTTAGATAACATTACCTCTGCAGTGTATTTAAATCACAATTTGCAGTAGCATGTTCAATATAACACAAAGAATATAATATTTGCGTTTGCAAGTCATAAAAACAAGGGGGTAAGAAGGGTGACTGACTGGACAGTAGGTCTGAGATTGTGAGTTGGATTATTTCAGACAGGTTAGTGGATGGCATATGATGACAACACACATTTGGGGGGAGGGAAATTATATGGAAATGGATTTGGTCAGTAGACCAAATCTCTAGACACCAAGAGTATATAATTACAGCTATTTATAGCTTGGGAGCATTCATCATCTTCTCTCAAAATATGCAGGTCATGCACTCATATTTGATATTGTGATGTTTTTGTGTTAATCAGAAGCACATTCTGCACTGCTCAATGCTTTTAATGCAACAAAACTGAGGTGGATGCTCAGCGATGCATGGCATTGTCAGTTTCAACGTTGTTTAGTATAGGCTGCTTGACGCACATATAAGCACACACAATTGCTCCCCTCATTCTATTGAGCTCATAAATGACAGCACCTGTCAACTGCGATGACACATATGCTGTGTGTGTGTCAGAGAGTTGGTTCAGTCAGAGACCACTCACATGTGGTAGTTGTTGGTTGCTGTCAGCGCAAGGTTAACTGTCAACTGTCAGGAGCTGAACAGAACCTTGTGTGTCTGTACTGTTCTCAAGCAAATTAAATAGCATGATGAAAAATGTGTGGTCTGATTATATGGACTGCACTGTACTCGTTCAGCCCAAACCTGAACACCTTTGGGGTGAATTTAAATGCCGACTGTGAGGCGGACCCCATCACCCAATGTCAGTGTCTGACCTCACTGATGCTCTTCTGTCTGAATGGTACAAATCCCGCAGACTTGTTTCAATATCTAATGGAAGGTCTTCCCAGAATAAATAAATTTGTTTTTGTTTTTGCCTTGCCTTTGAAACACTTGGTGTATCATTTAGTTTTTGTTTTAGTAAGTTTATTTACTCAATATATTTTAAATACATTTTTTATTTATTTTTATTTTATTTTATTTATTTATTTATTTTTTTAAATAAATAATTTGAAAAATAAGTTTTATTTTATTTAATTATTTTACCTTTTTTATTTTAATGTTAATTTATTTTATTTAAAAAAAAACAAAAAAAAAACAACATAAGGGATAATGTACATCCAGCCGATTGTTATCTCAGAATAAACCCTGACGGGATGATCAGGATTAGTCTTGCATCTGAAGGGGTTTATTCTGAGATAACAACTGGCTGGATGTACATTATCTCGCTTACATGGCTACTTGCCACATAAGTAAATAATTAGACACAAAATATTGATCTCAGTCGAAATATTTTATTAGCTCTTTAAACACAAAGCTTCCGCGGAGAGAGCAGTTGCTAGCGCGGCAACTAGATGGACATTTAAGGGATACGGTACAATCACACCACTTATTAAATGGCATTTCGGTACATAAATAATTATGGGGAAAAGAGATATTGATATGAGATGAAACTCTTTTAAAATCGTACGTTTGTTATCTTATAATCCAACAGCGTACAAAACAATAGTCGCAAAATGGCAGCAGCTGTGTTTGTATGAAACAAGAGACAGCGAGGCCACGATACTGGATGACATAATTAAAAATTAAATTAAATAAAATAGTGATAAACAATATTTAATAAATATTGATATAATTACAAATTAAATACAAAATATTGATTTGTCTTATTGGTTTTAATACTTTATTAGCTCACCAAGCGCAACGCTTCGAAGAAAAACTGCTCCTAGCAAGCGTATAGCTCTGTTTATTCTACAGAGCCATGTAATAAATTGAAATAAAGTTCAATTTTTTTCCGAAAAATAAAATTCATGCATTTCTACTTTTAAAGTAGTTTAATACTACTTTTAAGTAGTATTTAATTTTTGTAAGTTGTTTAAATGAATCAGATTACCATAGTTTGGTGTCAATGAAGAGGGTACTTGAGCCCTACTGATGGAGCTGTGGGGCTATATGAGAAAAAAATGGCTGAGAAACGCTGTCTTCTGGAAACATAAGATGTGGTAAAAATAGAGCTTTGTTTTTACAAGGATGGAGACAGTTTAAGGACATCTGTAACAGGCTAAATGATTCCCTAATTATTCGCAGTCATGGTTTCTTCCCTCCCTCTCTCGGCTCTCACACACTCAAGCTTGTATTAGCTCTGCGATTGCTACAGACAACTTGCGCCTGGGGCAACCCCAACCGCAGCCCATAATGATCCAGGCTGTTGCCATGTTTACATGTGTGTTTATGTTTGAGGGAACGAGTGAATGATGAGGTGAGCGTGTCTGGTTGAGCAGGCAGAAGAGCGAGGGAAGTTGGTGTCATCTCAAGCATAGATTTAATTAGCTGATGAATTCCAATCCTGACGTGCCGAAGCCATGAGGAGTGTAGGAGTAGTATCGATGGGGGGGACGGGGAGCTGGAGCCAAAAGAAAAAGGGTGTTCGCTTGTGCACGAGTCGCCTGGGGCACGGGGACTTTCCCGATGTCAGGCATTAATTCTGCCCCACCGACAGTTCCAAGTTGCTGTGGAAACACGAAGAAATTGCTTTCGCAGCACAATTTTCTACAAGTCTCCTGCTCACTTCGGATAACGCGTAAAATGCGGCCTGCACTTACATAAACAACAAAATCCCTGTAATTTCAATGTCTTTTCTTAGCCTACAAATGCATACAGGGAGCAATTTGGAGTTCACAGCACACTCTCTTGCATCGACGCAAGGGCTACTGCTGCTAGAAACAGCTGGAACGAGCAAATTACGGTATCGGTGTTCCTCTAATAGTGCTATTTTGGCATATTTGTGACATTTGAAATCCGTGTCTTGGCTGTTTGTTTGGCGAAAACAATGCCCAAGAAATGAAAATTGCTTGCGGGGTGGCAAGATGCCGTGTATGCTCTCCACACAATCTTAAGACATAAATCTACTTGTACCTGACAGAAACATGTCTCTCTTAGTTCAAACTGGTATGATTGAATGTTTTGGCTCACATTTAAGAGCATGTTTGCACAGTCCAAAAAACTTCAAGCTAATTATCCCAGCAACGGTAATGATAGCTATTGGACAACCGCCAAGCAACACATCTAAAGTCAATCCATTGCCGCATTATAAGGATTATTTTGAGAGTGATGTGAATTTGCGTTGCGAAGACACTTAAACATCATTTCAGTCTCACGATAATCAGCTGTCAGTCGCTTTTTGTTTTCATGCTGAGGTGTGGTTACAGATGCGCACTTGGGTATTTTGGGACTAATTCAGATCATGCCTGTTGCAGAGGGTTTGTCTCGATGGAAAATCGTGTAGGTGCGATTCTGAGAAGTGTGTGTCAAATTTGAGGAACAGGTTGGATTAGTTAGTCTCTCCCTCTCTATCTCTTGCTCAGTCCCTGTCTGTCTTTTTTACCCTATCTTTAACATCTCCGTTTCAGTCAGGGATTCCCCGGCTCGCTCGTGTTTGGGAATTGAGTGTGTCTGAACTCGTTAAATTAGAGCAGAAACCTTCTCTCTCAAAAACACATCATGAAGTAATTCTGTCGTGTAATGTAGCACCCCAAACTATTTGCACTATTGAAGGTATAGTTCACCCAAAAATGTACATTTATTTATTAACTCTTCCCCTTGTTCCATATCACATGACTTTCTTTCTTTGTGGAACACAATTCATTTTCTTCCATGCAAATACAATTACAAAAGTATAAAATATGTATGTTGCACTATATTAATCGGTTACACTTTATTTTAAGGTGTCAGTATTACAGTGTAATTATACGTTTAAGTACTGAGTAATGACAATTAACTACATGTATTTACTATAGGTTTAGGGTTAGGATGAGGGTTTGGTTTAGGGTTAATTGCATGTAATTATGCATAATTTCCAGTTATTACTATAGTAAATACATGCAACATATGTAACAATGACATTGTAAAATAATGTTTCCTATTAATCTTATGGAGTTGTGTGAGAAACAGGACTGAATTAAAATAATTTTTTACAGATGCCCTTGGCATCTACTTGTTCCCGCTTTCATGAGAGATGACTGATTTGTGAACAAATTGTTCTTTTGAGTCAAATTGTAGAGTTTTCCTAGATAAAGCAACAAAATGTAACAGAAAAAATACAATATTGTCTCATATTATCGTGTTGTTGTTCTTTTGATTGCTTGCAAGTTGTATGCACCAAATGCAGTTGTTCATATGCAACATTTAGTTGTTTGACCCAATTTATATGAGCTAGAAGACAAACCCTTTGATGCTCTGTGTGTTTTCCACTAACAGCAGACCATGCAACTCTATGCAAACACAGACACTTGATATCAAGCATCAAGGACAAGAATTTTGTGCCAAGTTTAATTGCCAGACTTGCTTGTTTTCATATTTCCTTAAATTATGTTTGTTGACTCTGGCAACTTTTTGGCTTATGTTATTGGGTTATGTCAGCACTGAATTTATCCATTTACTTGTATACTTTTGCATTTAGGTCTTATGCATGAATGCTTTGTGTTTCCCAGATCTCCTTTGACCTGGCTGAGTACACTGCAGATGTTGATGGGGTGGGTACTCTACGGCTGCTGGATGCAGTGAAGACCTGTGGTTTAACTGACGCAGTCCGCTTCTACCAGGCCTCCACCAGTGAGCTCTACGGAAAAGTGCAGGAAATTCCCCAGAAAGAGACCACGCCATTTTACCCACGATCCCCTTATGGTCAGCACACACACATGCAGTGTATATAATATATATATATGCTCAAGAAACATTTCTTATTATTATCAATGTTGAGAAAAAAAATGTATGTGTATATTATATGTTGAGCATAAGAGACTTATTAAAAACTTAAAAAAAAAACAACCTTCAACTGTAGTGTGTATTTGTATTTGAAATTTTTGAAATGACTCTCCCTTGTTTTTATTTCTCATTTTTCGCAGGTGCTGCTAAACTCTACGCATACTGGATAGTGGTCAACTTCAGGGAAGCCTATAACCTCTTTGCTGTGAATGGGATCTTGTTCAATCATGAGAGTCCTAGAAGAGGTCAGAGATTAAGACACACGCCACACACTGCATACGGCAGAAAACTTTATAAAAAAAAAAAAAAAGAATGTTTGGTTGTTCTAGTTCAGAGACACTAAAAGTACTTTGCTTCGAGGCAAAGCTTTTTAAATGCTTTCAGTATGTTAAAGGTTCACCCAAAATGTTTTGTCATCATTTACTCATCCTTTTGTCAAATATATGCAAATTAAGGTGTTTTGAAGAATTTTCATTTTGAGGTGAACTTTCCCTTTAATTTCTCAAATACCGTAGAGTTCAAAAGTTTGGTGTCAATAAGATTTTTTTGCTTGTTTATTTGTTTTTGAAAGAGGTCTCTTATGCTCATTAAAGCTGCACTACAGTAAAAACAGTAATTTTGTGAAATACTATTACAATTTTAACAAAGATAAATTTTCAGCATCATTACTCCAGTCCTCAGTGTCACATGATCCTTCAGAAATCCTTCTAATATGCTGATTTGATCAAGACACATTTATTTGCATGATAGAAAACTGCTAAATGGAGTGTGGAAACCATTATGTAGAGTTTTTTAGGATTCTTTTAATAGATTGATGTAATGCAGAGCAACATTTATTTGAAATATAAATATTTTGTAGGAATATAAATGTCTTTACTGTCGTTATAAAAGTATTTCTTTCAAAAACAAAAAAGTCTTACTGACCGCAAATTTTTGAATAGCAGTGTATGCATGCAAATATACATTTTGTGTTCAGGAAAACGGTCACTTTTTAATTTTAGAACCAAAAGATGGATTACAATAAGGCAAATTCATCAGTCCATTTTGTATTGAAATGTCTATTTTAGGTGTCAAGCTTTCAAAGTTTGCTGAGTAACTAATATTTGCTACTAGACAAACTCTCTGGGGAGTGATTATCCTGTGAATGCACTCAGTGTTATGACAGCCACAGCACAACGGAACTGTTTACATTGCAAGTGTGTGGCGTGACGCAGCAACTAGATTGCTTCCATTATAAGTGCTTGAAGTGTCGATATCGTCAGTGATTGTGATCAGAGTAACATAGATAAAAAAGTATTTAATTTCTAATTCAGACAGACAGCAAATAAAGACGTCACGATGGCTCTCTAAGTTTTGAGACATGCAATATCAGCGCTGCAGACTACATTGAAGGAAGTGATGCAAGAGTCCAGGGAGAATGTTTTGTGTGTGGCCAGCTCATTGTAATTGGTTTACGGGGGAGTTTCATGACACAACATTTGGTTAAGGGTGCAGCCATTACATCTTCTCAACAACAAGAGTGTTGTTCTGTGCCCCCACCCACAACCTCAGAGCACAGGAAGAGCAGTGATGTCATCCACTAGCGTTAGTGGCAAGAATCTTTGAGCCAGTGACACAAATGTAGCCAACTAGACGTGTAATCGTGCATGTGTGTTGAAGGAAGACTAGGAAAGAGGGAGTGCAGGGGTGGAGAAGGGTCAGAGATAGCTAGACAGCGGGAGAGATGGATGGGATAGTGTGAAAAAAGCCAACTTCATTTCCTGTCCATTCACAGTGGTAGCCTCCCGTCATTGGGCGGGCCGGCGATGATGAGTTAATCTGGTTTGGAATTCACTTCGGAATTTCAGCCGGTGTCCACTTACACCAATAAACAAACCAGCTCCGAAAGAGTTTACGAAAGACGAGAAGAGTAAAATAATCTGTTACAAATCCGCCACAGAGACGTCTGGGGTGTGTGTGCATGTGAAAGCAGTTGCACTTTGACACCTATTCAGAATCATACGTCTAATAGTGTGTGGTTCTAGAAGCGAGAAATGGTCTAAGGGCTCCTCCATTACACACTCATCTCTCGTCTTTTTGTTTGCTCACATTCCCTGTTTCCTGTTGAAAGATGAGCGTTTTAAGAAGTTAAACCTCTCCAGGTGAGAAGGGCTGCACCTGTATGAAGGTGTCGACGGACCTCTCACCTATCGCAGACACAAACATGCACACGTACACACTGCTGGATGAGCTGTGAGATGTTTTGCTTTTTCACTTCTCGTCTACCCACCTCACACACCTGTGTTTGTGTTGTTGTGCTGTCATGGCAACAAAGAATGGAAGTGAATGAGATGCTCCTTTTAATGTCTCAAATTAAACATCACTCCTCACCTTGTTTCTCTCTCTTTCTGCTTCTCACTCTCTATCATGCACACACTCCCACATGCACTCCAAAGCTGGCATGTTACTTTGGGCTCAACATTAAGGATTTTTTTTTAATTGCCCGGTTGGTCCAGTAGTTCAGATTCTCTATTTTCCCTGCCAGTGTTTTCACTGGCCCCAACTCAATTATTTGTATTATATTATACATTATGTTATATCATAAAAATATTATAAAGAAAAAACTGTACGCGCACTACTTGCGAAACGGTCAAAAATATATTCACAATTTTAATTATTACTGTTATTAATTTGAATTTATTTTTCTTTGTCTTTATAAAAGCTTTTGTATTATGTACCAACCTATGATTTTTCACGTGTGTGAGGTTAATTGATTTATTGTCATATTAAAAAATATAAAATTATATTGATGATACAGTTTATTATTTAAAATAATTGTATATTCTTTATTGTAGTATGGTATAATTTTATATTTAAGACTTAAAAAATTATTGAAAACATTTTTCAAATATGAATTTAATTTTTTCATCAAATTTGCAATAATAACTGCAAGTTATACAGTCCATAGTTACATTTTCACAACCAAATGTCACGGAAGACAAATTTCCAAAGCATGATGATGCATGTACATGATGCATGTACATGTACATGTACATGGGGTAGTCGTGGCCTAATGGTGAGGGAGTCGGGCTTTTAACCTGAAGGTTGTCGGTTCGATTCCCACGCTGGCAGGAATTGAAAGTGGAGATTGTGAATAAACAGCACTTTCTCCACCTTCGATACCATGACTAAGGTGCCCTAGAGCAAGGCACGAATCCCCTTGTAAGTCGCTTTGGATAAATGTAAATGTCTACCTCGTCACATGATTACAAAAAAGTAAAACATGGTGCTGACCTAATAGGGAAAGTGACCATTCAGTCTCCCAGGTCAGCAGGCCATCCGTATTTTTGAGCCTCTTTACTATTTTTCTGTTTTGACACTGCAACTGCTGGTGTGTGTTTTTGTCATTCGTTTAAATGAACGTGGCAGTCCGTATTAGTGGTAGTGTGTGCATGCTTGCGTGTACATCTGCATGAATGTGTGTTCAGACATGTGTCAAGAAACAGGAACAGGGCCTTGTACTGACAGTCGGTTTTTTTCACAAGCTGGAAATATCTGAGTGTCAGTGACTGATAGACCAGACATCTTGACTGCACTTTATTTCCACCTGGTTTGGCAGGGTGTCTTTCCATCCATTAGAAATTTCGCCTAGATACTCGACGTTACCCTCACTCATTACTCTTAAAATGTGCATTGACAGAGCCCGGGCACTATCCCACTGCCAACACGCACACCTGCAGGTCTGCCGCCTGTTTTGAGGCTTTATCCCTGCTCTTGTCCGCATAATCACGGCCTAAACCAGCCCTAAACTGGGTTGTTTTAGACTTGATGAGAGCGAGCTGCGGTCGACTCCCTGCGACTCTGCTCCTCGTCACAGCTTCCCACCGTGTGCTAAGAGACGGCCTAATTACACTCCGACTGGAAACAGGAGCCGGTGCGCGGAAATGGCCTGTCTTGGACTTTTAAACACACTTGCACACAGACGCATACCCGACCCATTATTGTGGACCAGGGTTTGGTCAATCGGCTTCGATTCGCTCCCACTCACCCCCATATTTTTTTTCTTTTTTGAGTGAACAGAAATCAGATCCTTGAGTCCCCCCCTGTGGCGTGTCTGTGACGACGGATTGACCTTGCTGTTTACAGTGTGGTATTTTAAACCGTTCTTCTCGTGCCAAGCTTACGCACCTGGTCATGAGCTGCGTTTAGCACGGATTAGAAAGAGCCCTTTGTGATAGCAGCAAGCCTGCGCACGGGGGGCCCATGACGGACATCCTGCAAGTGGAAAGAGTCCCTTCACTTATGATTTTTTTTTTTAAATTTTCGCTTCAGGTTACATTGCGGATCAGGGCTTAGTAATAAAGATGACCCGCTGGCTCAGGATCACTGTGAGAAAGCTTTGGGTCAGCACTATATCTTGTTATATTTTTTGATCTCTATAAGCATTTTAATGCCTTACAAATATAATCATGGTTTTCTGTGACATTTGGTTGCGAATTCTGCTTCTTACAAAAACTATACATTGCTAAAGAGAACTTAACGTTTGATAAAAATGTGATTTATGTGTGAAAAAATGTTTAATAATGAATGAAAATTTTAACACTTACACTGCATTTGGCAGATGCTTTTATCCGAATTGATATTGAAGATTTACATATTCATGCATTCCCTGGTAATTGAGCTGCGCAATGTAGTATACATTGCTTAAAGTAATTTTCAAAATAAATTTATATTTATGCATTTTGCAGAGCTTTTATGCAAAACAGCTTATACTGCATATAAGGCATTTTATCAGTTCATGCATTTCCTGGGAATCAAACCTATGATCTTGGCGCTGCTAGCACTATACTCTACTGTATGAGCCACAGAAATGCTTATAAATGCTTCTAAATAATTTTCAAATAAATTTACATTCACACATTTGTGGGAAACTCTTTTATTCAAAAAAACTCACACTGCATTTATGCAAGTATACATTGCAAGCATACATTTTATCAGTTCATGCATTTCCTGGGAATCGAACCCATGTCACGTGACCACTTACTTTTTTAGCTACAGGAACTAAATGTTAAACCTTACAGGAAGTAAATCTTGAACAATAGCTGAAACATTTACATATTTAAAATGATACATTTACAAAGTTTAAGCATAACATTATAAATTTCATTTCATAAATGTTGTGGCAAAAATGTTGGGGCTGTGGAATACGATGGCAGAGCAAGTAGAAATGTAGCCTGACTGGGCAAAATCCTTACTCTTAAGTCCGCGAACTTAGCGAAAAAAAAAAAACGATATTTGTGTTCTAAATATTTGAGAATATCAGTTATTCAGTTTAACAATGTTTTTACATGTTTTAGAACGCCCAGTTTTGTTGGCGACTTTTGTTTTGAAGTTATAGGGCATGATCTTCCCGGCATTGCTGATTCTCTCCAGAAAGCTTTTATGACCAAAAACGCACACACATGCAGGCTTCAGCCCAAGACAAGAGCGTAATAGTCGTCGTTCACTTATACACTTATAGTAAGTGTGTTCCTGCTCTGACCTGGGCTTGGTATTATAGGCGGTGGAGGTTTTCGTCTAGAACTCCCACCTCTGTCTGATTCAAGCTATAGCACAACACAGCAGGACATAAGACCGTCCAAGGTTTCCCACAGATGAAGCATGTGTGTGTGTATGTGTGTGTCTGGCAGCTCAGTAGGACTTTGGACTGGCTTACAGATTCTCCAGGGTGGTCCACTGACTAGACAAGAGTCTGATTTTATCCCAGTGTGTGAATGTTAGTGCATTGTTCGGCCTGTGCGTATGAGAGGGACACATTGATGATTCGTTTTGGCAGAAACAAATGGATGTTGAAACAAATTTGCACTGACATTATGTATGGGGGGAATTAAAGAATGAAAAAAATTCAAAAATGAGGGAGAAAGCCTGATAAGGCAGAATGAATGCTTCAGACTCATTTTTTTTTCCCTAATCTGTGTTCATGTTTTTTCAGGCTCAAATTTTGTAACTAGGAAGATCAGTCGCTCTGTGGCAAAGATCCATCTTGGGCTGTTGCAGTGCTTCAGCCTGGGCAATTTGGACTCCAAGCGAGACTGGGGCCATGCCAAAGATTATGTGGAGGTACTCAAACACACTCACAAATTTGGTCTTCAATTGTTTTGTGGACATTTACATGTTTACGTTCATGTGCGTCTACATATCCCAATAGATGTCAAGTTCTTCCATGCTATTTTACATACCAAAGGGTAAGTGCTCTGTTGAAATTTCAGCCATGTATTTGGACATCTCATTTAGACTCATTTTCATTTAATCCGATGATTAAGCATACTGACTTAGCATGAGTTTGAAATGAGGGCATCAAAAAATATATATCTACATATATTTATTTTAATGATTATATACATTTACAAACTATTAATTAATTATATGAAATCTGATAAATTATGAATATATGTTGAAAGACAGGCACTCATTCTCTATATCACATGAAAACGGTGCACATGATTTTGTCTTAGTTGCATTAGTGCAACACATTGATGATTCAAATTCAGGTAGTGTTTTGTTTTGATGACTTGCCCTACTTTAAAAATCAAAAGTTTGGACAAGGGTTGTGTGTGAGAATTTATTGCATTTGGGCTGCTGGATTGCATAATTTCTTGTTCTCATCATTTAGTTTGTTGTTACTGTTGATGCAATGTGCATTCCTGTCTAATAGCTGTCTGCATTCTTAGTTGTTAGTGTTTTAATGTAATGATGGATACAAATTACATAAGTTCAGTTGTCTTGTGTTGCTATTTTTTTAAAGAAAGGAATCCATTGGTCACATGTAATTTTCCATAAATATTTCAACATGTATCAGCCAGCTTTCTGATAAAGATCCCAAAGTTCCTGATAAACTGGAATCTAGAATGAGAGCAACAGTGCATGAAATCATCAGCACTATTGACAAATGATTATTTCCCTCTTGTGGGTAATTTGCAACTGCATTCCCACTTCTGCTGTCTGTTTATGCCTTTGTCATTTAAATTAGGTCTGCCCATTGAATCGAATCCAGTAAGGACCCCAAAGCAACTCCATTGGCTGTAGATTGTGATATTAAGCATTTCTCATTGTTTTTGACAAGTTAACCGCTCAACATACTATAAATGAAATAAATGATATTCCTAGTACAAATAGTAATATATATATATATATATATATATATATATATATATATATATATTTTTTTTTTTTTAGGCTATATATACAAACACTACAATATATACGCGCATATACACTCAGAAGTTTGAAGTTGGTAAGAATTTTTAATGCTTTTAAAAATTAAAATATTAAAATTAATTAAAAATATATATATTTATATAAAATTATAAAAAATTATATAAAATATATTATAGAAATTATATATAAATATAATTTTAAATATAATATAATTCTGTATAATTTTTTAATAAATTATATTTAAAAAATTATTTAAAAATTAAAAATATATATAATATATATATGTATATATTAGTAAAAAAAGTAAAGTTAAAGTTATGTTCATATTCATATATTCTCATATACAACCATATATTCAGATTTGTAGCTATACATTCAGTTTGGTCTGCCATATGTAATATGTATTTTGACCTTGCACTTTCTTTTCAATTTGCTTGTAATTACCCTTTGAGTGCACAGCCATGCTGTCGTGTTTATCCTGGATTAGAGAGACCTTTAGTTCCTTTAGGTTTTTGCCAGAGTGGGAGCTTTAGGTTTGTGTGTACGCGCATGCATGTGTGAGCTGCTCCAGGTTTCCTGTGGGAACGCTGGTATTCCAGGCGGCTGAATCATGCAGCCAGGTTTATGTGGCTCAGAACTGGGCAGATTTCGGGAAATCGGACCAAAGCTGTGAGCGTGTGTATGTTTGTGTGTGTGTGTGTGTGTGTGTGTGTGTGTGTAGATGGAGTAGATCAGTGCGGTTTGCTACAGAAACAGTCCATGTATTCTACTCCATGTATTTTACCTCCAGGCAAAAATATAAAAATCTGTCAGATCCATAGATTTACATTTTTCCAAACAGACAGTATGTCAATCATCTTTTGTTCAGACTGTATGTCCCTGTCCTGCACCTCTAAAAGGCCTCATCTCCACAATTCCTCCACATACTATTCGAGTCTGTACAAAACCTTCGGTGAGAGACATAAGACCTGTTTGAAAGTGAGTTTGTTGCGATATACACAGATGTGTCTTTGAACATGTCAGGTACCATCATTCAAAATTATTGTTTAAGCTGTCATATATGTGTATACTACAATTTGGGGGGCTTTTTTAAATAAATTAAGTTTTATTCCTGCAAGGATGCATTAAATTGCTGAAAAGTGACTGAAAAGACATTTATAATGTTAAAAAAAAAAGTATTTTAAGTAAATGCTGTTCTTTTGAACTTTCTATTGAATCCTGAAAATAATGTCACAGTTTCTACAAAAATATTAAGCAGCACAACTATTTTAAACATTGATTATAATAAAAAAGTTTATTTAGCACCAATTCAGCAAATTCAGCGAATTCAGTTTTTTCCATCACAGAAATTAAAAAAACAAAACAGTATTATATAAAATATTTCACATTTCCATTGTTTTTACTGTGTCTATTAAATTAAGCCTTGGTAGCAAAAATAGATTTCTTTCAGAAACATTAATAAATCATAACGAGTCAACGACCCAAAACTTTTTAACTGTGCTGTATGTGAGATCAAAACCTTTTCTATTCATATCTTTGCACCCAAGAGTGTGTTTTTAAGTATAAGCGTACAGATATGACAATGTAGTCGAGGCAGTGGGAGATGAACACTGTATGTTTGTGTAAACTCTTGAACCGCGCACCGTTTTAATTGGTTCGCTGTTTGTATGACTTAATAAGCTGTTTGAAACTTGAAGCTTTATAGTTTTATGGAATTCAGACTTTCAGGCCTCCACTAAAAACATACATAAAATCAGGGCGCAAATGAAGTGAAGTTCAAAGATTCCTGTGAAAACACACAGGCTGAGCTGCTAGCATAAAGCTCTCGACGGGGTCTTAGAGGTTGCTGATGTTTTTGTTATTTTTAAGATGATTTCACCTCAGACCACTTTGTTTCTCCAGCAACAAAATGATTTTGTCCTCGTTCTCACCTCTCGCATCTATCCGCACCACCGACCAATCGCGTACTAAAGAGGGCTTGGAGATGATTCACGCTGGTCTTTATGAGAACCCGACGGCCAATCAAATCACTCATTACCTCAGCGACCAACTGTACCTGCAATGACCCGTCACTCGGGGAGACTCTTCTTTCATGGTCGTAATGCTTTGTAAGAACACTGAACTGGATTTTCCAGCAAGATGAGGAGATTGTTTTCAGAGGAGACTGGGAAACCAGCTGGAACTCTTCTGCCAATAGGATATTCTGTAATGCAAATTTTGTAATATGTTTAACATTTTTTCGACATATTTATTGTAATTAATATTATTTTTAATTATTATTATCATAGTTCTAATCAGTATAATATACATACATACATATATACGTTTTTTTTTTTTGGAAGTTGAATTATTATGTATTTTATTCAGCAAGAATGCATTAAATTTCAAGTAAATGTTCCTTTGAACTGTTTACACATCAGAGATCCCTAACAAATGTAACAGTTCTGCATCACACACAGATACATGTACCATTTCAACCCCTAATAAATATAATATATATATATATATATATATATATATATATATATATATATATATATATCATTATTATTACATTATATTATATAAAAAATATAAATATATACCATCACGGTTCGGTGCATACAGTCAGGTGACGAATATAGTTAGCCACAGGCAATTCACAATCCGATCTAGAAGGAAGCATACGCGGTAATGTTACTGCTGTTTGATAAACTACCTCAACAGGGACAAGTTCAGAAGAAGAACAGATGATAGATAAGTTTACATGTAATCTCTCAACTAGTTTCAACTGCAGAAAGATGTCAGTAAAAGAATATCTTATGTAGCATTACGTTTACCTCAGGCAAGTCGTTTAGTGTCCACAGTATGTTAGTTCACTACAGAAATGAACTCTAGAGGGGAGCGTTTCACTAAATATATGCACTATTAGCTTATACATTCATTATATTTACTGTTAGTAATGTCTTAATTATTTAATAATGTTTAAATAAATTTGTTGTGAAAACCAAGTTATGACTGTAATGGTGGAAATACGGTGGATTAATTGAAAAATTAATTGAAGTAGAAAAATAATTGAAAATAAGTTTATAATTAGATTTAGAAGTTGATCTTATCTGTTTGTGTGCAACTTACAGTGTAATATAATCTGTTTATAGTTTACAGCATTAGCCGTAGAAAATATTAATTATAATTTAATTTATTTAAAGTGAGAGGCACAATTTGTTCAATAATCACTGTTCTATGAAAAAGAAGCAGTTTTGTTCAGCTCTCTCCCCCCGCTGTACCGAACCTATACCGAACCCGTACTGAATGTGACTTCAGTACCGAACATGCGTGTATATATATATATATATATATATGTGTGTATGTGCATAATAATGTCTGACTTGTGTTGTTTAATTATTAATAGTAGTAAAATGAAAATCCCATAACAAACACTTGAATGTCAGAGTCTATGTGAGTTGGGTATGTTTTGTGACAGTCGGCGGGTGGCTGTAGGGGTTGGTTGGATTTGATGCTCTGAGGGGTATTTTGGTGGTTTTGTGTGAGTTTTTTTTTATTATTTTGGGGTGGGGGTAGGAGGTGGGGGCCTTAAACTCCAGTGGCCAGCATCCAGCAGAATAAATAAACACAGCTGCAAGCTGAGACCACCTTAATGTGTGTGTGTGTGTGTGTGTGTGTGTGTGTGTGTGTGAGTGTGAGTGTGTGTGTGTGTGTGCTCATTCCCCCATTTCATGTGGGAAAACTTGGACTACAAGCTTTAAAACCCGCTAACGTACAGATATACACACGTACACACACCCACAATATGTAAGGTGATCTAGGGAAAGGGCTGATTTTAAGGTTGATTTAGCAGAGCATTTAACACAGGGCATTCCTGAGCTTGTGTAAAGCTCTCTGTGCTGAGAGGAGGTGTTTGTGAGTGACTATTAGATTCCTCGGTTTGTATGCTTCTCCTTGCATATGAAGAATCGGGATTTATTCCACTGTGAGACGTGTTTGTGTGTGTGTGTGTGTGTTGTTTGTGCATCTGTGTGTGTGTGGCAGCTGGCTGTCTGTGTGATTGACATGGCTGAGCTCTTCCCCACTGTGTTGAGGATGAAAGCAGATGCTCTCGTTTCGTTCTCTCCCTTTTTTCTCCCCTCTCTTCACATGCCCTCTGTAACCAGAATCCTCAACTTTCAGCCTCTCACCGAGCTGAAGATATGAGGGAGCGAGGGAGAGGGAGAGGGGAGATAAGAAAGGGAGGAAAAGAATTATTGAGTGGAGGAGAGTCTTAGAAAGTGGATGAAAGAGATGAATTTTATCACATTGTTCTGTTATCATGACTGTGCTTTGGCAGTGCGGCTCAGAAAATGAACATGCCAATTCAGTCTCAGTGAGTTAAGAAGCTCTTCTCTCTTTGGCTTTTTGTTGCTCGTATGCATTCAGTCCATAAGGGTGTTTTTATCTTCTATTTTTTGTGGCTTTGTTCCAAAATCTAGTGAGCTGCCCATGGAAGCAGCATATTAATGCATTTTAGGCACGTTCCTGACTCAAAGGCTGTTCCAAAAGGTCAGCTTTAATCATGATGTCTTCAAGATACTTCATAGTGGTCAAATTCTAAGGTGGTATCACATTTAAGGCTGTGGATCAATTGGAACTGATATATCAATATGAGACTGCAAAAAGGTTTGTAGTATAGTGTAATGTAGGTGAAGTATAATACAGTACAACTGTGATGTTATGATTTTTTTTTCTTCATCGGTATTTTACTTCATCTGTACTTCTTTTTCCTGGGGGAAAATTATATATAATATATATAGAATTTATTTTTTATTTATTTTATTTTATTTATGCATTGCTACAAGCTCAGTTAAAAATTAAATCCCAGATGCCATATGGGGGAGAGAAATGTCAAATATAAATATATTTAAATGTAAAATGTAATATTAAATATTTTATTTTTTATTATAATTTTTAATTAATTCTATTTAATTATTATTGTTATTACATTATTATTATTATTATTATTATCGTACATTAAAATTTAAAATGTTTTCTATGCAATATTTTCTATAAAATAAAAAAAAAACATTTAATGTTTTTAAAAATGGTATTTATTCCCGTCATGGCAAAGCAGCCATTGCTCAAGGCTTCAGTGTCACATGATCTAATTGGTGTGATTGATTTAGTGTTCAAGAAACACCATTGACGACAATCCTTTTTTAAGGATTTTTTGATGAATAGAAAGTACAATAGAACAGCATTTATTTGAAACAGAAATTGTTTCTTCACTGTCACTTTTGATCAATTTAATGCATCCTTGCTGAATATAACTATTAATTTCTTTAAAAAAAAAAACTTACTGACCACAATCTTTTGAATGGTAATGTATGTACAATAAACACTATGTAAGTGAAATTTAAAATGGATTATTTAACCATTTTTTCACGTCTTATGTTTTATGCTTATTTATTTCACCATTACCTTAGCAGTATACTAACATCAAACTGTGTTAATTATAAGTCTAGTTTCCTGTGAGGAGTGCTATTTTTGTACTGCACTGCTGCCTATGTAGAGCGTTCCAAATCGGTCACTTCTGAGGTTCCATTACAGTTAGAATGCTGCCTACGTAGGCAGTAGGCAGAAAGACAGCTCACTAGGTTTTGGAGTAGAACTTGTCTCTTTCTTCTCTTGCACACACACACACACACGCATTTCTTTTTGAATTAATGGCTCCAGGGACATATCCAGTCTAATGGTCTGTGGTCTGTTCATTCTCTGGAATAGATATGAAGACTCACCACCGTCTATAATGCCGCTGTAATATCAGGCTCCCTCAGCTAACGTCTGTTTTCTCTTAGTGCGGAGTCACACCCATATGCTCTCGATCCCAGACCTGGCTGACCCCTCCGTCACCTCTCACCTTGTCTTTTCTCACTGAGTTACAGACCTCCTATGTCGCTCCATTTTCTGTCCATTTCATTTTTCTCTTGCGTACTCAGCAGCCAAAGTCTGTCATTACAGTGGAGGCACTCAAACACACACACACACACACACACACGCATATTTATTCACACTCCATCATTCAGTGGAGTCGCATATTTCCCCTGACAGCTTCTATATTAAGCACCCGAGTTTTTGTCTTTTGCAACATCGAGACCAAATAAGTAAATCTAACCCTCTGTTGACTCACCACAGAAAGTAACAAGGGGTGTGTGTGTGTGTGTGTTGTGCCATTCATGACTGTGTACCATGGTTTGCAACAGCCCACATTTTCCCACTTTCCTTCATGTTAGCACAGCAGTTTTCCACACATCTGCGTCTAACCGTGACACAATGTTACCGCAACGTTATTCCTCACTAAAAAGCGGTGTCAAAGTTTCTGTGTTTGCTCTTTGTCTGCTGTTAAACAAAGTTACAGTTTTTGCCATAAAAACAGATTTTAATAATAGTACACTCTTCTGTGACTGCAATTAAAGGGATAGTTCATACAAAAATTTAAAATGTGCCATAATATGCTCACCCAATGTTGACTTTATTTCTTCCTTGGAACCCAAAAGAGGATATTTTTGAAGAATGTTTTTTCTGTTTTTGTCCATACAACGCAAAAGTCAGTGGGGTCCAATGTTGTTGTTATCTTTAACCCCATTGCCTTGCAATATGTGAACACAAACTGTGAAGTAAACACTGTTGAAAGAAAGGTTTGGAATGACATAAGAATAAACAAATGATGACAGAATTTTTATTTTTGGGTGGACTATCCCTTTAAGCCTGTACATGAGTTTTAAAATAAATTCTTTATTCTTATCTATTAAAGGGATAGTTCACCCCAAAATGAAAATTATCCCAGAATTTTCTCACCCTCAAGCCGTCCTAGGTGTATGTGACTTTTTTTCTTTCAGCTAACACAGAGTAATATTTAAAAATATACGGGCTCTTCCAAGCTTTATAAAGGAGTGAATGGTGCCAATTTTTTGAGGCCTAAAAAAAGTACATGCCTCCATCATAAAAGTAATCCACCCGACTCCAGGGGGTTAATAAAGGCCTCCTGAAGCGAAGTGATGTATTTTTGTTAGAAAAATATCCATAATTAAAACTTTATAAACTTTAATTCTTAGATTTTTAGTTAGTCAATGACATCCATGTTCATACTGTGTTGCTGTATCATTTCCAAGGGAATTAGACTTTAAAGCAACAAAAATTGAATTGAAGGTGTAAATAGATTTGAGTCTCACAGCAGTGAAGGTGTGTGTGTTTGTGTGCAAGACTGAAGACAGGCCTTGTTTGTCCAATAGAGCATGAGAGGAAGTCCAGACCACACCGTTTGAAGTGATGCAAGGTTCTGCTATGTAAATGTGTGTGTGTTTGTGAGTTGCATTTACTTACTGGAAATGAAAATATCCCACATCTGTCACGTTATTCCACTCATAAATATTTCATTTTTTTTTCTCTCTCTCTCTCTCTCTCTCTCTCTCTCTCTCTCTCTCTCTCTCTCTCTCTCTCGCTCTCTCTCTCTCTCTTTTTTTTTTTTTGCTTCTGTCTTCAGTTTTGTCCTGTAAAGCTGACAGATGTTTCTGTATCTGTCACACCTGTTTCATCATTTATTTATCCAGAGTCACATTTTTTTTTATATATATCTGTGCTGAATTATTAATAAGCAGGAAAGACCATTAATGCTGTACATTATTGGATGGAAAAATATAACTGCTCACAGGCACTTTTCTTTTGTAATGTTGGGGTTTGCCAGTAAAAATAAGTTGTTAGGGCAGCATATGTCACATGGACACACATACACACAAAGTTGCTCTCATTGAGTTTTGCTTTAAAAAGACTGGAGGAACAAGTGACACAGACGAGAGATTCTGTGTGTGTGAGTCTGTGGTCAAGAGAAAGAGACCGTTTGCCAAATGGCATGTGTATGTAGAGAACAGAGTACCACTGTAACACATTATTCTGGAAACACTAAAGGAACAAAGTGTGTGTGTTCTGTGCTCTTGACCTGTCTGTCTGTTGAGAAGATAAGTGTACTGCTTACTGCGTAAACGTACTGTATGCTGCATACTACTTTTTTGAAAGTGGGATCAGAATTTATTTATGTACTTTCTCTAGAAATAGTAATATGCAGTACACTTCAAAATATTATTTTATATAATTTTTTTAAATTCTCATTAAGTTGACCAAAAGTGACAGACTCTTATAATGTTACGAAAGCTTTCTTGTTCAAATAAATGCTGTTCTTTTGAAATATCTATTCATTAAAGAATTCTGAAAAAAAAATGGATTACAGTTTCCATAAAAACATTAAGTAGCACAACTATTTTCAACATGTATAATAAGAAGAAGTGTTTCTTGAGCACCAAATCATGATTTGTAAAGGATACTGTGTTACTGAAGACTGGATTAATTATATTAATTTAATTAAATTAAATTGTTAATTCTATTCTATTCTATTGTAAATTATAATATTATTAATAATATCATATCATTAAAAATATATTATATTATTAATTTTATTATATTACTATTTTTTTTTTCTTTACCCAACTTTTAAGGCTCTTGTACAATAACAAAAGAAATTCTAAAACCACAATTTTTTCTGTGTGTGTATTACCCATGTGTGTGATTTCTATAATCTGGTGAACAAATGTTGAATGTAATAAATCCTGAAGTAGCTTCTGCCGATCAACCCACACTCACTGAAACAGGAGAGCTCAACTTTCTCCTTTGAGAGTGTGTGTGTGCTGTCCACATTTACACAGTCTGCTGTTGGGTCATCAGTCAGCTGTGGTAATCTTTGTGATGACAGACACTGGCTTTAGCGAAGAATAGAGTTTCCATAGCAATACGTGACCACATTAGCTATTTATTCAAAAATCTGATGGTGTGACGGACACAGGCGGCCATCAAACTAGTGTCATGTTGGAGAAGGGAGATTTCTGGAGCCACGGCGTGATGCGTGTATTAATGTGTGTGTGTAAACGTGTTTGTGTGCGCAAATGTGTTTAGACATGTGGGTAATATCATGCCCTGCGATATGTCTGTCAGTGTGCCCGCCTCGAGAATTCAAAAGCATCCCTTCGGTGACTACAGGCTAATGTAACTGGCCGTCCTTTGACTGCCCGTGTGTGTACGTGAGGAGGTGATAAGTGACTTAATGAGTTTTCTTACCTTTTCACCTGCTGCATCTAATGGAGCATCTCACACACTTAACTGACATGTTTTAAATTATGCTTTCAGGTCCCCATCATCTTTCATCACCTTTGTGTGTGCGTATAGGTTGTTAGCAGTTTGTTGCATGTCTGGTTCAATAGTCTTTGTGGAGTGGAGTTGCTTGGGAAGTGAACACAATAGCCTTTCCTATATGTGCATACATACAAACACACATTCACACACATACGTCTTTATCCAACCCGATCTGACCTGGCCGATCCAGTCACCTCCTCATCTGGTTCTGCTTTGCCCCTCCCTTAGGGCCAGGAAATAGTTGAAGAGCCATGTGTTTCCCTGGGGCCACATTTCACAGGTGCACCACTGTTTGTCTCTTGCCTTTTACATTTGTCTTAAATAATAAAAATAACAAATAAGGATCTACCCAGAGAAATAGGACCCACTCTGAGCTCCACACAGTCCTGAACCTCCACGTTCAGTCATGCATACGCACACACTTCAGAAAATTTGTCTGTCTGTCTATTGTTCTTGTTCTGTCTGTCTGTCCGTCCGTCCGCCTGCCTTTCGTTCTTGGTGTGTCTGTCCGTCTGTCTGTTTCTTGTTCTGTCTGTCTGTCTGTCTGTTGTTCTTGTGCCGTCTGTCTGCCTGCCTTTCATTCTATCTGTCTTTTTTTTGTTCTATCTGTCTTTCTGTCTATTTTTCTTGTTCTATCTATCTGTCTTTCTTTCTATCAGTCTGTCTGTTTGTCATTCTTGGTCTGTCTGTCTCTTTTTTTTGTTGTCTGTCTGTCTGTCTATCTGTCTTTCTTTCATTCTATCTGTCTGTCTGTCTTTCATTCTATCTGTCTGTCTATCATTCTATCTATCTGTCTGTCTGTCTGCCTTTTTTTCGTTGTCTGTCTGTCTGTCTATCTGTCTTTCTTTCATTCTATCTGTCTGTCTGTCTGTCTGTCTATCGTTCTATCTGTCTGTCTGTCTTTTTTTGTTGTCTGTCTGTGTCTGTCTGTCTATCTGTCTGTCTGTCTATCGTTCGGTCTATTTTTCTTGTTCTATCTATCTGTCTTTCTTTCTATCAGTCTGTCTGTTTGTCATTCTTGGTCTGTCTGTCTCTTTTCGTTGTCTGCTGTGTCTGTCTATCTGTCTTTCTTTCATTCTATCTGTCTGTCTGTCTATCGTTCTATCTGTCTGTCTGTCTTTTGTTCTGTCTTTCCTTTTTTTTTTGTCTTCTATGTATAATTTTATACATTCATACTCGTATTCATATTTGAATGAAGTTCATCCACACACAGAACTCACACTGGCCTTTCTAAACGGTAGTTTTCTGAATTGGTATGCTTGAGCCAGTGAAACTAGAGCACTTTTTCATGTCACATTTAAACGTCTTAATGACACTGCAGTCTGCCATGCACCCCCAGCATTAATCATCTCTGCACTCTTAAGTTACACACTCACACACACACTCATGCAGTATCCAGATGTGCGCGCTGATGCGTTTGATTGGATAATAGGCTTGGAGGGACTGTTTAATGGTCAAAGTTTCTGCTTTAAGGTTTAGGGGTGAAAGGTCAAACACTGTTCTGCCCATTAAACCTGACCGGTGGGTGTGGGGACGTGTGTGCGCTTCAGTGGGTGGCGGGATCTTCAATTACTTGTAAATTCACACACAGAGCAGGTTAAAGAACCCCTATTTTATTGCACAATTAAACATTTTCCTAGTGTTATGTGTAGGTTTACAGTCAACCACGCTCTATTTTTCTCTCATTATCTCTGCTGTACTGATTTAACATCATATCATATTATATTTGAACTGCCAAAGAATAGGTTCATGCAATATGAGTACTCTCTCATACACGTATGTAGTCTGGACATTATCAGATATGATGTGAGGGAAATGGCATGCTGTTTTCTGTGCTGTTTGTTGGGATATTGACTAATATGTCCCTTTCTTGATAAAGATAAAGTTTGACAGGAGTGTTGTCACGCCAATACACTTCATTATTGTGTGTGTGTTTGTGCGTGCGTGTGTGTATGTGTGAGATAGAGGGAGTGAGAGAATGCTAACATTTGCGTAAACGGCCTGAATGGTTCCTCTGTTTAAATCTCAGGAAATCAGTAGAGACTGGCTGCTTAACTGAGTGAGTGCTTCCTGTCTCTACAGGAAGTACTGGCTTTTAGGAGGAGGAGAGGTAATTTAGAACAAGAGTGTAAGTGTTTGCGTGAATGTATTATCTAGATATCTGTGTGTGTGTGTGAGTGTGTGAGTGTGTGAGAGTGAGAGAGAGTGAGAGTGAGCGCTATTGGGGAGTGGGGTAAGCTGTGCCATATTTTACTTAAGTTGTGTTCTAGGTAATAAGAAAGAATAGGCAAAACTTGCATACCTAATTATAATTCAGGATGTCCGCTCTCAACTGAAATTTGAAGAAAGCTTATAACATATACAACATTACAACAATATAATTTCAGTCACACAATAAATCCTGTTTATGTGATTCTTATTTTCATAAAAAAACCAGTTAAAGAATTAAATATTGAGAATACTGCAATAGTAAGAGTATTTTTAATATTATTTCTTGAAATTGGAGTCAAAGTTCAATATAATTATTTCTTGAGCCACTTTATCCCACAGCTACCATTTTGGGAAAAAAAGTTTGTTGTTTTAATGGCATTGCTAGTCATATGTGAATATGAATATTTTTACATTTTTAATTCACCAACATGTGCGATATGCCTTTTTAGACCTGAATACATTTGCGTTAACTAAATTTTTTTTTGCTTAATATTTACAAAATGAATATTTACAAAAAGCAGTTTTCAGTCACTGACAGCTGTGTATGATTGCCACTTTTGTGATCACATGATGATACAAAATGCAGTTTATTATGTTAAGAGGGTGACAGCCCTTGACATATTTTACCCCACTTTCACCTACTTACCCGTTTTGTCTTGTAATCTTTTTTCTCTTTTCTTTTTCCCAGAAAGTTTACATATATAATTGTCGTCATTGTTTGCGAATATATACGATTTGGGCTTTTTTATTGCACAAAATCCATGTGTTTGTTGGATTTATTGCGTCTCAACTTCATGTTTGTTATTATTATCATCATAAGTTTCTCTATAATGACTTTTTTCTTTGCAATGTTTAATCAAAAAGTCATTTGCCTCATTTCAGGCTCAAGCAGCCAAACACAATCAAAACCTATCATACAAACCATGTGGGGTGTGCAGGAAGCCTGAACATGCTACACACACACAGACACACACACACACACACACACAGCTGGATCTTGTTATAATCTTTACAGTAGCTGACTCTCGCTCTCTGTTATTAGAATTGTTTTGTACTGCTGCCGTAGCTCAGAATTTATGCAGTACAGGTGTTAAAGAATCACACACACCATCACACTTGTGATCTATAGCTACTATGTGTACAGTCTGGCATTTTTCCTCCTACCCTCCACACACACACACACACACACACACACACTGTCTGACTCCTGACTCACACACACCTCCCTACAGGTTGAACATATCATGGTCTGTCTCGCTGAAATTGCAACATATGATTCTGATTTCAGGGCCTTCAAATCCAATATGAAAAAAATGTATTTCATTATAACTTCATATATTTCTGAAGACTAAACTATATAACTGAATACTGTGTGTTTGTGCAGATATGTATGTCGCTGTATGTTCATGAGGTTGGATGGTTCATTGAATGTGTTTGTTTACGTCTTACTAGGTGAATAGAGAGTGGTGGATTTGTGTGTGTTTGTGTATGTGTTGGTAGACATGGCATTTCCTCTCTGTGTGTTCAGATTGTTGAGATGGAGGTTTGCCAAGGCAGGAATGTGAGTTTAAACGGCTCCGCAATCTCAGAATATTTCGGAAACAGACTTTCAGTGCTGTGACCAAACCTCCTCTCTTTAGGATTTTTTTTTTTCCCATTAACAACTACTTTTAAATCAATATAAATCAAAATCAAAGTTTCTCGCAAAAGCAGTTTATTCTTTTCTTGCAACCCTTTTAAATAAACATGTCTTGTGGTATTACCTGTTGACTTTAGAAATATTTTCAATGAAAGCGAAGATAAAATCATTTCTTCTACATTTCTATCTGAGTTTTATTAGGCATACATGAGCTTCTGAGATACACATCCACATACGCACACATAGGGAATATAGAATGACTGAATCCCAGCTTTCCATGACCAACAGCGATATAAAGTGGAGTCTTAAATTTTACCCAGCATTCCTGACACACAACCTCATAGTTCACATACATTCAGATTCACACAAATGGGTATTCATTAAGGAAGCACAATGTATCCGTATACAATCTCAATACATTAATTAACCGTTATTACTATTATTTATATTTATATTTTTAATTACTGTATTGATACTCGAAGCGAATAATACTCATATTAGTCATATTTTTTTTCCAAACAAAAACGGATCCATATTTTCCATTTTTTCTACTTCACATTATAGCGTTTTTGATACATGAATGGGAAAATGCCCATCATTTTTGTTTTCAGCTTTAATATAAGAACAAATCGGCTATTATGGTTATCTGTGTCAATGGTTAACATTTGATTCTTTTTGATATCCATTTTTTTTTTTAAATGGTTAGTTGCCATCCAAGTCACAAACCCATTTCATAATTTTTGAAAATGCGTAACCTGACAAAATGATGAATTTGAGTGAAATATGTTCATTGTAATCCACAAACGCACATACACAAAGCCGCTACGTTCACATAAACACACCACAAATTTCCCTGATGTCTCACTTTCACTCTTAAACGCGTTTTAATACACACGTGACGATCTCAGAGGTGGTCTGGGTGACCCTGGGAATTGTCAGCATATTTTACAAAAACACCTCCAGAGAAGAGCTCCTTCTTATGGTTTGTTTTGTTTCTTTTTAGTTCTCCCATTTCATTGGAGTCTGCTGGAGTCCAGAGAAGCAGCCATACGCGTGTGTGTGTGCATACCTTATTTTACTTGCTCCATTTTTTTTCCTGGCTAATAAGGTTTTAATTAGGTTTTAAGCTGTGTATTTGAAATAGACTTACAAGAGGTTAAACCATCCCAGATCAGGTGTCTTAACTCCACCCAACCTCCTCGAATGAAATCAGATCTATTAAAGAACCGCTGCAGATATTAAAGCCGAATTAAACAAACAGGTATCCGAGGTTCAGGCGGTGCTGATCTTTAACAGTTATCAAAACACCACATTCTGTACATGCCTCCGCCACTGCCAGCACCTCAGGCCAAGCGCAAAACACTGACAAGGCTTTTGTGCTATCTTCCTTATTCTTCAGACAAAACCAAAGGTGAAGAATTTGACAGTTTATTGGTTAGTGACGTTGTTTGGCCTCTTTTATGAGTCTGTTTCAAACATTCGGCAGGAACTGGCTCCCTCTCTACCTGCATAGAGCTGCTGTAAACACCTGAAACCAACACCTTTCATTCTTTCCTTCTCCCACTTCCTTTAGAGGGCTTCCTTTTGTGTTGTGAATATCACTGCTAATCTGTAGATTAGAGGTTTGGACTTGTGGGTGTGTGCCGATGTTTGTTTAAGCCTGATTGTTGGTAAAGTGAGATGATTATATAGTCTGTACATGAATGTTTAGATGAACAGGTTTATTACAGTTTTTAGAAAGATTACAGAGTTTAATAGCCATACACTCACTGCTGTGCATTCATTTAACCTAATATAGACATGTGCCAGCTTGCAAATTCACAGATTCCTTATACAAACTAAGCACCTGCACAGTTATCAAGGTTAATATTTAGTTTAAATTTCATCTTCTGGATTTATAATATTATCAGATTGGTTGGACTGGATCTAGCTTGACTTATCTTTTAAGTCAAAAATAACAATTTTGAGCAAAATGTACACATAGAAGATGCATCACAATCTTTCCTTACTATATAAGTTGTGTCCCTGATGGATTTTAATTTCTCTTCGTATTTTCCAATCAGCTTAATTTGGTAACTCATTCTATGAAGTAAAGGCCTGGTTTCACAGACAGGGCTTAGATTAAGCTAGGATTTGGCCTTGGTAAAATTAGGAAATTTAAGTAGCTTTTATAAACATGCCTTTGAAAAAAACATGCATCATGTGCATCATGAGACAAAACGGTAACACTGACATATTTTAAGATATGTCAGTGCAAGTTGCTTTCAGTTAAAACCGCTCAAACATGCATTTTAGTCTGGAACTAGGCTTAAGCCTTGTCTGTGAAACCAGGGTATAGTGTATCATGATAATGTTCTCATGCATTTGTAATATCTGTGGTTGTAAATAATTGTTCCCAGTGTTCTACTACATAATAGTACTTCCTGGTTATGAAATTAAAGGTGCAATAGCACATTTTCAGAGGGGCTAACAATAGAAAGCTAGCTTTAAAATCATAACATCCCACCATCACTTTAGAGCGGCTCCAAAGCCACACCTCCTCCAAAACACATGAAGGCACACACACAGCTTCTCTCGGTGAAGTGTCACAAGAGACGGCGTTAAACTACCTCATGTCTCACTTGTTCCTGACTGCTGCAGATTAATTTCGGTGTTAATACTGTTGACATAGAAATGCATAATTCCGAATCTGTAGACATGAACATCGTGAACACTTAGAACATCATGGGTTGCCATCTCTTAATTATGGTTATGGCGTGAACGCAACATAAGCTTGTTGTTTTAGAGGAACTGTAAGGGTTGGCTGCTGTTTGTTTGACTGACATCTGTGTACATAAACTCAGCATAGCATGAATCGCTCCGATGACGTATGATGTCTGCGCAAACAGGGAGCGCGAAGGTATGTAAAAACACGTTGACAGACAGGTAGGATAGAATCATATTATTTCATTCGGAACGAATATATGATCGGGTGAACATTTTATGGTCCTACGCCTTCCACAGACGATAGATATTTATAAAAATACATTTAGACCGTTTAACATAGTGATCGCTATCAGAATATGAACCGGTATTTCAACCAGTATAACAAAAATGTTTCTGTAGAGAATCACCTATTGCACCTTTGATGCATTACATTACATGATAAAAAAAAAACATCTGATGTTTAGTCACATTATAATACACTATACTGTTTAGCTTATGTAAGGTGTATGAATGAGTACTATCATAATTGTGGTTAGAAAAGTTTAGGAAAACATACAATAGATTACAAAAGTACCTTTTGTAATACATCACACATATAGCCATTATATAAGAAGTTATAACTCTTACTGTAATTGTTGTGAAATTTGATGTTGGTTTGGTAAATTTGTTTTGAATTTTTCAAGAGTTTTCTTATATTGCTCAGTACTAACACCAAATTGCAACATTGTTTCAGTTTTTCAGTTTTGTTTCAGTTTTCAATTTTTCTCTGAGAAGACGCGTCTTTAAATTCCAATTTAAAGAAGCAAAAATAATAAAATGAAAAAAAGGTAATCTTGTCTTCCTCATTAATTGACTTAATTGACCATCCCTAATTCTGAATATATATTTTTTTGTTCTTTCTGTTTTGTTATATTTTCATGGTTCAGATCTTTTGCTCGCCACTTTTTTTTTTATCTGCATTTGCTGAAACCTCTATGCTACAGAACTGATATTTCTGCACCACTGACCGAGTGAATGCAAATCCTGTCTGTCTGTCTGTCTTTGTGACAGCACTAAGACAAGCAGGGAAACGACAGATTCAGATACACACACACCTCTCTTTGTTCATTGTACTCCAGGCAGTAAAAACTCACCTGGGGAAAGCATCAGCAGTAAGATTCGCCAGCACAGCATGCCTCCACAAATACAACTGTCAACGCTCTGTCTCACACACATTCTCACACACATTGTTCATTGGGCATAAGTCTTGGTCACATAAATGTTCATTCAATCTGTCTCGCACACACACAAATACAATTAAAAGAGTCTTAATGTGTGAGAAAATTCCCGACAGTGTTACAGCTTGACCTTTCACTTTTATATGACCACACAAAATGAAGCCACCTGTGAAACAGACAGAACAGAGAGAGGACGTGTGTGTGAGTGAGTGTGTGCGTGCCGTCGCATCTGTGTTTATTGCGAACATTTATAGAAGGCAATGTTGAACTCTTCTGTTTTCCCGCTTGCAGAATTTCTGCGGTCACAGACATTGTGTGCACTGCTAATGGATGTGTATGGGAGTGTGTGTCACCGTTCACACACCTGTTCCTCATTTTCCAATTTGTAACCAATCTGCTCTCAACGAGGGGCTAAACGGCCCTGATAACCATCTTGACTGCTCTCTCTTTCTCTTTCTCTTTCTCTCTCACACAAACACACACACACACACACACACACACGTTTCACTGTCTGAATGCATATGAGTTCCAGTCAATAAACTGCATCTGTAACCGTTTTTTATCTTCCATCAGATTAAATTATAGTTTCTTCCTGTCTCTACTGGTCAGTCATTCTCATGATCGATATGTCGATCTACAGTCTGGTTCTTTCAGCCTCTGTGAAAATGTGAAAGGTACCACTCAAATTTATAGGACGCAGATTCCCAAAGTGCATCTCAGGATATGCTTTTGCAGGTATTTGGAAAGATCTTAAATATTAAATAGAATTTAGAAAAATATTGTTTATTATAAAATAAAAATGCTACTACATAAGCAGGTATTTGAAAGCGTGTCAAATACAAAGTATAATTTATAAAAAGATTTTTTTTAATCTATAATAAAAATGTAGAAAAAAAAATAAAATATAATAAAATAAAATTGCTAAATATAATAATTAAATTAATTTAAATTAATTAATTAAAAAGTAAGCAGGTATTTGAAAGGATGTCCAATATAAAATAAAATTCATTAAAATGTTTAATATTAAAAATAAATGTTGTTAAATGTAATAATTATTAACTAAAAAGTAAGAGTTAAACACATTTTTATAGTGTGGATAAGATGTACTTAAGCCAGGTTTCCATCCATGTATTATCATCCAAATTTTGGTGTATTGCATAAAACATCCTGAATGGAAATACCACCAAAAAAAAAAAAAAAAAAAAAAAAAACCCTGGATAATTTATTTATTTTTATTCAGTAGGACATAAATTCCAATGGAAAACTCTTTTTTTAATAAATTCCTACATTTACATCAAATATGTCGTGTTTCAAACGCTTTTCCAATGGCGCAAACTTTTTTCTCCTAGAAATGTAACCTTTTGTTCTTTTGAACAAATGGGATGGAAACACTGCTTTATTATTCAATTGTTTCATTGATATTCCAATTTTGCGTTATTTAAATTAATAAAAAAGTGGATTGAAGGAGGTGCATATATGGACCATTGAACAGATCCACAAATGCATCTGCTCAGATGATCTGACTGGAACTTTGGCATGTTTTTGATGTGTGTAATGGTGAACTCTGTGTATTAGTGTTGTGCATTTTGTATTGGCCAGCACAAGTAATGTGAGCTATGTGGAAAACTCCATTTAAAATCACATTAATGAAGTAACCAGGTGAACCGCAGTCAAAAACTCTCATCGTCTCTCTCACTCAGTCATTTAGTGGTCAGTGCTAACTTTCTCTCTTTGTCTGCTCTTTCACACTCTCTCTCTTTCCCGTTCAGCGTATGTGTGTGTGAGCAAGTGTCACCGTATGACAGCCTGTCTCTGCCTAATTCAAACCACCTGCCTTAAACAGAGTACTTCTGTGCTCCATACAAAAAAAGACTGTGTCTATGTGTGTGTTGTGGTGGGTAGAGGGGAGTATTTAAACTTTCAGCAGCTCCAAAAATAAAAATAGGCTTTTAAAAACAGGCACCCTGTTAAACCAATGACTCCTGGAGCTATAGAGTCAGTTCCAGGGTATGTATGTATGCGTGTGTCCTTCCCAGTGGATAGTTATGAATAGTTGTATTATTATGTGCAAGATCTACCTGTAAGACTCATATAGTTCTTATGTGAGGAATTCTTTACATGCCGTAAAACGAGCTGGAGTATGTGGGTACTTTTGCTTTGCTTTTTACTTTCTCTTTATTTTACACTTTTTTTGTGTGTTGCGATTGTAAATGCGTGTTTTGTTGAATCGGATTCAGTGTTGCCGAGGGAACTGCAGGTTTGTTTATCACAGAGTGACAAACTAAAATATGCTAATGTCACTGCCAAAAGGTTATATCGTGAATGAATGAGAGGAATTTGTTTTTTTTTTTTAAAGAATGTAATTTTCATCCTATAAATAAAGTTAATTAAGTTTATATTTTTATTTTATATACTCAATTCTTTTCTCAATTCTCAATTCTTTACATCTGTATTTAAGTTTTTACCTCCGTTTTTGTTTTACTTTCTACTTTACCTTTTGCTTAACTTTTTATTGTTTATTTAACTTTTTACTTTTCTTTTATTCTAACTTTTTATTTACCTTTTTACTTTTTTGTATAAATTCATACTTTTTAACTTTTTCCTTTTAAGTTTAATTTTTTCTCTACAATTTTGAATTCATTAAGAGTGTGTAAATTTTACATACCAGTCAAAAGTTTGAACATACTTCTATGCAGTTTTGGACTACATTTGTTTCTCATGATCTTAATTATGTGATCTAAAGACTTAGCTGTATAATATTAATTATTCCTTTGAATTTCTTTGCAAAACAACACATTTTTGCATGGTATTGACATAAAGTGACATTAAGTGTATTGAAATTCGAAGAAGATTAACATTATGATTTTTTTGATCACTGCATATGTTCCATAGGTTACTTTGATTTGTACTATGTTATAGTTTCAATAACTTAACTGTTGTTCTAAAATTTGGAAAAAGAGTTGTATTGAAGTGTAAGTAGGAGTGTCCAGACTTTTGACTGATAGTGTACGGGGGTAAACGTTGATCACATTTCCCCTTAGAAAATTAGCCACCCAGTTAATATAAATATGTTTGAAAATTATGATTGGACGCATGGTCACCTGACCATCGATTGCATAATCTGTCATAATTTACCATTCCAGAACTTAAGATGATTTGAATATTTCAAGATACTTCATTCTAAATTGCCTGCAGGGGAATATAGTCACACATGCCCAGATGCATAAAAACAAAAGAGGCATTGAAACCGAGAAGAGGATGTCATCACAGTTAATCCTTTGTTTTCTCTTTCACCTTTTTTTAAACTCACCTCCGTCTCTTCCAAGTTTATGTTTGCTTGCATGGACGGATGGCAGGAGGAACACTGACACAGATTCAAAACAAACTGCCGTACATGTCATTTTTGGAAAGCTCAGAGTCGGCCTGATCCATTGGAGAAGGAAATTGCCCCTGAACCTCACATTCTGCTCTACCACTGTGACCCTTTAAAGTAATCAGTTAAACAGATGTATGTGCATGTTTACCGATCTACGCACAGGTCCTGGATCAGATGGTGATTTTTGTGTTAGGCCACTGTTAAAGGGAAGTGACTTAAAACCATGAAGTTTGATTGAGCAAAGCTGTTCGACCTTGTTTCTGTGGAAAACAAGTCTATTTTTCTCCATACAATAAAAGCCAATTTTGTCCTGGACCCCAGTGACTTTTACCATAGGGGCAGAATATATTGACAGAATTTTGGAGTGACATGACTTTTAGGCAGACTTTTTTTTGCATCATTTTCTGTTTTTATTTATACATTTGTTTAATTTTTTAAAATTCATTTTTCTAGTCAGATCAAGTCGCATTTATATATAAAGCAATTTATATTCACCAAATACATTAAGATCAAGAAGACCACCAAATCAGTTTTTCATCAATAGAATGAGTAAATATTAAAACTGTGCCTTTAAAATGTTAAAGCATCATTAGTTGGAGAGAATCTTTTATGGGGCAGCAAGCTATGAGTGGGGCACGTCAGAGAATCTAGGAACCAAAAAACAAGTCATTTGAAGACTTTAGAGACCTAGGAATATGATATTGTGAGACAAAAGTAAAGTATATAGTGAGGTGCTAAACTGTGTCGACAAATAATAAAAGCATCTTTTTTTTATATATATACACAAAGTTTGCACATTTGCTGCTGAAATACCCAGAGAGCCTCAGAGTGTCCAAACTCCTCCCAAAACTCCAGGAGAGAGTGTGTGTGAACAGGAAGGAAGGGGAAGGGAGTTGTGCTGCAGGCCTCTCAGCTGTCTCTCACAGCGCTAATGATCCTTGGAGAGAGGCGTGAGGGAGGAATGGAGAGGAAAGGACAGAAAGCAAGGGATGTTAAGACAGACACAGCATGAGCCGGGTTTCAGTTCAGAATATTGTTCCTGTTGGATACATTTACAGTAGTGCTAAAATACCTCATATTTCCCAAAAGTCTTTGCTGACAATTCCAAAAATTTGCTAAATAATAATGGGTGTAAAGCTAACATGGTGAAGATTGCACCAATGAATCTGTTACAGTGCTTCACTTTGCTATCAGTGTATATGTTTGTGAGAAATAGAGGGGAAAAAAGAGTGAAAAAGCAGAGAATGCTGTTTGTTATGACTAAAATAAGATCAGAGAATGTTGCAGGCCATTTCCTTCCTTCGCTTGACCTCTCTGTTTCATGCTATGTTTGTGTCTTGATTTCTCTCACACACATGCACACACATTCACCTCTGTTACCTGTAGGTTTCATCGTTTAGAGCTGTATTGGTGAAGATAGAAAGCTTTATGTTGACCTTTTCCATTTTTTACATTGCTTACACTAGACTGTGTGTCACCATGGTGATTATTACATAATTTATGTGTATGTGTTTTTATACTTCAGAATTAGTACTCGCAGAGCACCAACTATTGGTCAAACCTTTGTGTATATAAAATTACTTGCCAATTGTCTTGTAATTTTATTAGGAATTGCAACATTATATGGTTTATGTCAAGCTGCAAGAAGTCTGACCCCCGCTTGATGTCAGTGACATGCGTCTTCTAAGGAAAACATCTGTCGCGACTAGCAAATTTCCCCTCCGGGGAAAATCTACTGTCAAATGTTTATCTTCTCCAGAACTCTGACAACACATAGTCGGAAAATTCCTTAACAAAAATATGACGAACAACATTACAATGTGTCATCTTCATGTTTTTGTGGCAGACTCTGAGAGCTGTGAGTGACACTGTGACGTGAGATGTTTGCCTCAAGTATGTTAAAAAAACTGTGTGTGTGTGTGTATATATATATATATATATTTTGTGTGTGTGTATATATACACATAATTATATATATTATGTATATATAATATAACGTATGTATATATATTTGTGTGTATGTATGTTATACACACAGTGGGTACGGAAAGTATTCAGACCCCCTTAAATTTTTCACTCTTTGTTATATTGCAGCCATTTTCTAAAATCATTTAAGTTCATTTTTTTTCCTCATTAATGTACACACAGCACCCCATATTGACAGAAAAATACAGAATTGTTGACATTTTTGCAGATTTATTAAAAAAAGAAAAACTGAAATATCACATGGTACTAAGTATTCAGACCCTTTGCTGTGACACTCATATATTTAACTCGGGTGCTGTCCATTTCTTCTGATCATCCTTGAGATGGTTCTACACCTTCATTTGAGTTCAGCTGTGTTTGATTATACTGATCGGACTTGATTAGGAAAGCCACACACCTGTCTATATAAGACGTTACAGCTCACAGTGCATGTCAGAGCAAATGAGAATCATGAGGTCAAAGGAACTGCCTGAAGAGCTCAGAGACAGAATTGTGGCAAGGCACAGATCTGGCCATGGTTACAAAAAAAATTCTGCTGCACTTAAGGTTCCTAAGAGCACAGTGGCCTTCATAATCCTTAAATGGAAGACGTATGGGACGACCAGAACCCTTCCTAGAGCTGGCCGACCGGCCAAACTGAGCTATCGTGGGAGAAGAGCCTTGGTGAGAGAGGTAAAGAAGAACCCAAAGATCACTGTGGCTGAGCTCCAGAGATGCAGTCGGGAGATGGGAGAAAGTTGTAGAAAGTCAACCATCACTGCAGCCCTCCACCAGTCGGGGCTTTATGGCAGACTGGTCCGATGGAAGCCTCTCCTCAGTGCTAGACACATGAAAGCCCGCATGGATTTTGCTAAAAAACACCTGAAGGACTCCAAGATGGTGAGATATAAGATTCTCTGGTCTGATGAGACCAAGATAGAACTTTTTGGCCTTAATTCTAAGCGGTATGTGTGGAGAAAACCAGGCACTGCTCATCACATGTCCAATACAGTCCCAACAGTGAAGCATGGCGCTGGCAGCATCATGCTGTGGGAGTGTTTTTCAGCTGCAGGGACAGGACGACTGGTTGCAATCGAGGGAAAGATGAATGCAGCCAAGTACAGGGATATCCTGGACGAAAAGAGACCTCTCCAGAGTGCTTAGGACCTCAGACTGGGCCGAAGGTTTACCTTCCAACAAGACAATGACCCTAAGCACACAGCTAAAATAACGAAGCAGTGGCTTCACAACAACCCCGTGACTGTTCTTGAATGGCCCAGCCAGAGCCCTGACTTAAACCCAATTGAGCATCTCTGGAGAGACCTAAAAATGGGTGTCCACCAACGTTTACCATCCAACCTGACAGAACTGGATAGGATCTGCAAGGAGGAATGGCAGAGGATCCCCAAGTCCAGGAGTGAAAAACTTGTTGCATCTTTCCCAAAAAGACTCATGGCTGTATTAGATCAAAAGGGTGCTTCTACTAAATACTGAGCAAAGGGTCTGAATACTTAGGAAATGCAAACAAAAATGTCAACAATTCTGTGTTTTTCTGTCAATATGGGGTGCTGTGTGTACATTAATGAGGGAAAAAATGAACTTAAATGATTTTATCAAATAGCTGCAATATAACAAAGAGTGAAAAATTTAAGGAGGTCTGAATACTTTCCGCACTGTGTATATATGTTTGTACAAACTGACCAAAAGAGAGTTTTTGAAAAAAAAAAAACTCTTATGCTCATTAAGCCTGCATTTATATGATCAAAAATACAGAAAAAACAGTACTATTGTGAAATATTACTATTTAAAAAGATGAATTTCTATTTTACTGTATTTTAAAATATAATTTATTTCCGTGATGCAATGCTGAATAGTCATAGTCAGTCATTACTCCAGTCTTCAGGATTCTTTTAATAAAAATTAAAAAAGAAAAAAAAAAGAAAGAAAGAAAAAGAACATATACATATAAAAGAGCACATTTATTTCTTTTGAAAGAAATTAATATTTTTATTCAGCAAGGATGTGTTAAATTGATCATAAGTGATTTATAAAAATTTATATTGTAAGAAAAGATTTCTATTTTGAATAAATGCTATTCTTTTTAACTTTTTATTCAACAATAAATCCTGAAAAAAGTATTACAGTTTCCAAAAAAATATTAAGCAGCACAACTGTTTCCAACATTGATAATAACGGAGTATAAAATCAGCATATTTGAATGTTTCTGAAGGATTGTGTGACACTGAAGACTGGAGTAATGGCTGATGAAAATTCAGCTTTGCATCACAGAAATAAATTATATTTTAAAGTATATTAAAATAGTAAATTATTATTTTAAATTGTAATAATATTTTACAGTATTACTGCTTTTTCTGTATTTTTGGTACAACATTAAGCATTTTGAAATGTGTCCAATGCACTTGTCTGCAATCATGCAGGTATGTGAATGGTCTTTATGTATTGCTCTTAATAAAATAATGTAAAGTAAACCGTTTTAGTGAGTAAAAAACAAAACAATTATGGCTGGTAAATGTTCTCAATTGTGGCACATTTTGGATCCTCTATATGTTTGTGTTTAGGGAATTTCTACATTATAGACTAGACCAAATCAAACAGCTGCTCTGAACACAGTGGGTGTTTAGTAGTGTGATGTAGAACAGTCATTTGTAATTAACCTACAGACATTCAAAATGCAGGTTGATTATTTAGACTCTGTGCCGTTATATCAAATCTGTATCAATCATTAGTCACAATTCTGTGTGAGTTCTCTCAGTGCGTCTCTTTTTATGCTTTTCTCTGTCTGTCTGTCTGTCTGTTATCTCGTTTGAGAGGTGTTTTTTTTCTTTCTTTTTTTTTTAAGTGAGTGCAGCAGGAGTGAAATATGAATGAGTTGGGCGGCCAAGTGCCGTGCTCCCACTGCAGCGTATAAAACGTGCTGATGGGGTCTTTATCCCTCCATCAAGCTGAGGGGAAGAAAAGAGCACAGTCCTGTCAAGGGAACGGGGCGATTCTCTGGCCAACTGGCTGAACGCTGAAGCCCTGCAGTCAGAAAATGTGTATAAGAGAGTGAGGGAGCTAAAGCCAGAGAAAGAAGACAGAAGAGTATCACCCATTGACCTCTTGGCAAGCGTTCTTGTTTTAAGTATCTCGCCATTTTTCTCCAAAAGCACTGCCTCTTTCATCTAGATCACTGTTTAGATTCAGTCTGTGCATTTGTGTCGCTGTGTAGTGGTTGTATGGACTTGGGAACTCTATGCTTTATTCCCACAATTGACATCCCATGAGGCCTAGTGTTGACGTCAGGACGGGGATGGCCGTGTGTGTTGGGGTGTGTGTAAGATCATAACCACATAAAAGCACATCCTACTGGGAGCAGATGTGTCTGCGTTGAGTGTGTGTCGTGTGTATGTGGGGGAGTCTTGATACTTGATCCCAAATATGAACCTGAGAAAATAAAGCTGTTTTGGTACTGTTAGTCCTATGAGGTCATTATATAATTTGCATCTTGATATGATCTATTCGATAGTTTGTCACTGACATAATGTTTATTTAATTACACGTTTTGCACATTTACAGCGCCTGTCAGGGAACATGCCAACTTCGTAAGGCACATTTATTGGCATAAAAAAAATTGAATTTAACAAAGACGCATTAAAAGAGTAAATATTTTTACAGAGGACCATAACCTCTGTCTTTCCATGGAAGCTTGTTTCTGCCACTAAATAAAAAGAAAATTAAAGGTAATTGTGACTTTTTATCTCAGAATTCCGAGATTTAAACTCACAATTGCGAATTATAAAGTCAGAATTTCGTGTTATAAAGAATTGCGAGATATAAAGTCACAGTTGTGACTTTTTTTTCTCACAAGTGCGAGTTTTTATCACGAAGTTCTGACTTTATAACTCTCAATTCTGGCTGTTTTTCTCAGAATTGCGTGATGTAAACTTGCAATTGCGTCTTATATCATGCAATTCTGATTTTATAACTCGCAATTGTTTATAGCTCGCAATTCTGAGAAAAAGTCAGAATTGTGAGAAAAAGTCTCAATGACCTTTTATTTCATGGCAGAAACAAGCTTCCATAGTCTTTCTGCATTGTTTTTCGAAGCTTTTGAAACTTTTTTAATATTTTTCATTAAATAATAAAGAAAAAACTAGTAAAGGAAGGTTTACATTTCTTCCATTTACATTTGTGAATATATTTACCCATGAAAAATTACCATGTTTACGAGGTCAGAATAGTGACACATGCGGCATCTCAAATGGAAAATGCTTCATAATGATATTGATTTCTTTGTGTCTGTTTGTCTTATAGGCGATGTGGCTGATGTTGCAGCAGGAGGAGCCTATCGATTTTGTCATAGCGACGGGGGAAGTGCACAGCGTACGGGAGTTTGTGGAGAGGGCCTTCAAACACGTGGGCAAAAATATTGTGTAAGAGCACGCAAACACACATCTATCTCAGATTAAGCCCATCTGGTTAATCTGGCACATCTGGTGTTGATTCGCAGACAGGCTGTACAAGACCACAAAACAACACGCAAACACACTATAAATATTGTAAATATGTAACAAGTATGTTAACAGCTGAATTGGGAAACGAATAAGATGAAGGAATGTGTTCAAATCTATTGTTCTTGCACTCAGGTGGGAGGGGAAGGATGAGAAGGAAGTGGGGCGCTGTCAGGAGACAGGAGTCATTCATGTGAAGGTTGATCCGAAGTACTACCGGCCAACTGAAGTGGTGAGTAGCTTCACTGTTTCTTTTCACGTAGACTGGAATACACTACAAGACTTTTGCCAATGATGTCTGCAGATTTGAGTTTATATTTTACAGAAAATCACGTATGTGATGTGGATGATGGGCACAGACTCCAATGTTTTAGCTTCACACTATGATTCCATCCAGTCATAGCCTTCATGAGTTTGTGTTTGGGATCACCTTAAAGGGTTAGTTCACCCATGATTTACTCACCCTAAAGCCATCCTATGTATATGACTGTCTTCTTTCAGACAAACACAATCGGCGATATGTTTAAAAAGATCCTGACTCATTCAAGCTTTATAACGGCAGTGAATGGGGGCCCGATTTTGAAACCAAAATAAGTTACTTTTGGCTTTTTGAAAGCGAAGCGATGGGTTTCCATATTTAAAACATTATTAATTATAATAGCTATATTCCGGCAGACGGTCATACATATTGATTTTGCAGCGGAAGAGTGACCTCTGACCCGAAGCATGACGTAATGACGAACGCAGAGGATAGAGCAAAGCAAAACACCGGTCACGAATTAGCTAGTTATTTTAGATTATAAAGTTTTAAGTATAGATATTTTTCTTACAAAACCTCCATCGTTTCCCTTCAGAAAGCCTTTTTTAACTGCCCGGAGCTGTGTAGAGTACTTTGCAATGGATGAATGATTGGCTTCAAAGTCGGGCTCCACATTCACTGCCATTATAAAGCTTGGAAGAGCCAGGCTACTTTTTGAAATACATCTCAGATTGTATTTATCTGAAGAATAAAGTCATATACACATTGGATGGCTTGAGGGTGAGTAAATCATGGGATAATTTTCATTTTTGGGTGAATTATCCCTTTACAGTCTGGTAGTGTGTGAACTTATTTTAGTGTATGATGCTTAGTGTTTTAAAATCTGGCATGTAGTTTTAAAAAGTCATGTAGTGAATTCCAGCATTAATAGCATCCAAGGTGCCTTTAGAAGAGATTTATTATGTGTTTGATATTTTATAATATACAATTCTCCTTGATGTGTAGTGAGAATGTTTCCAATATAACACTCTTTATTTTCCCCAAGAATATTAAGCAGTACAACTGTTTTCAACTTTCATAATAATAAGGAATGTTACTTGAGCATCAAATCAGAATATTAGAATGGTTTCTGAATGATCATGTGACTGAAGACGAGTAATGATGCTGAAAATTCAGCTTTGGCACCACAGGAATAAATTACATTTTAAAATATATTAAAATAAAAAACAGTTATTTTAAATTGTAATAATATTTCATTATATTACTATTTTAACTATGTTTTTGATCATTGTAATATTGGTAACCATAAGAGATTAAAACATTCAAAATTTAGCTTGCCCCAAACTTTATTGAAGTAGACAAAATGATCAAAATGCCCATCCTTACTTACTCTGACATGCATATGACATGTAGATGTCAGTTTGTGTATGCATGTATGGTGGGTGGTCATTTAGGAATGAGAAAGGGCTCTAAATCTTTAAAGAAAACATACGCACTAAATGATTGTTGACAGATCAGGGGTTTTCTCTAAGACACATGCTTGCTTTGTATGGGTCAGCAAAGTGTTTCCAAGAAGCTCTTTCAACGAGAAGAAAGAATCATGTGAAGGTGAGACCAAAACGTTTGTGTGAGTATATGTAGTCTGAAGATTAGTGACATCAGAGGATTAAGATGAACTGGTTCAGAAAGAAGGAAATCTGTTATTCAAATACAAAGCAATTAAATATTTGTGGAATCAGGTTATTGATGAACTCTAAAAACTGACTGACTTGACATAACTCTAAAAATACATCATCGGATAGTGTTATATAATACCAGTACAAGATACTTAAAGACACAAGCTGAACACGTCATCTGTCAACACAGAGGTGAAATGGGAATGTGTGTCAGTGTGGGACGCAGGTCACTTACGAGGATGAATGATCGTGTGTGCGTGTGTGTGCGTGTGTGTGCGTGCGCGTGCGTGCGCGTGTGTGTGTGTGTGCGCGCGCGCAGTACATATACAAATATGTTGTCCACAGGCTACATGTGTACATGTTGAATTAAGCCTATAATTAATCAAATCACTTATTATGGCAGAAACAGAATAGAAAAAAGGATCTTACTTAAATTTCGAACACGTGATTGTTACTTGACCCACACTTGCTTCGCCTGAAGGGAGTAACTGAATGAAATAAACACACCTATTAAGGAAAGCAGTGGGTTGATACTCTACGACATGTTTACCCAAAGAGACCCTCATCAGTTGTCACTCAAACTGCCGTGTTTTTGAGCCATCCTAATCTGTTTTCATTTGCACTACACCTGCATGATTTATGAAAGCATAATTACTGACAGATAAAAATCTTCTGGCTGAAAGATCCCACGTTAGAGCTAAGAATAACTGTCACACCCAAAACTGCTGTTGGATGAATAGCTTTATGCATTATTATCATTCCCAAGATCAACATGTGAAGCCTCTGAATGATGGCTATCATGTCAGACGTAACCTGTGGTTCGAAGTGCGTAAATTGCGGAACCCAAATCGGCCATCTTTATTTGCATAACCTTTAGAGATCTCATAACGAGCGTATCTGCATGGAAACGTGTGCGTAGGGCAGGATTTCAACCGTGGCTTTGCTGCAAATGCAACCTGTATCTCGCTTTCATTGGATGTGTTCTTTCAGTCGACACACACTCACTCACATTCCTTAAAGAGGTTTTAGCTTCACAATGAGAAAAGCAGGTAATGCTCTTGGCCTTGTCTGTCCATCACACGCCATCTACTCGCTCACAGACAAAGAAACCGTGTGTGCGTGCTTTGAAATAATACGTTAACTTGCTTTTAAGGCCTGAAATACCCCGATTTAAATGAAGCTTGAACTATAGGAGCGAATTTCTGTAACATTTTACGATTTCCAGCAGGAGAGCGGTGTAAAGTAAATAGTGGCCATTCTTTTATTTCTCTCTCTCGTTCTCTTTTATTCTCCCTCTTGCGCATACACAAGGACGCGGCGGATTGGGTGCAATAACGAACACATCAAAAGCGAGCGGTCTGTCTTTTTGCTGATTGAGGGGGTTTAATAGTGAAAGCTCGGACTGATGAATGTGTCCCCCAGACGGCCGCTGAAGACCGCTGCGTGAACCCTGCGGTCCCTGCTCTGCCTTTCAGTGAATATGATTTTGCACATCCATTTCATTCTTTCGGATGCTGATTTAAACAATTTTTATGAGGCACTTTGGGGAAGGAGGACCAAAGTTAGCCAAAGGCTTTTTTTTTTTTCCTTTTTCACTTTTTATTTTCCAGACAGTCCCCAGGAAACCCTCATGTGTTTTTTTCTTTTCGTTTTTCATTTTGAAAGAGAGAGAGAAAGGAGCACGAGAGAGGGCATAATGAAAGCAAAAAAAGCTTTGATTTATGCAACAAACTCCACAGACAGCGAGTTGCTCAGTTTAGTAACTCACTGACGCATTTATGAATATCTTGCCCCGTTGAACTTGTGTGCACATCTCAAAATGACAGAATAAGATATTTTGTGTGTGTGTAAACCGTGCTGTGGTTTTGTTATATGATGTAATTTCAGCTGAAAATTGGTTTTGAATTGGTTTGAAGATTTGAGAATGTTTCGGGGAACATGGGGTTATGGGGTGGCATATACTGCAAGGATTATTGAAAATAAGTATTGAAGTGTGTATGAATGGTTTTAGGATGCGTCTGCCAAGAATATAAATGTAATGTACAGTAAATACGTGTAAGTGTGAGCATGCATGCTGATGATAGACAAAACACGCAAGCTGCACAGGCTGCAGTTCGCCATGTGTGCATTTCATCAAATCAACTTACAGACTTTGTGACCCTGAGGAATTGCCCCAACATAATGATGGAATTCTGTGGATTATCAGAGATTAGTACATATTTTGTACATATGTCAACATGTTTCCTCTGGCAGCTCAAAGACATAGTCTCTTTTGAGACGGTTTTTCTTTTGTGGCCTATAGTGTATTTTTACAGAGGTAAATGCATCCTGTCTTGATTTCTAATATAATACATGATATTAATTTAATTCACTCAAAAAAAAAAAAAAATTAAGGCTTTAAGATTGACAAATTGTCCCCTTGGAATTATATGGTTCTATCTGACATTTTTGTCAAAATTGAGTTATTCATATATTCTTATTCTGTGACAACTTATTTATATTATGTGGTGTTTTTTAATGTGTACATTTTAGGTCTTTTTATTTAGATAACAAAAAAATAACTATCTACAAAGCTGAATGGAATGCAAAAGCAAAAAATTTGAAGCTCAATATCTCGAAACTGCTCTCAGAATGAATCTTAGAACCTTAAAACTTTAAAACCTAAAAACTTAATGGTCAATTCCCTTGTTCCATTAACATTTATCCAAAAATGCTCTTTTTTTCTCTCATTTAAATTTCTATGAATAATATGTAAGGATTATTCTATTCAATTTGATGGAATTTTACTATGAATTGAAATGCGTAAATCTTAAAAAAAAAAAAAAGAGGCTAATTAAATATAGTAATAATCTTTACTATATGACTATAGCCTTTGCTGTCCTAATTTTAATGGCATGATAATATTCCAGTAAAATTATACAAAATATTCCAGTAAAAATATGATAATAAATTTATAATGATAGCAGATGTTTATTAATTTTATGATTATTATTTTAGCAATTATTTGTTCTCTTATTTGCTGTATTATTATTATTATTATTATTATTATTATTATATCATAGAATATATAATAAATATATAATATTGGTATAATAAACTGGGTATATCAGTATATGTGTTCCCTCCAAATCAAACCTATTACTGTGACGTTCCTATAGCATTCAATTGAACCACATATGTATTACATCACAAGTTGGTAGACAGTACAATTGCCACATGTGCATTATTATGATGCGTGTATATATAGTGTATCAGTGTGCTTTGTTTGTGTAACGTGTACACGCATGCTGATTTTTTTGGTTACTGTAGGAATGAAAGATGGCTTTGACCTTTCACTCCAAGGATCAGGATGGGGTGATCTTATCTGCTCTGTGGCAGAGGTCAGGAGGGAGATAAAAAGAATCCTGTAGTGAGCAGCACACACACACACATGGAGGCCCTCACTCTGTGAATGCAGTAGTCTGTCTTATCTGACCCATGCTGAGCGTCATAGTACCAGCATGCAAAACACAGCTGCATCATCACTTACCTGCAGCTTTGCTTTTAATTTGAATGCAAGATCCATTTTATTTCAGGTTTTTAAGATCAGCGGCCAGCCGATCCGCATGCTTTTGTGTGCGTAGTGCAATTCATGTGCGTTGAAGGCAGATCCCCCACCTTTAGTGGAATTTTAGCCTCTGATGTCTGTCGTGATGCTTTATGGGTAGTGCAGTCTTTAGGGTTTTCTGGGTATTATAGTTGCTGTGGTTGAGAGGCTGGCTCTGTGTGACAGTTTTACGGTGATATGCAGTGTAATAGGTCAGAGTTGTTAAAGTTGAGTGTGAATGATGTTGTAAAGAGTCTGGCTGAGAGCCAGGTGGAACTCAAACCTGCAATAAAGCCGCGCTCTTACCGTACAGCCTTTCCTCATGATGACCGTATATACATCCACTTTTATTTACCTCACACTTTACGGTAGAGCTTAACTCTCTTTTATAACATTACATGGCACTTTTTAAAACGTGGGGTCCTTTTACCTCGCGCCCCGGGACGTTTTCTTTTACCGTGCTACTCTGTCTCACACTCTGTTCTTGTTGATGCATTGGAGAGAGAGAAAAAGAGAGGGAGAGAGAACAGAACTAAAAAAATAAAGAGGGAGAGAGGGGTGTACGTTCTCCCCTGGCCTACTCTCTGGTATTTCCTGAAGGACTTTGACTGAGCGGAACCACCCTGGGCCCCACGGAGGGGAAAGAGAGAGAAAGAGCTTTTAAAAAAGAAAGAGAGTTGAGAATATAACACTTAAAAACCCAGCCAAGTGTAAAGCTTCCCAATAAACAGGTGAATTTTTATATATATTTATAACAAATGTTTAGGGGTGAAAAACACCCTTTTGTGAGAGAAAGTGAAGATATTACTAGAAGTCTATTGTCCCCACATTTTCTATAAAAAGAAGCAAAAGTTAGGAAGGTTAAGTGAGACATGGATTGAAAGTGAATAAGGCCTACTTTTGGAGGATTTAAAAGCAGAAATGTGATGCCTATCATTTTAGAAAAACACACATTCTTCCATTAAAACGTTCATTATTTGAGCTATAAATCTGTTTAAATAATTTTCGGTCATTTTAGGGTTTTAAGGGTTATGTTGTCATGATAACAAAGTCATTGTCAGTTAGGGCTGCACGATATATTGTTTTAGCATCAAAGTCCGATGTCTAGTATAGGGATCGTTAATCTGTACAGACCAGACAGTAATATGCACGTTTCGAAACGTATTCGTTTCTCAGATTAATTGCAAAGTTTAACCATCATGCAGCGAAACGTGAACATCGAATTCTTTCACTTCCACATTTATTTGTGCTTGAACGGACACATACGCGAAGAATTATCTCAAAATGTCCGTCTCTGCTACTATCCTTGTAAACACAGTTGCTTATGGCTTAGGTAATGAAAACAAAGAAATGGATGTGTATCAGTAAAACGGATCTGCGCATTCGGTCTTAAAGTGACAGCAGGCATGCTGCTTTCTGTGTCATGATCGGGGTTGCCAGGTTTTCTCAACAAAACTCGCCCAGTTGCTATTAAAAAGTAGCCCAAAACTATCCCAATCGCATTTCAGGGAAAGAAATCGTGTTCTGGAGGGTAAAATCCGCGTTTCTACTGGGATTTTCCTGGTAAAATTTGGATTCCAGAAACTAAATATCATGTTATTTGGGGTCAAAACATGAAAAAGTAGCCCAATTCCATGGGAAAACCATGGACTTTGCAACACAAGTCATGATGAATGTTAACAAGCAACAAAATACAAAGAGAAAATCACTTTTGCAGCTTTAACAGGTTAATTATATTCAGTTTATACAGTGTTACTTTACATTTAATTATTCATTTTCTGTTTACTGAATACTGTTTATTTCATTTAAATCATTCTAGAATTAATTCTTTCCAAATAGAGCTATTCAAGTAATATGGTGAATTTATTTCATATCACAAAATCTCAGAAAAACAAAACATTGCAATTCCAATACCTTTACGCATTGATTTTTCACTCTAAAATCATGTTAACACACTTATTGTGTGCGTCTTCTGGTTGTACTATTGAAACAGTGAGGTTAACTATATCCCGTTGTTTTATTTTATTTTTTTATGGGAGCACGTCATAATTTATTTTTGTGATAATTAACATTTATTTCTAGTGCTGTAGACATTCTAGTATTCTGTGTAAAGTATTTTATAAGAAAATGCTATTTCAGTCTTGCAAATTTTCATGTTTAATTCAGTGGTACTTGCTGTTTCTTTGTAATTAGTAGTGAAATGTATTAGCAATTTCTGAATGAAAATAATTTCAAAGTAAATCCTACACCAATTATATTTCAGTTTCAGAGATAGTAAAATTTGCAATACACTATTTAGCATTAAATAACATGATCAAGCACTGTAGTGGATTGGAAAAATCCTTTTTCTTTCCCTGGCAGGTGTCTTTAACCATGAAAATGTGTTAACTTGTGTACCAGTGTTGGGTTTGTTTGTGCCATGTGTCAGAATTACCTTGTGTGTGTGCTCGTGTTCGCACTTTCACGGCCGTGTGTAGTGGGAGAGGGGAGGTTAATTGTGGGCTGCCCTCTGTAAATGGCATGTCCCAGGCTCGTTATCTTGATTGAGTAATTAACTCTGGCTCTCGGCACTCTTACTCACACTGTCAGACTGCTGAACTCCTGACACCTCGCATTCCTCACTCCCTCTCCCTCATGCTTTCTCCTCTCTCGCTCTTAACTTTCACACAGCTCGTCTCCCCGAGCTTTCAATTTATCATCATTTTCCTTTCTCTCCATGTCATTCCTGTCTCCGTCCTCTTTTTTTCTCCTCTTCTCTCACTCTCGATCACTCCAGACAAGACCGTTTTTTTTTATTATACACATGAGTTAGAAATGTGAAAGAGCTTGTGATAATAATTCTGGTAGTGTTAAAGTGACAGTTCACTTAAAAATAAAAATTTAGTCACCAGTTACTCACCTTCATGTCGTTACAAAAATATGACTTGCTCTCCTCTGTGGAACACAAAAGATTTTTTTTCTTAAAGGATTATTTCACTTTAGAGTTAAAAATTTCCTCATAATTTCCTCACCCCATGTCATCCAAGATGTTCGTCTTTCTTTCTTCAGTCGAAAAGAAATTATGGTTTTTGAGGGAAATTCAAGGATTTTCTCCATATAGTGGACTTCGCTGGGGTACAGTGGATTGCAGGTCCAAAATGCAGTTTCAGTGCAACTTCAAAGGGCTCCACATGATCCCAGACGAGGAATGAGGGTCTTATCTAACGAAACAATTGGTCATTTTCCAAAAAAAAAAAGTTAATACTGTTTTGACCACATATGTTCATCTTGCGCCACGCATTACGTATCATGTTAGAAAGGTCACACGTGACGTAGGCAGAAGTACTGCAATAGGGCGAAAAACTCAATTTCAAAATCATCCCACATCGTTGTTTTACCTTTTTTGTAAAGGCACGTTTGCTTTGTATACATTTCTTTGTATACACTTGATTGCGTAATGCGTGGCGCATCGTAGAGCAGTGCAAGATGAGAATCTGTGGTTAAAATGTATATAATTTTTATTTTATTTTTATAAAATGGCCGATCGTTTCACCAGACAAGACCCTTATTCCTCGTCTAGGATCGTTTAGAATCCTTTGAAGCTGCATTGAAACCTTCAACCCACTGGCATCCGTTGAATATATGGAGAAAATTCCTGGAATGTTTTCCTCAAAAACCTTAATTTCTTTTTGACTGAAGAAAGAAAGACATAAGCATCTTGGATGGCATGGGGGTGAGTAAATCATCAGGAAATTTTCATTCTGAAGTGAACTAATTCTTTACCTCAATACCAGTCCAATGTTGTTTTGGACCCCATTGACTTTCATTGTATGGGCAAATACAGTCCAAATGTTGTCTTTTGTGTTCCACAGAAGAGGAAAAGTCAGATGATGACTGGACTTTAATTTTTGGGTGAACTGTACCTTTAACTGAGGTAAATACATGTGTCGTGCCTTTCAGTTGTCGTAGCCCTTCTTTCTCTCCCCACCCATAGTGAAAGCATAATAAAAGGTGAGATGAAAAATGAAAAAGTATCTGGGTCATTTGAATGAGGTGAATCATGTACATGCTGGCAGGCAGGACTCGAATGCTTAGCTCCTCTGCGGTCACTCCACCAAAACATGTAGACTCTGCTCGAGAAGATATAGCTCTCTGAGGCTTGTAAACACACAAACACTCTGCCAATACCACATGTAAGCACATACAGATCCTCAGTAATAAACACACCATTGAGTATGTGAAACTCTTACAGATGCTTTCATGCTGCGATCTTGTCATTCAAGTCTGGCTATTAGCACATTGACACTGAAGTTATTTAGATTCAGATGTACTTTTGCACTTAATCTTTTAGTTTCACTCTATAGTTTTCTTGCTCTGTGATTGGCTGTTGTTTGAAAAGGGAAATCATTGGAGTCTTTGATCCCTCCTAAACATCCTGCATCAAATAACACTCGCTCACACAAAACTGCACAGCACATAGCAAAGTCTGTCCAACAGCCGTGGATTTCTTGTTTTGTTTCACCATGTACTTTTGTGGGTGCAGTTGGATTCCTCTTGCTCGTGTCTCTCACATACGCATACATTTAAAGTGTCAGACACTTAGGGTCCGTGTCTCTTTGCTGGAGAGGGTTTACATGATCCTATAAATATTTATTAAACTCTTGAAGCAAGAATCTGAGATCAAGACGCTCTCCCTTGTCAATTTAGATTTTTCTGCATTGTCTTTTGTCACTTTTATACGTTCTAAAAGCTGTTTTATATTTGCAGTACCATTAAAAAAATTTGAGCTCTGTAAGATTGTTTTTACAAAGTCTCTTTTGTTCACCAAGTAAAAATGGAAATATTGTGAAATATTGTTTTCTATTTTAAAATGTAATTTATTCCTGTGATGCAAAGCTGAATTTTCAGCATCATTACTCCAGTCTTCATTGTCACATGATCCTTGCTGATTTGGTGCTCAAAACATTATTTTTTTGTGAAAACATCTTTGCTGCTTAATAGTTTTGTGGAAACTATGATATATATATATTTATACTTTTTGATTGAATTCTTTGAAGAATAGAAAGTTCAGAAGAACTTCATTTATTTGAAATAGAAATTTGTTTTATCAATGTAAAAGTCTTTACTTTTACTTTTGATCAATTTAAAAAGTAATAGTTTAAAATTAATAAAAGTATTGATTGTTTATATAGAAGTATACATATACATGTGTAGTAAATGTTTTTTTAAACTATATATATATATATATATATATATATATATATATATATATATATATATAATTAGTTTTGTTTATATATATGTGTGTGTGTGTGTATGTCTGTGTATATATATGTGTGTTTTATTTATCTATACATTTAAAAAATAGGATACCATCTTACGTTTTCATTTAAAATATATATATATATATATATATATATATATATATATATATATATATATATATATATATATATATATATATTATAAAAGCTGTTAAGATGTTAACAAACAAAACCGATTTGTTCATTAGTAGAAGTTTGACACTTTTTTGAGCGCCTTGTCGAAACTGGTCATACTGATTTTGTGGATTTGACCTTTGACTCATTGACCGTTGCTCAATCTGTGTGTGAAACAGATTGTTTGAGCACGCTGTTTTGTCATGAAGCATGTCTCAAAAACATTAAACTCCATCAGAAAAACACTGAAATATGCATGCAAATATATATCTCAAGTGTCATGTAGTCAAGCCATAACTTAACAAAAGTTTCTTGATGTGTGTCAAGGTCTGTCTCTCCATTAGTCCTGAATTCCTTTACGTTAAGCGTTGAGTCACACACAATAAAAATGCACCCAGATGATGATTATCTCTGTTATTTATTGTTTATTTGCATTTTATTTGCCATATATGCAGGTGCAGCTTCTGTTTCAATCCCTGACACATATAGATATGGAACTTCTTTTAACAAGCAAAAACGCCCAGTGTTTGAAACTAAAATCTGCCTGTAAACTTCCTGTGCCTTTGATATGTCTTGACTTGCTGACTTTCTATTTAATAGCAACAGCTATTGCACACAACGAATGATTCACATGCACACGTAATGCTTCAGTTTCATTGAATTAATACTCTTCTTGTTTGCCTTCCTCGCACATTCTTTGTAAACTTACATTGTCAGGACACAGTACTGTAGTAGTTTGCATGTGAAGACTTGGATGGGCGACAAAAGCAGCTGATGTTAATTTAGCTTTCAGAAAATTGAAGACTAATTATGATTAATATGCCGCATTAATACGTGTCTTTGATTATGATGGTTGCATGCTGTTTCATATGTTGATGAATGAATGCTGTTTCGCTAATTAGTCTATAAAGTATGGTTATGTCATTTAAATGATTTAATTGGAGCTAAAATGGAACCATGAGTTAGTGACTGTAACTTCTCAGGGTTCAGCATTAAAATATGGGCTTTGGAACAAGAGCTCTCATTTGTCAAAGCACAAAAGGGGTAGGGGTGTGTGTGTGTGTGTGTGTGTGTGTGTGTGTGTGTGTGTGTTCTGGCTTCTTGTGTAATCAGATCAGCAGCCAGGACACCCTCAAACCCTTTACTGCCACCCTGAGGAGCAACCCTAAGTGTGTGTGTGTGTGTGTGTATTGCCATCCCAGCAGGAGAACAGAAGGGGTTAGGCCACTAGACTCCCATAATCCATCATGCTCTGGCACTGGGAGAGGGCTGGAAAAGAGGGGGTGCTGGATGGATGGCCTGCCTCGGCCCTCACCTTCCCCCAGAGACATGGAGCTTGACACCTGTGTGTGTGGTTCTGGCGAGTGTATGTGGGTGTGTGAGAGTGAAGAAGAGTGGGGGGGGGGGGGTTTTTACAGGTTGGGAGGTCCGGTTAATAAAGGCGGACTAAACCACCCCTTTGCCTTTATTTTCTTTTTAAGTCTTAGTTTTTTTTTTCCTCATCTCACTCTCTTTTGGTCTTTTTCTAGGACTACTTGCAGGGAGACAGCTCCAAAGCCTTTAAGATCCTGGGCTGGAAACCACGTGTGACGTTTGAGGTGAGCGTTCCTGTAAAAAAAAATCAATGTGGTTCTCTTCCAGTGCTCTCGAGTTTGAGAATTAACCGGTGTGTGTATGTGTATTTGAACAGGAGCTTGTTAAAGAAATGGTGGAAGCGGACATCGAGCTCATGCGGAACAACCCGAATGCCTGATCATACACGCCTTCATCTCCATGCATGCCAAAGAGGCAGTTGTCTTGTGTTTGTGTGTGTGTGTGTGTGTGTGTGTGTGTGTGTGATCGCTGAAAGAAGCATTCAGCTGCATTTCTGTGCCTTCGTCTATCGTTTTCACTCCTGCTTCAGATTTCTGATTTTACTTTCACTGTGATTTGAGGGTCCCCGGTGTTGCCTTTTTCCATTCCGTAATATTGTCATATTTATGATGATGTGTATGAATTTTTAGATTGTTTTCTGTCTAAATGATTTTTATCCATTTTTATAAAGCTGTTTTTATTCTTAATCATGAAAAAAAAAGTATAAATAGGGGATTAAAGGGTTTGTAGAGCTTTCTAAAGCTTATTCTTGATTCCTTAAATTTAAATAATGACATTAATAATGGTTGAAACATTAATAATTGTTTCCTGATTATTTAAAATAAAAATACAAAATGGTTTTAAAATTCAGTTGTAATGTGTATAAATTCAATCAAATTCTCAAAAGTGTCATTGGTTCTTAACCTTTTTTGACTCCGCAATGTTCCCTTATTGACGATTTTCAAGATATTTATGATAGAATTGAATTACGATAGATCTGCTTGTTTTCTATAACTTCATTTAATTAAAAGCCACTGGAATAGATGAAAAATTAATAAACTTTTTTTTCAATAAAAATGTTGTTTTTGGGGAGGGGCATAAAAGTAATCTTAATTTGTAACTAAGTAATCTCGAGGTAAAGCTACAGTTACAGTCAGTAAATAACATTTTGAGAATAACGGTCAACTTTTCAGTTTCATTCTCTCTCGCCTCAGAAGTTAAATATACAGTCAAATGCGTCAGAAAGCGGCTTGTGCCAGGTTTCGCGGGTTGCCTGGCGGTCATCGAGCCCCTCGCGCCGAACACAACCGCTCTCTTGTATTCAGAGGAAAACGGGCGTCCACGAGGCCTCGCGGTCCTTCATTCCAGATGCTCGAGCACGGCCCACCGCGCGCAGCTGAGGGAGCAGTAACTCGGCCTTGTAAAGCAGCTCATGTTTAATCACCTCTGACGTCGGGCGCAGCTGGGCCACTGAACCCTGACAGTGAAGACATTTCACCGTGTGCGAAAATCCTCTGTTGTGTTTATTTGTAATGGTGACACGGTTGTCCTCATCAAAGTAACAACAGTTTCAAGAGACCTCCGTCAGCTCGAGCGAGGAGAGAGAAACCTGGTAAAATCTGACTCCAGAGGCCACAGATATTCTAGTCTATTCAAGGTGCCAAATGAAGGTCATTTGACACCGACGTCTAAAGAAAGTGGGGTCTTTGAGACCCTCACAAGACAGGCGATTGTGGGGGTGGTTGATGTATGTGTGTTTGTGTTTTTTGAGACGGCATCTCGAGCCAGTAGAGTGCCATTTAAGCGCCTTGAACAGCGCACCAGTGTGCGCGGGCCTGATTGGAACCAGACTGCGCCTCTCGCCGCTCCACGAGCGTAAAAAGCACTTTTCCACTGGCTAGGGTCGCGAGCTCCACCACATACAGGTGCACAGGCCGCGAGCAGACGCTAACTAAGTTAAATATCCCCGCGAATTCATTTTTTACGCTCGAGCGGGGAAATTTCTGGTATTTTGGTACTACCCTGCTGATGTTCCCGTAAAAGCAGTGGGAAACGTGAAATTCAATTGAACCGATGAATTAAAGTATCATAAATTTTTAAGGGACGTGGAAAACCTTAACATTTTAAGTCTGAATTTATTAGCAGGGCTAATGTGTTTATTTTTTCTGTTGGAAACTGTCAGTAACATCTCAACACATTTTTTAAAGGCAACTCTCTGTGAAAACTGGTTTGCTCACAGATGTTGATTGCAAATGATGAAATGTTATTAAATCCCATTAATATCTTTGTGGAGAATTTGATGTAGTGGTTCTGTAGTTATTTTAGTCTATAGTAAAAGATAATTACATCAATCATGTATTTGTTATATTTTAAATAGTCATATATTAAATGTATATAACTATCTTATTATATTTATGTGGACTTGCTTTATAACTATAACTGAGTATTTACACCTTGTCCGATATTGTTTTTGTTTCTTGATTATATTTTGAAAAAGCAGGAATTATTTGCTTTATCCATGAAATGCTTTAATGACAAAGAACTTTCACTCTCATCCGTCTCACAATTTCACACTTTGCGATTTTTTTTGCCACTCAAAAGAAAATAATTTTGTTTAAATCCGCTCTCTCTATAAGTATCACGCACTGTTTTTCTAGTGTTAATTTTTCATCGTCATTCAGATCGTCTTGATGATCCTCTCACAGTCCACGACATTGTTTACTTCGATTCTATTTGGAATGCGAAATTGAAAAAATGAATTGAAAATTATTATACGCTTAATATGAGGGTTATCCTTTACGTTTAAGCACAATTGTCTTGGTGTGCTGCAAGATATTTTATTGTTCTATATTGGTTTTGAATTATTGTTAAATATGCGTGAATTTCTAGGCCTCATTAGTATTGAAACAAATCGTTTAAGTGTTTATCGTTTTAATATTGCCTCTTTTATTTAGCTTGGATTGAGAGAGAGAGAAAATATATATAAATCCGAAATAGGTTAATTAATATACTGTAACTTAATTAAAAACATTTAGCATACATGTGTTTTAGGCCTGAGTAAAGCAGGCCACAGAGTTCTTATTTTGTTGTTTACCCGATCAAACCCTTTATTTATAGTTTCACATTGGTGCTGAATGCAAATAGATTTATAAATTCAAATATCAAATCTAGGAGTATTAAAGAAGTTTAGATTGTGCATTTATAGGCTACTATATTTATTTGTTAACTACATAAATATATTTATTATTATTATCATTATTACAATAATCAACAAACTGTTTTTATTTATTATTAAGAGCACAAACTGATTAATTAATCTATACAATAAATTAGCAGCACCTCACAAAAACGCGTTATGAAAATGAACTGGACAGATTGTCCTGCTTTTATCAAACTTAAGGAGACCGCAAAATGAAAGTAAATAGTAAAATAAAGCAAACAGTAAAATCACACAAGATATCGCGCATTCTACTCATCATTAACAATAAACAAACAATCACACTTCTTACGCGTGTTATGAGATCTCCATCTGGTTAAAATGTGCTACGTTGAAGGCTGTATCAAATTCCCCTTGCGCGCAACTCAACCCTGAAACACGCAGCTGATCACAACAAAGACACCTTTTCACTGGCACGAGCCCCTAACACTGCCCGCGCGCACCTGTAATGCATTTGGCACTTAAGCCCTTCATACAAAGTCAAATCGCCTCGGGCTGACCTTGCTGTACGCACAGATACTTGACGCTATAAAGCTTGTTTTTCTTTCTTTCCATATTCCTCTGTTTCTGTCATTTGTTTCTCTGGACTTACACACGAGGCCTATTCAAACCGTGACTGAATTAGTCATGCACAAACCTTATTTAATCATAATCACAAAAACACGACATCAGTTACGGGGCCAATTATACAGCAAATAAATACGCCCGTGCGCTGCGAGGCCGACAGTTTCTGCTGCCGATTTAACCTGCAAAACATGAAAATCCTCGAAGGATTAATGCGTTATTTGGATTGAGTCCGTATCTTGAGTTGACAACAGTATGATTTTGACGAGTTAAAACATATAGGCCTATTTTATGTGTGTATTTGTTTTACATTTATGTTTAAAAAAGCAATGTAGATCATATCAACAAAGCAGAGTTAGAATGCGTTTGTTTGGAGGTTCTTGCTGAATTAATCATTTGATTTTATCAAGGCCATATTTTACATGGCCTCCTCAAAGGCCTACAGCAATTCTTTCATCTGCTGTTTATCTGCTTTTTAGTCTATTATGTGTTTACAAATGAAAAGTTCTATTAAAGACAATGGTTGTCTACATTCCATAAGATTGCAAAAGTGCAGTTCACTCAGTGTGCCAACAGTCGGTTGTAACAGCAAAACGCTCAACTAAACAGCATCAAATAAAAGAGTGTAAGCTATATCTCAGCAAAATTATACATTTTATAATATTATAATATTAGTGTTAGTTTAGAAACAAATTACATAAGGAACACAGAACGTTTATAAAATGAACGGTATAAAAGTGAGGAAAATGAATCTGTCAATTCTTATTCTTTTTGTTTACTTTGACATTATAGCACTCTCTTATTTATTGTTTTTTTTTGGTGAAGTATTTATAATTATTATAATTAATAATATTTTGCTGTTTTTATTCTTAGTAAATGCATTTTTTAATGTTAGGAATAATTTAAGTATTCCTTGCACGCGTAAGTGAAAAAAAAATAATAATAATTTCCAGATGTTTTTAAACCTTTGACCCCCACCTCCACCCCCTGTGAAACGAGTGCCTTATTAAGAGGTAGATATTTTAGGAGGAAAATGGTAAAATTGACAAACATTTGCTAAAACAACGTTTTAAAAATATTCCGTGCTTTTGGTGGCCTCTGATCAACAACAAGCTTTGACAGTCGTTTAAGTAAACAATGGATTCAACAGGCATTACAACTCGATAAATCACTCCAGAGTTTAACTCCAACAAGACGACAATTTATTAAACAAATAGTAACTTTAGATATTTTCAAAAAGTATACGAAAAAACTGTAACTCAGTTGTACACTCGTTACCTTTCTATACTGAATTGATTATAAATACTTAAGACATTTCCTTGCAAAGTTGGTCCACCTGCTCTTACGTGAAATAAATTAACACATTTCCTCTGAATCTCTCTTGATGGACGAGCAGGGAGAGAATGTTTATGTGCAGCGGAATGATCCTACTTACCAACACAAACTCGCATATCAGCCCGAGTTCACTGACCTAAAGGCTTCCTTAAATTACAAACACATGGAAAATAATACGAATATATATTAAACAATTTTGAAATTCATAAAACTTTTGGTCAGAACTTGCTGCAGTCGTATACAAAGGCTCCGGAAGCCCGGTAGAGTGGCTGACTGGACGGGAAAGCCATTTGACAGCTATTGCTTCCGGTCACCGGAGAGCTGTTCAGAGCTATCCGCTGCGTCTCGAACATCTCGCGCACCGCGTGAAAGTTCTGCTGCTGGCCGGGATAGCTCGCGCTCAGGTGTCCTAGCTCTCCTGACTGATTGAGGTACCAGGGTGCGAGTCGGTTCTGCTGCAAGTGCTGGCTCTCCTGGCTCGAGCTCTGGTGGGGGTGTGAGATAGAAGAGGCGCTTGTTGTGTTTGTGTATTCCGGTAAAGTGTCATCCCCGTGGCCGCGGTCCCCAGTGTACAGGCTCGTCGCTTGCATGTTGCAGTGATAAGTGGCGGGCTGACCGCAGGGTGGGCTGTAATGGGCGGGCTGCGGGGATGGCGAGTAGGTCAGAGACACCGAGCCTGGCAGAGCGGCGCGAGAGGCCGGCAGCTCTGCCGCGTGCTGCGGGGACCCTCGGAGCCCTGTCATGATTGTATCCATACTGAAGCCCTGCTGCGGCGTTTGCGACTGAGGACTCCCGCTACACGCACTCCCTCCGCTCCTGTCTGGACTTTCCGTTTTGGGCACAGTGCTGAGGGGTGGAGTGCTGTCATGCGGGGGCGTGCAGGCCCCGTTCTCCGTCTTTATGTCCCGCAGCTTCACTGGCTGCTGAGCGTCTTGCTCGCACGCTTGTCCCGGGTTGTCCTTGCCCTGTCGGTCCCGCTCCTCTCTGTCCCTCAGCACGTCCTTCTTCTTGAAGCGGCGCCTCCGTCGCAAGAAGCTGCCGTTTTCAAACATGTTATAAGAGTCTGGGTCTAGAGTCCAGTAGCTACCCTTACCTGGCTTCTTATCATCTCTTGGCACCTTGACAAAGCACTCATTAAGCGACAGGTTATGCCGTATGCTGTTCTGCCAGCCTTGCTTATTGTCCCGGTAAAATGGAAAGCGCTCCATGATGAATTGATAGATTCCATTGAGAGTGATCTTTTTGTCGGCCGAGTTCTGGATCGCCATGGTGATGAGCGCGATGTAGCTGTACGGCGGTTTCACCATATCCTTGGGCTGCTGTGCAGGGGCGTACGGCCCGTACGCGCGGGCCATACCGCCGGGGTACTGCTCGTGCGCCGCGTGAGAGTACATGCTCATAGGCGCAGGCATCCCGGTATATCCACCTCCGGCCGCGGCTCGATAAAAGCCTTGGTCTCCGGTGATATAAGGCACTACGCCTAGAGGGCTTTGGCTAGACACGGGGTAGCGCGCCTGCATCGTACCCCTGCTCTCCAACTGCCGACGAACAGAGAAAAATAAGATAAAAAAAAAACTAGGCAGACGTCTTGATTCACTTCGAGAAAAAAAAAATCAAAGCATTCCAAAGTCCACCTTTTCCTTTCCAGTATCTTGTCTCAAAACTTTCATCCAAAGTTTCTTTCCAATCTGATTTTCAGGTCTTTGTTGCGCAGGCGAATGAGAAGCAAATGTCGTACGAGGAGAAGTCAGGGAATAGGGAAAACCTGTGAACTTCCCGCATCCGTCACTTCACAGGGACTTTTTCACCGAATTACCAATTCTGCCTTTTGGCTGCGCTAAGCGCTCCTCCCCGCGCTCAACTCACGACCAATAAGCGCTCGAGAGCTGTTTGTGGAAAGACTGTACCCGAAGACCTTTTCCCTGTGGGTATAGGCATAGTCTACCCTTGAGTTAAGGATAAGAGAGACGTAAAAAAGTTGACAGAAAACGAGAAAATTCTCATATCCTTAGACTACTTCTGACGTGAAATAATAGAATGGCTGATGTCTGACATGGAAATATGGTATAAAATGACATTTTGTATAAAACCGTATGACCAATATTAAATATTAAAACAGATTTAGAATATTTGCCTTGTTTTTTTTTTTACTTGCAGCCTGGAATGACTCCCTGCTGTCGTTCATGTAGATGTCAGGATTCATTTCAATCATTTGGCACTAATAGATGCGCTGGAGGGGTGAAGTAAAGCGATGTTTGTTTCTACAGGAACAAATGTACTACTGCATGGGAGCAAAGCTAAATCTCTGCAGGCCAAAAGGTGTAAATGATGCAGCGTGTCTTTTATTGGTGGTGTATAGGTCGAAGAAAAAACCCCCAAACGTGCTTTACACTTATTCTTTGTCAGTGCGTTCACTCACACTTCATTGCTGCTATAAGTGTTAAAACATGTCTTCCGAGTTAATAATAGCTTTAGGTTTCCTCTGAGAAGTCCCACCGCTTGTGACATTTTTCTTTATCATTATAACGCAAATGGAGGGAAGCAGATTACAAAGTGGCATTTTATTAGATGACTTTAATGAGGCAGTTTTGTTCAACTTGTAACATACTTTCAGGTTGTAAAGTATTTAATAGGCCTATTAAAAATGTATTCTTGGAGAAAGATGGGAAAGACAGAATGCAAACAGAAGGAAAGAAAAAAAACAAATACAATTGTTATTCTCTTTGCCAACATAATAAAAATATTAAATCAAAATAGGCAATTATAATAAAATATGAAATGATTATTAATTCATTATTATCAATGACGACAACAATAATATATAGAACTATAAGAGCAGAAGTAATAATGACGTTTATATTATAAACAACAATACTGATTATAATAAAATACAAAAATAAGCCTTTTTTATTTATTTCTATTTAATTTTTTTAATGACTGCTTTTTATTAAAGATTGAGTTCATTCATTGACAAATATATAGTAGTATCATAAATCATATCATATCAAAAATGAAATGTCACAAAGCATCATATAGTTTAGTTTTTGTTTTAAACTGCGTGGCTGAACTGATGTAAATTTACGTTGGAAAAGTCTTAATTTTTTTTAATTATTATTATTATTAAAATCCTTGTACTTATGTTATCATGGTTACTCGGTTTGGTCCCAATTTACTGGCTCATATTTTTCACTTGGAAATATCCTTCCTTTTCTTGCATTAATTCCTGCAATGTTAGCTTATTTAAAAACCAAAGGAATTAAGCCAATTCAGTGCAAATGAGTAGCGCGTCTGTTGCAGGTTCGCCAAATTCACCTGCTAAATGTGTTTCTGTCTTTGATCGCCCCCTTGTGGCCATTTCGTACAAGCACCCATTTTGGGTTATTTGTTTTCTAAGAACAGCCATACCTATCATACACCTATGCTATAAAAATAGCTGTTTACGCGCAACGTGTCCATTTTTAGGTCAGATTTTAGGTTCAAACGCATATTACAAGAGAAAATTATATCTATTTTTCAAACTGGTTTAACATTTCTATACCCTATCAATATTCCATGTTGTAGTTCATATCAACTATATATAACTTGTAGTTGCATTTAAATGATATTGTACCCTATTTCTTTTTTAAAGGCTATATTTTAACTTAAATTCATAAATGTTACAAATGGTGTGTATATATTGTTAATATTGATTTCACGGTCCATTCATTATGTCAGCAGTTTGCATAATGATGCCAAATGAAGCATTCAGTAAGGAATTAATCTCTGGTGCTCCTTTTGCGTTTGAAGAATAGTATGGGACGCTGCACTGGTCCACAGATGTCAGGCTGCACGCGAACAGGCAAGACCACACACTAACTTCTTCAAACATTGCGGTTAACTACAGCGAATGGGTTAGGGATGCAATCAGCTAATGCACCAAAAGGAATGTTCCATCGCCAGCTGCATAGAAGCAGCATTATTCTTTAGCATGAGGTGTATGAAGTCCCTCATGAGCTCGTCACAGTTGTCCGCATTCTTTGTTTAAACTAGAGTTTTAACGCGAGCCATAACGTTTAGAGGACAGAACTTCTCGAATATAACGCCGATATTTGTGTCAGTCAGATTGTGTTTAGCCAATCAGAGAGCCTTTGATGCCTTTGCTGTCTGTCAATCATTTTGCTCATAGCGTGCAGTCCATATATGGAAATCCGGAAGTGGCGAGTGGGCCAAGAAAACAAATCCTGTGAACAAGAGCAATAGAGAACATTAAAGAATTTGGAGCTGCTACGCGTTTAACTCAGATGCTGAGCTTGCTTTCCTTTTGCTTGTCAGGTAAAAATACCATAGTTACGCCAAAGTGGAGGGTGTGTAGAAAAAGGGGGTGTGTTTATTTTGTTGGCTAAGTTAGGCGGAAGTTCCAAACGGATAACATCGCAACTTATTGTTTATTTTTGTCTCTTCATCTACTAGCCTAGTCTTATATGAACAGCAATCAGAGATTAGATATCAATAATAATAAAATCATGGAGCATATTTTGTTTCATTCCCACCAAAAAAAAAATCTCACAAGCCTTCATATTATCCCAAGTCTTGATATTATGACCCATTGCTGAGTCACGACAACCGTCTTTTTAAGATAGGCATAATCAGATAATAATAAAATAAAATTTATTTTGTGTGATTAATTTGCAAAAAATGATAATAATAATAATAATAATAATAAATAAAATAACGATAAGACGATTTCGGCTCTGTCCGCTAGGGGGAGCCCTTGCACCCCTCTAGTATTGAAGGCAAGATAATAATATCATTAAAGGGGGAAAGGGCTTTTATTTGCTCTCAATATTATGACATTTTGAAATTTAAAATGTCATAAAGCCTATAATATTATTATAATGTTAATTTTTTTGTCTGAGCTCGTAAAATATGTGACTTGTAGTAAATGTTTTGGCAACTGGTTATGGTGATAAATACATTGCTGTCATCATTTTAGCTTTTTGTTCTGCTCACTATCCACCACCACATTACCAGATTCTGTCTCATATGAGGCCGTTGAACAAAATCTGCAGTCCTTAGAGCTAAAACACATGCGCTGACTAATGAAAGGCATTCCGCTCATCCCAGATTATAGTTTCTCTCCATCAGCAGAAATCCTCTAAATCTGTTGTACATTAGAGCATACATTTTTAGTTTATAAAACACATTTTAGTGGAAAAAAAACCTTAAGCATCTCAAAATGTGCAATAAAATATTTAATTTTAATATAGTTGAAATGCAAATCTGAGCTATACACTGGTCTAAAAAAGAATAACCACTGAAAGATGATTAGTTGAATTTTGATTGTGTTGTGCAAGACACGTCATTTACAAGATGTTCGGACTTTAAATGTGTCTTTGTTTAACAGTCAATCAGCAATGAACTCTGCTCTGTACAGAAACACATCTGGTGCACAGTTTGATGGCATGTAGGAAAAAGATCAGGAAACTCAGCAAGACTAAATGAATCACAGTTTTTTCTTCATTTGATGATATGGTTTCTTTAAGTGCCACCTGAAAGTGCTCTTTCTATCTTTTAGCCACTTTTCATGAGGCCAATAATGTTGCTCACCCGTGCATTTCTAATGTGTCACATTATCCCATCCAATGATGTTTTTACTAGGCTAATTATAATATTGATTAAATAGGCTACAATGTATTTTGTAAAGAATTCATTTTTTTAATGAGATATGTGCACTCCAGATTGTTGTAACCCCCAGATAGATTGGCAAAATTGTCATATGCATTGAGAGCTAGTAGTGATTCTTTTTGTCGTTTCCAGGTGATTTTACTCGTCTATATAAATACCTCCAATAGTCTATGCTTTAATAATGAGGCTTTGTATTTTCTTGGATGATAAATGTGTTTTGAAGACATGTGCGATTGATGTGCATGAATAAGCTGTGAGTATGATCCGTGTTTATTAGTAACTATAAATGTCTCATTGTTATACTCTCCAAATATTCGTTCAGGTATGCCGCTTTGTTTATACAGTCAGAAGGAACATTGGCAGTCATCGAGTTTTGTGAAGGCAGCTTCAGCTAGTTACCGATAGATGGCGGTAGATGACCGTGAAGTTTGGACTGCCTGAGCCATCACAAGTAGGCGATCTGAAATGAGTTGGTTTTGAAATGTGTCATTTTGCTTTTGAAGGTCAAGAAAAAACAGAGTTTGTTCAGTTATATTTCTTGGGGCACTGCTGCAGGCTTTATTGAAAATGTAAAATATGTTCTTTGCTTTGCGGCGGGGTGAAACGAATTACAAAGTGTTATTACAATGTTTTATCAAAAACTTCCTAATTTATTAGAATTACAGCAAACCTGTTGCCTAATTTATCGTAGGCTACTGACTAAGCGGAACATTAATTTTCAGTAACATATCAGAAATTAAGTCTATTTAAACAGTGAGACTATTAAAACCAAAAACTGCAAAGGCAAGTTTCACAAAAATATATAATGGACATGCGTCGTGAATCAAATGTAAATGCAAACTAAGCTATTTTAAATGATCATGGTAATGCTTTGCAATAAGGTCTCGTTTGTTAACGTTAGTTAAGACATTAATTAACATGAAATAACAAAAAGCAATATATTCTTATTCATTTTTTAACCTTTGTTAGTTGATAAAATTGTTCATGTTATTTCGCAGTGGATTAACTAATGTTAACAGACACAACTTTTGATCTTAAAAATGTATTAGTAAATTTTGAGATTAATAGTAATTATTAATAAATGCCGTAGAAGGACTGATCATTGTTAGTTTACAACACAGAATATTTCGCTCCGAGTTTATTTAAATTAAGTCTGCGCACTAAAATAACTTGAACACACGTTAACTCTCTGACAGAGCATGATGTCACAATGCAACCTGCAGTTAAAAACTATTATATGTTGTTATGAAATTGTGAAACACAAACACACACACAATCATGAAATTGCAAAGATGTAAAGAGTAAAAATAAAAAATATTTTTCTTTATTTAGCCTATTTATCTTTTAATTTTTATAAATGTATTTATTTTGTTGTGATTAATAAGTGTGACGACTTGCCGCGATCTTAGGACTACTTGTATGAAAAATATAACCTTTGCTTAAAAATAGGCTACCTTGGTTATATAACGGACTCATTGTATATTTAGTTTGTCTACACAACTGCTATTGCACAATATAATGATAATATAATATAATGTTTGGAAGACAGAATTCACAACAAATACTCTAATGTTGGTGTTTTTAATCAACATTAAAAAATGGAGGAAAAACACATTTGGAATTTGACTCAAAACCATGAGATACAGATTTTGTGACAACTGGCCACAATTTCCCCTATCCTACACATCAAATCCGCAATACTTAGATAGATAGATAGATAGATAGATAGATAGATAGATAGATAGATAGATAGATAGAGACTATCGGTTAAACATGGACTGTCAGGCAAAGAACACACTGCTTTCCTTGAAATGTTTTATTTCTAACTTCCACACATCACATTGCACTGTACAGATTAAGTGAAATATATACTCAAGTGTGCTTAATTCAACCTCTATTGAAATGTAACCACAACACATAGAATGGCCCGTCCTTGACTTCATTAGTTTAACTGTTTTATATGCGCTCGTGCTGCAGGGGCTGGTTTTGGAAAACAGGTCTATTTCCAATCGTTTTGTGAGTGCAAAATACTTAATCCTTCATTATTTTTCTTTACCTCACAGTTATCCAAGTGCTTATCTTTGTGCAACTTGCTCCGCAAAAAGCGGACTACATCACGCAAGGTTTGACGTCTTGATGCATACTCTGATGGTGATGATGGTGATGATGATGGTGATGATAATATCCACCGGCAGACGGATGGAAAGACGTTATTCCGTTAAAATTCAACATGAAGTCCTTCCGTTCTCCGACTGGGGATGAATGTGTCGGATAGCGCGACATTCCCACTGGGGACAGATATATCCACAATGAGAAAAATATACACTTAATGACCAGAACATGAAATCTAATGTTATGTATTGTTATTTTTTTATTTATCAGCTCATAAATGGGTGATTTTAGCCCCACATTTGGAGTAAAATGTTCCATTTAAATGGTTTGTTATCAAAACAAATCTATTTGACCATTTTCTTTGCAATTGTTTCTCCATCAATATTCAATATTTTTTCGATTTCTTTTTTTTTTTTTTGTTAAAAAAAGACTAAACGGTCTCTTATGGGCTTCGCGCATTTATCTTCATGAAAAAAATATATATTTTACATATACGTGAAAATATAACGATTCTCGAACCCTAGATGGAAATAATAACAATAATAATAATAATAATTATTATTATTATAAACATATTTAGCATAACAATGTGGTCAGACGTAGACCTATATAAAAAAATCTTGCAAAAGATGTCAAAGTATTTGAGCCATGCTGCACAGAGCATAAGATGAATTAAACAGCTAATTCAAAACTTTTTGTACAGTTTATAGTATAATATTAAATTAAACATTTTGCCTTTTGACATTCTGAGAGATCTTTGTTTTTTATCATGCTTTTCATTTCGATTTTGGCTCCATAATGTAGTTTAGATTGTTTTTAACGCAATAATAAAGTTACACTTTATTTTAAGGTGTCCTTGTTACAGTGTGATTATAAAAATAAAAAGTCATATTAATTTAAATGGGATTAGTGTTTGTTTTAGGTTAGCATGTAGCCTACTGTTATTACTGGAGTAAGTGACGAGTAACAAAGACATTGTAAAATAAAGAGTTACCCAAAGAAGTCTAAAAATAGTGGTATCTAAATGTTTCCGAGATGACATGTTATTTGCTGTTACCTGACATGTCTGTGTTGTCTCTCGCACTTTGCTGCATATAACCCTGCTCCAGAGAGTAGGTGAATATGCCGGGATGCTGCCCCGTGGACGGCGAATTGCTCGAGACGGTGGTCGGCTGTTTTAGGTATGGAGAATTTGAAGAAGCCCACAGTGCCGTGCTCTCTGAATACGACGAGTGACCCTCGAGCGCGCCCGCTATTGCAGGAGAAGACGGGACTGGGCTGGTGTTGCTCTCCGCGCCATAGTCTCCGTTCCCGGGCACTGGACAACTAGCCATATAGCCATGTCTGGAGCTGGGGGACATGTGACCGTGGTGCCCGCTGCTTAATGACTCATAACCATTACCGGGCAGCTCGAGGTTATAGCCACTGCTGTGGCACGCAAGTGCACCGCTGGGAGGTTGGTAATCGAAGCTCTGAGGTAAAATGGCGGAACCGAACCCTAGGCCGTTCATCATTCTGTACATTGGTTTCATGGCCTGACATTTTCTCCTAAATCCTCGCGGTCTTCGCCGAAATGACCCTTCCTCGAACATAAACTCACTGGTGGGGTCTATGGTCCAATAGTGTCCTTTACCCGGCCGCCCCAGGCCTTTTGGAAGTTTAATGAAGCACTCGTTCAGAGACAAGTTGTGCCGAACAGAGTTTTTCCAGCCCTGATAAGAGCCTCGGAAAAACGGGAAGCGTGTTTGTAAGAACTGGTAAATCTCACTAAGGGTGAGTCGCTTTGTCGGTGCGCTCTGAATTGCCATCACAATGAGCGCAATGTAAGAGTAAGGCGGTTTCTCCGGGCGTCGCAGTCCTGAATTGGTCTTTTTGGTTTTGGACACGCCGCCATGGTCCTCCAAGCTACCTGTCGAGTTCATCAGTCCTGGATGCAGCGCGGTGGACGCTGGACTGGTCCTCGTCGGGGGCGTCGACCGCAGTGATCCGTGGGAGCTCTCAGTCGTCATCTGTCCTGCTCTGACGTACGAACACAACACGTTGACAGACGTTGACGTTGACAGAAGAAAAAGCTGAAGCAAAACCCCAAAAGATTGAGATAGGCTATTCAAAAACCAATAATGAAGTTCAAGAAAACAACCGAGAATAAACGCCACGCTGTTTCAGTCGAAAACGTAAGTTTATTTAATCAAGCATCCTTTTTAAAGGTAACTGCCTGCTTTTCCTGGCGTTAAAAGTTGTGGTCAAAATCCTGCTGTTTGTGAGAGAAAATATCCAAGAAATACGCGTATTCGTGGTCGTTATCAACGTTTTGCTGCGGTTCTTTTTCTGTCACAGTCTCCGCGCTGATTCGGGTGGCTGTAATCCCTTTTTGAGAACGAAATGGAAAGACTTGAGTTCGTGCAGCGCCTCAACTAAACAAAACTCGACAGCCAATCACTCAATAACTCTCTCCGGCTTTCTCTACTCAAAACGCTCCTCCTTCCTCGCCTCAACCACCCCCTTAAACCCCTGGACCCCAGCTAACTCAACCCTCTCTCTCTCTCTCTCTCTCTCTCTTTCCAGAGCCTCGTGCACATTGACTGTCCACCCTCAATCTATCACTATGCGTCAACAAACATCGCATCTCTCGTCATTATCATTATCATGTTTCTGGCTTATTCTTCTGGCTTATATTTAAATTTTTTTGGTCATTTCGTATTTCAGTGTTGCGCGCTTTATGAAAATGAACTTGATTATAATAGAATTATATTTTTTTAATAAAGATGATCTTATCAAGTGAGTGAAAGCTAATGTTTACTCTGTGGAATTTGTATTTGCAACTCGAATCTTAATTGGATGGATTCCTCTAATGGTCTTGGACGGCTGTCAATACGAACAAAAACTCAATGAGCGTGAGAGGCCTTAATAAACGTAGCAGGACTAAAATAAATAAATCATACCATCAAATGAGGAGACGGTGATCAGTGAGAGGCGAGTGAGAGAAGAGGGGAATGACTTTGGCTCGAGTGGAAGCAGGCTGTCTGTGTGGAGAGCTTTGGAAACCACACACAGCGCTCCAGTATCAGTTTACGGGCCCGGGGCTGCAGCACATCCCTCGAGTCCAGCGTTCATTAGCAAAAGAAAATGCCACTTAGCCATTTGGACGTCGACAGCTTCCGCCAGCAAAGAAGGGTCACAGCAGTTTTAGACCAGAATAAATTATTTATTTATTTATATATCTATTATCTATCTGTTTATATATATATATATATATATATATATATATACATAAAACATGGCGTTCATAAGTATAGCCAAACTTTTACAAGCACATTCATGTTTGTTTTTCTATCATGGTGGAGATTTTTCACATCTTTTGTTTTATACTAACATTTTATGTTTTACACTAAATGTACAAAATCTTCACTTTAACAAAAATGTTCTGCATGTTTATTAAGCTGTTTTCATGGAGACTGTTTTTGTGGAGACCGTTGGCTGGTTCTCACAGGGTAGGTGATTTCAGATATACAACAGATACAATAACAAACAAACAGTAATATATATATATATATATATATTCTATCTATCTATCTCTATATATAATGTTTGTTAATTGTTATATTTGTTATATTATAGGCTGTGAGAAAAAAATGAAAGCATTTTACATTGGCTTAGCTATAGGTCTATTATGTAGCTAAATAATGTCATCAAATTGTGAAATACTGTTTTTTTTTTTCAACTGGACAGCATTTTTGCGTACAAATGTTTAAAATAATATTTGTTTACCGTTTATTATAAAAAAATGTGACGGTAGACACACAAAAACAGCATTATGATGGCTGCTTCAGTCTTTTTTATTTATTTATTTATTTTGATTTAGGCCGGTTTTTAAATAGCGCGGATATGTTTTCTCTCGCGCTCTCTTTTTCCCCTCCCTTTTTAATCACCCAACTCTTTTAAGTGTTCTTTTGAACAAAGCGAATCAACAATCCCCTAGTTTAGGCTTACCGTGAGGATGTGGATAAAAACATGTTCCCGCGCTATATAAGCAGTATTTCGCCGGGTTTCCCCCGCCCGCTGAGCGCCTGACCCCCGCCGAGTCCCGGATACCCGCGGCTGCTCTAGAGGAAACCGAGCTCTGCACGAGACTTTGAACACAGGCCATCTCTATGAGTGTGCGCAAGAAAGCATCGTGCTTCCTTACCCAAGTACACTCAATGATCTATTTTCATTACAGACCTAATTGAGCCACTGTAAACGATTTATGACTTATTCTTTGTCAAACGAATATGCATCAAAGGGTCCAGTCAACCTTTGATCTGAGACGATTTTGTGCCTGATGTGAAGTAGGCTATCCCATTTAAGAATCCTAGACACCGGACACACAATTACAACATACTGAAATATTTGGGGGTAAAGTGTCCTCTGAATTACTACAGAAAAAAAACGCGTTAACAATTTTTAAATTATTAGAATATAGCGTGAGATTATTAATTAATGAATTGAGACAATTAGAATAATCTGTAATTTTATCTATTGATGCTTTATTTTTAATGTTTTTATATTTATTGTATCACAGCCTACGTATTGCTCTTTACACACTAAAAAAATCATCCCTCAAAATTTGAAAACTTAAGTTTATTCGATGCCCGCTTTTTGGGGCAAATTAACATGGAAACAACTGAGCTTTTTTACACTGCGTCCATTTGGTTTGAATGTCACTGCATGAGCGAAACATGTATGAGTGATAGACTTGATCAAATAAATTGTAATGTATTTCGTTGATCTATATTTTCATAATATTTTTTTTATTTGAAACATGCTCTTATTTTCCCGATTTCTTTTTTCCGTAGATAACACCACCAGACCCGTATTTTTAATTAACGCGTTTTCCAGTATATTTATAGCCTAAACGAATGAGCGCCAATGTCATGATAGATTTTAATTCTCAGCTAACGGTTTTTACACAGGTGTGTCATTCCGCGAGTTCACCTGCAGGTTGCAGCATCGCACTTAAATGGCAAGTGTTTAAAAGAGTAAGCATTTGGTTGCCAGCCAGACACCAATGCATTATTTGCGAGTTATACGTGCCATAACCACAAAAGTACATAAAATTGTGAGCTTTCCTATAATAGTGCAATACAGTATGATCAACGTCGGGCGTCTCGATTTCTCTCACCTTTATCATTTTGTAGGCCCACTGATTGTTTGCTTTGGCGCTATATACAGCAACATTTTCATTCGTTAATTAATCAATTAATTAATTAATTTGTTCGTTCATTCATTCATTCATTGAGGAGTGAGGAGAAAACACACAGGCCAGAGTGAAGAAAGACGCACAGATTTAATGTGCTCTGAAACAGGCCTGTTCCCTGACCTGAAAATTACAGGGCTGTCAACCCCAGGAGATGACGTGACGGAGGACTGAAATTGAGAAGGAAACGATGGCCCTGTTTCAGTACCGCGGACAGCGCAAAATATTTCATCATGTTTGAGACAAGCAAAATAAAAATAAAAAAGTCATGTTAAAAAAATACCCAAATATATACACAAACTAAAATATTATTAATAAATGTATAATTTATATAACATTATTTATATTTAATTGTAATTGTAGCGTTGGCATAATTTTCTAACCCAGTGACAGAAGCATAATCTGTAAACCCACTTGTGTACAGTTGATGTTAGTTAATTTATTTTTATTTTGGGTTCTCTGTTTTTTTATTTTTTATCTAAATGTGTGTGACACTGCTATTTTACCACTGTACCCCCTGCTGTTGCTAAATGCAATTTCCCCATGTGGGATAAATAAAGGCTTCACTGACTGACTTACTTACTACTCTATGATTTATATTTTTCTACATAAGTCCCACTTCTGCCGCAGACTTCAGATACCTTGCAGTTCTGAGATCAGAATTTTACTGAACATTTTGAACTTGTGTGATTTTAATTGGAAGTCAATTCATCTGCACACATTTTAGATTAGACTATTGCTTTCATTTCTGGCAATGGGAATAAAACGGCTAAATAAGAGTATAGATAAATTACAATGATTAACGTGAAAAATTGCTGTGGTTTTGATCATGGCAACTTTGAAGTCATTGTTCAGTTCGTTGAAGTATGTTTGTGTTAGACCCGTTGTAACTGATAATGTCGAGCTTATTTAGAATTTCCGGGAGCATTTCCAGTTGCTTCGATTATAACGGAAGCTTACTTGACCTGTTAAGTTTATAATTCAACCGGAATAATCACTGCGTAGGTTATCGATGTTATCGATATTAATTTATTAGGCGGTATCTGTTAATTAGGCTATATTATCTATATTAAATTGGACGCAGAGAAATGGCAAGAAATGCCAATCCATTCATTCCAGCTTTGACAACATACGAGTTTTATTTTGGGAGTGACTCATGCTTGTTGGCGTATATGTTGATTTTTCATTTGAAGGGAAACTGCTTTTGAATCACGAGTTTTCTGAAACCTATTGGCCAGTTAACAGACCTTGCAATTTTACATTATGAGAAAATATTGTATACTTCTCTTTATGGGAAATTGAAGTAGTGTGTGAACTGTAGAAAGTGGTCAGCTTGTAAAGAATTTGTGTAGGCAATTGTCGAGGCCTCTATATCGTTATAAATAAACATTTTTGTGTTTATGCGTGAATTAGTTATTCATAATTTTGCATATGTTTGTTTTGAGACTGTTTAATAGGCCTATACTGATCCTACAGAAAATACTTGAGCGGGATACGGTTGCCATGGTTACGTCCTCAGGCGACCACGATTTCTATTTTTGCTATTCTATTTGTCGTGAAAATCTTGTTATCTCTAATTGTTTAACATTTATCATATAAGTAAAAAAAAAAAATCTTAGTTTCAGTGTTTGCATGCCTTAAAGGTACAGATTTCAGCAGTTCAATCATTGTAGTAAGCAGAACATGTTAGTGATGTGTCTAATGACCAGTGAGGTAGACATGAAAATGCATATAGGCCAAATTTCTCTCATATTTTCCTTTATTGACGAAAGTTCAACTGCACGTTATCCAACTGACTGAGCACAGCTCTAAACAAACCACCACATTTACACAGACATGAAACACGGCATAACCCAACACAGTTTTACAAAGAAGCAAACTACATTTAAATACACATACATTTAAATACACATTCTGTCTATAATTATTGTCATGGTTTTGCCATCGCTTACGGGAAATGAAATTGGAATCAGTAAACACTGTGCACTGGCACATCTAAACAGCAAACATGCACTGTAGTATTCTTTGAGCATGCTGGGCTTAAAAAACCACGAAAAATAAAGCATATAGGCCAAAAACACACAAACCGTTCCGCATAACAGAAAAAAGTGCACATGGTGTGTCAAACACCAAAGAAACTGCGTTTAAGCGCGCCACTGTCTGTAATTGCCTTGTCGTTTCATGACAGCAGAGAGTCTATTCTGAAGGGGTGATATCCAGTTTCTTGCACAGTAGTAGTGTGAGAATGTGCCAAACCCGGAAGGGAATTCGGTATGTCCGGCATTCGACTGATGCTGGTAATGTCCACCGTGTTACACCTGTAGATTGGACAGGCATTCGACACCTCAGAACTGACCTGGAATCCGGTCTGAGGCGCGTGAGCCGCTGCGGACGGCGGATAGCCCATGACGACTGGCAGAAAGTGCGGAGCTGCTGACAACATTAGCCTGGTACCAAAACACGTGTCCTCTGTGCTTTGCTCCCTCCGCATAAACGGTTTGCTGAGGATGCTGTCTATGGCGAACGAACTGGAAAACTTGGAGCTTCCGTCGCGCGCCGGGAGCCGGCTGTCATCCGCAGCCGCGCGCTCCTGAGAGTCCGAGTCGCTCAGGACCTTCTTACTGATGCGCTTCCTCCTCCGGCGGAAAACGCCGTCTGCGAACGTGTATTCACTGTGTGGATTCAACATCCAATAATTGTCTTTTCCCCACGGGCGTGAGGGGTCTCGTAGCACTTTTAAAAAGCAGTCGTTTAACGACAAGTTATGCCGTACAGAGTTTCGCCACCCCGTGTAGCTGCCCCGAAAAAACGGGAATTTTTTCATTAAGTACTCGTTTATTTCAGCAAGTGTGAGGCGGCCGGTGTTGGAATCGCGTATGGCCATAGCAATGAGCGCGATGTAGGAGTATGGTGGTTTAGGTCTACGCGTATATGGTTTCGCCTTCCCGTCCGAAACGGGGGCACTTGGTCCTGGGCTGTTGGCCGAACAGTCTCCATCCGAGCCCAATTCCTCCTCCGTGGACAGCGGTGAAGCCACGTTCACATCCATGTCATTGCACAGGTCCAGAGGCTTGTCCACAAGGCGACTCGCAGAGAAAACCTCCAACTTCATTGTAAGGCGCCTCTGTCACTTTAAACTGAGTAGCTTTTTATTCAAATCTTCTGCTGTTTGATTTGAGCAACACTTTCGGGAAAAAGTCTCAGTCAATGTCAGAGTCTATGAAAGAAACAAGAATTATCACTTCCTATCGGTTAAAAAGTCCTCATGGGAGAACGTAGTGCACCGGCGGGCGTTAATATAATCGCTCTGCAAGGACTGCCCACGAGGGCGGGGCTTACAGGCCAGACCTATCAATCACAAACACATTCACGCGAGTTAAGGATTTAGAGATGCTCACCTGACCCCGTAAGAGCACGGATAGAGTGAGTCGTGAGGATTCTTTCTTCTTTTCTTTTCTTTTCTTTTCTTTTCGCAAAAACAACCTGTGAGAACATTTCAAGTGGTTCTTAGTATTGAAAAGTTTCTCAATAATATTCACATTTAAATCTAAAACAATCCAATTTAAATCTAATTTGCTTGTTCATCATCAACTTAAATATCCTTACAAATATAGTAAAATCATTGTGTGTGAAAAAAGGACAATATTTGAAGGGTTCTCATTATTTATATGCCTATTTATTTAAATTTACCTTTTAAAAAGTTCAAGGATAGCCTATTAAACCTGAAATCATCTACCCTGTGAGAACCAGCCAACGGTCTCCACAATGAAAACAGCTTAATAAACATGCTGAATATTTTTGTTAATATGAAGATTTAGTACATTTAGTATAAAACATAAAATGTTAGTATAAAACAAAAGATGTGAAAAATCTCCACCATGATAGAAAAACAAACATGAATGTGCGTGTAAAAGTTTGGCTATACTTATGAGGGCCATGTTTTATATATATATATATATAAAACACAACTTGTTATTTTATTATGGCCCTTGATGATTTTATCATCAGAAAAAAACATTCATTACATTCTTCTTATTCATTGTATACAGACATAAATAAACTTGCGAGACAAAGCGAACATGCCTGCTAATTCATTTGAACTGTGAAATTGGCAAGGTGACCTCGCCACGGTATGTGGAATGTCACACCTGATTCTGACGCACCCAATACCTGACATCAACGTGTCACTCACGATCACTCTTTGTAAACTGAGTTTACACGTTTAATGAAACAATTTGCTTGTGGCAGTTGCTGACTTTTGAAAGAATGGGGAAGTGTACCGCACTTATGATGAGCTTGGACAAGGGCCATATATATGAGAAGCGCCACGAAGATCATACACAGGTCAGAGTACATGAAAAAAAATAGAAGGCAACAAACAACACCTGCCTAAAAACTCTCTTCTTCTCTCACCAGAGGTGAAGGCACAGTGAAAGGTCATGAAGTTTCATAAGTTCCTAACATGCCCTATAGGTGAGTGATAATCATTTAACTGTCTTTTGAACCACACCTACATAAAGCCTTTGGGATATTTTTTCTTTGAGTGAATCCAAAACATTCTCTTGTGCACCGATGGTGTGTGTAATTTTCTGGGTTCATGGGGCAGGCAAGCAAGCCTGTGCGACTTGTGGTGTGTGTCTATAAACACACACACACACACACACACACACACACAAATAAGCATACATACACAAATGATTATATAGTCTTCCATGGAGACAGTCTAAGCATGTGTTACTGTTGGGTCCTCAGTAACCATAACTTTATTTTCCACAACAAATAATACGAACATTAGGGTCCAAAACAACATTGAACCCCATTTACTTTTTAATTAAATGAACAGAAACTGTTCATATATCTTCTTAAAGGGTTAGTTAAACCAAAAATTGTCATTATTCACCCTCATGTCGTTCCACAGCCATATGACCTTCGTCCATCTTTGGATCACAAATTAAGATATTTTTGATGAAATCCAATGGTTCAGTGAGGTCTCTATTGACAGCAAGATAATTACCAGATACCCAGAAAGGTGCTAAAAACATATTTAAAACAGTTCATGTGACTACAGTGATTCAACCTTAATATTATGAAGTGACAGGAATACTTTCTGTGTGCCAAAAAACAAAATAACGACTTTATTCAACAATATATAGTGATGGGCGATTTCAAAACACTGCTTCATGAAGCTTTGAAGCTTTACGAATCTTTTGTTTCGAATCAGTGGTTCGTAGTTTGTATCAAACTGCCAAAGTCACGTGATTTCAGTAAACGAGGCTTTGTTACATCATAAGTGTTTCGAAATTTCAATGGTTCACGTGACTTTAGCAGTTTGATACGCACTCCGAACCACTGATTCGAAACAAAAGATTTGTAATCAACAATAGATTCGTATTGGCCCATCACTAGATATTGTTGAAAAGTTGTTATTTGTTTTTTTGCGCACAAAAAGTATTCTCGTCGCTCCATAACATTAAGGTTGAAACACTGCAGTCACATGTACCGTTTTAAATAAGTTTTTAGCACCTTTCTGGCAATTGAAAGTATTAATTATCTCGATGTCAAGGGAGACCTCACTGCATCGGATTTCATCAAAAATGATCTCCGAAGATAAACGAAGATCTTACAGGTGTGGAACGACATGAGTGACATGAGAATAATTAATGACGGAATTTAGATTTTTGGGTGAACTAATCCTTTAAATAGATCAAAATATCTTCTTTTGTGTTCTGCAGAAGTAGTAAAGTCATACAGGTTTGGAATATGACGGTGAATAAATTATGACAAATTTTTATTTGCCGTGAGGTCAGAGTTAGATAAATTAGTTTGGCTGGGGTGCTTGTACATAAGCGTAAAATATGTTGTACATTCATTAAATGAATGTGACTCATCCATGCATTGAAAAGGTTAAGGGTCTCCATTGTCCCAGGCCAACTATTGTCATATATAAACCATATCATCCATTTTAAAACTAAAAGGACTTGCTAAATTCACTAACATAAACCACACACGAAATACAGATCTACTTCATTTATAAACAACAAAGCTTTTTACTTTGATGAATCGTTCTGAAATAAATTATGTCCTGATGTATGATGCTGGCCACATTTCTTTTAACAGACCAAAATGTCTTGGAATATCCCTGGATATATTCAAAAACCTTGACTGCTTCCCCAGTCAGAAACTCAAATAAATATGAATTTAGCAGTTTGGCACCGCGTGCGGCTCTGAACCGCTGCAGTCAGATAGAGTTTCGGCCCTGCTTACTCCTTTCGCTTACCATTCCAAGACAAAATAACTTCCAGCAGGCTGAACACTTGAGCAGGCCTAAAACTGACATTTAAAGGGCATGTCAACCAATCTTTTTCCTTTTTAAAAATGTAATCAAACACTAATAGAAAGAGACCATATTAAATGGTTGGCAGTTTGATTCCTGGTCTGCAAAAGTCACTATCTCTCTCTCTTTGTGACAGCTGAAATGATCATTCTCCTCATACCTGTTGTGTTCAGCTTCACTGGCCATCTGATAACTTTAAGTTCAGTTCCTTCTGTCTGCGATGTGTGTGTGCACAGGTGTGCGTGTGGTTTATCTTTTTTTTTTTTTTTTTAAATGCAGGTGTCATGATCTTTTTCTGAGCACAAAAAGTTCAAAGTCATCTATTTATCTTCTGTCTGTGTTTAGATAGGATCCAGCACTTGATCTACACATACGCTTATCTTTTTACCTTTAAATACTGATGAATCCTTCAAGCATTTCAAGAATTTGTTTGGTTGTCTGTGTTTGATTTAGGAAAAAACATTTGGTTTTTACATACAAGAGATTAAGTGTATAAACAGTATATCAGTACCAATTTTGTATTTATCAGTATTGATCGATATTGAATATTTGATCATGCTCCTCAGTTCCTATATTTTTACATTTACATCTAACGCACAATTAAAGTTCATCTTTAATCATTTAATAACACTGTTAAATGTAATCTGTAGCGACATTAAGCATAAACATATTCACACACACACACTTAGCAGCGCACTTACCATAGCCTATTACGGATGGTAAGTGGGATTGAGTCCATAGACAAGGTCACAGAGTTGATAGAGGTCATGTCAGTGGGAGATACCAATCATGGATCATCACTTAAGATTTGGATTACCATTTAACCACCACCAGATGCTATGATTGCTACAACATTCTAGATTTGGCACATAAAACGACAGTAAGATGTTAGCGCACCGCTGAGCTAACAGCCGAGAGAAATGATACTGCAGCCGAGTCTACGCGCTCATTATCACAGAGGCTTTGGCTCGTATAGCAGTGTGTGGCAGCACTGGTGTTTGTATGTGTGTGAAAAGTATTTCATATTTGATTACATCCCAAAGACACCCCTTTACAGAGCTGTCATGAGAGAACACGCACCTGTTTTATGCCTCGTTTGGTTCCTGCTATACACCTAGCATTTCCTTTTCTTTTTTTCTTAATGAATTCCTTAAATTTTCTCCTTCCTCCCACTTAGGTTTTGTTTTTGTTATCTTTGTTCCAAGTGTGTAATTTGATACAATGAGTAGTTGTGTGTTTGTTGTTGAGTGGCTATGTGTTTACATCTGCATGCGCGAGAGGCATTTTATCACTATGAAGTGTGAAACCTAATTCTGTTTTGGAGTGTGTTTCTAACTCTTTGCGTGACAGAAAGTGTATAACGTGACAGAGTTGCAAGGATTGCAGGTGCATGGTGTCATGTTAGAAGCTGGTCTCTGAATGTGGTTTTGAGTCCCTGACAATAACACATCCACCGTTTATTTCGGTTTATGAGCGAATCAACAAGTGAGAAACTAATCGCTTCGTGTGAACGGCTACTTGCTGGTATTAAACAGCTTGTTTCCAGAGCCTGTATAGGATTGAATTCAATATTTGAAGATTTCATTTAAAAAATGTTGATGTTGTGGACTTGCATTTAGTGTAGTCATGCGGAAGCGCCGTCTTTAATCTCCTCACCAAATTTTTCAATTCTTAAAGAGTTCGTTCACCCAAAAATGAAATTTCTGAATTAAGTACTAACCCTCATGTCGTTCCAAATCTGTAAGATCTTCGTTCATCTTTGGAACACAAATTAAGATATTTTTGATGAAATCCAAGAGGTTTTTTACTAAATTCAAGGTCCAGAAAAGTTGTAAAAAAAACGTGAACAGCACGATGCATCCGTGTGATGCTGACGCAGTAGCCGGCCAATACTGAGCTGGCGTTCGGACGTAAACACGGAAGCACTGAACTGGGTTCACTGTGTCAACTGCGTAAGAGATTGACAGGGGAGAGACGAATTTGTTGAATAAAGTCGTTATTTTTGTTTTTGCGCACAAAAAGTATTCTCGTCGCTTCATAACATTAAGGCTGAACCACTGCCGTCACGTTGACTATTTTAATTATATTTTTACTACTTGTCTGGACCTTGAATGTGGTAATTTCGTTGCTTTCTCTTGAACACAAAAAAATGTACAAAAGATGTAACAAAGCCTCGTTTACTGAAATCACGTGACTTTGGCAGTTTGATACACACTCCAAACCACTGATTTGAAATAAAAGATTCATAAAGCTTGAAAGCTTCATGAAGCAGTGTTTTGAAATCGCCCATCACTATATATAGTTGACTAAAGTCATTATTTTGTTTTTTTGACACACAAAAAGTATTCCCGTCACTTCATAACATGAAGGTTGAAACACTGTACTCACATGAACTGTTTTAAGTAAGTTTTTTAGTAGCTTTCTGTGCATCTGAAAATGTTAATCATCTTGCTGTCAATGGAGACCTCACTGAGCCATCGGATTTCATCAAAAATATCTTAATTTGTGTTACAAAGATGAATGAAAGTCTTGTGGGTTTGGAATGATATGAGGGTGAGTACTTAATGACAGAATTTTCATTTTTGGGTGAACAAACCCTTTAAGTGATCTTGCTTTTTATTTGTTGTAAAATTATATAAATAAATAAATTATATATATATAGTAGTGCAATATTATTATTGATTCCTTCTGACTGTTGAAGTGTGTTATGAAGGTGAAATTTCATTTATAATCCACTCTTTTAAGATGATGCTGATCAGGAAACAGTAACTATAAAAAAACAAACAAAATATAAAATATGTGTTTTGAAAAACAGTCATGACTCAGGGTATGACTTCTCACTTGTGTAAAATGGGCTTTTGTGTGTATGTGGGTGTGCATTCAGAGGAATCCGAAACACGCAAACTTTGTGATTCCCTCTGTCTGCTGAGAGTAGCCATGTGTTTAACAACAAAACGTCTGCCCTCATTGTCTCTTCAGTGTGTGTGTGTGTGTGTGTGTGTGTGTCCTTTCTCTGCACTTTTGCACAAATGCTCAAGGAGGGCTTTCACCTGAGGTGATGTTAACTTGCCAAACCAGTAAAAGAAAAATAAACAAACATGCAGAGGTAGGCAAGCACTGTTATTACAGAGAGGTTATGGAGAGGTGATGTATGTGTAAGAGTAAACCTTAAATCTATTAAAATTATTGTGGTTGTACATCAGTAAGGTGAGGACTAAATGGACTTATTGTGGGTCTAAATCCAGTAGTTTGTGTTTTAAGATGGTGGGATGACAAGTTTAGGATATAGAAGAGAACATCATGTTTCAATCATCTCTGTCGCTTGCTGATTTAGATGGTCCTCGACTCTTTATCGCTGCTCCTCACACGCTACAGCAGCTCTGCTCGCATGCAGCCCGGAGAAAACATTACAAAAGGTATTTTCTTAAAAAAAAAATCTGATAGTGGATTATCTGATATGAGTTGCACTCTATGCCACGTGTTGACAGCTTTAACTCCACTTTGTGCTGTGCAGGAGTCATTTTTTTAGAGAAATGTAAGCAATAAGCTCCCCCACCCTCCACCCTTATGGTCTGCCGGTGGAACTGTGTTTACCTGGTGAGCGTAGCCGTTCTGCCGTCTTTGTCTAAACTTGAAAGGGGATCCTAACGCTCGCCCTCCTCACGCACTGTGCTTCGCACGACACACCCCGCCCTCGCTTTACTGCTGCAGTGATTTACTATAAGAGAAACCAGAGAGGGTGTTTGATATTCATATTTTGTTATATTATATAGTCTAAATCTGCTTTGAAACAGCGGTGCGTGATTTACTTAAGTGGTGCAAAAATATGTGTGATTAAATGATAAACTGTCCTTACTCTGATTAACATCAGGGAAATAAACTTTTTCTTCAAAATACAACTACAATATCAACTTTTTTTTTGTCTATACAAAAGTTTCTAAATAGTACAGAAAATATATTATTTTATGTTCCGCAGAAGAAAAAAAGTCATACAGGTCATACACCATATAAAGATGAGTAAATGATAGCAGATTTTTCTTCTTTTTTTTTGGTTGAACTATCCTTTCAAGGACACTCAATAAAGTAATGGTCATTGGAGACATTGACTGAGTGGCAGATGCTATTGTTGGTCAATGTAGTCCTGTATTGATCCAATGTTACTCATTTATATTTGTCTGGGTTATTAATCAGAGGAAGTTACATTGGAACAAACGGATCTCCAGATGCAGATTACAGAAAGAACAGGGTAATTCAACATCGATCCATTAACACACACACACACACAGATACATTTGTGGCCTGCTGAAAATAATCACCATGAATGATAAAGTAAGTGCAAGATAAATACTCTTTATGAATAATGTTTTCCATTCCTTTTGTGTACACTTTACTTTTTATAAGTGCAAGTTCTAGTCAGGCCTATGGTGGAAGGGAGGGTGTTTACAGCAGGAAGTCAGCAGGAATCTCTCTGTGATGTGAAAATGTCAAACTGAGATCAATATATATTATTATATTTTACATATATATTTTTCTTATTTTGCAGTTTTATGAATTGGAGTGGATACAGGAAAAGGGGAATGGGATCTGGACTTGAACCAGGCCAGACTCAAACCAGGGTCTTTGTTAGTCTTATGCAAGAAAAAAAAATGGTGAAGTCTGTGACTGTGTATGAGCGTGTTTGTTTGCGTGTGAAGAAGAGAGAAAGTGATGGTGGAATTCTTGGCTCATGTCAACACATCATTACACAAAACAGTTCAGCTAAAGGTGAGACTAGATAATGCAATCAAATGCCAACAAAAAATGTTTTGTCACCTGTTTCATTCTGCACTGTCTTAGCACTGTTCAGTTGACTTTACTTAATGTCAAGCATTTTGTTGAACTTAATTGTAATTGTGCACTACTTAATACTACTTGATAAATTGATTTTTATGAATACCGTTTTGTCAAGTCAAGAAAGGAGTTTGTGAGGTGGGGAAATCTTAATAGAATTTTCACTCATTTTCTCAACTATTGCAGTTATCTTTCTCTTTAGTTTCACTCATTCCTTTTCCAAAATCAGAATGTTGTTGGATCATCAATATGGCTGAATAATTTGAGAGAACATCACAGAAATTGACTTCATTAATTGATAATGTTTCCCCAAAATGGTTTTGTTTGAAGTCACTATTATGGTGAATAGTGGTCCATTTGGTTGGGCACCTGGAGCTTCTTATATATTACTCCTCTTCATACCAGTGTCATAAATTATTAAAACTGTTTCCCAGTCAGCTATCCCACTTGATACAATTCTGGAATGTGGCACTGTCTCATATACTGAAGGCATCTTTATTCATGTCTAAAAGACCACAGATTCATGGTGACCAGCCTACCTGACAAATAAGATAGGTGTTAGGACGGCTTTATTTTTATTTATTTATTTATTTTTTGTCCGGTTTGGCTTGTCCATACACTTTTATCGTTTGGATGTTCCTGTTGGCTCGGAATCTCATTCAATCTTTTTGACTGGTTACCTAGTTGTCGTACACTGTAAAACATCTTATTTTTAACGGATATTTTTCTGTTTTATTTTTCAGATAAAATTTAAAAAACAGCTTGAAACAAGAAAAGTTCACTTGAGAAACAACTGCATAAGATATGAAGACCATGATAATTGAGTGAATGATAAGTGTAATTCGTCAAACTTCACTGGCAGATTTTTTTTAACATTTATTTTAAAATACTTTCTTTAAGTATAAACAAGTTACAAACTGGCATATGCAATGTTGCTCATGTTAAGTAAATTAGTCTTGTTTCAAAGATTTAAAAACAAGCGAAAGTAATTTTTTTTGCAGTGTATTAATACCCATTTAGTGTTCGTTGGTATTATCAGTTCATATGAGTCTGATATCACATAAATATGGCCTCTTTTCACTCATTATGGGAACATATATTTCATCATTTGTCATATTTACAATACCATGAAAAGTCGGCAAGATTACTTTAATGTTTTTAAGCGGTTTCTTATGCTCACCCAGGCTGCATTTATTTAATCAAATATACATTAAAAACCGTGATATTGTGATATTATTACACTTTAAAAGAACCCTTTTCTATGTTAATATATTTTAAAATGTAATTTAATCCTGTTAATCCTGCAAAGTTGAATTTTCAGCAGTCATTAGTCCAAAGTCGCTATGATCCAACAGAGATCATATGCATACTTTTAAACATTAGTGTTTAATTTGATGTTATTTATGAGAAAAACCCTTTTGCAAGCACTTCAATAATGAATGTCCCAATGGTATTAGGCATTGTAAGTCTTTTCCAGAGTATTGTTATGAGTACAGAAGATGGTTACCAGGCAGTTACACCTGTTGAAACACTTCTCTCATTCTCTTTATTTTGTTCTCTAACTCATTTTCATGCTTTCACAAACACGGATACACGCCTAGGTCAAGACAACCCTATTAAACTGAACTCTTACCTGTTGTCTAATCAGAAACAATGATCTATTAAATTTTGTTGGAGAACAAGCAGAAATAGCACTAAATCGGCTTGCCTCTCCGGTGTGGGCTGGTTTACCAATCAAGACATTCAGACTTTTGCAGAGGAGAAAAGCCATCCTGCTCTCAAGAGGAGAACCCTCACGCCTGGAGCGAGATTGCAATCTCCGTGGTTCCGCGAGAACAGTTTAGGTTGTTTTACAAACACACTTCACAGCGCACAGGGACGAACAAAAGGGCGTCGCACGAAACCCTCAGAGGAGTCACAATGGTTTATAGTAGCATTGTTGATCAAGCAATCAAACCGTGATTCATCTTTCTCCAGAATTTTCAAACATCTCCTGCCGGAAATATTCCAGCAAACCTTAAAAAAAAAAAACAACAACATTCACTCTCATGCACTTTTTTAAAAACTTGAAATAGTTCTTTTTTGTGCCTTTTACAAGGACTTGCACACTGTGTCAGCGAATTATGTTTTCAATTTAATGCTCTCCCTCTCAGACCCCTCTTACAAGGCACTCCATTCCCTCTTCATCTAAACAAATTCAAGCAGGGCTCGCGCTGAGTTCCGGCAGCCCTGGCACGTGCTATCATAAACAAAACTCCTAGGTGGCCTGTAGATTCTGCAGAGAGAACAACATTTGCACATATACAAAAGGCTCAGATATAGGCCAGATATATGCTCAAAAACACCAAGATACTCTTCTCATCAGGTCTAAAGTATAGCAGTGAAATGTATTCATTTATAAACAGACAGAGCCTAAAGTAAATAAATCAGCGCTCTCTCAGTGGTTCTCAACCAATGGGCCGGGGCTCACTAGGGGGCCTCAAGATGACTTAAAATTAATTCAAATAAGACAAAACAAGTATTATGATAAGCTAAAATAACTAAAAATCTAGATATTTCTTAGTGTTTGATTATTTTTTTTGCAATGAATATACATAGTTATGTGAAGCTCTAAAATATTGATTAGAAATTGACCCTACACCTGCAGTTTGATTGACAGACGATCTGACCAATCATAACCCAGAATCCGCCATTTTGTCTGACAAAGCAGTCAGGGGAGTTAGTAGATTAATGTTGGTGAACTTGAAGTTGAAAAATTGTGTGCACTCACGTCTTTCCGCGCTTGAAACAACATTCAACATTCCTTCTGATGTTCGTTCATGATTATTTGATGCTATAAATGTACTATATGAAGAGATGGTTGGTTGAAGGAGCTACAGAGATCTGTCACGACACATTAAAGAGCCACTATACGGTATTTATTGTTTAAACTTCTTTAAAAATTACAATATTTTAAAATATATGGAACTGTTTCATATCAAAAGTAACCTGCTTTGTCTGTCGACGTGTTGTCAGTGTCCTCTTTGCTTCGCGACGTTTTTTTCACTGGGCGAGAAGATGGCGTGTGGCGCGAGAGCGCACGGCTTGTTTGACAGCAATAGTAACTAAAGAGGGCGGGGTTTTGCGAAGGTCAATTTTGAATCGGAGGGGCCTTCAAATATTGTTGTAGACAATAAGGTTGAGATCCACTGCTCTAGCTAATTGTTCGCACTTACAGCTTGAAACTCTTGTTGATTTCATTTGTGGCAGACGTTGCAACAAATGATGCAGATATTTGCCCACAAGGTTTTGGGATTGTCTAGTAAATGTATATAATAAAATCTAAAATATACACGTGCAATGCATATACTGTAAATGTAAAAAATAAATAAATAATCAAAAGTGCTATGATCCAAAAATTGGAAAACAGTGATCCAATTTATCTGGATTCATCCTACTTATTTTTCTTAACACAGCAGTTGTTTACTGTGATATTCTTCCACATGAAATAAACAAACATCTAAGACAACAATCAGGCTCTCAATTGAAGATCAGTGAAGAAATATGATTGAAGAGGCTGGACCTTCTTAAGAAAACAACTCTGAATATTAATGCAAATCTCTAAATCCCTATTTGAAATAAAGAAATACTTTGAGGGATCAAAAGACTTCAAATGCATGCTTCTTCCTCAAGACAAATGTCAGAAACTTGTCACGTTCAGACTTTTATTTTGTGTGTGTATGTGCGTGTGTGCACGCTTGTATTTGGTTTGTATAGCTGGATGAGACTGTTAAGTACACCCATGTAAAAATGCAATACTAACAAATTGTAAAATAAAACAGTAATATATCACATTTGCTGTATTTTTATTGTAAATACAGAAATACATTATATTCAGACTTCTGAAGCAGCATAACGGTTTAATGATCTACAACAAAATACAGAGAGCGTTGGTGAGAACTAAGAACATTTAATTACTACGTGCTACTTATTATAAATGACATCAAAAGTGATAAAGGCTGGTCATACGTATCAACGTACATTTACACACTAATAACACAATTTTTTTTTCGGTGTATAGAGCTGAAAATATGATGAAAATGTTAAAATAGGCCTATTAGTTTATAAATTATGTACTATGGTAAAAGTGTTTTGAGGTGACAACATATCAGCCTATGCAAGGAAAATGACTCTTTATTAATCGATAATCTGCCCCTGCAAGCATAGTTTGCATGAAAAGGAATAACAGTTGGACACTGCAACAAATAGCCTGAGGTAAAATGTAGATATGGCACATTTTTCCAATAAGTTTAACCAGTTTTGAATGCATACTCAAAGCATAGGCCTACCTCATTTGAAATTCTGTATTATCTTTTTATGGATTTGATCAGTTCAAAAGGTTATATTATGAAAACACACTGTCTAGAACTGTATCTTGTCCAAGTTTCAAGCATTTGCCACCGTAGAATTTGTGCTAGAGGGTGGACAAAAGGACGTCTTCCTTCTGACCAGAAACACATGTTGGCCTCCCATATAGCAATTTGTAGCACATGTGGACACAATAGGCAATTGTATTTCATGCCAAAAATACATACTAAAATGATGTGATGATCTGATGAGCTCTTTATTTATTTTAACCTTCTCCACCTTCTAGGTGAGAGAACAAGTCTGAAACATCGAAATTCCTGAGATTCTTGGATGTACGTGTCTGCATTGCAGTGAGGTGAGTGCGTCTGAACCTCAGGGTTTCTCCCACACCCCAAAGACATGATGACAGATCTCAGAGTGGGTCTCTATGTGCTGCCTTGTTCAAGATATTGCTGGATGAAAGATGTCACCCCTGCCCTGTCGCCTTTTAAGTTATCTTGACCTTTCCTTAGGGCATTTAACACATTGACATGCTCACCGAACACAAAATAATGTGTTCATGTTTATTCGCACGTAAAGTCTAGATCCTCTCATAAGTAATAGGGTCATTTAGGTAATTGTTAATGAGCAAGATGGAGTTGACCTATGATTTAAACAGTACAGTACCCTGACTTTCCAGCTTGCTGTGGCGGCATTTCGGGTTTGCAGACCCATGTCAGGTGTGACTCATGTCTCTAACCGAACTGTTGCCTCAATAAATCACCTGCTATGACAATTTTCTGGACTTTCACTTTTATTTGCGCATGTATTTGTATGCAGGGGGAAGTATTCATGTGTGCTTCATCTGTCGATTGTGAATGAAGCTACAAAATCCAATATTTGTCTTTCAGAATTTAAATGAAGTTTTTGCATAAGTACATTATTTTATTTTTTTTAGACAATTTGGTTTTCTCTCAACTGTTATTTCAACTAACTAAGCAGTAATAAAGTTGCATTGGAATTTCTGTATATACACAAAAGTGATATTTACAAATTTATTAGATTTTGCCAGGTGCTGTGTAGACTGTAAGTGTACAATCACAAAAGATTCAACAAAAGGAGTCATAAATTCCAGGAACAAATATAGGAGAATCACAGGGAAGAAGCTCAGGAAATAACCACGCTTAACATAAACAATACCGGACCATGAAACAAAGGAAACTGAGGGCTTAAATACAAGGGAGAGTAATCAACTGAACAGAAACAGGTGCGTAGAACTAATTAATAACCAAGGAAATTAACTAGGGAACAAAGGCAAACCAGGACAGGTAAAACAGAACATGCATGTGACAGCTTTAGCTGAATAAAAAAAAATATGCTGAACAATTTAGATCCATTTTTCATTGATTTCCTCTTTGTGGAAATCTCTCATCTAATGTACTTGCACCCACATATTAAAAAGACACAACCCTCAAATTTCATAAACCTAAAATGGACACTATTTTATACAAAACATAATTACTGATAGACCACTGTTCAACAATTGTGAAGTCAGTATGATTTTTGTTTTGAAAGAAATTGTTTATTCAGCAATGGATGCATTAAATTGATCAAAAGTGGCAGTAAAGACATTTATTATTTTACAAAAGATTTCAGTTTCAAATAAATGCAGTTCTTTTGAGCTTTCTATTTATCAAAGATCCTATAAAAAAATGTATCAGGGTTGCTAAAAAAAGCAGCACAATTGTTTTTAACATTCACAATAATAAGAAATGTTTCTTGAGCACCAAATCAGTATATTAGCATGATTTCTGAAGGATCATGTGACACTGAAGACTGGAGTAATGATGCAGCAAATTTGTAATAATAATAATAATAATTTTATACATATAAAATTATTAAATATAAAATATATATACTTTTTTTGAGAAAAAAAAGACAAGCATATAAAAGGCAAACATATACTAAACTTTCCTTTAGTGTCTTTGTGTGAACAGTCAAATGAAGCATTTTTTCCTGACATATATTTAAAGTTGTGTAGCTAAGTTGATGTTCGTAGTTGGGTTAAACATGTTCTTTTTCATGCTGAAGTGACTATTCTAAATATGTTTTGGGAAAATACAAGCTTATACCCAGTAACGTAAACCTCTACACATCCACGCACACGTGCACACGCATTTCTTTCTTGTCGAGCTTAACTCCAAATTGTTACATTTGTATATTTTGGCTGCTCCTGGATCAAATGCTGTTACAGAATAAAGTATTTACACAAAAGGCCTTGACTGCTTTATGAGCCAAAGTCCTTTGAACTTGATGTTTTACCACAGACACGCACACACACATGTACACGTACACACACACGGTCTTGTTGTAATGCAGCGATAGTGTTCTGAATGGCAGATTAGTCATTCCGTTGGGCTTTTTGACTCGGGCGGTTTCTGTCTCTCTGTTTTTAAGTAAACTAATCTTTGGGCAAATACCCCAACTGCGTCTGAGGTCTTAATGTATTTAAAGAGCAAAACCTTACACATGCAGGCAAGTTTGAAGAGATCAAAGCGAAAAACACAATGTGGCAGATTTAGAGTGAGTCTCGCTCTCGCCGGTGCCGCTATTGTCTTGTTCTTTCTCTGCCAAAAGTTCTTTGAATTCCTCGGCAGTGTAAACCTCTCTTTGTTTAGCGCAGGTTAACAGATGATATGTGCTCTTTACCATTGCCCTGCACCTCTCTGTGCTGTATATCGCTGTCTCTCTCTTTCATTCGCTTCTCCTTTCTTTGCTCCTCTCTATTCAAAAAGACTTACACACCTACATCAAACAGCAAATGGATGCTGTTTTGAGGTTGAATTCTGACTGAGAGCTTTCGAAGAGGCAATCCACCTGCAAACATCTCTTTTCTCTTGTTTCTTCGTTTCTCTACTTTCTACTTGTTTTTTTGAAGTGGTTTTTGGGCCTTGTAGATGTGTGTAGGTGTGGCCCAGGTGTGTTTGCGTGTATGTGTGCTGTGAGTGCCGAGGAATGCGGCTAAATGTAACTCGATAACATAAAATATCAACTGCGCCGTAATGTTTAATGCAACATTACCTCGTTGCTATGGCAGAGGGCTGTTTATTACCCTTGAAAAAAGCTTTGAGTGCCTGATGGGATTTTGAATAGTTTGTCTGCACTACTCATGTGCACGTGGGTGTATTTGTGTGTGAGACAGTTCATTTGTTTAACTGTGATTAATTAGAGAGTCATTGACATTGAAACACTTCTGATGATAAGGCTGTTAATACACAAACACACACACACACACAAGTGCCTTGTCAGCCTTTCAAAATCTTTCCATTTCATCGCTGTATCAGTGGGTGAGAGGAGTATATTTGGTTAATAACACACCTGTGCAAAGTTATTCAGATTATCAGATAACGGCTTCATGATCCCAGCTACAGGAACACCATCCTGGGAGTCCCTTTCATAGCAAAGCTCCCATTTTTACTGCAAATATATGCTGTGGAATCCTGCCTAAGACCACTAAAAACTTTTTTTAACTGATACCATTGTTTTTTCATTACAAAGTATATGATCAGCATTACAATTTGAGAAAAAGGTTTAAATGAAAAAATAGATAAATAAAGTTTTTCAAGTCAAACGTAGATGTTGGCTTGAGAAAGCCTGGCAAGAAAGTTTGAAGCAATTTAAAAAGATTGATATTTAAAATTTTTATGTTTGAAGTAGCTTTAAAACTTAAAGTTTGAAGCAATTTTAAGTGAAGTAGTTTGAAGTTATAAAAGTTTTAAGGATTTGTTTCTAAGGTGTTGTTAGGATGTTCTATGTGGTATCTTTAGATAGATAGACTGTGGCCAGGTCACTATTTGATGCTGGTGGAGGAAAACGTTTTATGACTTGCTCCTCCAAAGTGGCTCAAAAATATTTAGATCTGATGTCCCTGCAGGCCATGGGAGGTGTTCGACTATCACAAGTCTTGCTGTGTGTATTGGTCCATTATCATGCTGATGCATGACACTCCCTTCAGGGTACAATATTTGAACCATTAAGTGCAGATGGTCCTTCAATGGTGCGGTAGTCCACAGCAGTGGCGTGCCTATCAAGCACAGTAAGGAATGCCTTGATATTGTAGCCCAAACCACCACTGATCCACCACTGCGCTTCTCTCTGGGCAATCAATAGTCTGGGCGTTAAGTCTCTTTGGGGCTTTTCCACACTGCAACTTCAAGACAGTGAAGGTGGACTCTTCAGAAAGCAATACATGTTTCACATTGTCTACAGTCCAAGATTTGCACTGCTGGCACCGATAAAACCAATGTTTGGAATTGACCCTTCGCCGGCAGTTTGATTGACAGGTGATCTGACCAATCATAACCCTGAATCCGCTATTTTATCTGACAATGCAGTCAGAGGAGTTAGTAGATTAACATTGGTGAACTTGAAAAATTGTGTGCACTCGTGTCTTACTGCAGTTGAAAAAACATTCCTTCTGATGTTGTCCATTCGTGTTTATTTTATGCTATAAATGAACTAGTATGAAGAGATTGGTGGTTCACGAGCCGATTGAAGGAGCTACAGCGATCTGTCACGACACATTAAAGAGCCACTATACGGTATTTATTGTTTAAACTTCTTTAAAAAATTACAATATTTTAAATATGAGATATATCAAAAGTAACCTTTTGATACTGACTCTTGTCAGTGTCCTCTTTGCGCCGCAATGTATTTTTCACTGTGTGAGAACATGATGTGTGGCGTGAGAGCGCATGTCTTGTCGGACATAGCAACAGTAACTAAAGGGTTTTTTTCGGATATAATCCAGGTTAGTACCTGGACATATCCCTTTCAGGCAGCTTCCTCTTGCATCAACAATTACTCGTATTGGATGTGGTTCATCCTACTTGGTGGTATGCCAACATTACCCTGGATACCATAGCTCTCAATAGCTACACCACAAAGACTAGCTGTCCTGGTCACAGATGAGCCAGCGAGACACGCACCAACAATTTTTTCCTAATTTGAACTCTGATATGTCTCCCATTATGTTCTGTGGATAACAAAATTTTATGGACAGAGGTGCTAATGATCAGCTAATTCAATCTTCACACTCTGGTCTTACTGATGCAGGGGCGGACTGGCCATCGGGAGCACCGGGACATTTCCCGGTGGCCTGATGGTCATTCTGGCCTGCCGGCTGCCGCTGTGCTGTCCATCAGACTGACGTGCAATAGGCTGGTATGCAACTGCGAATTAATTGACGCACTTATGAATCTACGAATCAGGCGATCGCGGAGTGAAAATGACACCACCACATGACCCAACATCAGCGAAGCACTGCCTAATTGGCTATATCCAGAGGCAGGCTTTATCTTGGAAAATAGTGCAAAAAAATGGAGCGTAAACGCAAAGGAGGAGCAGAGAGGGAACGCATAAAAAGGAGAAAAGCTCTGGCCACAGACGCAGCAAGTTGCTGCAAAATCCCAGCCATGTTGGTCGGTAAGGGAACAGGTCGGTCAGAATTACATTTACATAATATTTACTAGGGGTGGAAAAAAAATCGATCCGTTCGGTTCTCCACACTCGGCTCTCCACGCGCTCGGACGGTCCGCTGTTCAACTTAAATCTGACAAAGCATCTGTAATATGGTTTACTCTAAATAACACGTAAAACAATCAGGGTTCAGTTAATATATGTTTCTGTTGATGGATGAACATTCTGGGTTCCCAGACATTACAACAACAGCGATGAAAAAAACAAACCGAACCGTGAAAAAGTTGAACTGTTCCACCCCTAATATTTACTTAATCATTTGGCAGATGGACGCTTTCATCCGAAACAACTTACAATAGATAAAATCTATTCTTTATAAAAAATAATACAAATATATATATAATGATAGAAGTTTTAAAAGCGCATCTTAATGACAAACTAGCACATTGTTTTATATACTGTATGGGGATACATAGAGCATTGGAAATATATAAAATATAAATATTTTAACATGTGAATATGTATCTTTTATTATCCCTTCTTAAAATGTGTAAGCCAATTTTATATTTGTCTTTGGTGTGGTAGTAGGCCTATAGATGGTCTATTCCTAGTGAGTTTTTGAGGGTTTATTTATCCATTCATATTATGAATGGTCTACCTGTTACATCAACTAACAGGGTTACCCTATAAGTTTAGCAGGCTGGTGGACACATGAATTTGGTGGTGGTGACTGCAGCAACAGAGGTGGCCTGGGGTGGAGTCAAATTCCCGGCCTGATTTACTGTCCCAGTCCGCCACTGTACTGATGGAATGTAAAATCAGTTAATACTGGCCACCAGGCCACTCATATATATGTGAAACTTCCAAAACTATATATTGAGCAGTGTTTTAGTTTCATTGTCCAACCCCTGTAGAGACAGGGGTCCATCAGGTCACCCACATCAGGCCTTATTCATGACAGCATGTCAAAAGCCATTTTGGTGCCTCCAAATCAGTAATATCCTTGTTTTATTATAGTCTTTTTACATATTAAGCCCCATTTCTTAGTCTTTTTTCTCTTGAAGTGCTTTTCTCATTATTATAATCACTGTATGTGTAAATTTGCTGGCAACCCTTGAAACAGTGCTTATAAACAAACCTTGAGCATTTACAAAGCTATCGTTTTATCTCTTCATTCCTGCTTGTCGTCTTTTAAAGGATTACATGAGGGTATGAAAGAGAAAAGTTTTCAATCGTTTCTGTCCTCTTCTTTCTATTTAAGCCCCTCAAGCAGAAATTACTGATAAAATCCATGTTTGAAGGACTGTTGCCAAATCTTTTCTAATTGCACAGTTTCTGAATGTTATTGTCATGTTGCAGAACATTTATTATTTTCTTTTTTCTTTTATTATTTATTATTGTATATGATTAAAAAAATCAAGATTCATTTTTATGTATTATGACAGTTTTGGATTGTGTTGTATTGATGTAGGAGTATTTTCAGTCATTTTAGAAAAAAAGTGAAATGTTAATATGTGGTACATTGTACATTTTGAACATCAGATAGACAAACAAAAACATTTTTAAAATGCATATACACAAAAGCTTCCGTTTCAATGACGGTTAAAAATAACCAGCATGCACACTACAGTAATTCTACACTTACGTAACACTACAATGATAAGATAAAATTCAGGAGTTCATGACGTACTGTAGGAAAATGGCTTTTGTTGTCTGAATACTTGTCATTATGATTGTCAGTGATTATTTGTGTAGTCCATCCACTACCATGTTTCAAAGCAAAATATGTTCATTTATGGCGAGTTTGCCATTATTTACAGGGTTGGGGAGTAACGAAATACACGTAACTTAGTTACGTATTTAAAATACAAAATTTGAGTAACTGTATTTCATTACAGTTACATTTTAAATGGGTGGTAATCAGATTACAGTTACATCTGAAAAGTATTTTAGATTACCAAAGTGATAACTTTGAATTTTAATGTCATTTAAACAACAATTGGTGATTCTCTGACTCTGACGGTCTGAAAAAGCGAGTTAAGTTTCATCAACATTTTAATACTTTTAAGAGGGATCATAAAAATGATATTATTTTTATTTAGTTCTGTCCTGAACAAGACAAAATGACTTAATTTATATAAAAAAATTGTCCAACAGTCAACTTAACTTTACTGTCCTGTCATGACCTGGATGATCCACACCTGTTTTCATGTTTTGTAATAGTTGATTGTTAGTCATTTTATAATTCACTGGTCACTGCAACTTTTTCTCACAATTTGTGTTTTCCCCTTACAATTGTGAGTTTGCATTTCACAATTCTGACTTCTTTTTCTCAGAATCGCGAGATTTAAACTCACAATTGCAAGTTATAAAGTCAGAATTGGGAGATATAAACTTGCAATACTAACTTTTTTCTTGCAATTGTGAATTTAGAATGCGAGTTTATATCATAATTCTGACTTTTCTCAACATTGTCAGTTTATATCTCATAATTATGACTTTTCTCAATATTGTCAGTTTATATCTCATAATTCTGACTTTTCTCAACATTGTCAGTTTATATCTCATAATTATGACTTTTCTCAATATTGTCAGTTTATATGTCATAATTATGACTTTTCTCAATATTGTCAGTTTATATATTATAATTCTGACTTTTCTCAATATTTTCAGTTTATATCTCATATTTCTGACTTTTCTCAACATTTTCAGTTTATATCTCATATTTCTGACTTTTCTCAATATTGCGAGTTTATATCTCATAATTCTGACTTTATAACTCACAATTGCAACTTTATATCACGCAATTCTGAGGGAAAAAGTCAGAATTGTGAGATAAAAACTTGCAATTACCTTTTTTGTGTTTGTTCCACACTTATTAATATTCCAAAGTATTCTAAAGTATTTAGATTAAGTTACTAAACTTGAGTAATGTAACAAAACACGTTACAAATTACTTTTTGAAGAATGTATTTTGTAATCTGTAGTGAAATACATTTTAAAAGTAACCTACCCAGCCCTGATTATTTATTAATAAACATATTGGTACCACCATTTTTTTACTTTTATATATATATATATATATATATATATATATATGTATATAAGTATAAGTATAAAAAAATCTCTCATTTGTTTTGTAAGTGCAGCATCTATGCTCCAACAACCACAAGCAGTCTGATGTTTAATAACATCTGACTAGGTTAGAACTGAAGTTCAAGGCCAAACAGCATGAAGATTATTGAACTACTCTCTCATACACAAAGCTTTTCTGTAATAGACACATACGCCATACGCACACATCACTACGCAAACATGGCCTGACAGACACAAGCCCTGACTGGTTTTATTATCAGTCAGCTGGCCACTGGCTGCCATTCTTTTCCAGTGCATGAAGCTTCAGCATGAAGTCAGTCATTATTATTCAAAGTCCTGTATAAATGAAGCTAATCAGAGGGAAAGATAAACACACAGAGTATAGCAGTGCGCTCGTAAAGTTATGTAAACATGCTGATTAGGGTAATGAGAGATAAGGATACGGGTGTTGAATTGATTTTGATTTCTTTGTATGATTTATATGTTTATTACCAAAGGGCAGACCAATAAACCAAGATTGGTTAAACCCATTTTCTTAAAAATCATTTCAAGAGTCATTTTACAGTTACAGACTGAAATGGGTGTGGTTTTGTGTCAAGTTAATTTCTCTTCTTCATCACACTTTTGTCAGATTAATCATTTTATTAGTTGATTAATTGCGCACTTAATATTTCCACCGCTGTAAACACAGTTACATTAACCTGTTCTCCATTCTAAAGGTCTCACCTCTATCTAAACCCAAAGGTTATGAATGGCCTGATTCACCTCCAAATAGACTGATCTTAAGACGTCTAAATGTAATTTCTGTTCAGTTCAGACACTGGGCTACAGAGAAAGCATCTGGTTTTCTTTCACAGTACTGAGAATAAATTAATTTATTCCTTTATTAATTTATGGTTATAGCCGTTCCGTCAATCACAACAATGCCAGGAGTGCTTTACCCTCAATCTCTGCCCCATTGGACTCGTGGTACTTTAGTGCATGGTTTTAGACAAGAGGCAGGGTGGCGGTGATTGATGAGTGGAGATTTCAACATCGTATTTTGTACTAATTATATCATCATTCTTACTATTTTAAATACGTTGTTGTCAACTGACCAATGCCCAGACACGTCGGCAACAATGAACACGCCACAAAAGCACAGAGCCCAAATTTGATTTTGGCGAAGTTTTTGGCTTTTTGAAAAAATTGTTTTGTCAGGTGCAGTTTGATTTGGTGGGCACATGTTTATGGAGCAGGGTGGCAGGATGGCTTAATGTGTGTGTTTGTGCTTACACGCAGAAATGAGCATTTACAGGAAGTTTATTGTCACTACATCTATTCCTTTTTGTAGATCTGGGATCGGCTCCTGTTTAGGTAATAACTTACTGTGTAATCCTGAAGGCAGATGATTTGGTGAAGCAGCCACACACACACACACACACAGACACACACGTACACTCTCTTTTTCGCTTTCTCGTTTCTTTTCTCAAACACACACACACACACACTCACATTTCAGGATTAGACTGAACTGCATAATCCACTACTTTCCTTGTATTCGTGTCTTTATCAAAAACACAAAAGAAATGATAGACTGCATGCAAATGATGTGTGCTTGTCATGTGATATGCATTACTGTATACGGTTAGAAGGTAATATTATAATTTGAAATTAAGGTAATGTTGTAATTGCATGTTAAGAAAAATTAAATATTATTTTAAATGAATATTAATTTAAAATTAATAAGATATATTAATATAAAGCTATATTGTTTTAAAATTGATTAGATGCTGCCGAATCTTTCTCGTGAAACTTATTATTTGGTTTATGCACTTTCAGTCTCTCATTCTTTAACTGTTTTCCACGGAAGGTGCAAGATGGATTATATCAATATATATTCACACAAATATTGTATACACTGTAATCACCTTGAAGGGTTCTAACTAGGTTATTTTGACTTCACATGATCTTTCTTTACCACAGGACTTTGATTCATTGAAGCTTTCACTGCTGTTCATTATCAGCAATCACTTTCATCAAAAGTCAAGTAAGCAATGATGTCAGATCATTATGTACAGCAGGGAAAACTACTTCTTCATTTGAAACTGTGGTTACTATTACATACTCAGACTTTTCCAATAAAAAGACAAAGGAAACACTTGAGGTACAGTTAGATTCAGCAACATTAGACGCCCTTTAGCTATAAGCTCATAATATAATATAATATAATATATAAAAGTTTTAAAAAGATTTAATTTTTTAATTTTATATTCGAAATACAAAGATGATGTTTATTTGAATATTTTACAGAGTACAAAAGATGAAAATATTTGTGAAGCACTGCCTGAAGAATAATGTTATATAAACGGAAATATACAGTTTATATATATTTCTGACTTATCCTGAAGTTCAACGTGACAGTTAGTCCAGAACAGAGATGGAATGAGACACAAACACCTCTAACAAAGGGTTGGCGCTTTATATCAGTTAGAGACATCTTATCTCTGCATTCAAATGCGTGTTTCATGAGTAACGATTCATTTTAAGACACGCCATAGCTGCCCACGCTCCCTGTAATTATTGACGAGACGTTGGAAAGAAAGAGTGAGGGAAAGCAAGAGAAAGAGAGGTAGAATGAATGGGGTGAGAAAGAGCAAAAAGACCTTCACAAATCCCTGAATAATGTTAGTTTGAATAAGACTGCAGATGTTTGTTATATGCCGCAGCTGATCATGCTGTCTTTGAAGTGGAACGAACTTGAAGTGAGTGGCACTGAATTGAATTGACGTGCGTTTTGAGGGAGTGAATTAAACAGCATTTAAGAGAGAGAGAGGGAGAGAAGCTGTGTTGCGTGCATGACACACAGTGTTGGAATGTGGGCCGCAGGCTCTGTACAGCCATCTTATGTGAACTTTTGTAAACAAACTTATAGCAGGAGAGCAACCAGACCACACACAAACACACACACATAAACACAGATACGAAAGCAGAGACTTCAAGACTTTTACAAAGACAAAAGAAGACTCATCATATCCTCTAAAAATCTAAATATGTATAATTTGATAGAATAGTATTTGCACACAAACAATACCAGCTCATACACCAACATATATGTGCAAGCTCTCATAAATCTTTTAAATGGTATTTACTTTATGATGACTCCAAAATGGCTGAGAATTTCGATTGTGAGATTATTTCACACTGTAGTGTTTGATTAACATTCTACACGTGGACCTACAGTGATGCTTTCATATATACAATTAAATAAAGAGCCATAATTCGATTAGCTTCATACATGCTAAACAGTTAATGCTAGTTCAAAGTTAGCGAGGACAGATGAGCACAGGTGTATCAAATGTACAGTTATTTATATGCCATTAATTGAATACGAATCATTTAATTATTTAAAGTTAAAATTTAATATATGTACAATTTTAAAATGTTAATATTTTTGTGGGTGTGGATTGGGTTAGTAAGTAATTATCATTAGCATTATATGAAACCATTGAAGTCTAAGCAATGTGCCGTTTTATACAGGCGTGTAAGCATGTGTTTATGTGCGTGAGTTATGGTTTAGGTATTCACTGGTATTCATTACTGTGACTAATGTATATCTGGAACACCATTACCCCAACAATCCCATTCTTACTGTGATTATGAAACATATTAGGCAATGCAAATCTCTACTATTTCATTTCCTGCTGGACGAGGGAAAAGAGTTAAAGGTAATTAAAGCAATGGAGAAGATTGATTCTCAATTTACATAGTCCCACATTGTCCTTTATTACATCCCACTGGAAGAACTCAGTGCACGCACACACACACACACGTTGTGTTTTTGTGTTTTGTGGGGACTTTCCATAGCCGTAATGGTTTTTATACTGTACAAACTGTACATTCTGTCCCCCTACACTACCCCTAACCCTAAACCTACCCATCACACTTTCAAAAAAGATAATTCTGTATGATTTATAAGCTTGTTTCCTTGTGGGGACCAAAAAAACAAGATCAAAATTTACTAGTATTACTATACCTGTGGGGACATTTGGTCCCCATAACGTAGGGAATACCCACACACACACACACACACAGAGAGAGAGAGAGAGAGAGAGTTCCTGTTCAGCATAAACATACACCTCATTTATAAACCTCAACCATCAACACATAATTTGAAAGTTCTGCAATAGGCCCGTTTGTTCACATTCATTAAATATGAACTTTTTGGATTTTCTTCTCATTTTACTTCTTCTTTTTACCTGATATAAAGCAGGGTTTTATTATGATAAACAGGATTTACAGGGTTCATTGATGCTGCACGTTTAGAAAATTCCCCAGAAAGGTTAATCTCATAATATCAACATAATCAGCAGCACATGTTCACGATTTGTTTAGTAGTTCACACATTTTACATTTGCCCTGATTTGCATCCAGTCCGTTTATCCCATTGTCACCAGCTCCACTTAATAATGTTCCTATCTGTTCTCCCTCAGGTCACACACACAAAGATGGAGAACAATGTGTCAGAAGCATTTCCATGTCCTGCTGTCTGTTCCCATAACTTGCACCACAGGCGTCTTTAATACAGAGGGTCTAAAGAGTGACGTCATTTCCATCCTCTGTGTGTACTGTATGCATGGAGTGTCTGTTGTTTATGCCATGCAATTGGCTTTTCGGTTATCGTCCAATGTTTGTTTGTGTGTGTGTGCGTTGCAATGTGACAGTCTGCAGGTGAATCAGAGTTCAGATATTGTCTCTGCTCTAGTGAATGTGGGAGAGATATGAGTGGGTTGACACATCAATCAGGTTTATATTGGCATTAAAATACTAAGTGATTTACACAGAGTGGGTGGAGATAAAATCTCAGTCTGACAGAGAGAAAAAGAGAGGGAGAAATGGTGCCACATGTTGTGTACAGTTAATGTAGTAGGTAAGCAAACTTTATCAAAAGCTTTGCTAAGGTATACAATTACAAATTCAAACAAAACATTCCAAATATTTTTATTTCAGTAACAATCTATTATGCCATCTAGAGAATTGTTTTTAGATTATGTAGTTTAGTTTAGATTAAATAAATTTATAGCATTTATTGCAATAATAACAACAACAAATTTAAATTGATGTTACGTATAGCAGTAATATTAACCCCTTCCGATCTGATTTTTTTCCACAGAGCAAAAAAATATCTTCTTGACATTTGCTTTTCTCCAATGCATAAATGAGTCTAAAAAACATGATTTGTGCCAAATAACTCTTTTTTTTATTGCATTTTTTTCATGTCCACTATAAAAGATACCAGGACTGAAGCAACATAAAATTCATCATATTTTAACCATACTTATGAACTAGAGTTTAAATATATACAGTATGTCAGACACCTACAAACTGTAACAATGAGCAGTGCAATAAGAATGTAAAAAAAAGGTTGTCATATGATACGATGTGTGTGAATTTTAACGTGTGTATACTGTATGACTGTATAGGTAGTGAATGTTTATATACTTGCTGGTTGATTTGATATGATTGTGTGCACTGTAGCATCAAGGCATCTGTGTGTGTGTGTGTGTGTGTGTGTGTACTTGATATTCCTTATGTTATGGGGACCAACCTTCTTATCAAAAAAATAAATAATCTTATCAAATAAAAAAATATAAACTTAGACTTAAATGCATTATTGAGCTGTTTTAACTGAAAGAAACACTGATGTATTTTAAAATATATCAATGCCATTGTTTTGTCTTAAGATGCACACCATGCAATTTTTTTTCCTAAGTCATCTTTATACAAACCACTTAAATGTCATAATTAAGGCCTAATCCTAGCTTAATAGCTCTGTCAGTGAAACCAGGCCCTCAGGCCCAGCTCTAAAAGATCTTCAAATTAACTTTGAATATTATCACTTGATAGTATTAAGATTAATTGGTGCAAGTTGATGATGCAACCGTGAACACGAGTTAGCACACTTCCTGTCTAGTTGGTTAGCCATGCCTGTATTATGTGATGCCTGGAACATTATCATATTAAGTTATGGGTCATATTTTCATTGTGATTGGTTGATCAGGGACCAATCAGTGCAGCAGACAGTACTCATATTATATAAACAAAATGTTGTTAGTTTAAACCAAAAGCCATGTGAAGGGGATAATAATAACATTTTAAAATGGATATTACAAATATTATTAGTATATTTTAGAAACATATATTTTATGTATATTTTAGATTGTATTTATATTTTATTAATATTCATTGGAATCTTTTTAAAATTGTTTAATTTTATTTGTTAATATTAATATCTTAATAGTTGTTTGAACTACATAATGAAGTTGATGTGAAGGATCCCATACATGCCACGAGAACCATTTGGATTCCCCAAAGAACCTTTTAGTGAAAGTTCTAAAGGGGACCATTTTTTTTTTTTTTTTTTTACAACATTTAAATTATCGGAAGAATTTTTTTCCTCAAAGAATGTTTTGTGAACAGGAAAGTTTCCATGGATATTGATGGTTCTTCGCAGAATCATAGATGCCGATAAAGAACATTTATTTTTAAGAGTGTGAGTTTGTAGCAGTAAGGCAGAGGTGGATGGTGACCCCTCCTCATTTCTTTCTCTGGAGTACAGGATGTCTTTCATCCACCCTTTCCAAGAGGATCAAAAGCCCCTTAAAACCGACCCCAATGTATTTTTCTCTCACATACATGTAGTTTCCTCTGCCATGTAGCCTACCCCTTTTATCCATGAATGAGCACCTATTTCCTTTTTTATTATTATTATTCTTTGCTCATTACTCTCACACACACACTTATACTTTAGGCCTATGCCTTTAGCCTTCATTTAAATGAATGTAGGCCTACAGCCAAATTCAAACACCGTATGTACGCTAAGCTTCCTCTAGCTTATACATTTAGTACAGGCACTGTAGCTCTGCTTGGATAAGTATAGAATTGTAAATAATCTTGCTAATAATAGCCTACTTAAATGTATATCACATTTCCGTGTGATATTTCTCTAGCACACACAGAAACCATTCAGAAACCACACATATTTTCTACATTTTAACAGGTTACACGTCTTCTGAAAAGCAAGCACGTGACATGCGTACTCAGATCCTGAGAGACTTGAAATGACTGCTCAGCAATTTCTGCTTTTGTAGCGCCCCCAACTGGTCATATTTGACATATACACGTGCATTTACCGAATGGGTAGTTCAGTTCTACAAAGCAGTTCGTTTCTACTTTATAAGTTCTACAACTCTTATTATGTGCAGGTTATGGTAATATGTGTCTTTTGCCACAATTAATATCTTAATGCTTAAAAATTGTTTTTCATGCTTTTATTTTATATGATTGTTTTTACTTAAATTAAAATTAAGTTTCTATCTGTTTTACCAGAAACGATATTGGCATGAAACATACAATAAATAAAAATACAAAACAATGTGTAAAAACATGTTGTGAAAAATGTGTTTTCACAACGCCAATTAAACACAGGATCAAGAAATAATATATAATTTTCCATATTAAGCCTAAATGTCTCTTATAAATAAATGACCTTTCCAAAAATACACTTCACTAATAACACTTCACAGGTAATACAAATGACTGAAGAGAAATAATAAAAATATTCAAATTTGAAAACCAAACTTGCTCGACCAGAAAGTGAGAGATCTGAAAGCTCTATAAAATTCTACTTTAAATAATTTAAAAGCTGATTATTTCATTTCGATTAATTGTTTTTAGTGCCTTGGAATCTTATCTATGAATGTACAGTATCAATGCGACTTATTCACTTCAATGCACCGTGCCGTTCATCGAGACGTCAAGAGCTCAAAATAATGTTATTACAGTAACCGAGTTCTGTGAGAGTAATTTTTAGGTGTGTGTATGTAATAGGAAGCCTATTCACAGCATTTCCTGTGCTGGCTCAGGACCCATGGGAACACAATGACGAACACGTTCAAGCAGAACAATAATGTAGAGAAACTTCATTCTTCTGCCCCCATCATGTGCACAGAGTGTCATCTGGGTGTAAAATTGAATTTAAAAAAAAAAACCATTTTGATAACATTTGTTTTAAACCAAAACTGTAAAATCTAATTCTCTTATATTAATTCTCTATCATTTGTCTGTTCCACTTGTTAAAAAATTTTGTTCAACAGGCTCATTCACCGTATAGTATTGGTGTTTGTGGTCAGTTTGAGTCTTATTGCTGTGTTGTGACCCATGGTGTAGTAATTGCCACTCTCGTATCAGGAATGTAGAACCACCATCAACATTGTTTGAGCTGAACAAACATACAGTGTAGATCTTAAGTGAGTTATCTTATTTTACTAACATTTTCTCTGTTAATTAGCTGGATGGATCTTTGGCGGTGGCCCTCTTGAGAAAATAGCCATGACGTGTTTACACTGCCGAAGATCCCCTGTGCTGCTGTCACACGCAACACATGGCATTGAGGCCGCAGGAAAGTCAAATTGGATTTGATTCCTCAGATAAGTTCAGAATGATTGAAAAATTGTAGTTCCCAAAAGCCCAAAAGGCCTTATCTGAGGGAAAGTATCTCTGCCGTGCACTATTTAAGGAGATAAGAGACGGCATAATGGCGCACAGTGCTTGGGTGGTCTCTGTTGTGTGGTGTTATGGTGAGGCGCTTTCCCAGAACAAGTGGAAGTAACGCCATATGCATTGAAAATGGTTCATAATCTAAATTATGACCTCACAGGCTGACTTTGATGTTGAACTTTGTGTAATTGATATACAATTAGTTAAAATGAGTGTTGCATAATAGCATGAAACCCAAAGTAAAATCTGGAGCATTTCAGTTGATGTCAGGCCAGTTATATTAAATATTTTAGATCTATCTATCTATCTATCTATCTATCTATCTCCCTTGTTTACATTCTTATTGTGCATATTTTCATTTGTAAATAATAGTAACACAATAAGATGTTTTAGTTTTCTTTCACTCACATCATTATCCTGAAACTGAGAATAAACTCCAACAGTTTTCACTGTCATATGTAGGCTTCAACACTTTTAAAATAAAGTAGAGATGGCACAAACCAGTTTGATACAATTTCTGTGCTCTGTGGCTCAGTTTGATGCATTATTCATGTGTATGTCATGTGATTCGTCGTGTGGGCGGGGCCGCAGCATCTAAGCCGGAACTGTTTCTCGGAGGAAAGTGGAGTTGAATAGTGATTCTCTTCACTGTCTTTAATCCTGTAAGTAATCGCATTTTTATTCTACCTCGATATGCAGGTGATAAAACGGGGCTGTTATTGTGAGGAAAAACTTTTGTCTGAAAAAATATGTTTTCGCCGGCGTTTCTGTCAGATTGTTTTTAGCATTAGCCAGTCAGCTATTGTCTCTGTCAGAGCTGCTGTTTATGTAAAACTACCTCACCATAATGAACAGTGTATGTAAACGAGCTTTGTATTTATTATCTCTGTGATTTTTTTTGATTTTTTTATTTTGCAATTAAAGCAGATACGTTAAACTGCTTCTGTTAACACTCTCCGTCAGTTCGGATTGTATTGTCATTAATTACAAAATCAACACAGCTACAACAATATAACACCTTAATACAGTTTTCATGCATAGTTATATTAACGAAGTGAGAGTGTATATGTGACCCTGAATCACAAACCAGTCACAATTGTGTTGTCTTTTGATTTTTTTTTTTTTTTTTAAATAGATTTATATCATCAAGCCGAATTTATAAGCTTTCCATTAATGTATTGCTTGCTAGGTTAGGACAATATTTGCCAGAGATACAACTATTTGAAAATACGTAATCTGAGAGTGCAAATAAACAAATAAACAATAAAAAGAAAATATTGAGAAAATTGACTTTAACTGTTCAAAGGAAGTCCTTAGCAATGCATGTCCACTCACAAAAATATATATTTTATATATATATTTAAGGTAGAAAATTTACAAAATATCTTAACGGATATCTTAATCTTATCTTAATGGAACACGATCTTTACTTAATATCCTAATGATTTTTGGCATAAAGGAAAACTCAATCATTTGACCAAAACAAAGTATTGTTGGCTATTGCTACAAATATACCCATAGGACTTATGACTGGTTTTGTGGTCCAAGGTCACATATAATAAATTTGACGTGACTGGAGCCTGGTAACGTTTTCTGTTATGCTGATGTGCAATCAATGTCTTTTGTTTCATTTGGTTTAATTAGATTTCTACAACAGAACTTGCATCTTGTTTAGTTTTGTGGTCTTGAAACAAAAAGAGCATACAAACATATGTTCTGTTTGTGCTTTTCTTCCGTCTCATCTTCAGTTATGTGTTTTTTTATGATTGTCAGTGTTAAATATTAGCAGAAACTTAAAATGCAATCCAGTGCCCACAATGCTTTGCGAGAACTCTTTTCTTTTGATGTTAGTTAGTTATATTATTATAGCTGAAATCATAATGTAAATTGAAACCAGATTATAGTTAATTACCACTAATAGTAATAATACATGATTTTTCATTTATTGTCAATTGAATGCATGTTTTTTGTGTCTGTGTGTGTGTGTTTGTGTGTGTGTGTTTTGTTTTTCTTAATCTATTTAATGTCTTGCAAACTCACAAACTTATGGCCATATTAAAATTCCTACAGATACAATAAGCCGATGATACTTATTTATGTAATGGCCAAAAAAAACTATACCATTGTGTCAATTTTTTTTTAATTGAATGCAGTCATCAGTATGATATTGTCCTGTTGAATAGTTTGTTCAAGCTCCTGCTATTACATCTCGTCTGTGAGTGTGTGCTGTAGGTGGGGGGTCACTGTGTTTATGAAGGGGCTGAGTGTTGATAGGAGGGCGCTTGGTAATTTGTCTGGGACAAGCTCTTTATTCCATAGAGACTCTCGGGTGTCAATCATCTAAGCAGTCAATCACTCCCAAATGTTGCCACACAGAAGTGTGTCTTTGACTTACCATTTTCACTTACATCAGATTTTGCTGTAACAGATGTTGAAATTTAACCATTTTGTTTAACCAATTGTTTTATATGATTTTTTCCTCCCCCGTTTGGTTATTTCTTGTCTTTTTTTATTATTTCTTCTTAATTTATTTTCAATATAATCATTGTTTCTCTGACTTTTTTGAGTATATACCCCCATTTCTTTCATTCTTTCTTTCTTTCTTTCTTAGTTATTGTTGTAACAATAATGAAAAATATGCCAAGCTACTTCATAAGTTTTTTTGATTTTCTTAATTTATTTTTTAAACTTGGCATTATCACCCTGACATGTTTGAGGCTATGCCCCTCCCCTCCCCCTCCAAAAAAACAAAACAAAAAAACAACAACTTAAATTAAAATGAAGACATGACCATAATAAAAGTCGTCAATTTTTTTATGAAAGGAACGATCCGGGCAGAAAAATGAGCATCATTTACATTTACCTTTACTATCTATACTGGAAAGTTACTATTTGCATAATATCACAATTTCACAATGTTTCCAAAGACTCGGCAGTAGATATACATGCCAGACACCCAAATTATATTATGCTAGAAGCGGCGAGACATTTTCCGAATCTGCACTGTGGACTCTGAGGTCTGCTGTAGAACTCAACCATCACCCCTTCCCCTTTATCTCTCTCTCTGGCCCATGCCCGAGACCACACAGACACAGAAACACACCCTCCCAGACCACACAGAGACAGCCATGGGGTCTTGCACGCAAACCGCCTTGGAGCTGTCAGTCTTGTGCTCCGTGTGGGTGTTTGTATACGAGCGAAAGTTTGTGACGGTGCAAAAGCCACAGAAAAAATGCCATGATTACTGAACTACTTGTAATATTGTATATAGTGAAATATCTGTGTTACTCTGAACAGAAACGTGCTCACTCAGTGGCTGCCGGATGGTTGATTTATTTGTTCATGTCTAACGTCTTTAAATGCACTGAACATGTTGAATATTTTGATGTATCGCCGTCAACAGTGATGAGAACATGTACTGAGCTTAAACAAAACACTTAAAGTTGAACTTTGTCTCATTTAGGTGTGGGAACAATGTCTCGTGCCCGCCAGCCTCCCTTGGTGACTGGGATCTCACCCAATGAGGGCGTGCCGTGGACCAAAGTCACCATCCGCGGAGAGAACCTGGGCACTGGACCGAATGATCTCATCGGTAATGAACATGCACATAGCCATTGCAAGTTACAGATACAAACCCTCCTTTTTGAACCATTTAAAAGATTGGCATCAGTAAGAGATATATATATATATATATATATATATATATATATATATATATATATATATATATATTTTAAGAAATCGTTCAGAAAATTCAAAAGAACAGTATTTATTTATTGAAGAGTCCTGAAAAAATGTATCACAGTTTTTACAAAATATGAAGCAGCACAACTGTTTTCAACATTGGTGTTATGATTTCTGAAGGATCATGTGACTCTGAAGACACAAGAGTAATTGCTGCTGAAAATTCAGTTTTGCCATCACAGAAATAATTTAAAATATTGAAATAAGTTAGAGTATATTAAAATAGAAAACGGTCATTTTCAATTGTTGTAATATTACCCAATATTACCATATTATTGTATTTTTGATTTAAAAAAGTGAGAATCAGAGACTTCTTTCAAAAACATTAAAAAAATCTTATCGACTCCATACAAGAGGGATCAGTCTGGGAAAACAATCTGGGAAAACAATTAATGAATCAGTACTTTGTGTATTTTGAATAGAAATTTAAATAGATAGTTTATTATATTTTATATCTGTAAATCAAGAGGAGAAACGTGATAAAGTAATGCTTTGTTCAGACAAGCAGTTAAAATAAGTTTTTTTTTTTCTTTATTGTTGGCGATATCCAGCACAATTTTCTGTGTCTGTCTGTGTGTGTGTGTAATTAAAAAAAAAAACACATTTGATGTTCCCAAATCTGTTCTACAATATAAACTATAGTCTGATTAAATGTAATATGATTTTTTTTTAAATAGGCCTGGACAGATAGATTAATTCATATTGACATCATGAACTGAGGCAAAATTGGCCATTTGATTGACTTCCTTTTCATTGTCCATCTCCCACACCACAGGTCTGTCTATCTGTGGTCATAACTGTTTACTGACAGCAGAATGGATGTCTGCTAGCAAGATAGTGTGTCGAGTGGGTCCTGCAAAAGATGACAAGGGCGAGATCATCGTCACCACCAAGAGCGGAGGCAGAGGGACGTCCACTGTCTCCTTCAAACTGCTCAAAACTGAGAGGATCGGTGAGACACACACTCAAAGTGCCCTCAAACTCACATAAACGCACTCAGTGAGCGTGTTTACACTGCCAATCTTACACCAATTACGCTTAAGATCCTGACATTTTGTAAGGTCATGTAAACACCTTTAACTGTGTCCTTTAATCGCCGGAAAAGTCTGCTTAATCAAAAAACAATTGGCGCACCTAGTTTTATCCCTATAGAAGTCACTATTTTTATGTCTAATCAAAGAAAATCCTGATCATTTCAAATGTCACATAAACATGGTTTTCTTGCTTTATCAGAATAGTGTTGTGAATGTAAACACACTCAATTTCCATTATAGGCAAAATCACAATTTCAGTTTGATTGATTTTACACTCTCTTTAAATGTACACAAATGCTCTTTGAAGATGGCAGTGGATTTTCAGTGCTCAAACAATGAATATGTGCATGACCGTATGTTTAGGCATTCTGGATCAGTCTGCGGTCTGGGTTGATGAGTTGAACTACTATGACATGAGGACTGATCGGAACAAAGGAATCTCTCCTCTCTCACTGAGGCCGGCCAACCCTTTGGGCATCGACATAGACAAGTACAGAAACATTCTCAACTGAGTTTGTGTTGTCCTCTTATGAACTAAGTATTAAATTTGCACCTACAGTTACAGAGTACACACAGTGCTGTGCTCAACTCTCACACACATTTGTGCTCCATTTCTGACTAAACATTTCGGATTAAAACACACACTCACAAAAAGCAAAACAAATGCATTTCCTCACACACTGCACCCAAAAAGCACTGCTCTGTGTTTATAGAAGTGGACTGCTGTGTTTATAAGGAAGGAGGTTCAGCAGAAAGTAGAAACAGCCCATTGTGTGTATGTCATCTACCTGGCTGATGTCATTGGTACACTATTTCCTTTGATAGGAAGTGAAAATCTTCCTTATATCTATATATTGAGTACACTACCGTTCAAAAGTTTGGGTCAGTAAGATTTTTTTAATGTATTTTTTTTCTCTTTTTCTCACTAAGGCTTTTTAATCAAAAAATACAGTACAAACAGTCATATTGTGAAATATTATTACAAATTTAATATAATTCTTTTTATTTTAAAATATTTGAAAATGTCATTTATTCCTGTGATGGCAACGCTGAATTTTCCAGTCTTCAGAGTCACATGATCTTTCAGAAATCATTCTAATATGCTGATTTGGTGCTCAAGAAACATTTCTTATCATTACTGATGTTGTAAACAGTTGTGCTGTTTAATATTATTTTTAAGGAAACCGTAATATTTTTTTAGGATTCGTAGATAAATTGAAAGTTCAAAGGAACAGCATCTATTTGAAATAAATATTTTTTGTAACATTATAAATGCCTTTACTGTCACTTTTGCAGTCCATGCAGAATTAAAAGTACTTACTGTACCCAAATTTTTCAACAGTATAGTGCATATGAATCATATGCTTTTCATCAGTGTATTCTGTGCCACATCACAAGACACCATGGGTTGGCTTATGCAATGCTGTTTATATCCGGACAGATCTGGTTTGTACCCTGTCTGGTTTTTCTCTATGATCTGAAGTGTGGTATTTGGCATGATGGGTCTCTGTGTGTCTAAATTTTGTCTTCTGTTCTTCAGAGGGAAGGTTCTTCTGAAGGATTTGGAGAACATGTTCCCTGGTATGAGTGGAGACTTCACCAGCGAGAATTTCTCTGCCACCTGGTATCTCATTGAGAACCATTCTTCAACCGGGTTGGTCTATTTACCGTCCGTCTGTTCATCTTTTAATCTGCCAAAAATAGAGTTGTAATGCGATGCTAATGTTTGTTGCTGTTGTAGCTTTGAGCATCTGCGTATGGCTGTGGGAAATCTTAAGAAACAAGCCAGTAAGAAGAATGAGGGCAGTCTGGCCTACGTGAAAGGAGGTCTCAGCACTTTCTTTGAAGCTCAGGATGCTCTTGCAGGTACGTATGTTTGGTGTGTATGTTTAAACGTATGCAACCTAGCAATTAATTTCAAAGACAACATGAAATGGATTTTTCATGCATTTGACTGAAGGAAAAGGAAGCATTTCTGAAAGAAAAAGAATATTCACTGTGAAGTAATATAGGGTGGGACCGGATTGTGTCAATGAGGATTTTGTTACCTTAGGTCATGCTGGAATTATTGTGTTAAAATTACTCATCCTGTAAACAGGCCGTAATGACCATTGGGAACATTGAGTTGTGCCAATTAAAGGGCAATAATGGAAACAAATTTAGCATTGATCATAATTTAAATTTTATTTGTGAATATTGACTGTACAATATACTTTTAACATATTTTGAGGCGAACCAATTTTATACAGAACATGAGTGTAATATTACGATTCAAAGTAGATTCAAAAAGATTTTTTTTTGTTTTTTTTTTCTCCCGGGTGCTGTGATAAATGTAATCCTGTCTGGATAGAAACATTTGACATAGTGATACATTATTTTATTTCCACAAAATTATTTATCAGTTTTGACTTCCATTGAATACTGTAACTTAAACTTAATTTCTTATTAAACTGTCTAGATTTAGACCTTTTTGACAACCACATTAGGACAAATGCAACTCCTAATAATGTCCCAGTCCCTACCAAATAAGTTATTGTAACTCAGGCTTCAATTACATTATGCGAATCCCATCAGAATGGAGATACATTTAGTAAAATGTGCCAGCTAACTCGTACATTATAACCTGTAAATTGAGTATGAAAAGTAAAATTCAAGTAGACATGTAAACACTAGATTTGCCATTTAACAAAATTAGGTGCTTGTGCCTTTTATTCAAGCTTTTTCACTTTTTGTGTCATTGTACACAGTTGTGTCTTCTCAGACTGCTTTCATCAGAGGTCAATGTCATAAAATGGAGATTTTCTGTGTGTGTATAGGACTGTGTATAGGTCTCAGGTCACTTGTCTTGAGTCACACAGAAGAGCTATTCTTAGCACTGCGTATCCATGTGATTGACAGGCATGGGGACGGATAACAAGGCGTGGTTGTCATAATGTTTAGATGAGGTTGTAATAAGGTTGTCATTGTGCTGAGAGGAAACGAGAGAGCAGCAAACGGAAGCTGCACTGATTCCCAGAGAAGACTCCCAAAACTTACCAGGCAGAAGTCAAAACATACCTCAGAGACAGAGGAAGCCTACCACACAGCATTCCGGACCCCGGGGGAGACGGGGGTTAGTCCTGACGTCATTGTGTACAGAAGTTTCCAAAATCCAGATGTGGAGAGCGAAAATAGACTTCATTTAGGTTTTTTTGTGCAAAGGTTTATCTTCCAATTTTTTATACACACATATACGCTTATTAAATTTGTGCTTTAGGACTGACTATCTGAACCGTTATTATGCCAGTGATGAGATCTTATCAGTTTACAGGTCCTTAAAGTGTCTTAAATTCAGTTTTATTCAAGTTCATAAAAATCTTAAATATCTTAAATGGTAACAAAAGTCTTGATTATCATTTAGATTAAATTTGAGGTGGAAAACAGGAATTAGTCTAATGTGATTACTAAACTTCAATAGGCTATGAATGAAATAAATGCATGTTCAAAGTCAAAATACGGCGCTGTTGCGCATTCTACAGTCTTGTGGTCTCAGAGCAGTTCAGAATTAATGAATACCGCACATTTATGCCAAGTGATTGCTTATGGTCTACTGTTGATGAATTATGACAGTGTTTACATTATGGTGTTTATATTGAAAAATGTTATGTATGGTTGTAAGAGTGATTATTTTTCTTACTCATCTGAGCAGCTTAAGTAGTAACACATAGACATTTCTATACTAAATAAGAGTCTTGAGTGTCTTTCTGGCTTGTTTGAAATGAAAAGTTCTACATTATTAACAAAATATTTATTTAATACTTATTTTTTTGTTTCTGCAGCTCTTAAAAAAGACCTAAAAGCCTAAAAACATTGCAGATACACTGTTTGTTCAGACAGTATAATAGAATATTTTAAATAACAGTATTTTATAATAGAAATGATTTTTAACATTTATAAGTCTTTACTGTACTTTTTGATCATCTATGTGACCTCGCTGAATAATATTATCAATTCCTATGTACTGACCCCAAACTTTTGAACGGTAGTGTAAAAACTCTCAAACATTTCCCTTTTTTCTCCTTCTCTCTTTGTCTAGCAATCCATCAGAAGCTCGAATCAGACGGCACTGAGAAGGTGGAGGGCTCTATGACCCAGCGACTAGAGAATGTCCTTAACAGTAAGACATAAAACCAAACACATGGTCAGAATCGCACACGATTACACAAAGCAGTTAAATTTAGGATCAGAGTTGCATATGCATTCTCTTTAGACCATCAAAGCCACACATTTCACGCAGACCTCGGCGTGTTTCTGTGAGTGCGTATGCGTGTGTTCGAGACCGCTCATATCCCAATCATATCTCCATGTCAATTCTCTCATGTGACGGTGGGTCAATAAACACGCTCGTTTCCTGCGGGCCGCACAAATAAACCAGTCACACACTGACATGCTTTCATCGCCGACCCCTCCTCTTCCTCCTCACCACCCGTCTTTACATGTACATTTAGATGCTTGTTCTTACCAAAGCCACTTATTGCCTTTGACTCTCTCAACCAATCACAAACAGACTAATTGGTGGAAAAAAAGGCTGGTCAGACTTTTATAGTGGTCAGGGGGCTGGTTCTTATTAAATCGGACAAAGGGAATCCAGAATAGCTCTGACCACCCAAGAAGAGGGAGCATAGGAGATCTTGAATTTATTTGAAACCGAGCAAGGATGATTAAACCACTTTTTATCAGCTGTTATACTTTTACACCCCTTTCTCATTTCTTTCCATTTGCTCATTTCTCTCAGGAGCAAGTGAAACTGCTGACACCCTGTTTCAAGAAGTGTTGGGCAGAAAGGACAAGGCCGACTCAACACGCAACGCTCTCAATGTTCTCCAGCGATTCAAATTTTTGTTTAATCTGCCACTCAACATTGAACGCAACATCCAGAAGGTGGCATCTCCCATATACACACTTTTCTCTAACTCTCTTACCTACACAATTATACTACTGTGGGGTCAGTAAGATTTTTTTTTTAAAGAAATTAATACCTTTAATTCAGCAAGGATGCTCTAGATTGCTTTTTTACTGTATTTTTGATGAAATACATAAATCCAGCCTTGGTGGGCATAAGAAAATTCCTACTGACCCTAAACACTTGAACGCTAGTGTATACACCCTCCAATATATAAAAATGATTTCTGAATGCTAAACTGACAGTGCATCTGTTTCCCATCCAGGGGGATTATGACGTAGTCATCAATGATTACGAGAAAGCCAAATCTTTGTTTGGGAACACAGAGGTCCCAGTCTTTAAGAAAGGTGATCTGACCTTCACTGATGATATCTGATAGAATATGTTAATATGACACGTATCCTCTTATGTGAACATTCACGTTAGCTGGAGTTTTTGAAAGATCGTCCTGCATGTGTGTTTGTAGTGTATTCAGAGGTGGAGACGCGGATAGAAGCCCTGAGAAAACTGCTTATGGATAAACTTCTGGAGACACCATCCACTCTGCATGATCAGAAACGCTATATCAGGTGTGTGACAAACCACTTGCAGTGACAAACTGCAATTCCATGTCCAATGACACAACGGAGTAAGAAAAATTTTAACTAACACAAATATGTAATATTGTAATTACAACCAGTGTGAGTGAAGACAGTGGAGCTCACATTGTCCATCACTTGTCAAAGGGTTTTCTTACTTTTGGATGCCAGGGAGTCCCAAATATAATATTCCCCTGGTGGACCCCCCTCCCAAAATATAAAGGCAGCTGTTGCATGTAAAAAGATTTATTTATTTTGTGTGAGAAAGTCAACTCAAAAATATTCATTTTAATTAAATATATTAATTTTATTATAATGTATACATATTCAAAAGTTTAGGGTTGTTCAGATTTTTTCATGTTTTTGAAAGAACTATCTTTTGCGCTTATCAAAAATATAGTAAAAACAGTAATATTTTAAAATATTATTACAATAAAAATCACTGTTTTCTATTTTAATCCATTTTAAAATGTAATTTCTTATTATTAACGTTGAAAACAGATGTGCTGCTCAGGATTTTATGGAAACCATGATGTATTTTTTCAGGATTCTTTGATGAATAGAAAGTTCAAAAGAACAATTTATTTGAAATGAAAATGTAAATATTTTGTGTTGAATTATTTATTTTTAAGTAATTACATTCCCTGCCTTTTTAATTATATATAATATTAGAAATGTTGCAGAAATGTATTATTTTGTTATATTTTTTCAAAAAGAACAGCGTCTTATTTTTACTGGCATCCCATTTATGGTCAGATTTTCAAAAGCTATGACAAGGTATGCGGTCCAATAGCTGTTGACCTGTCATTGTGAGAGGGGCTTAAGGGTGTCCTGAAAATGCAGTTATATTCTAATGATTCTCTTTCTCTTTATTCAGATATCTGTCGGATCTGCATGCTCCAGGTGACCCGGCATGGCAATGTATAGTTGCACAACACAAGTGGATCCTGCAGCTCATGCAAAACTGTAAAGAAGATTTTATCAAAGAGCAGAAAGGTACACACACACAGATAGTTTGGAAGAAATTGATGGTTTCTCTACTGCTCCGAAGAGTGAAAGCAGTGTGTGTGTTCTGCCCTGTGTGTGTGTGTGTTTAGATAGAGAGCAGCCCGTGTGTGGTCTGGTCATGACCCTATAGAGAACAGGAAGTCCACAGAGCTCTATAGTGTGGCAGAGTTGAGGGGGGTTTGCTGTAGAGAGAGGCAGACATCAGGGAATACAAGAGGAGAGAGGAGCATAGATAAACACAGGAGATGATTGGACACCTGGATCAACACCCGCACTCATTTTTTATATAGAAAGAGAGAGAGTAAACATCCAAGTGGCTGAATGGTATACGTCTTTATCTGTGTGAGAGAGAGACATGACATGTGTACACTATCTGGACATATTGAGTGTTTCAGACTATATCAACAATTTAATCAAGGCTCAGGAAGAGCCCAGAAAGGCCTTTAGTGCCATCTATTGTCAGAGAAGAGATACTGCATGATTCCTCTCAGTATCCAAAAGGTTGTGATGTGAACCTTACCTCAGTGTGATTGTCCCATGATAATTGTTCTGTAAGTCCCTTTGGATAAAAGAATTTGCCTCATGACTTATACTCAAATCATAAGGAGAGAAATAAATAATCGGGAAACTTTTACCAATGTTTTCTCATTAAATGAAAAATGTACCTTTTTAATTTAAGCACAAACTGTCAACCTTATCGAAACCCTTTGTTTTTACAAATGTGATTCACTGTTAAATGCTGACATATATAGAATGAGCATTCATCGTGTCTCTCTGTCTCAGTGGGTGGTGTCGGGTTAGAGCTGGATCGCTCCTCAGCTCTGAACAGGATCAGCCTCTCAGCTCCAGTGAAGAGAGGAGGCAGCTTCCAGACGCCTAAAGATGACTGTGAGTACAGTAACTGAAATATCAACATATTGCTTGAAAGAAGTCACTAAGACTGCATTTATTCAATCAAAAATGATTGATCTTTTATGTTTTTTTTAAAAGCATAACATTTTGTTGTTATTGTGAGTACACACAAATAAAAGTAGACTCTTCACAGATTAAAAAGATGTATTAACTTTATTTGTATGACAAAAATGACACCGTATAAGTGCAAGTGATCGCATCGGCGCCTCCATGTTATTTGTCATGCAGTAAGCGCTCTACTATTCAGTTTTCACACCACGCACAAACACTTGAACAGCCTACAATTTTTGGTTAATGTTACAGTGAGCGGACATGTAAAGTTGCTACTACTTACATGTTTCAGGTGATAAGCCATATTTTGAGGTCGATGAATGACAGGCAAGCGTTTGGATGTCCTTCCTGATGTACTGTAATTACCATATAGACCAGCTGTAATGATCTGTCCGACAGACTGCGTGACTTCGCCACTTCATGTGGGGTTTATATCCCCTGCGACTAAGCGACTAATAAAATTTTGGTCTCTTCTCATCGACTTTTAGTATATGTATACATATATATACTGTGTATGTGTGTGTGCATATATATATATTTCAAAATACTCAGATACTTATTTCTAACACTTTTAAAAAATCTAGCCAACCAAAAATGTTTGAACATCGTGTATATCCTATATTGTATATACAATGACAGAAAATGTTCTGATTTGCCATGATTTTGTCACTTTGTGCAGAATTTCGCTTTAAGTTTAGACAGAAAAATGATGTGATGTTTGAAACTGTCCCTAGTTTGGACGAGTTGTGAAACTCACAGAAAGCTCATTGTCAGCCATTATCCTTTCATAAGCAGAATACTGCTGTCTTTGAATACAGAATACAACAGAATACAGTGATAGCTCCGAGACTCTAGAACAGTTTGCCGTTAAATATTAGAATAGCTTCTTTTTTCCCTGGCTTTTTTGTAGCTTTTTATTTAGTGATATTTTGTCTTTTAATGTTGTGTGGTCAGATTTCTCTGTGCTGTGTAATTTTTGTGTGTAATATGTGTTTGCTTTTTATCTATTTTTAAAAGGTGTACAGCACATTGGTCAGCTAACTGTTGTTTTTAATGGTGCTTTACAAATAAATTGCCTTGCCTTGCCTTTGTAATGTTATATCATACATATTTTAACAGTGTGGCACTATAAGAGTCCTCAGCAGGTGAGGTTTGTGGAGAAACTCTCAGACGTGGTCATCAGCCAACTGCCTAACTTCTGGAAACTCTGGATCTCTTACGTCAACGGCAGCCTGTTTAGTGAGGTAGTTACACACATACCTTCAGAGTGTTAGAAACAAAAGGCTAGTGTAATCACTCTTGTTAACTGTGTTGTCTTGGACAGACGGGAGAGAAGTCCGGTCAAGTGGAGAAGTTAAAGAAGAACGCTCGGCAAAGACAGAATGATTTTAAGGTCAGTAAAGCAGCTGGAATGTTTTTGTGCTTCTAGTCTGGAGCTTGAAAGTGTGAGCTTGAGTCACTAAGGTTTGAGACTAGTGATGCACCAAAATTTAGTCTGAATTCATTGATAAAAACAATGACATTTAATTAGCTCTGCTCCAATGGCACATGCTCATTTCCTTCACACAACGTGGGTAAGCTACAACAGGTAAACGTGTCACCTGTGTGGATGCCAGGCCTGGCTGACTATATCAATTTCTCATTTTTAATCAAATAATTTCTTTTTGATAAACAAAGATCTTAGTTATAGCATGAAATGAATGTGAATGAGCATCATTATATACAGTACCGGTCAAAAGTTTGGAAACATTAAGGGTTTTTTTGTGTTTGAAAGAAGTCTCTTCTGCTCACCAAGGCTCCATTTATCTGATCAAAAATACTGTAAAAACAGTAATTTTGTGAAATATTATTACCATTTAAAATAACTGTTTTCTGTTCGAATATATGTTAAAATGTAATTTATTCCTGTGATGACAGCTGAATTTTCAGCATCATTACTCCAGTTGTCAGTGTCACATGATCCTTCTGAAATCATGCTAATATGCTGAATTGCTGTTCAAGAAACATTTATTAGTATTATTAATGTTGAAAACAATTGTGTAAAAAAAAAAAAAATAATTCAGGATTCTTTTATGAATAGTAAATTCACAAGAACAGCATTTAACTGAAATAGAAATCTTTTGTAACATTATAAATGTTTTTACTGTCACTTATTGAAAGAAACAGTACAACTTACTGAAATGTATGTAATCACAGTGTTTCAACTGCGGACAGATATCAGTTTTCTTCATTACATTTATGCCAGGAAAGCCATTCGGTTTCCATAGCTTGTTAGACAGCTATAAAAAAAAACTCTGGCGAGGAGCATTATGCTAAATACAGTATGTACACTATATTAAATATTCATTTTACTTTTAGTTAACCTGTTGTCTTCATTATTTAATGCATGTTTGAATAAATGAAAATATATATATTTTTTTCTCCCACCATTTAAATGTTACAAAAAACGTGCAATACAATAAAAGCATTTGATTAATTAATTGATTATTAAAAACTTTATTTTCAGTTCTGGTTTTCGGTTAAATGAAACGTTAATTTCGGTTTTTGTGTTTTTGAAAAAAATTAATTTGCATCACTATTTGAGACAATCTATGTGTGAAGGTAAGGGCTGTTAGTTCATTGTATAATGTGTTTGATTGGCACATTTGATTGTGTGTAGGGCATGATTGAGGAGGTGACCCGGCGTCTGGTGCAGTTAGTTCGAGGTGCTCTGTTACCCTCCTCTCTTACTGAGCTGCAGCTGCGGCAGTATGGAGGCTGGGACACCAAAACTCCACTCAGTGGAGTCTGGCTCACACAGGTCATCCACACCGTCAGGTACATGTGCGAATTTGTAGTTGGGGTGTAGGAATTAGTGATGCCTCAAAATGAAAATTTGTGTCCGAAACCATATATGCTGATTTTAAAGAAAATTCTGTCATCATTTATTCATGTCATTCCAAACCTGTATGACTTCTTTCTTCTGTGCGATATAAAAGAAGATATTTTGAGAAATGTCTTGCATTTTTTTTATTTTTGTTTGGGGTTTTTTTTGTCCATACAATGAAATCAATGGGCACCAAACTGTTTGGTTAACAACATTCTTCAAAATATCTTTTTATTTTCCACAGAAGAAAGAGAGTCAGCTATTACTTATGCGGTTGTACTCGTCTGTTTCATGTAAATCATTTACATTAGATCAAGTTAAACCAGAATTATTGTACATGCAAGCTGCTGTTTTCCATTTCACAGATTCTGTTATTGAAAGTTAAAATAATGGTTTCTCTCTCTCAGGTTGAGTCATGAGGCTCTGTCAGCTCTGGAGATTCCTAATGACCTGCTGCAGGTGATTCAGGATTTACTGCAGGACCTCCGTGTGCACTGCCTGCTGACCACACTACAGCACACTGAAGAGGGTAAAACTATCTATTCACTGAGAGTTTTTTTTTTTTTTTATTTCTGTTCAGGCAAACAATGGCAAGTGTGATTGCTGAAACATTCTGCAGAGTATTTGCTCAGAATTCACTGAGAAATTATTCATCAACAAGACTGTCAGTAGAGTTTTAGAGCCGACACAAGTAACCTTTTCTTGTAAGTGGCCTTCCAGATAAGCTTCTTGGTCAGCAGTGATCATCTCAAGACGGATTTGACGATATATCAATCTGTCACTAATGTCGAATTGTTTGCAGTAGAGGGAGCTCTAGAGCTCTCAGCTAAATGCATTTGCATTCATGTTCAGTAACTGCTCAGTAGTCATTTTTATAGTTTTATTAAAACAGCTTTAGTCAACTAAATTTTTTTTCCCTACAGAGTTAACCATAGATTGGTGAAAACTACTTAGTCAAAACCTGGTGCAGTGCAACTTTAACTAAATTTTAGTAGCCAAACAGTTGTTCAGATCATTTCAAAACCTCACAAAAGTCCCTGCGTCTTCTTTTTTGTAGCAAAATATTAAATTCGGCCAGATTTTTGTATCTAGAATTTTGACTTTTGCATGTGTATGTAAATTATAGTGTTTTATAGTTGTATTTTAGTATAAATGTAACAAATTTTTGTTCTAACTTAATAGCTAAGTACTTTTTCAGAAGGCTAGATTTCCCAGTAAAAGTAGCTTCACTAATGTTGAGAGAATGGGAGAAGTAAGGTTATTTGTACTGATTTAATATAACTAAACTTTGTGGGGTCTTTTTTTAGATGTAAAGAGACTTGCAGAAAAAGAAGACTGGGTTGTGGACAATGAGGGAATCACGTCGCTGGTACATCTATTGTGCTTTTATTATATTCCATTCTAGTTTATTTCATTCTAATAACTTGCGAATTAAAAACTTATGGATAAACGGTGTGTGTGTTTCAGCCGGCCCAGTTTGAGCAGTGCGTTGTTCAGATGCTGCAGTCTCTGAAGGAGCCCATGGAGTGTAAACCTGGAGAGATCAATGTACAAACCCTCACACAACACTCATCCTCACCCTTTCCACTGCAGATTATATAGAGATTAATCAGTCAATGTGTGTGTCTCTCTCTCTTTGTCTTTAGATCTTAAATCTGGATGTGGTTCAAGACAAAGCTTGCGAACAGTGTATTTCTATCATGAAGGTATTGTGGGCTAGAATCTGTCGTATGTTAGGATTTGTAAATATAATTCCTGTTGATTGAAAAGTATTTTTTATGTCTCTACTTGGTTTAGGTCTTTATTAAATGTCTCGAGCAGCTGAGCATCAAGACTGATGGAGACATCGACACCTCTCAGTGAGTTTTATCATCACTTTAAATATATATAACAAAAACAAGAATTCATTTAATGAATCTAAAAATTTCAAGTGGTGTAAAAAAATCCTTTGTGTGTAGACATTTGAGTGTACCCATATTAATCAAGTTTTTAAAGGTAAAAATATTTTTAATAAATATCATAAAGATCATGAATATCATTAAAAACCCTGTCTGTTTCATGGTTTTCTTGTTATTTGACAACTAAATGGCTTCCTGTATTTTGGTCATGCAACACTGACTTTAATTTGGCAGACAGCTTTTCAAAAAAAATTTTTTTAATTATCATTCAGAAATGGAAAACATGTTCATTTTTTTTTTTTTTTTTTTTTTTTTTTACAAATCATTGTCTGTATTAATAACATTTTTCAGTTTTGTATTTTGATACTTGGATCAAAATTAGCACTGACCCATATATGTAATGTTTAGGCTGAATGTTTGAACGGTTAGTTCACCCCAAAATGAAAATTCTGTCGTTCCAAATCCGTAAGACTTTCATTCATCTTCGGAACGCAAATGAAGATCTTTTTGATGAAATCTGACAGCATTCTGTCCCTCCATTGACAGCCTTTACAACTTGATCTTTGACACTTCAAAAAGTTCATAAAGAGGTCGGAAAACTAATCCATATGAATCGTGCGGTTTAGTCCAAATTTTCTGAAGAGACTTTTTATGATTAAATTTATGATTTTTTGAGAGTGAGAGATGATAGAATGATAGAATTTTCATTTCGGGGTGAGCTAGCCCTTTAATCTTGCCGTGGAAGTGGACTATCAAAGTCTTTCTCTTTCAGTTTGTCTGTGGACTTGGCTTCACCTGATCTTTTTGGAAGCATCAAAGAAGACTTTAGTTCAAAACCAGTAAGGACGTTCTTTACCTCTCCTCCTGTCTTCCACCTTTCTCCATGTTTCATCTTGTCATTCTCTTTCTTCAGAGTAATAATACATATTGCTATGTGCTATAAAATACATACAGATAATTTCATTATTTATATAAATTAGTTAAAAATGTCTGAGCTGTGGCCTAGCAGTTAGCACATCAAGCTTTGGAGACAGGATTGAATATTTTTCTCCCCTCTTCACTTTTGTCAAAAAGGCTAAACGAATAAAACACAGTATGTGTGGACTGATTAGCACAGCATGTAGTCCAAAATGTGGTATATTATTCATGGTAAAGTAAACTGCAGAGGTGGATGTCACTGTACACAGGATATTTGAGTACGGAGAATAGGAAGTTAGAGGAGATAACGGCCTCCTTCACGCTGCTCTGACATATTCAGCTCCTCGCCTTGTTTTAAATGATTAGTCTCAGAGGCACTGACTGAAATCCAAATAACATTGTGTTGATGTGTAGTATCAGAACCACAGAGTGTCAAAGTTTTACTGAAAGTTGCAAACCTGATAGATGAAAAGATTGAGAGAGAGAGAGAGAGAGAAACCTAGTAATGGGGCCATGTTTAAAAGTTTCAAAACGAAACAGCACTTCATCGATTGAAGATATTCAGAGACCTCACATAACCTTGAAGTGCTTCCTCCCTCTATTTAAGGCCTCATTTCGTGCTTATTCAGTAATGCTGCATGTATGTATGTCAGAGGTGTAAAGAGTACCTGAAAGCCCTACTTGACTAAAAGTACAGATGCCTTACAGTGAAAATGGTCTTAGAGTATCTGATTTTAACAGTACTTAAGTATTTTACTCATACTAAATATAGGCTCAAAGATGGACTAGTCCTCAACACCTAAGAAACATGCCAGTGATAAAGCAAGATTGATTTGTGAGGAGAGCAATCATTTATTTCCTATAATCAAAATAAAACCGAACACCTCAAAGATGCAATAAATCAAGGTCGACACAACAGCCTCTAAAACGTCTATAGACAATCAAGTCTCAGTTAAGCTCAAGTACTCTTGCACTGGATGTGTTTCGGTCTCAGCGGTGGCTGCAGTCATGTCCTCATCTCATTTATAAAACACTTGTACTACGCAAATTAGCCTTGTTGACAAATTTTGATGAGTAAGTGCGAAACACACAAGATGTAGTACTCTCAGTGCCCTGTAGATGGCAATATCACTTATTTTGTTGCAGAAATAAACTGCTGCAGAAAAAGTTAGGTGCCATGCAAAATGTAATGTGTAATTGACCCTTCACAAAGACCCGCCCCCTTTAGTTACTGTTGCTATGTCCGACAAGCCGTGCGCTCTCACGCCACACATCATGTTCTCACACAGTGAAAAATACATCGCTGAGCAAAGAGGACACTGACAGACAAGACTGAGCAGGTTACTTTTGATATGAAACAAATATTTAAAATATTGTAATTTTTTAAACAATAAATGTCATATAGTGGCTCTTTAATGTGTCGTGACAGATTGCTGTAGCTCCTAGTGTTTCAAGCACGGAAAGACGTGATACACACAAGTTTTCAGGTTCCCCCATGTTAATCTACTAACTCCCCTGACTGCTTTGTTGGACAAAATGGCGGATTCGGGGTTATGATTGGTTAGATCGCCTGTCAATCAAACTGCCAACAAAGGGTCAATTGCATGTAGTCGAGCAAAGAGTACATTTACTTATTCAAAAATGTAGTCAAGAGAAAAAGTTGCCAATATCTTTGATATGCAGTAAAACTACAGAGTAGCCAAAATGATACTCAAGTACAGTAACTAATTACATTTACTCAAATACTTTACACCTCTGATGTGTGCGCACATGTGCTTGAGTAAAAGTTTAAACCACATAAATAGTTTACAGCGACCCCATAATGTATTTGGAGTCCAAACTATATATTATATTTGTTTGTAATTGAAACTAATTAAACTACTAATTTGTCATATATACATATATAAAAAGTATATGTATAAAAAAAGAGTCATACTTTTTTTTCCAAAACACTTTTTGGGGCCACTGTATTTTCTTGTTATTTATTAGTTCTGAAGAACCCTTTTCCTGAGAAAACATCCTGTGTTCCGTTATGGATGTCTTTGTCACAGTTTCCATTTGCAACTCAGCAAACATTAGAGCATCACGCACAGGAGTCATGTGTTGTGACAAACAGCATATTTCTTTTCAGAGAGCGCAATGCTGTGGCCTCTCACATGGGGTTTCCCCTAGCCTGCAGTGGAAGAGCTGCAGGTTTCCCCTCTATCGCTCTCTCTTTCTCTATTTTACTCTCTCTTTCTTTAACAGACTGGTTTATGGTTCGCTAGTTTTTAAATGAAGGCACAATATTACCCATCATATCTGTAATAGCTTCACACTCTTCATACTCTCAGGCTTTTTGCATTGTTTTAATTATTATCTATATGCGTTTTGTTCATTTACAGACGCACACAAAATCAATGTTGAAAAATTTGTGCTGCTTAATATTTTTGTGTACATTTTTAGGATTCTTTGAATAAATAGAAAATTCAAAAGAACAGCATTTGTATTTTTTGAGAAAAATACCCCAAAATCTCTCTCTCTCTCTCTCTCTCTCTATATATATATATATATATATATATATATATATATATATATATATATATGTTTGTGTTCCTTGTAACTGAATCAGTTGCTGAATGTGTGTTCTGACCCATGCAGGAGCAACGTCTCCTCATCATCCTCAGTAACTGTCAGTATCTGGAGAGACACACGTTTCTCAATCTGGCTGAGCACCTGGAGAAGAACGGCTTCACCACTGCAGAGAAGATCATCAGGGTACAAATACACACACACACTTCCTTTTTCCCTTTAACTCCAGTCCACAGTTGGCATTTTCTTTTTTTAAGCCGTAACAGGTGTGATTCTAAGTTTGGTTGTTAATGTTGTTTTTTATTGAAGTGAGAATGACTCACACAAATTGAGGAGAAGCTCAAGGGTTTTTCAGGGTAGCATTAGAACACACTCACTCGAGGTGGCTTTTGTGCCCCTGCATGGGAGAGCATGTGAAAGCCCTCATGAAAGGTTATGGTTGGCCTTCCAGTAAATGCAGATCATAGTGAATGAGTGTGTTGGGCTTAAAGTGATTGTGTAGATAAATTTAGTGCGATGAGAATAATGTGCATTTCACATTGCAGAGAGATTTATCTCTGAATAAGAGCCTGATAACTCACAGGACAGCTTTATTACATGATCACAAAGTGACTTATCTATTTCTCTTAATACAGATGAGAAAAAAGTATTGTTTATTAATCATGCCTTCATAGTTTGCAGACAATTACTAATACTATTGCTCATTAGGATAAAGGCTTTGAACAAACCCCTAACTGTAAAGGACTGCGTTCGGCCGTTCGCAGAGGTTATCTTGATGCAAATATCCATCGACTACCAATGGGAATGCAGAAATTGTTTTGAATGATACAGTTCAGTATACCGCAGTTGTACAACTTACTGAAAACCAGACTCAGCTCTGATTTAATTGCTGAATTTTAACCTCCGCTTTAGCAGTAGGTGTTACATTTCCATTGATACAGATATGATTCCTCAAATTATGTAGCTTAAGATTTGTGCTGTGATTTGAACAGTTTGGAGTGGTCTGTACAAAACCTTTGACAGATACACAATAAAAGGTTAAAAGAAATAAACTTGCAATGAATGCAGAATCCAAGCCAAATCTTGGAATAAAAAGGGTTCTATCAGGCGCTTCACATATAGAACCTTTTAGGGGTTCCCATTTTATGGATTGAGCTCATAATCGTAGTAACCATAATTGCATTAAACTAGGTGGTGTACGCATGTAAACGCATTAATCGTATTATTACTGCTCTGACCTGAGTGCGCATGTGCTCGGATGCACACGGATATGCCGTGTGTTGTTCACACATCTTCGTGAATGAAATGCGTGACATTGAATTTGATGTGAGTAGATGAAAGCAATAGCGAGTAACATGCATACTGTATGCCTATCTGAGTGGTATAACCATACTTATTAGTGAATAATCAGAGTAATGAAAATTGCATGTAAACTGAAGCGAAGAGTTCTGCACTTACTGCAATTAAGACCTTACAGTCTGATTATGAGAAATAATCTCATTACTGATGCACATGTAAAAGTAGTCAGAACCCTAGGATTCTATATATAACTCCATTAAACCTTTTTTTATAAGCACACCTTAGCAACTGCATTGCAACACACTAAAAACACCTAATAGCGACATTGTGGCAAACATTTCTGCCATCACTGGCATCACATTTGCATAAACAAGGCTTTTTGTATTTTATATAAAAGTGAAGATTGACACTCATCTATCAGGACACATTACAATCTCTGGTGTTTTATTGAGATCCCAGAGATTTAACCCCTTTTGAGATGGTGCTTTCCATTTTGGTTTTTGAGGACTTCCCTAAAGTTAACACATCAGAATGATGGACATGCATGAGTGGTCTTTACTCATTCTGCAAGTGATGAGCGGTGTTTGATGTTAATTGTTTCTTAAGGTTGCAAAATAGAATCTTGTATGATCTGTGAAAACCATCACTGGTTTGTGATTAAACTGAATGCATGCCCATGTTCTTCAGGTCAGCATAGAGGCATTGAGACAGCTGGACGAATATCTGTTTGAGACATACATAGAGAAAAAATCTGATCCTATTGTCGGCTCGCTGGAGCCTGGCATCTACGCCGGATACTTTGACTGGAAGGACTGCCTGCCACCTACAGGTATCACGCAACTGAATCATGCCATGTGCATATTGACAACACTCTGTGGATGTTTCTAGAAGATGTTGTCTGCTTGAATGTTGAAACAACATGGTGATGGTACCGGAGAGATCCACAGACTTTTGCTGGTCTTGAATCTGCAGTTTCAGTCTGCTGTCATTGCTGTTGTGTCACAGTTTCAGTCGTGGTAGAATGTATATTTAGTATGATTGGCACTTCCTGCTACTTCTGAGACATTATAAGTAGAACTGTGCAAAACCAATCAACTTTCCTTTGCCACTACTCCTGTTTATTTACCAGTAAATTTGGAAAATCATCAGAAAATCTTTATCTCCAAAATACACAAACATTTTTTAAGGTACGTCATAAATAAATTTGATGTCCTGTCATTTACAATACCATTCAGAAGTTTGGGGCCAGTATTATTATTATTATTATTATTTTTTTTTTTTTTTAAGATGCATTAATATTTTGGTTACTAGAGTGTCTAATGTGGGTGTCACATGTATAGAGAACCAGGAAGTGATTACTTTAACAGTGCAAAGAAAGTAAATAAACATTAACATTTAAAAAAAAAAAAAAAATGGGATATGTTAGAGAGGTTGATTTTGCTTGACCACAGTGCGGAGGGGAAAAAATATCTATTTCCATAAAATGATGAGAAAGGTCAAACAGAAGCAAGCCTTAATGGTGAACTCATCGACTAATATCTACCTTTCAGAAAATCAGTTCCTAAATATTCCAATAATGTAACTAATATTCATAATGGAAACCATGCCTAACACAGTTTGTTCTCTGAGCAACTTAAATGTAGGAGGAAAAATGTGACAACTACCCAAAACCATATCCTACTCATGAAGAGAAAATGATGAGACTGTTCTTTCACCTTCTACATTTCATTTGGTTCCTTACCTCTTGTTTAAACCTTGAATAGCAACAACATTACTCATTTATCTACCTTTTGTCATTCCCTTTGTTTCTGACTCAGGTGTGAGGAGTTATTTGAAGGAGGCTTTGGTCAGCATCATCTCTGTTCATGCTGAGGTGAGATGCTCAAACCTTCAGTTTGACAAATTGCTCATCTCTGCTTTAAAAGATGCCCTGTTAGAGATCTTACACCTTGAGAATGTCACATTTCTTATTCAAATCCTGGTGAGCAACTTACGTAGACAGCATTTAAAGGCTTAATAGGTTCACTCTTAATTCTGAAAAGTAGGCACAACAACAAAGTAGGCCTTATAAAGTACCTGCCAAATTCATGACGGAATGCACAGTCAACTGTAAAAAGTTTGGGGTCATTAAGATTTATTTAATTGGTAACACTTTACAATAAGGTTCGTTAGTTAACTTCATTAGTTAACATGAACTAATAATGAACTGCACTTCTACAGCATTTATTAATCTTTGTTAATGTTAATTTCAACATTAACTAATACATTATTAAAATCTTGTTAACGTTAGTTAATGCACAGTGAACTAACATGAACAAACAATGAACAACTCTAGTTTCATTAACTAACATTAACGAAGATTAGTAAATACAGTAACAAATGTATTGCTGATGGTTAGTTCATATTAGTTAATACAGTAACTAATGTTTAACTAATGAACATTATTGTAAAGTGTTACCATTTAATTCATTGATGGAAAAGCTGAAATTTTACCTGCCATATGTATTTTTATTCAGCTCTAAATCATTGATAAAAGCAGTTGACATTCTCAAAGAAATTTTGTTTCTTGCTCTATCAGGTTTTCACGATTTCTAAGGAGCTGGTTACTCGTGTTTTATCAAAGATCATTGAGGCTGTAGCAGAAGAAATGAGTCGTCTGATGCAGTGTGTGTCCTCCTTTAGTAAAAACGGTGCACTGCAGGTACAGCTCACACCGCTCATACACTCTTAAAAGGGATAGTTCACCCAAAAATGACAATTCCATCATCATTTACTCACCCTCAAGTTGTTCCAAACCTGTATGAATTTCTTTCTTCATAAAAGAAGATATTTTGAAGAATGAACAAATCTTCTGAGGGAGATGTTCTATTGTTTGGTTACCAGTACTCTTGAGGGTGAGTAAATGATAGTGAACTATCCCTTTAAGGTTTTTCATATAATAATATAATTTCCTTAATATTTCTCTCTCCAGGCACGGCTAGAAATCTGTGCGTTGCTAGATGCTATAGAACCGTACCTCACTTCAGAGAGTCGGTAAGACCTAAACACGTTGATTCATGTTTCAGTACAAAAGCTAAACTAGCTTACAATAATGAAAAACAAGAAACAGAAAAGCAGAAATTTGTCTAAACCAAAAAATGTTTGTATGATAATGTGTTTCCGTGTGAGTGTGTGATGTTCTCTTCTTTGTCTCAGCATTAGTTTTAAACAGGCAGTGGAAGCGCTACCACAGCTACAGAGTGGAGCAGACAAAAAGTGAGTTAAACCTCAAATCACAATTACATTATTGTTCAGTCATCTTTTAGATGCAGCTCTTGTGGAAGTGTTCCCGGTTTGCATTCGCCGGTATCTCTCAAAAGTGGTCTATGGAAGGAAGAGTAGTGAACCGGCAAGATGATTGTGGGCGGCTAAGGCTCACCAATGCACATAGGGAGCGACAGCTGGCCCGTGTGGTCTGATCAGATGAGCTGCTGTAGCTCAAATTGCTCAGGAATTTAATGCTGGTTCTAAAAAAAAAAGTTGTCAGAATACACAGTGCATCGCAGTTTGTTGTGTATGGGGCTGCATAGCTACAGATGCCTCACCGAGTCAGGGCTGTTTTGGCAGCAAAAGGGGACCAGCACAATATTAGAAAGGTGGTCATAATGTTATGCCTGATGGGTGTATATATTTAAATATTTTTACCACATGAACTACACTACTGTTCAAAAATTTGAGGTTGGTAAGATTTGTTTTATGTGGCAGGTCACATGCTCACCAAGGCTTTTTTTTATTATTTTTTTATCCAAAGTACATTATACTGCTACACATTTCGGTATTTTAATATGTTATACTGTAATATAAATGTAATTTACTCCTGTGATGGTAAAGCTGATTTTTCAGCATCATTACTACAGTTTTTAGTGTCACATGATCCTTCAGAAATTATGCTGATTTCGTGCTCAAGTCGTACTGCTTAATATTTTTGTGAATAAATTTTTTTCAGGATTTTTTTGATGCATAGATAGTTCAAAAGAACAGCATTCATTTTAAACAGAAATGTAACAATGCATAAGTCTTTATTGTTTTGATCAATTTAATGTGCCCATGCTGAAAAAAAGCTGACCCCAAATTTTTAAATGGGAGTGTATTTGTTAAACGAAAAAGAGGCAAAAAATTGCTTATCTTGGGCTGTGGCCAGTGAAAATGTTAGAAGGGTGAGTAAAAATGGGAACTGCCAGCCTGACTAGGCGATCTGAAAAACAATCTACCTCCTGCCAAAATGGGCCATCACATACTAAGATTTGACCTCAATCCACCCAGTACCACATCAGTGGAAGCAAATCAGGCTCATGTACAGTGTCATAGTGCCATTAATCAGAATTGATCAGAGTCCTTGCACAATAATGCTTTTTTTGACCATAGTGTGTTTAACAAAATTTAATTTATTAAATTTACAAAAAAAGTATAGAAGTATTTTGTGATGATTTTGTTTATTGAGGGTACATTTGGCTTGTTTAATAGTGCTTTTCTAAGATCTGAATCTCTGTTTCTCTCTATTCTCAGACTCTTGGAGGAGCTACTGAATAAGTTCAAGAGCAGTATGAAGCTACAGCTTAATTGCTTCAAGCCTGCCTCTTTTCAGCCTGTGAAGCGATAAACTTTCACAAAACCTCACATTTCAACTACGCCTCTGCTATGTAACACTAAGAGACCATTTCAGTTTTAAAAACCATTAAAGCCAATCTAGTGCCAATAATATAGCCTTTTCTATCTTCTGAACAGTGCTTTTGTTTGTGATAATGTGGCTGTCTGTTGATAATTAATAGGCACATTAATATGAGTTGTACTGCCTCTTTATCCACCTTATCGGCCACCAAAATAAATCTATGTGCGCTTATACAGAAGTGGGTTTTCTGCGAACGTTATTGTGCAAACAGTTGTTAGTTATTGCCAGGGTTGTGTTTGTGTGAGTGTGTGAGAGAGATAGAAATGGCAAGAGTTTTGCTCTTTGTAGTTGAAACTATTGAGTTCTGAAATGACTCTCGTCCTCATTTCATCTAAAGAGTCGTTTTGTGTTGAAGCCTACTATGACCACATTAGACAGGGTGTGTGTGTGCATCCGTGATAGTGTCAGACAGAAAGACACACACCCTGCCACTCCTCAGCAGTGTCGGGTTATTTTCACCTGTCCTTTACTGTAAATTGCTATTATTTGCCGTGTAACCCAGCATTGGCATGTGGTTTAGGAGTTTAAGATATAACTGACTAGAACACAAGTTAGGCAAGTAAGTTAAAGGGCACCTTTTATTCTTTTTTTTTTACCTTCCCTTTAGTGTAAAGTGTAACTGTTTGGGCATGTAAACAATCTATAAAGTTACAAAGTACAGGTCAAAGGGAGTTCATCACTCCCAAAAATCTTGCCTGAAAAGCCACATTTGTAGTCCTTTCATTATTTCTGTGGCTTAGCTACAGTAGTGGCCAAAAGTAATGTCCGGTGAGGATATTTGAACAATATTTGCTTTTAATGACACTTCTGGTTCAGTTAAACAATCAAATGAGTATGTTCTATTGGGAAGAAGAATACTCTAAACTTGGTTAAGGTATTAAAATCACAACATTATATGGCCATAAAGGCATTAATGGTATGGCATTAATTAACTCCAGCATATAATTAAAGATGGGTTGAAAGATGTTATTGTTTTGATGGGTTTTATTGCAAAAAAGGCACAGAATAAAAGCTCAAGGAAAATGTTGGTTCTCCCTTGTTTTTGATTACACCAGCCATTTTGCTGGGCATTGACTCACTCAACTTTGCTCATATGTCATGTTTAACTTCTTTCCAATCCACCTTAAAAGGTTAGCTCACCCAAAAATGCAAATTCTGTCATCATTTACTTACCCTCAAAGTTGTTCCAAATCTATAGGTTTTTATTTCTTCTCCTGAACACAAAAGAAAATATTTTGAAGAATTTGGGTACCCAACCAGTTGAGGGAACCCATTGACTTCCATAGTATAGTTACTGACATTCATCAAAAAATATCTTCTTTTGTGCCCTGAATGACTTATCATTATTCAGGTTAATAATTTCCCAAATGTTTTCAATGGCTTTAAGGTCAGGGGACTTAGGAGACCTCTCGAGGACTTTAAAATGCTGACCATGAAGACTTTGCGTGCATCTTCAAAGCTAGTTCAAATTTGGTCCATTTTCAAAGTGCCAGCAAGTTTTTAGATCCTTCTAACACCTGTTACAGACATGCACCCTCAATACCATTATGTTTCCCCTGCTGTGCTTAATGGCGCTTACATTTGATATTAAAACACTGTTTGTCCGACTAATATACCTGACACCATCCAATTCTAGGTTGTTAAATACTGACTTGTCCGAATGCAGAACACGGCTCCAATCTTCCATACTCCAATCCTTGCGTTCTTTACCAAATGCAAGGTGTTTTTTGCAGTAGATAAAACTAATAAATGGTTTCTGTACCGGTACTCAATTTCTCAATCTAGCCTCTTATAGCTGTCGGCTTACAGTTCAAGATGAAGTTGGAAGATGGATGTCACATCCAAGTCTTCAGAAGCTGTATTTGAGGTGGCCCCACATTCAGGTGATTTTCTTCCTTCTGTTAAAATGCTCACTAGTCTTTCTTGACAAGCCACAGCACTTTACATTCTGCATGGTAGTGCTCTCGCTATGCTTTGAAATAATTCTAAGAATATTGTGACCATTCACATCCAGCACATGAGCAATATCCAAAACTGATTTTCCAGATTTAGCTATTTTTAACAATATTCTCCCTGGTTGCAGAGGACATCTTCTTCCATATGGCCATTTTCACTAAAACCCACAAAATAACATCTAATAGTATAGCTAATGTTATAGACTGGGAATAATGAGTACAAGATTGGTATGATCACTTGGCCAAAACCACAAAATTTGGTATGTTTCATTGTGTCTTGAAAAATTACAATTGAAACGTGGAAGGCATACTTTAGTTTTATACTCAAGGTACAACTTCATGACATATATATATATATATATATGTAATGTATATTTAATAAAAAGTTTGAATAAAGTGCATAGAAGCCAATCATCCTACGTCAGACATTGCTATTTCCCACATTTGCATAATGCCTCCCTACTGGCTACTTTCATCCGTCCTCAAGTAAGTATGCGATTTTACTATGTTGAGGAGGTTTTTTCCCCTGCAGAAAAAAAAGTTATGAACATTTGTGAATGAGCATATTATGGGCACTTTAAAAGATCTCGCAGGCTGACAATATATCATGAAAAGAAATAGTTTCTACCGTTGTCTTATTGTAACTCATTCCATTATTTGTGTAAACCTGAAAAGCTGCTGCGAAGTGACGCAAACCTTTTTCCCAACACTTTAAGTCTTGTTTGTTGATATCTATTCTTCTAAATTTAGAGCGCTCAACACCCACTCATTTAAGGGAAGCAGTTTGACAAAATAGCATCAAAGCCCTGTGCGGCACAGGTGAAAGAGTGGGTGTATTGATCTCAGGCTGTACAGCTTAAGGGAAGTTTTTAATGATTGCACCTTTCCACTCTGTAGGCAGCGGAAAATGATCCAAAACATGTTTATGTGCTAATGTAGAACCGTAAACCCATTAACTGGAAAACTCGAAGAATTTTTGTTTGTGTAAAATGTTATTATAGGATGTCCCATGCATCCCAAAGATAATAGTCTCATCCTATAGTGTAGTTTCAAGACTTTCTGACCTGGATATTCACCTCTCAAAAGAAATGGGCTGAGCAGAATTATATAAAGTACATGACATTGTTCATTACAGCTTTAGGGTTAAAAAACAACAACAACAACAACAAAACATGAGGCACGATGGCTGTTTTCATTGAGAAGGAAGAAAGTCAGTTTGCCTCTTCCTCTGTGATGTCATCAAGCTGAGACTGCCCGCACCATCCTGTCTCCAAACCACAAACACCATCCTGTGTGTGTGTGTGTGTGCTACATACACAACATGTCTATATTCTCTGCAGATAACATTGCTTCTGTTCAAGGGAAACGAGGGCTTGACGTCCCCCAGTTGCACACATGTTCATGGGGATTCCAGTGTTTGTAGTGGGGGCTGAAAGTAATACCCTTCAGCCCTTTTTAGAGGCCACAGTCAGCTCACTAGTGATGGAGACTCGGATAAATGACATCCACTTGTGTCTGTTCAGGGAGATTCCTCTCGTGTAGAAGTGAAAGTTATCCTCAAAGAAAAAATATTGGAAGGAGAGTCAAATATTGCTATAATTTTGAAATACCACCACCTGTTAAAAGTTTAGTCTCTCTTATGCTGATCAAGGCTGCTTTTATCCTATCAAAAATACAGTAAAAACAGTAATATTGTAAAATATCTGTTTTCTATGTCAATAATTTTAAAATGTGATTTATTCGTGTGATGGCAAAGCTGGATTTTCAGCATCATTACTCATCAGTGTCACATGATCCTTCAGAAATCATTCAGTTTGCTGATTTGGTGCTTAAGAAACATTTATTTTTATCAATGTTGAATCAAACCGTGATACATTTTTTCAGGTTTCTTTGATGGATAAAGTTCAAAAGGACATTTATTTGAATTAGAAATTTGTATTTTGAAGTAAATACAGTAATTATGAACAATAGTTAAAGCATATTTGATCATTTTTATGTAACTATTATTATTATTATTATTATTGCTGCCCATGTGTAATTTTCACCCCAGGTCAGAAATCAGCACACAGACAGTTTTTCACTTTTTTTTAAAAATTTTTATTAAAACCAAAGGTAAAATACATTTTGAGGCATTCTGTGCATAAAAAGGCAAAGGTAGAAAAGTAGTGGAATAAAAAAGGAGAACATTTTGTCAGAATTGTACAAAAAAAAGCGTTATAAAAGAGTGTAATTTGAAAATTCATCAAAATCTGAATTCTTTTGCTTTTATTTTCAAAATGCAGTACATCGCAGCTCAAACAAATGTCGTAAGAAACAATAAAAAGCAATTACAGCTAATATTCACACTTTACATTCTTTTCTGTCATATCAGCAATCAGTCCACATAATTGATGGTATACCGAGATGATACAATAATTTATCCTCAGCTCGAGCTGTACACGGATTTGTGTCTTTCTCAGTATTACTCATGACACATGACAACAGTTTGATGCTGTCTGTTAGCACTATAGATTATTCTGGTGGGTTTCTGCTCAGTTCTAGTGTCCTGCAGCTTCAGGTGCACCTCAGATTTCCAACATTTTCCTTAAACTTTAGCTTGCAAAACTTCTGTCATTATTCACTCACCTTCATTATAAACTTGTATGACTTTCTTCTGTAGAACATGAAAGCAGATAATATGAGAAATGTTTTCTTGTCAACACAATGGAAGTCAATGTTTGGGTCTCAGTGTTGTTTTGTGTTCCACAGAAGAAAGTCATGCAGGTTTGGGAGAACATAAGAGTGAGCATTATGGCAGAATCTTTATTTTTGGGTGAACTGTCCTAGTAATCCAGGATTTAAACTTGCTTTAACCCAAGGTTAAACAAGTCTTTAATCCAGGGTTAAGAACAGAGTGACAAGCCGCCAGGAACAATTTTGAGAGCTGTTGTTATGGTGATGCAAAATTAATTTGTGGCAATCTTGGGTCGGAGAGATGGTGTTCAGAAGGAAGGTGTGAAAGCTCATGGCTGCGGATGTAGTTCATGCTGCCCGGATGACTGAGGTAGAGAAGCTGACGAGCAAATAGTGGCTCAACCTATGACACAATGACAAGAGCAAATGAAGACTACATTAATATCATTATGCATAACTGCATAACAGTTCATAACTGTTCATCGGTTATAAAAAAGAATCAGATTTTAAAGGTTAAAGTACGAACTTGCACTGTGAAGGTCCTTCTTGGCCTTTGAGCATCAGTACTCTCATCCTCAAAAAATAGCAGCACTTGGGAACATGGTGCTGAACGAGCGTGCAGGGCGTAACTCTGCAACTCTACAGGAGATACAGTGAAGGAGACAGTTTATTTACAGCCAATGACAAGTGAGATCAAAAAATACTTTAACAAATGGCTGAAAGAGGGAGAAGGGCTGCACTACCATTCAAATGTTTGGAGCCAGTATGATTTTTTTATATTTTTGAAAGACGTCTCTAATACTCACAAAGGTTGCATTTATTTGATCAAAGATACAGTCAAAATTTTAATATTTTTTCTATTAATTTATTTTAAAATGTAATTTATTCCTGTGATGGCAAAGCTGAATTTTCAGCATCTTTACTCCAGTGTTCAGTGTCACATGATCCGTCAGAAATCATTCTAATATGCTGATTTGGTGCTCAAGAAACATTCCTTATTATTATCAATGTTGCAAACACTGTAATATTTTTGTTTTATCCATTATTACAGAATCTTGATGAATAAAAAGTTTAAAAGATCAACATTTATTTGAAATAGAAATCTTTTGTAACAGAATAAGTGTCATTACTGTCATTTTTGATCAATTTAATGCATCCTTGCTGAATAAAAGTATTAATTTCTAACTAAAACCTTACTGACCCCAAACTTTTAAATAGTACTGTATACACATACGAACACTCTGAATGTTTTTGTAAATGTCTTGATGAAATGTGACAGAATTTCTTCTCTTTTCATCTCATTCTCTAATTTCTTTCTATACTGTGAACTTTAGGTCTAATGTGGCACACGTGAGTCCTGTGGTATTTGAGTTGCATTCATCATATGCTGGAAAGTACTGTGAGAGTCACAATAATCTGTGAATCTATGACAGAAAGTGGGCGTGACTGAGTTGAGATGACTGACACTAAATATCAACCCACAGATAATGTGACACACTGTTTACTGTAAAGCTTTGATGTGTTTGTTTACTGTAAAATGTGTGTATGGGAGCTGTGCAAACATGATGATGCATACAAGCAGCTAATTAACAGATTTACAATAAATGGTTCTCAGTTTTTACTAAGAAAGATGAGTGATAAAATAACCTGTTTTTAACATGATATCAGATCATTTGTTTGTCATAATCTTAGTGTAATTTATCTGAAATGCCCCCATGAATACATTACCGGGCACTAACCTGTTATGAACAGATGAGTGTCCAGTAGTTTGCAGTTCTGCTCTCTCTCCAGCTTGTTGGGTTTTTCGGTCGGTGGTGCGTGAGCTCCCTCCCAGTACACCCTGCAGGGGCAGCGGCGGCGGGCATAGAGCCCGTCAGGGGCCATCCAGAGTACAACACCACGCTCCAGAGATGCCCTGTCAGCATGAGGGAGTTCGACCAATTCTGGGGACCCAGGTGAAGCGAAGGCCTGTCCCTCTCTGCTAGGGCCCAGCTGACAGCCCTCTGGACTATTCACGGTTACCTCTCGCACCAGGGCGTCTCGGTAAAACACCACCACGTTTAAGCGGTAATCTAATAAGAGAAGAAGATCAAATAAAATAAACTTTAATATGGTCTTTAAAATCATGAGTTATAAAAACACTAATATCATAATGGGAGCCACTGATGTCAAGACAACTAGGAAAATTATAATGCAAAATGAAACAGTACAGGTCAATATCAACTGATATTAGATTACTTGTCATCATCTAATTCTCATTTAAAGGTAATCTTGAAAAACACAAATAATTTAAAAACACTGTTCAAGTTTTCTAAATGCATGTTATTGATCTCATTGTGAATGATTCATCCATGCATAGCTTTCTTTTCTGAGCTCGTAATTTGAATTAAAATGTCATCTTAATCATAACTCAGACTTCTCTCTGGTGACGTATGCCAGACTTCTCCAATCATTTAGTCCACTTAAACCCCGCCCCTTTCTTACAACTGACTGCAAGCGTGCATTCAGATCTGCCTCCATTCAGTCAACAACTGAGGGATGAAACCCCAAAGTCCCGCCTACATTTTTTTTCTTTTTCAATAATTTGTTTCAGTCCCAGTACGGTAGAAAATATCTGTCGTTACTTCTGTAACATTGTGACATTAAATGATAAAAGAAATATCCATTTTTCATTTTGTACATCCTAATGTTGTGATGCTTAAATGTTGTAATGGTGTCGGTTTTGTAATCGACTTTTTGATATCGGTCATAATTTTTCAGCTTATTTTCTTTTAAATCTGATGTCCGAAATCATCTAGATGATACTCTCAAAACAAAATCAGTATCAGAAGTATCAATACTTGAAGACCAGTGAATCCATTCCTATTGAGCCTGTCAATGTCTCTATATGTTTATGATTATGTTTGAGCGTATACAGTACCTGAGAGGGCCAGAGCCTCAGCGGACCTCATGCTGGTGTCCAGGGTGAAGGGTGACGGCTGAGGATCGGATGCATTGCAACTGAAGAAAGAGCCACTGAACTGGTACCCTGCGCATACAAAAATATATCAATGCAATTGCACGCTACGTGAACTTACTTGTACTTTCTCTCTCAAGCACACACAGTAAGACAGTACCGGGGTCCCAGCGTGGAGTGTAGGGGCTCTGGCTGTAAGGGATCTCAGACAGGGTGGGGTAATCCCTCCATCCTCTCTCTGCTGGAGAAATGTAGTTGCACACCTGTAATGACAAGGGCATATAGTGATCTGAAGGGCAAAGATCTGAACACACAAGCCAAAGTACAACTAAGATGACGTTTGATTCTTACCTGAGCAGGTGCTGGTGCAAAAGGTGGGTGTATTGGATAACTGGGTGAGTTTGAATTGGACTGTGAATCATCAAGAGATCTGGAACCTGCAACATTTAAATATATTATATTAAATATATGGACTACATAAGTGTATGTGCTCATTTAGAGTGCCTTTGATGTTTTTCTCCTCCCTTGCCTTTTTTGGCTCCTTCCGGAACAATCTTATACACTTTATAGGGGTCCGATATGTCAAGTTGACTGCGCTCCACAAGCTCCTCGAAGTCATTGCTCTTGTTTAGAGCACACCGAAGACGCGTTTTCCAAGTTGGTGGGTCAGGTTTGTCGATCCCCTCCCGGTATTTGCCTTTGAATAGTGCCCAAGCCTGCAGAAAAACAAGTTCAAACTGAGAGGCCAACATATGAGTCAATCAGATACAAAGATGTCCATAAAATGGAGAAATTTTGGTTGAACTTTATTTTACAGCACATGCACTTGTGTGCTGACTATAAGTACTGCATCATGGGTTAAGGTTAGGTTTAGGGGTAGGTTCACGGTTAGTACCTAGTTATTACCCAGATATTGCAATTACGGTATTAAATACACATGTAAACAGGGAACCGTACTGTACAATAAAGTGCTACAGAAATATTTCAAGAAATCTGGTATAAAATACATGTGGCACATTCCTAGAAATATAATCTTTGTTTTATGTTGGTTTCATACACTTTTCACAAAATGTTTGATTTGCATTTGCTAAAAATGTCAAGTGGTATAAACACTAAGTATAAAGTACCTTAAACAAACAATTTAATTATTGTCTTCAGAAAGCGAAAATCTTGCCCTGAAGGAAACACAACGGGCTTTCACATAAAAGGTGCAAAATATGTGATTATGCAAACACTGCACTACTTAATAATTAGTTTCAGCCTCTTAATGGGATGTTTTTTTTTTTTTTTTACAATCTCCAAACAGTTACACCACGTTTTTCACTTTAGACCCCACAAAAATATAGAAACACATGCGTTCGAATTGCATTTCGATATATTTTTTAAAACAAAAATGAGCGTCACTTCATGGACCCATGACCTCTTTACTGTCTGCAACACGAGTAAGATCCCATGGGAGAAATAATGCGTTTCTCATAATCTGTTTCTCACCCCCTCCACGTTCCTTCTGACTGTACCTTGAAGAGCGCAGCATCCTCCTCCCTGTTGTAGTCCTGCTTGCCCGCGTGCTTCCACGGAATCCGAAAGATGCTCTTCTCCTCGTTCTCCCACACAAGTCCAGGGTACTTTCCGGTGTCCACCTGCTCGATCAGCCACTGACGCAACTTTCCGTTACCGGAGCCACCGGTCATCGTGCGCTCTTCATCTGAACACATCTGCGAAGAGAAACGTACATCATTCAGCTCTTTTCGTTACCAAATGAAATGTAAAAGTCGAAATGGTTAAAACAAGTAGATAAATAAAAAACTAAAAACACAAGGAAGTCAGAATTGAAAAAGACATATGCCTACTGCAGAAAGTACAGGAGCGCGTGCTGCCCTCTTTCAGAGCTTTCGAGTTTTGAAATGTGTCAGTAACGTAGTTCAGCTTTCGACCGCGACTTTTTTCAATCGTTTGCATTGACAGGGGCGGAGCTTTCGCCACATTCACTCACAGGATTCCACGCACCTGCAGCGCGCGTGAGATACGACGGACGTCCCGTAAGCGCGCGGGGGCTGCTCATATGGTTTCAACCCACGCACACTAAAGCGGGACTTTTGGAGTTTAATAAAAGAATTTTCATTTCTTTTAATTCGATGACGTTGAAATGTCAGCTGTGCTCATTTGTTTGTCCAAATCTTTGGCTAGATTCCAAAGAGGGCACAAGATCAGCCAACTATAGGCCTACAGATTTTTGTGGGCTCGTTGAATAACATAAAACAGCCATCAAAAGATTAAAAAAAAAAAATCTATTAATAAATCATACTGATTTGTTTATGGTGTATTCAAGTGAAGTGACGCGTTATGAATTCCCATTTCTTTTGATGTGGCTCGGTTCCTAAAACTATTTTAAACGACCTTTATTATATAACAATGTACTTTCTTTACATTTACAATTAAAAATATCACTACTGCCTGACCCATTACAAACATTTATGACTCACAAACTAACCACTTTATAAACTAACACGATGGCTTGTCATTTTACATATTATATCTAGCTAGTATAACAGCTGTGTAATAAGTTTGGGTTTTTTTCGTTATCAGAAAGCTTCAAGCAAACAATGTAAAAGCACTTTATTGTCTAAGTGGGAGCTTGTTCGTGTCTATTTGTAGCCAGCAGAGGGCAGTAACGGACAATTCTCAGCAATCACTATATAAATAGTAAATATGCTTAATGAAACTGCGGTAGTTTTTTAATATGTTGCTCATCCTGCTAAAATAATTTTCATTCAGTGATAGTGGGAGACTATGGCTGGATGGGTCAATTACTGGTTCATAGTGTCCGATAACGCTGTCATAAAATTGTCAAATGTGAATGTTTGCCCTCTTAACCCATATTAAGATTTTAAAATCATTTTTAAAAAAGAATCAAACATGTTGAGATGTGGAAATTTGTAAACTTTCTTTGCCAAAAAACTAACCACCAGCTAAATTATTAAAATAAGATAAATTCGAGGCCTGTATATTTAAAAAGGCCTATAGCTAACAGTTGGAAATTCAATTCTGATATAAGATTATGTCACATGGCAGACAATTTATTGGGAAAAAGGTCTATAATCATCTTCCAGGGTGTGGGGTTTATAAATCGAACTTTTCACCTTTTTTTTCTGTCATTTGAAGGTCACATTAAAACATTTTATGATTATTCATTATTTATTTTTGCTACTTTTGAAAAGATTTATTGCGAAGCATTGTTTTGCCCTTGTCCCAGACCCAAACTTTCAAACAATGAGAATCCATTATGTAAATTATGAATTATTACACATTTTAAACTATAATGTGAAATAACCATAATCACTTAATTGGGTGAAAATTACTTTTCGCCCCAAATAAAATTTTAGCAAAACATCAGCAACTCATAATGTAATAACTGTGCATAATGTAATAAGTTTTACATTATTATTATAACAAAATGTTTATAATGTAAGAATTTTCTCAAAACAATAAAATCTTTTACATTATGAGAAATTTATAACATAAACTCACCAAAAACAATCATAGTTGTTATAGCTTTTAAAGCATAAAATCACATTATTCTTCACTTCAGTAGAAGTTACAGCAAAACAAAGTGATTGTACATCAGATGACATGCTGAAAAATACAGTAAAACTTACAATCATGTACAGTGGTTATAAAAAAAAGTCTACACACCCCTAAAAAACAGTTTAGTTTTGTGATGTAAAAGGAAAGAAAGTAAGAGAAATAAAATCAGAACTTTTGCACCTTTAATGTGAAATTACAACCTATGCAATGCCACTGAAAAACATTATCAAGCTCATATACAATAGAACACACCTATATTGACCTGAAGTGACTCTGATTCACTCCAAATAAATCTCAGCTGTTATTGTAAGATTTTTCTGACATGTTCTTAGTTGTACGCTAGCCAAGGGCTGTCACAGAGCCTGTCACAACCTCAATCTCAATCACCGGATCTCTGATTCAACACACCGGCTCATCACAGCACATTTAAACACTTACCAAACATCATATGGATCTTATTTGTGAAAGGTGTCACTAAAGTTTAATTCAAAACATTTCCAAGGCATTAGAACACAGTGACAACAGTCATCAATTTTGGAGGGAAAATGTTCTTGACATTGTCATTCTTTCTCCACTTGTTGATGACTTGTGTTCTTTTATATGCTTTTCTTTTTTACATCCCCAAATGTTCTAACAGGGGTGTGTATTTCATTACCACTGTACGTGATTGTACTGTATTTTTCAACATGGCCTCTGATGTACATTCAGGCTTTGTTTTGCTGTAACTTGTATTAAAGTGAAGAAATGTTTGCTTAAAGGTGCAACAGGTGATTGATTACATAAACATCTTTTTTGTTATACTGGTTGAATGTCTCCTCATCCTGATAGCAATCACTTTGTTAAACGGTCTAAATGTATTTTTATAGATATAAATAGTCTGTGGAAGGCGTATATTCGTAGTAGTAGTAGTAGTATTAGTCATCCGGTGGATTTTGTAGGCAGGTTAAGACTGGATTTAGATTTTAAAATGCACTGTAAAGGACTATTGACTATTCAAATCGTTATCGTTATCTCTAAAAATCAGATTTTTAAAAATGTACCATAAGGAAATACTAATATTTTTATGTTTGAAAGCTGTTATAACAATATGACAATGTTTCTGCTGAGTTTATAGTGTAATAAAGTTCATATAATGTAAAAATTGTTACAAATTTTCTTACAATAATAATGTAATACTTATTACATAATGTGCAGTTTTTAGGTAAATATCACTTTTATTGTGTACATTGTTGAACATATAGTTAGAAGGCAGATTTTAAACTTAAAGTCATCATGGCCAAAAGTGCCCATAGTTGAAGAAACAGTTAATTATGAGCTGAAACCCAAAACTGAAAGCCCGACCCTAGTGACGTAATGTAAAAAAAATGGCAGTGAAAGATAGTTTACGCGTTTCCGTTTGTTTTGGCATTTTAATATAACCAATTTTACCTGGCACGCTATCTTTGTTATACAGTAAAGTTGATTAATTAACGTGGACTTTAATGATTTTATTATTTTCATGTACAAAAATGACGAACACGGCTTTATTATGAGAATTGTCATAGAAACGTCCAGACCTCAGCACAATTTTGTAAGTAGGTAAAAACTAGTGTTTTTGCGTAGCGTACGCGTACTATGATATGGTTAATTCTTGTAGTTTTCACAAGATCAAGATTACAGTGGCTATGTGGTCATGAGCTCATGTAATTGCGTTAAAGGTGGAACAAGGAAGAACAGATGACATAAAGGAAACCGGAGAGTCAGTTTCATTTGTCCCGGAATCTGTCGGCCAGAATGACTGAAAGTCAGTGTTCCTTTGAAAATGAGCCAGATTCGACGAACGAATACTTGGAAGAAACTTGTATTTTCTGTACCATCGCGAACGGCGACGATCCTTACACAGAAATATTGGCGGAAGTAAGTTGATCTTTATCGTAGGAAATTGATGACTAGTTTCTTTACTGACTGAATGAATGCTTCGAAGGGGGTATATATATATAATAGACAAACTGTTGTCGAGGTATTTACTTTTATGTTATTAATTTTATGTTATTTTCATTCAAACGACTTACAAAGTATTTGTGTAACGTTAGTTTTTGCTGCTGTAAAAATGAATTCTGTAAACTAATATGATGACCATATGATTATGAAATGGGAGAGTAGTAAATAAAGTCATTTAATATTCATTATAACACAATATGTTGAGGTCCTCAAACTTGTTTGGCCTAGTGGACTCAAACTTTACTAGGTTACCACAAACTGTTTTTAGTCAGAACTTTTGCTGTGACCTCAGGAGTGTGGTGGTCACATCAGATGTATAAATGATTTCAACCTCATAGATCATTTCTCATTGGCTAAAAAAAGCTAATGAATGAAAAAGTGAGGCCATTACAACTCACCTTATGACTCATCCTGTATGTCCCATGTATAAATAATAAAGGGAGGGGGTCCTAATGTCTGTACATATAGTGTGCACGCAAACAAAATGAACATGAATCAATCTTAGAATACACTTTATAAAGTGCTTTATCAAGTGTATGTTACATCGAACTGTTACAACTGTATGTTTTCAGGAACATACATATACAATACAAATCAACAATATATATATATACTTTAAATTTCAAGGTAAATAAAACATGGAATGTGATTTTTTGACAGGATGAGGACATTGTTTGTTTCAAGGACATTAATCCAGATGCACCTCATCACTACCTGGTTATACCAAAGAAACATATCCACAGCTGTTTGTCACTTCAAGAAGATGATATAAGTCTTGGTAAGATTATAATTTTGGTGGTTTCATTTGATTATTTACAGTGAGTAACACTTTTTTGAATGGCTTTTGTATTTCTAGCCAGTAACAGACAGAGAAATGAAGAATTGTTCCCTGGTTTGAAATTAGCATATTATTATCAAAAAGGCTATATATATATATATATATATATTCATTACCATGATGGTATTAACAATCAGTAGTAAGCATTTATTTTTATTAAAATAAACCATTAACACACAGTGATTAAGTATGTTTCTCAATCATCAACAGTTAAGAGGATGGCAGAGATGGGAAGAGATGTACTGAAAGCCCAGGATGTCACAGATTTTGAAGACATCAGGTATATACACTACTATTACATTTATCAAGTGTGAGTAAATGAAGCAGTTATTAAATGAGAACATAACTGTATTTTAGTCTAGGTTTCCACGTGCCTCCATATATCACCGTCCCCCACCTGCACTTGCATGTTCTTGCACCTTTCAGTCAAATGTTTATATGGTCAGAGGAAAAGTATACAAGCTTCTGGTACCTCACTGTGAGTAAACTAATAATGCCACAGGCATTTCTTATGATCACACTTGGTTGCATACGAGTTCATCAAATTTGAACATTTCTCATTAGTTCTCATTGTTTCTCTGTATGTTGTCTTATAGGAGGAGAAGATGCGTCACAAACTGACAACGAAAAGTCAGATGATCGGAAAAGGAAGTGATGAATTCATGCAGCCATGTGGAGCTATGTGAGCTTTATGACTGAAGAAACTTGAAATCACTAGCCACTTTTTTGGTTTCAGCCTTATTTCAAACAATGAAATAATCAATGACCATTGTGTAATGACGAGTCAACGGATAAGATCCAAATGCAGACTTTTATTTAAGCACAGAGTAGTGTTACAGGCAGGGTCAAAAGGTAGCAAACAGAGAAGCCAGTCATGTGACATTTTTATTATATGTTTATTCAATCCAAAAGTATTTTTAAAACGGCAATGAATGCACTAGAACTGACAATTACTATTTATAAAGCAATATTTTAGTGTAATTTAATAAATAAGCATTTGTTATTTAACGGATGAAAATGTTATTTTTTGTGTAATTGATTGTTACATATTCTATTGTGAAAGATTTATCATACAATGAGCCATAAACAACTAGTTAATGTATTGTCACCATTTTATGTTACATGCTATGTTCATCTTCCTTACATTTTGCTCTCTGTAAAAAGTAGGTCACATTTGTGGCATGTGTGGTATTTTCTCGGAACAAGGAAATGTTGTGTGAGAAATAAATAAAAATCTGAAAATGATCTAAAAACCAGAGTCCAGAGCCTTAAAGTCCAGGCCAAGTAAAACTTACAGTTTTACAATGTGACAAACCACACAAGGCAATCAGAATAGAGCTGTGTCAATAGATTTGGCCTAGAATATTTTAAAACCCTTATAGGGACAGTTATTGTCCTGCTTCCTCATTCTAGCTAAGATAGTCTAAAGAGTGGGAGAGTGAAAACATACTATAGGAAAGTTTCCTTCATGGTGTCAATACTTCCCATCGTGTTCCATGGATAAGAAAGTACATTCTGCGAACAAACATTTGACTTGGTTGATGACATCTATCCAGTTAGCCCATAAAGATATAGCCTAATTTATTAAGAAATAATTCATTAAAGATTTGTAATGTAACATGCCTACCAGTACCTATTGATATTTTCTGTTAATCCAATATGCTAATTTCACTTGAAATACTGAAAAAAACATTTTATCACATGCAACTCACTTAATAATAAAGACAAAGCACGTAATAATTACATAATATATTTTATTGATTTTATATATTTATCTAATAAACAATAAGCACATTGCTTCAGAAAAACAATATATCAGCTTGCATTGGCAAAACATGGCAGATGCTTCATATTCCGGATATTTAATATAAAAGGGTTTAGAAAGTGCATAATCAGTTCAACCACTTCAGATGAATAAAAGATGCAAGATCTAATGAAAGCTATAACAATGTAGAATATATTAATAAATTATAGCCTAAGCATATTATGCAATATAACATCAGATTAAAAGCTCCTTTGCCTTTATGTTAACAGACACTGGGTATGAATATCTTTTTCTGTATATGTTTACATGTATTAATCTGCAAATGAAAAGCATCTTCATGAAGGCTACTTCATGTAGTGAGGACTGTGTTGTAGTGAACGTGTTTCATTTAATTTGGTTTGTTTTACTTGTTTAATTTGCTCTAAGATGTGTCATTTTTCAATTCAGCAGTATCAAACAGTCAGGTTTTGTGACAATGATCCTTATCTAAATGAAAAACAAAAGTCAGCAGATACTGCAGGCCTCCACACTGTTGACAATCGCTCTGATCACATTTTTGCGCATGGAAAGCATCCACAGAACATTTTCTTGAATGGGTTGTTACTGTCGTGTCTTTTGGCCCGTTCCAGTTTGATAAGGACTTCACCAAGCAAAGCATCAGTTTTCTGAACATTGTTTAAGATGTAGTCTGTCATGGGTCCTTGTTCCTCTACAAGCATAGCCACGTCCAGGAACACTTCATGAAGGCTCTGGAGTCGGCTTTCTAACTCAAGCAGGTCCCGATGTCGACTCTCAATCTGATTGAGCGCAGAACGAGCCGTTTTCCCTTCTGACATGATGTTATCGTTGAAGATGTTCCATTGACCATTCTCTAGCATCTCTTCAATCTGGTCACCTGACACCTCTCGGCCCACGATCTCCATTTGCCTTTGAATGTGACGCTTGCACGATTCCTTGTGACTCATTTCAGCATCGTTGTAGTCGGTCATTGTGTCTCGGAAGTTGTTGCTCAGGGTGGTGTACTGTGTTCGGGCGATTCTCGCCACAGCAGAGTTGACGCCGTGCTCCTCTTCAAGCTCTTTGGCATGGGCGTTCATTTTTTGCAGACGTGTCAGAACGTCCTCTCCACGGGTCTTGATGTCCCCAACGATGACATTGGCGTCATGCTTTACGTGTGTTGTGCGAGTTGGTTCGTTAAGTATACGTGTGTTTTGGTCCCTGAGACGCTTCACCTCGAGACGGATGAGCTGAATCTCACGCCTAGTGTCCTGAGCCTCATCGAGAACAGACTCCATCTCATCGCTGTTGTCAAAAATGACGGCCTGCTGGTTGAAATTCTCCTCCAGGTCCACATTGCTGAAAGAGTCTGATTCCAGTTCTTCCAAATGGCTGTCAGACTCTGAAATGGTCTGAAGGTGATCCAATCTGTCTCTCATGATTGCTAAAGGGGAGAATGAACAGAAAAGGACACCATCTGAAGTAGGCTAAACAGTCTGAAACAATATGGCATAACAATCCCTCATGTAGCCGAAGTCGTTGTTTTCAAGCATAAAATAATTTCAATTCTTGAGTACCTTCTGAAACTGACAGAAAAAGAGGGAGATAATACTTCCTTATCAACGCTGAAAAAGCCACACGTCTAACAAGTTCATCTGTGAAACTATTTGTGACTGGCGTCACTCGCCAAACAAGTTTGAATGGATTGAATTGATAGCAGAGTTTTTGTTTCTTCATAAATGATGTTCTCCCCCATTATTAATATTTTAACACTAAACGTATGAATAAGATATCTAAATATATTCAACTGAATTCGAGTTTTTACGGTTTAGGCTATCCAACAAGATAAGTACTTATAGGCTAAATAAATAGGCTACCCTATTTTCTAACTTTTCAAAAGACAATAAACGATATTCAATTGTAGGCTTATTTCTCAAAGAAGAATTTTACAATCTATTTAACTCTATATTAATTTATATAGGCTACAATTTCAAGCAATTTACAGTTTTACGTTGACAACATTTTAACGAATATGTTTTTATCTTTCCATAAAATTGTAACACGTGACGAGCTGAAAAGGGTAAAAAGAAAGAAACAGACCCCATGTCATGCACTACAAAGTACATTACCTTATCTTTTTGTCCAAAATATCACCAGTTTAATTAATGTCGATGTGTCATCTCAAGGCTGCAGCTCCATCCTCACTGCCCAGTCATTTAATGGGTAGGGGTGTGGGGAGGAATGCTCGTGCAGGGCGTAACTTTGACGCCAAACCTGTTCGCTCAATAGAATGTCAGACGTGTATTTCGTTAACGCATGACGTAAACTCTATTCTTATTTCGATGTAGTCTTCATATCTCCCATGTCATATAGGCCTAATACATTTGATGAAAAATTAGTAGTCCTACAATAACGGATCGTGGTGGTCTAAACACACTTGCAGTGAAAATAGAATACATTTTGAGGAAAGTAGAGCATTTTTTTGCGGAAAGTAGAGCATTTTGCGGAAAGTTGAGCATGAGTAGAGCATAACTAAAGAAATAATAGGCATAAAAGCAATATTTGTTCGCCACTCTAAATAACAACGAAAAATATTATGTAGCCTAGGCAAGCAGTTATCAAAACAGCTATTTTTTTAGTAACACTTTACTACATGTAATTACGACTTATTAACAGTAAATTATGCATAATTACAAGTAACTAACCCTAAACCAAACCCTAACTGTAAGTACATGAAGTTTATTAATAGTACTCAGTACTTATTTGAGTAATGACAATGTAACTATGGCACTGTAAAATAAAGTGTAACCTATTTTTTTCCCAAATAACTCCTAATAATTATAATTAAATGCAATAATATAATTATATACTAGCCTATTAATCGGATAATTTTAGTTGTTTATAGCCTACTACCCTAAATAATAAGTCTTTTTTTTACTTTGTGTTGTATCTATATTTTTCAAAATAAATTTTTAGATGACACCCTATACGTGGCGAGTCAAAAGATTTTCAGTGTATTATTAAATCTTCCTCAATAAATTGTGTGTCCTCTCAACATTAAAATCTTTAACAAGATAAGCACATGTGCAGTAGACTTAAAATGTACAATACACAAACGGCGATTAAAAAAAACCCATAAACAATACATTTGCACTTTGTTTACAAAAAAGCCTCCTGAGAGTATTTCTACTGTACAAATGCATCGCAAGTGCCGTGTCTCTGCAGCCCTCTACCGGACACACGGATCTCTTCGCCACCTGACTTAGGGCTGGGTCTGTGTCTCATGCATTATCACTCACATGCGGTGTGAGAAAAGGTGAAATTTGGTGAATGTGTGTGTGTTTTTCTTGGACGAATAATAGGGTGAATTTCGTACCCTGCAAAGCTGACTCTGAGAGGATTGCACGCAAAGGACACAATTTGAGGTAGGCAACAGTGATATTAATTCTCAAAGCAGAGTATTTGCCTTGCTAAACATTAAACGCACGTCAGTTTTCATTAAAAAGAGTTTAAAATAATTTCTCCAATGATAAGATGGGTCTGCACTAGGTCTGATCGTACGTATTTGAAATATATTAGATCGATCAATTCTTTATAAAGTTACTAAATACAGGGTTCCCACACCTTGGTTAACTTCAAATTTAAAAACCTTTCAAGGACTTTCCAATACCCTCAAATTCAAGGACCTCATGTGGGGACATTTCAAGTGAGAGCAAGGTTACACCGTGTTACATTGTTACAGTTTTCATGTGTCAAACACATCAATTTTTTTTGCATTTATTTTTGGCCATATGACAGAGATCTTACATTCTATTTATTAATATTCGGTACATCCTATACTTCTAAAATTACCTGATATTAACTTTTGCATGGATGTTATTGAAAAGAGCTAAGGCTCTCGTGTAACCAGAAGTTTTAAGATATATGAATATACTTTTTAAGTTTTTCTTTCCGCATGGGTTTACATCTGTAAAAACGCTGAGGTACCATCATAGTTTCGTGCGCGCGTGAACATCATGGCAACGTGCAACACAAAGTACCTCACACAAAACACTTAACGTAACGCGTAAATACGCGAAACTAACGTAAATCAAGCAAGCTAGTATATACATAGGCCACAAAGTGTTGGCGAAATGACACTTTAGCGGACTGGACAGAATAATATGGAATTTTGTACAGAAAACTTCTTGCACAAAATAAATTAAAGCACTTTCAAATACCTGTATCTATGTTTGTTTACTTTCGAAAACTTTCCAAAAACTGCATAATGATGAAGCAGAGTCTAATACAAGACGTAATAAGGGTTAAACAAATTTTATATTTTTAAATGTGGACCTAAAACAAGTCTGTCTGGTCTGACAGGCTTTTAGCGACACAAGCTTCCACAGGTCAGACTGGTTGTTGTTACCAACATGCTTTCTGTATATTTTAGCTGCTGCTCTTTGTTTATGTGTGTTGGCTTTGTAATTACTAATTTATAGACCCCTACTGTCCTTCTTTTTTACTTTTCAGTCATGAGGGACAGACTTGGCCACCTCCAGGCTGTATCAATGTCTAATGGGACTGTTGCAGAACATGAAACTGCCCACGCTCTCCCCCCTTCAGAAAACACAAACCATGATGACCCTCCTCAGGACACCAGCACTAACCCTGACATGGTAGCTGTCTTTGATGAAGCACAGGAGGCTCGTCGTCAGATTCAGTACATTCGTCTGGAAGTGAAGCATCTCAGGGAGCTAAACACACATGGCCCTATTGTTTCTAATACTTGTGACTCTAATGCTATCGTTGCTGGCATCAAAACCAGTGCAGAGGAGATGCTTGCGCACCTTCGCAAGATGGATTCCCATGGGAAAGAGTTAGAGGAAAAGTATGGTGTCAATTCACCAGTGGCAAGAATTGCCCGAACACAGTATGCCATCATAAGCAACGGTTTCCGTGATACCATGGTAGAGTACAATGATGCGGAGATGAGCCACAGAGAGTCCTGCAAGGCATATATTCAACGGCTTATGGAGATTGTGGGGCGAGAGGTCACTTGTGACCAGATCGAGGAGATGCTGGAGAGCGGTCAGTGGAACGTCTTCAGCGATAACATGGTTTCAGAAGGGAAAACCGCACGGTCTGCGCTCATACAGATTGAGAGCCGTCATACAGAACTGCTACAGCTGGAGAAGCGCATTCAGAGCCTTCACGAAGTTTTCCTGGATGTGGCCATGCTAGTAGAAGAGCAGAGCTCGATGATAGACTACATTCACACCCATGTCCAGTCAACAGAGGTGGAGGTCAGGGAGGTCCTTGTGAAGCTGGAGCGAGCCAAGAGACTTGATAGGAGCAACCCGTTAAAAAAAATGTTCTTCTGGAAAAGATGACATGGCCACAAATATCACAGTTTAAAAGAAATACACTAAGTGATCAGATTTTTTTGTTTGTATTGCTGTTTTATATTTGTTGCTATTTCTTATTTGTGACCCAGGACCGCAAAACCAGTCATAAGGGTCAAATTGAGATTTATATATCATCTGAAAGCCAAATAAATAAGCTTAAATAAAATAACGTATTGCTTGTTATTGTCATAGTTATGTGTCTGTTTCTTCTGTTCCCCAGTCCTGTCTCTAGTCGTGTGTTCTTTGTTTTGTATCATTCGGTCCTGTCAGTTGTCTCATGGTCTTTGTTTTGGTTAGATCTGTCATTGTCTCATTATCATTCATTTTACTCAGCTGTGTCTCGTCAGTCCTGATGTCTTTTACCTGTGCCCCGCTTGTTATCCTCCTGTGTTTCTGTGTATATATTCCCTCTGTGTCAGTCCTGTCCTTGTCCGGTGTTAACGTTTTCGTGTGTGGATATTCCTGCCTGCAACCAGTGTTTATAATAAAACGACTTTATTATTCAATCATCCTGTTCCGTGCGATCCTTCCTACACCACAGCGTGACAGTTATAGGACAATATTTGGCTGAGATACAACTATTTGAAAATCTGGAATCTGAGGGTGTAAAAAAAAATCTAAATATTGAGAAAAATCACCTTTAAATTTGTCCATGCAAATTTGGATATGCATTGTGACTTGTCCAAATGAAGTCGCAATGCACATCCACTCACAAAAATACATTTTTGATGTATATTAACGGTAAGAAATTTTCAAAATATCTTCATGGAACATGATCTTTACTTAAATATCCTAATGATTTTTGGCATAAAAAAAATCTATTAATTTTGAACCATACAATTTATTGATGGTTGTAGCAACAAATATACCTGTGTGAGATATGACTGGTTTTGTGGTCCATGGTCGTATTTAGGCAAATATATATTCATCTTCTGAAGGATAATAAACACACATAATAGTAATTTTGTACAAGACACTTGCTTTATCAATAAATATCTCAGAAGTATCACGAAATTAAATAAGCTTGCTGTTTTGGCAAATAACTTATTCAGGGATTCATTTTTTAAATATTTAAATGAAGTGTTTATTCTTGGTATGGGATGACTGGTTAGTTGTGGTTTATGTAACTATTTCTTTTTGTATACAAAAATGTTATCAGCTGTATTTCATTCTGTGTGCGTTCATTCAAGTTTTTTGGCAGATGTCAAAAATTAGAGGATAACTTTGTTACCCTAATAAGATCACATGCGTCTACCTCGTGTGAAACGTGATGTCCCTGCTCACATCTATTAAACCAACACATGCAATAGTACAAAAACCTTTCTGACTGTGGCATAGAAAGTTGTTATAGGTGGTCGCTATATAATACACCCAGAAAACAGTGTGTTCAATGAACTTAATTTAATTAAGGAAAACTTTCCCATGCAATTAGTTGAATGTAGAAGTTTATCTTAATTTAAGTTTATTGAGCAAACTATTTTTATCTGAGTGCAGTTCCATACATCATCAGATATGCACTATATAATGAGCAACTGACTGATTGAAACAAATAAACTCACAGCAACCATCATATATCTGCTCATAAGTGGCACTCTTCAGCACAATGGTATCCACAAAATTCAAACCAAACTACAGAAACTCTTCTAAATGTCCAACATACTGTTACACACTGATAATTAAACACTAACAACCCTTTACTGAAAACACATAAAATAACACTTAATCTCCAAATTTACTCTCCTTGCAGTCCCTTGCAAAGCATGCTGGGAACTCCAGATCTACTGCCCAGTTAGTCAAAAATGATTCATGTAGTCCCAACACAAATAGATTAAGTAAACATCACTTTTATGTCTCTCAGGAGATTGAGCACAATGAAGTTAAGACGTTTTGAACAAAATGTTCAAAAATCACGTCGCTTTAGCTCAATTTTTTTAATTATTCTGAACAATAGGAAAAAAGTACTTTGTGTTATAAGATTGTGTTCCAGTGACAACTTAATTCTGTTGATTTATACACTACCTTTCAAAAGTTTTCTTAAGACAGTAATACTTTTATTCAGCAGCTATGCATTAAATGAATCAAATGTAAAGATATTTATAGTGTTATAAAAATAATCCAAATAAATCCTGAATTTTTTACGTTATAATCATCAGAAATCCTGGGAAAATATATCACGATTTCCACAAAAATGCTAAGCAGCACAACTGTTTTTAACAACATTGATAAAAAGAAATGTTCTTGAGCACCAAATCAGCATATTAGAATGATTTCTGAGGGATCATGTGACTGAAAATTTGACGGAAAATTCAGCTTTGCATCACAGAAATAAATTACATTTTATTTGATATTGTAATATTTCACAATATTACTGCTTTACTGTATTTTTTGATAAAAAATGCAGCCTTGGTGAGCATAAGAGACTTCTTTTAAAAACATTTGAAAAACCTAACAGATTCAATGAACGGTAGTGTATTTGGCTACTTACAAACACAAAACTCATGACATGAATGTGATTGCTGGATCGTGACATGTTAATAAAATGACATCAATTATACAATGATATCTTATGTGCTGCCTTCAATCATTCTGCTTGAATGAAGCTGTGAAGTGTTGACCACCACCATTGTGACTTGGCCTATAGTTTGCTGAAAGTCTTAGGCTAAATATCTTTGCACATTTATGATATATCAAATTTATAAAAATTAAGTTAAAACAACAACATAAATAATAGCTACTGATTTAGTAAAGACTTATAAATAGACAGAAAATAAGGATACAAAAAGAGAATGTGTTCCAGTACTAGGTGAGTCATTTCTTCTTGCTTAGACTTGTGAAGAATTATTGCATAAAAGGCAAGACAATTAAACATTCCTTCCTTCCTTGTGAACATTGCGCGCGCTCTCGCCGCCACTCTATCGGGCACGCGCTTGACTTGTCTACTAAGTCCAGTACTGCTCGAGCTCACCAGAGCGTCAGACAAGACACCGCGCGCTGCTTAGCAACTCCAAACCAGGACTAAGATGAGACTGTGGGTCGCCTTTCGCCATGCGCGTCGGAGCCACGCGAGCATTAGACAATCACGCGCCGGTGTCAAAGTTTTAAACCCGGAGAACAGATTCATACTTGATAATATCGCTGTTTCTTATTTACGGATTCGGGAAGCAAGTTCGACCAGCGGCACGACTGAAACAGTAGCGAGCTTTAAAAGTCAGCCACGAAAAAACGATGGACCGCCTTATGAAAGTGCTGTTGGGTAAGAATGAAACACAATATTAAGTCCTTAAACCTTTATTGTACAAAACTTTGTTTCTAAAAAACAAGATGAAGGTTTTGTGATTGTAACTCTTTTGTTTGGTTTATATAGCGACTTACTAAACTATTGTTCTGGCGTTGATTTGTTTCCACGTGCTGCCGGTGTTTGGGCGGCAGCTGATGTAACTTCTGCTTCTAGGCTTCCGTCTGTGCACCCTTGCTTTATGTACTGTGAACTATGCAGGCTATATATATAAATATGTCAACACGGTTACTGTCTGAATTCAGTTTTTTTTCGCCCAAAAAGTGACTTTTTGGTTAAAAGCATGTCGTTATTTGTAGGTAAGTGTTACACTGAATGTCCTCATTTAACCCGCTCACCTGGTGGGCGATCACAAATTGACTTTCTTAACAGATGTAAATGTGTTGTCGTAAATAACTGAAATTTGCTGAATTTATTAAAAATGTCACAAATTAAAAACTGAAAATACACTTTAAAATCAGTTTTATTTCATGTGGACCCTGAATATTATGGAAGGCTCAGAACTACTAAAGTTAAAGCTGTTTAATATTATTATTAAAAAAAAAAGCAGATGTAAAGCAAGATTTATCACGAACAGACATCTCAACCATACAGTAAAGTTATAAATAAATATATAAATATAAATAAATTGGATAAAAGATTGACCAACCACAGATTTTTTTCCCTTCATTTTTTACTCCTTTTAAAGTTAAATCATTTAAAAGGAGACCATGATAGTGTTAACATCAATTTTAAAAATAGAAGTTGTAAGACTATAGAAATATAAAGAATTTACTGGCCTGTTCAGTTCATTGTAGACAGGGGTTTTATATTGAAGCAAAAACACTGAGTTACAGCTGTTACAAAAGTGTTACAAAATACTCTTCTGTGATGGAAACTTGTGTATATCTGTATTTAGACTTTAGTCATTGCCAAATCAATCCCTACAAGTGACCCCTATGTATCTTTGAGTCAAAGGTCAGGTAGCTGCAACAGAGGGTTAAAGCAATCGGCAAAGATGCCTTTGCAGCCAACCTCACAAGAGATGCTTACAATGATGCAATAGACTCCTCTGTAACCATAAGATAAGTTTATCTTCTTCTAGTTAAAATGCATTGGCCAACCTGGTTAAAATGAGTACATTCAGCTGAACAAATCCGTTTAGTCTTATTATTCTAATATATAATGTTTTACTTCTCTTTATTGCTTTGTCATATAGCAACAGAACATTGAGGATGTTATACCTACTTGGAATTTCAAAAAATGTGAGAAAAAAATTTGTCTTTAGGTAATATTGGACTAATAATATAGTATTTGGCCTAAATTTGCAGCTAATGCTTTGAGTTTTAGTATCTCAGAACATGCAAGATTTTGGAGCATCATTTGATGTTTGAGGCGTGGTTGACAGAACAGTCAGAAATGGATAACCAAGTTGTTTAAAACACTTATTGACTTTGTAAGCTTGATGAGTTTAAAAAAAACAACATTTGATGTTGTTTTGAGTGTATAGTGTAATTGATCCACTGAAGGCAAGTTTTAGTGTGAACCCAAGTGCAGTTTATTATAGTCCAACAAACATCCATCCAACATGAAACAAAGTCTTCTCATGGCTTGGAATGGCGTGGCTTGGCATAAACAGACATGAACGCAACAAAGAACTCACCGCAGTGGTTACAAGGAAAACAATCCACAATCATCGACCATGAACGAGGCAAACATGAGGGTTTAAATACACTATCTAATTACAAACAATGAACCTCTGTGAACAATGATTACTCCTGTGAACCAATCAAAACAAGACATGAAACAGGGGAGTCACATGACATAGGAGCACTCGGCAGGATCACATGACATACAAGGGAATCACATGACATAAACAAACATGAAACATGAAACATGACAATGACAACAAAATAAAAGACATGAAACATGAACACAAAACCAAAACTAGACATTACATATAGGATGCGTTCTATGCTCATTCAGATGTAAATAATTCAGGGAAAAGTTCTGTCCTGTTAATGGCAGGTAGTGAACATGCAGAATGCTACTATTGATGAAATATGCTATGAAAGCACTATGAGTTGAATGGTTAAATAAATATATTCTTTGTTTCCATCTCATTTACAGTGACATCGTTCAAAGGAGTAGAGAGGAGCTCAGCGCTATTAGAGAAACCAACCCAGGCCTCAAACCTACACTTGCTATTATACAGGTCTGACTAGAGAGCATATGTGTGTATCTGTTGGTATGTGAATGAATCTCAGACACTGAAAGCTAGTATGTTTTTACTTCTGATAGGCTGGTGAAGATGACAGTTTGCTGGAGGTGAATAAGAAGATGGCCAGAAAGGTATAACTATTTCCTCTCTTCTATCCAACATCACTATTTCCTGGTTTGGCTGATCAACACCCCTTCTGGTTGATGCTGTTATTACACCCTCCACATATGTGTGTGTCAATGTTACAAGTAACATGCACATTTTCCATTACATCATAGTAGTTTTTTTTTCTAGTGGCCAATAGCTTCTACAGATTTTATTTAACCTTGAATTTGTTGTGTTTTGATTGTGTCCACACAGATCGGCTTGAACGTTATGCAGATTTGTCTTCCACACCAGTGCACAGAGGAGGAGGTGAGTGATACTGTTAATTTAATATGCAATAAATAGCTTTTGTGAATAAACACAGATATTATATAGCATAGCATAAATAACGCTCTTAGAGAGGCCTGTGCAGTTCTGTCTTCTGAATTTTGCCTCTGTTCTACAGGTGATCGAGGAGATTTTGCGACTAAATGAGGATTCTCGTGTTCATGGCATTTTTTTGCACCTTTCTCAGTCCCTCCTCTCCAGAAGTGTCTGTAACGCCATCAAGCCACAGAAGGATGTGGATGGGTAAGCTACATATTTGTAAACGGTCTAAAAAATAACTTTTTGCCACAACCTCCAATGGTGGGTAATTTGAGAAATTAAATGTATTCTATCTGCCATGATACTTTATTTTGCAGGGCATTTAGTAAAAAATAATTTTATTCCAGTGACAATGGAGTTAAATAGTAAATATTCATACCTTTTAATGCATTCTAGATGCACTTATTTAATTGTAGCAAGTCTCATTTCAGGGTAGAAACTGTATGTTTTCCACACAAAGACACTTCTGTTTGTGTACGTGTTTGCAGGGTCTCTGATCTTAATGTTGGCCGTGTGGTGTTGGGGGATCAGAGAGATGGATTTGCCTCACCTGTAGCTGGAGCTGTGCTGGAGCTGCTTGCCAGGCATGGTGTGTCATGTTTGTTTATGCAATTTGGCATATTTTGTTATTACTCAGACATTCAAATGTCTGTCCAAAATGTTTCACAGACACTTAAGGCTAATTCTACTGAATGGAGTGCCTCTAAAAGTAAATTAAAGGAAGTTGCATGTACACTACTATTCAAAAGAATGGGGTGGGTAAGATTTCTTAAAATGTTTTTGAAAGAAGCCTCTTACATTCAGCGAGACTGCATTTACAGAAATAAATACAGAAATATTGTGAAATATTCTAATTTAAAATAACTGTTTTCTATTTTTTTGAAAATGTTATTTATTCCTGTGATGGTAAAGCTGAATTTTCAGTATCTTTACTCTAGTCTTCAGTGTCACATGATCCTTCTGAAATAATTCTAGTATGCTAATTTGCTGCTCAAGAAACATTTCTTCTTATTATTAATGTTGAAAACAGTTGTGCTGATTAATATTTTTGTGGAAGCTATGGTACATATTTTAAAGGTCTATTTAATGAATAAAAAGTTCAAAAGAACAGCATTTATTTGAAACAGATTTTTTTTGTGACATTAAAATATTTTACTGTTTCTTTTGATCAAATGAATGTGTGCTTGCTGAATAAAAGTGAAAAGAGTTTTCTGACCCCAGACTTTTGAATGGTAGTGTTATTATTGTAACATAATACTAGTTTATGGTGAGTTTATTAAAGTCTGTTCAAATTTATGGCATTTACCTTTTTGTAACTCACATTTAGATGCCTCATTGGTCGGTAAGATGGCAGTGCTGGTGGGTGTAAAGGGCTCCCTGAAGGTAGCTCTTCAGTTCTTGCTGCAAAACAATGGTATGATGGTGCAGACCTGCCAGTGGAGCTCAAAGAACCTGCAGAAACAGGTAAATCAGCGGGTAGATGAGTGCATTAAAATTGACCTGAAAAATAAAATCTCCCATAGTTTACTATTTGCACCAGCAGGGGGCAGTGCTGCTTTATTTCAGGAAGGACATCTTGATAAATCATTTGAGGCATGCACTAATTGTCTCCTTTCTTTCTTTTTCTTTTCTTTTCTTTTCTTTTCTTTCAGATCATGGATTCAGATGTGGTGGTATATTTAGAGACGGGTCACAAGGGCCTCCCACCCACCTGGTTAAGACCAGGGGTGGCAGTCATCAACCTTGGCTCAGCCCTAATAGAAGGTATATTTCTTCAAAGTAAAGCTGTAATGCTCTGCAGACATTACTACAATTGATTTTTACATTTGCTGGCATACGTAAAACATACAAGGCTCTTCTTAGCTTGAGAAGTGTCATCTGAGTATTAAAGGAACCATTTTAAATGTACTAACCTGGATGTGAAAAAAAACCCTCACATGATTCCTTCCAAAATAATGAAGTCAGGCATGTGGTTTTCTTCACCTTTCATTACCTGCCGTCTCTTTAAGAGAACTTAATGGCTATAGAGGCCCTTGCTATTTCCTCCAGAACCCACAAAGATTCCATTAGTGTGGCAACATAATAAGACACCACTAATTGTATTTCCTTAGATACTCAGTCTGGGCCAACTTTTCAAACATGTGATCTTATTTCCCAGAACACACTGACAGTTGGGAGCCCAGGATTGAAGCTAAGTCTGATGCAGGAGTTGGGCCTCTTAGTGCTGCGCTTAGAATACAGGTGAGAGGCCTTCTGTTGATGTTACTACTTTCTATTAATGACTTTTAAAATGGCTTAAATTATTATTATCAACTTTATCAAATCTTCAAAACCTGTGATTAATTAGTTTAACGATTAATGTCTTTGACTGTTGTAATAACAAATATTTATTAGATAACATATAAAAATAATTGATTTATATTACATTTTGAAGTATGTCTCACAAAAATGCTTGGTCTATATGTTTTTCAAATGTTTTTTTAAATAAATTAAACTTTAATTAAACTTGTCAAGATGCAGTTTATTCCTATGATGGCAAAGCTGGTTTTTCAGCAGACATTACTCCACTCTTCAGTGTCACATGATCCTTCAGAAATCATTCTAATGTGCTGCTTTGATAGATTGTGTATATATAACAACAATGCAGTAAATTCATGAAGTGTTTGCTAAGATGTTTATTGCTGTTATTGTGATCTGTCAGCATGTAGTGAGGAGCAGCAAGAGATGGATACAAGAACAGGAGTACCAGCCATGGAGGCTCCGCCCACTAAAACTTCAACCGCTTTCACCTGTGCCTAGGTATGCCTTTTGGTTCCTACAAAATATGCATCACTCTGACTTTTGCTTTCTCATTTTTAATTTGTGCATAAAACTAATTGGTCTCTCCTTTCTTTTTGGATGCTTCTGTAAACCGTCAGTGATATAGTCATCTCCAGGGCACAGACTCCCAAGCCCATAACCCAGCTGGCTCAGGAGATTGGGCTGCTTCCAGAGGAGCTGGAGGCCTACGGGAACACGAAAGCCAAAGTCCAATTGTCCCTCCTCAACCGCCTCCAACATCAGCCTGATGGCAAATATGTCCTGGTGGCAGGGTGCGACATCAGTTTTTACTTATGTCATTGAAGTTTGATTCATTTCACAATAATCTAAACTGCTACAACACTAAAGCAATAGTTCAAAAATTTGACTTCATTTGTTGAACAGGTTATTTAATCTGTAAAACAGCTTTTTTTCAAACAATTAATGAAGTACTAATACTTGCAGACGTCAAAGCATTTTAGGAAATCTTCAGGTCAATGTTTGTGTGTTTTCACGTTCACGTCTATGTGCGCGTTTGTACACTGCCTCTACATTCCTAGAGAGAGTGATTGGTGGGCTCAGGGATCTTATCTACCACTGACTCTCAAGCCCACCAGGAGCCTCCCTTTCATCCGTGTGTGTGAAGCGTGGCTCGGTCAGCTCCGATCGGGGGCCCAGGGTCTCTTTTATGTGTGTGGGGAATGTGCAGACCCCTAGCTTTATCAGCGGCCCCTTCCCTCTCCCCTAACTCTCCTTCTTTAAGTCCCGCTCTTTGTTCTGCCTACAGACGCTGTGAAGCAGCACTGCCCTCCCCACCCGGCCTACTCAATTACTGTCAACCACTGGCATGCCTTTACTGCACTGCCAAAAAAGCCGCTCCACAAAGACAGAGACAGGGAGAGAGAGAGAGGGAGGATGCTGATGGGGAGAGGTTTTGCCGACAGTCTAATATTGTGAGATCAGAGGGGGGAAAGAAAAGAGAGGAAGGGATAAGGATGAATAGATGTAGAGTCACAACCTTCTCTCAGTGAATGTGGGAAAGCATGAGTTTATTATGTTTTTGGTCTGTTTTTCAGTATAACTCCCACTCCTCTGGGTGAGGGGAAGAGTACAGTGACCATAGGTCTGGTCCAGGCCCTCTCTGCTCATCTCAAACTCAACTCCTTTGCTTGTCTGCGACAGCCTTCCCAAGGACCAACGTTTGGAGTCAAAGGTGTGTTTTTGTATGCGTTTTGCTTTATTGTAGTGTATGGATTACAATAACGAACATTTTAAGGAAGGTCCTGGATGTTGCTCCAAAATGTAGCATCAGAATTGAGCAACCTTCTAAGATGCCTTGTTTTAGCTGGATTTTAATGCAGCATCACGTGTCCTTCATTGAATAAGCATTCCCAGAATGCCATATGATGAGTTCAGTAAAATAAATACAAGATGGTGGATGAGAATGTTGATTATAATTTAATTTATTATCAATATTGAAAAGTAATTAAAGCTTAAATATTTATTTTATTTGAATAAAAAACATTAAAAAAAACCATTAAAAAACAAAAATTACAAATTTTAAAGATATATTGTGGTTTCCTGTGCAAATTTATGTGGAGTTCGTAGTTCCCTACATACATTTTCAAATCAGTCATTAGGCGGCACACAGCAAGACAGCTCACTAGGTCTTGAATCAGATATAATGTCTGGCTATCTCAGACGTATTGTCTTGTGTTTTCATTTAAGTGTGTTTGTCAGTCTACTTCATTATTTTGTCTCCCTGCAGGAGGAGCGGCGGGTGGGGGATACGCGCAGGTCATTCCTATGGAGGAGGTGAGTGACTACAGACATCCTGTCTCCCGCTATCACAAAGCCCTTTCCCTTAGTATGCCACAACTGATGAAAGCCCTTGAAGATCTCACACAGACATTGAGACTAAGTAAAAGAAAGTGCATAGTCCAAAGGTTTGAGACCACTAGAGACCACCATTCTTTTTTGTTTTGTGCTTTTTTTAATTGATTTTTTTATTACGGTAATAAATTCCATTCAGTTTGAACAAATTTCAAATGGAAAAATAAATCAATTTCTCCTTAAAAGCACAATATGTAATATTTTTGGATTAAATGATCCAAAAATCGCTAGAACAATGTTATATAAACTCACCTAAAGGATTATTAGGATCACCTGTTCAATTTCTCATTAATGCAATTATCTAATCAACCAATCACATGGCAGTTGCTTCAATGCATTTAGGGGTGTGGTCCTGGTCAAGACAATCTCCTGAACTCCAAACTGAATGTCAGAATGGGAAAGAAAGGTGATTTAAGCAATTTTGAGCGTGGCATGGTTGTTGGTGCCAGACGGGCCGGTCTGAGTATTTCACATTCTGCTCAGTTACTGGGATTTTCACGCACAACCATTTCTAGGGTTTACAAAGAATGGTGTGAAAAGGGAAAAAAATCCAGTATGCGGCAGTCCTGTGGGCGAAAATGCCTTGTTGATGCTAGAGGTCAGAGGAGAATGGGCCGACTGATTCAAGCTGATAGAAGAGCAACTTTGACTGAAATAACCACTCGCTACAACCGAGGTATGCAGCAAAGCATTTGTGAAACCACAACACGCACAACCTTGAGGCGGATGGGCTACAACAGCAGAAGACCCCACTGGGTACCACTCATCTCCACTACAAATATGAAAAAGAGGCTACAATTTGCACAAGCTCACCAAAATTGCACAGTTGAAGACTGGAAAAATGTTGCCTGGTCTGATGAGTCTCGATTTCTGTTGATATATTCAGATGGTAGAGTCAGAATTTGGTGTAAACAGAATGAGAACATGGATCCATCATGCCTTGTTACCACTGTGCAGGCTGGTGATGGTGGTGTAATGGTGTGGGGGATGTTTTCTTGGCACACTTTAGACCCCTTAGTGCCAATTGGGCATCGTTTAAATGCCACAGCCCACCTGAGCATTGTTTCTGACCATGTCCATCCCTTCATGACCACCATGTACCCATCCTCTGATGGCTACTTCCAGTAGGATAATGCACCATGTCACAAAGCTCGAATCATTTCAAATTGGTTTCTTGAACATGACAATGAGTTCACTGTACTAAAATGGCCCCCACAGTCACCAGATCTCAACCCAATTGAGCATCTTTGGGATGTGGTGGAACGGGAGCTTCGTGCCCTGGATGTGCATCCCACAAATCTCCAACTGCAAGATGCTATCCTATCAATATGGGCCAAAATTTGTAAAGAATGCTTTCAGCACCTTGTTGAATCAATGCGACGTAGAATTAAGGCAGTTCTGAAGGCGAAAGGGGGTCAAACACAGTATTAGTATGGTGTTCCTAATAATCCTTTAGATGAGTGTATTTTGTTGACTTGTGTACCAATTTCCCATATGTTTCTGTAAGGCTGGTAGCTTACGCTGCTATTTTGAACCAATAATCGGAAGCAAAAAGCAGTTGAAGGATGGCGTGCATAATTCAGTTATTTATCCGACTCCATATAATTAATCTGACTCCATTAAAGTTGTTATTATTCTTTAATCTCTTATTCCTTAAAGGTGAAAGTCTTTGTTAGAACTGTTACAAAAATGTAGGATTTAACCCGATTGTTTAGATAACTACAGTTACAATCACTTTAGGTTTCAACATAATCAGTGATAAAAGGAAGAATCTCAGCCTCTAGATTAGGCAAAGTTATTTATTAAGTTACTTGTTTAAATGTACAGAAAGTAGAATGGAACAACATACTGGATAGAAAACTTATTTGTAACAAATGATGCACTGCTGTGCAGAAGAGGGCGTAAAAGCCTGTCTTGTAGTAAGAGGTTACGCACCGGTGTGCGGGAGTGGCAGGGTTAACGCCTTTCTCCCAGATCAACAGTTACCTTTCCTTCTTATACCCTGAGCAAACCATTGTTATACATGAGTGGAATACCAACACCCAAAACCAACTAAAAGGAAACCAGAAGATATGGCAAATGGGCGGTGATCAAGAGGGGGAGAAGTACATTAACATATTCTCCTCAGTGCATGTTTAAGCAATACCTAGATTGTACATTAGGATACTTTAATATCTCTATTACGTTCACTACCGTTCAGTTCAGTTTATGAGCTGTCATATGAGACCAAACATGACAGTTACATGTTAGAAAACACTAGTAGATAAATAGTATGTAGTTGAAGCATAGTGTCAGGTGAAGCAAATTGTACTGATGTGTCATTGAAGAGCAAACGACTGCCTCCCCAGACAGAAGCATCCTGTGCCTGGAGTGTCCCAACAGTCCTCAATCAGCATATTGATGAATCCCTCGTACTTGATGGGCATTAGCATACTGTGACGATGAAGGCCATTGCACCACATTTAATTCATATGTATACTTTTAAAGGGATTTCTGAAGTACTAGGGCAGTAAAGAGTTCTACCCATATTCGCTCAGCCCTACATTTCCAAGGATGTTTAAATCCAGAGAAATAAGTAATTTAAACTAGGACACGGACCATGTCCATGTGCTGCCTATCAAAGACATCATACGGTGGGTTACTCTCAGTTTCTGGTTTTATTTTGTAAAAACCATGGAAACACCAAAGACACTTCAATATATGATGTGTTTTATTAGATAGGTGAGCAACTGTTTGGATGGATACATTCATTGACAGAAAACTAATCATTATATAGCTCAACGCAGTAAGTCTTATTGTTTAAATCTCGTTTTCTTGATTTGCAGAGAATACCATGTTTTATCATGCCTAATATCGATCCAGCTTACTGCAGTGTGCAACAAGTGTCTCATAGTAGCCGCCAAGAGTAGCACTATAACAACTTTCAACACACAAATATGTCTCATATGATAAAACAGCACTGCTTTAGCCCACATATGCATTACCGGAAGTGGTGACTGCGGCATAATCAAAGTTCCACTGCTCTCGAAGTATGTGTCGCGCTTATATCTCATTAGCAATCGCTCCAGCAGCCTTGTTTCTGCTCACACAGCACTCAGCCCTTCTCTGTTCCACATTACAGTAACATTTATAATCTCATCCATGAACATGTTTTCTGCCCGAGTGCCCTTTCTGATTCTTTTCCACCCGCTGTAGACACCTCCCATGATTCCCACCAAATCAAGGGGTCATCAAGCCACGCTTTTGCTTTGAATAAGCGATCGTTAGCGGCGAAAGTTTACATATTGTGTCTTTTAAAATGTCCACATTTTGCTTTAATGACACATTTTTCAAAATGGTTGTACTTTTATGTCTAGTTTATTGCATTTTGAATCCTAGATTTTCAATTTGATCTCAGACTGGGCAACACTAAATATGTGTGTGTGTGAGAGAGAGAGCAGATACTGTGTTTATCAGAAGCTTTAGAGCAGCTTCCTCTCTCTCACTTTCTATTTTTCTTTCAGTTTAATCTACACCTCACAGGAGACATCCACGCTATAACCGCAGCCAATAATCTAGTGGCGGCAGCTATTGATGCCCGCATTTTCCATGAAGCTACCCAGTCAGATAAGGTAAACAACTGCAATCATAATGTGTTTGTGATTTCACACAGGACCATCTCCCTGGGATTTAATGTTGATCAATAGTTATCAATAGCAGTGTAATTAAAGGGGATTGTTTCTGGTTCTGTACAAGTCTATAGCTGTATGTTTACTATTAATTCCTTTAGTTATTAGTTGTTTTTTTTTTGTCTTATAGGCCCTTTATAGCAGACTAGTGCCATCTATTAATAGTGTGAGACGCTTCTCTCCAATACAGCTGGCTCGCCTACAGGTGAGTCTGAACGTGATCTTTGGTACCTTTGACTTTAACTTTTATTACTTCATAATACCCTCATTTGACACAGAAATCACTAGAGCAGTGGTTGGACAGGAGCTTCGGAAAACTTCCTAGGGCGCCTCAAGATGACTTAAGATGATGTAAAATTAGAGAATACAAGCATTTAAATAAACTAAAGTACTAAAAAATCTATTAAATTCTTATTTTAGTTCATCCATCAACAACTTTTTTTTTTTTTTTTTAAATTCATTGAGGAATCAGGCTTTCTATAGTTCTGGAAAAACCTTGATAAATTAGGTGTGATCATTTTAAACGTGATATTTAGACCTGTAAAAGTCATGTAAATTAATATAATCTGTGGACATTTTTGTAATTTTCTTACATTTCAATCAGGTTGAAATGGTTAAAAAAATGTCTTAGTATATAGAAACTCTGTAACTATCTGGATGCAGTACATCTGGTAACCAACAGGGGTCCTCATGCAGCTACTGCGAAACTAGTGATTTTTTTTTTTTCATGAGCCCATAATTTACAGTAACTCTCAGCCGTTCACAAGTGTCAGTGTTTTTCTCTTTTTGTTTAAGTAAACAAGTGTTGTGTTATGTTGACTGTGACACAGAAAAGCTGTGAAACTCCTAAACACAAACCGTTTATGTTTGCTCGGGGACAAGATTGGGTTGACTTGCATTTGGAAAGGCATAGCTGGTAAATTTACGTGACGACCAATGATTCGGAGAGAGATATATTTAAAAAGATAATCTGAAAGACATTTATGACCACATTATTTGCCATTTGGGAAAAATTTCCTGAATTCTTCATCTGAATCAAGGCTAAAAGTAACTGCAGTAATACCTTTTTAATAGTGGGTTTGTTTAATGTAAATGATCAGCTTTTTCATTGTAGTAATTGGTGCACTTTTTTCTGTCTCTTCCTCACTGTTGTTTTCAGCGTCTTGGAATAAACAAATCTGACCCCAGTGACCTCACACCACAAGAGGTCAGCGCGTTTGTCCGTCTTGACCTTGACCCTGAGAAGGTCACATGGCAGAGAGGTAGGATCCTGTGCAATGTGGATTGATTTACTGTTCGTCATTGGTATTTTCAGAAGGATTTAGAGATTGTGGTGCAGGAAATATGATACATAAGAGAGTCGGTGAGCTGAATCATGCAGTATGACACAATATGTGGCCATCGGCTACATTTTACTGCTTTATTACTTTTTCAACCGGCCAGTGGAACGCCATTACAAACTGGCCATGTCATTACATCTGCGAGCAGTTTTTGAGAACTAGTCCCCTTTGAGATAATGCAGTACAGCGTCAACTCTTTGCACCTGGAAGGGATGCCAAATGTAGACCTTCTGTATTCGGTTATGACGCAGTGGCCTCTGATAGCTGCGAGCACTGGTGGATGAGATTCGGCTGGATTGGGGTGTTTCCCGTTTCACTCGTGGCCGCCTGGGAACATCTGCTGCCTTTAACCCTACATTCAGAAGATAGTGCTGCATTGACTAATGGGATATTTACTCTGTCGGGTCAAAAGTGTACACTATGATGAGGGGACTGGAAGATTAAGAACAGCTTTACATCCCTCTCCCGCTGCGAATGCAAAACTCTCTGTGTGTTTGAGAAGATCTGACAATCCTTACAACTTTCCCTGTGACGTTCATAAATGTATTGTTTAAACCATTATGGTTTTCCATGTTAAATATGGGAAGACACCATGGTGAATAATGACCCTCGCACTACATCATCATGTTCCTTCCTTGTTATTAATCAATCTTTAGATTAAATGTTTTGGATGTACGGTATGTTATGCTGTAGTTTATGTACACTGTGTTCTCACAGATAGATGAATTGAAGTAGATACAAAAGAGGAATATGGGAGACAGCCAGAAAGCAGACTAAACCACTGTTGTAATTTTTGTTGCCCATGACATGTTTAAAATGAGGCTTATAATAATTGTTCTGCATTTCTATGAGAAAATACCAGAGGGTTTGAATTCTTTCCCCTCCAACTTCTTGGCCATTTGGGAGTTGTTTATGTCTCATACTGCCCCCTCCTACATTTAGCTTGGCTGCAAGAAAAAAAACAGAAATTCAAAAAGTCTTTGAGGAATGCATGCTTATTGCAAGGTTATGGTTTCACTTGGCGTCCATCCCTCTGGGTCTCTTTAGGTCATTAGCTTTTTGAGATTCATTAGATTGCTTCATACATCTCAGCAGTGACGGCCAGATCTGCAAAATCTGTCCAGCTTGCAGAGCTCCGTTATGATGTGATTCTCTCCAGCCATTGTCTTCAAACATAACACTGCTACGTTTGAGCAGAAAGAAACAGCCAACCAATGTGATGTTATTGCTACCTGATGAAAACATGATTTGTATTTATCAGAAAAAAAGCTTAATCCTGAAATGTTTCAATTGCAATAGATTTTAAAATACTTTTACATTTTTATCACAAGTACATGGGTTAAAGTAAAAATTCACCCAGATATGAAAATTCTGTCATTATTCTGTATTATGTTGTTCCAAACTTTTTTGACAAAGATATTTTTTGGGGAAAAGACTGAGGTCTTTATCCTCTGAAAGTCTTAACATTCATTATGGCTGCCGTTTGCACATTGCCTGGTTCATGAACACATATTTAATTTTCAGTCAGACCTTTTCAGTTAATCTTTCAATCTGGTTCATAATATAGGCCTGAATGATTTTGGTTTAGAAAGTAAATGGTTAAGTCTATTTATATGGAGGACTAGGAGTTACACTTACAAATAATATGAAGGCATTAAGTACCCCAACAAGTGAACTGTTCAATAGCAAATTGATTGAAATGACATAATGAAAAGCATTTGATAGATCGACAAAGAATAGGAATTGGCAAATGTTTCTTTTTCATATACAATTTAAATGTGCTTCTAAATATGATTTATTAATTTACTATTTTATTACTTGACAAAATAAAAGAGAGAAAATTAAATAAACTGTTTTAAATGTCTATTAATTTTTCCATTTAAGGCGAGACTTTACAGGCAAAAACAGTTTTTTCATGCATCTATCAATTTTGAGATTGGACTTTTTAGCCATTCATAAAGTGTTTGACTAGTGGAAAGAACATCAAAAATACACTTAGTGCTATAAAAGATACACATCTATTTACGTCTGTAGATTTCAAATACAAATTTCAATTAGGCTGTTTTCTCAAAATGAGTTTTTTTTTCTCCTGCAGCTGTCAGAAATCTCCTCTTAAGCAGCACTTGCATAACTATACAGTTTTATTCCTATATCATCTATATTCTGAAGGTTTTTACAGAAGATTTGTTTATATATAATTTACTTAATTTAAAAAAAAAAAAAAAAAAAATTCCCATTAAATGGTGACTTAAATCATGCTGCTTCAGGCAACTTATAGTATAGTGCCCCAGTTATGCTGACTACTCTTTTGGTGCTTTTACAGTCCTTTTTTGACGCATAAAAGTTTCCGTCCTCGTTCATTGTAATTGCGTGGAAAGTGTGAGTGACTAGTACATCCTCAATTTCTCCTTTTTGTGTTTCACGGAAGATACATAGGATTGGAATGAGTAAATGAGCACACCACTTTTCACTATCCAAAGGCTTTTGGTTCCTTTTTATTCTTCATTCTGATTTCAACATGTCTTTTTCTGTTTCCAACAGTTGTTGATACCAATGACCGATTTCTGCGTAAGATCACTGTTGGGCAAGCCAACACAGAAAAAGGCCATGCTCGCCAGGTACATGCTTCATATTTCTAATTCCGTTAACCAACAGTTAAAGCTGATGCATAATAGTTTTGTCACATTTCCTCAGTGATTATTTGCCTCCCGCTGCTCTAAATCTCTTTCTCGATCCCTCTCTCACTTTTATGTATATTTCCCTTAACTGGAATCGAAGTCCTGTAGTATGTCACCTGCTGTCAGAAATAATGACTTTTAAACCAAATCAGGCAGATAACAGTGTGCTCCTCAATGGGAAACAATCTAAGTAAAAGCAAATGTTCCAGAAAAGGTGTTATTGTGCACATAGCAAACCCTCTGTGCTGGCCAAGCATTTGCTTGCATTTGTCTCCCTCCCACTTTACCAAAACCACTAAAATGTGCACTAAAGCAAAGCACTTTTGTTCTTGAGAGACATGCACTATATGTGTGTTTTAGACAGACTCCAATTTGTTTGAAATTGAAAACAAATGCACTTAAGCATGTTACCTCAGGCTTTGTGAATATTGACTCCGATCATCTCAGCAATTAGGGTTCTGTAAATGGACTTAAATGGCAAGTAATGATGACACGAGTGGTGTGTGTTAAGCAGCCCATCTCTCCTGATAAGGCATCTGGCCACCACTCCTCTGCTCCCAGCTGTTTTATTGGGGGAGTATTTATTAGCAGAGAACCTGGACAGCTTGGTTTTAGTCCAGCTGGGGTTGTCTTGGACACATGTGGGAGCAGTTTACTGTAAGTGATAAAGAACCAGACTACGCAGATGTTTTGTGTGTGTGTGTGTGTGTGTGTGTGTGTGTGTGTCTGACAAATCTCTCCACTGTCTAAATCCTGACACCATTCATTTTGATGGAAATCACCTAAATTTGTGTGCTGGTCAGTATGTGATCTTTCCCCTCTCTTTCTTACAGACCCAGTTTGATATTGCAGTGGCCAGCGAGATCATGGCTATCCTTGCTCTGACAGATGGATTGGCTGACATGCGGGCCAGACTGGGGCGTATGGTTGTGGGCAGCAGCAGAAACAACCAGCTGATCACTGCAGATGACTTGGTGTGTGTGTGAGAGAGAGCACTTGAGCAAAGCTGTATGTAGAGTCATTGTTAATTGCCAGATCTCTCTTTCTTTCTCTCTCTCTCTCTCTCTCTATCTATATATATATATATATATATATATATAAATATAAAAAATGATCAGGTAATTAAAAGTGCATATATATGACATGTTAATTACCTCAATAATTTTATGAAAAAAAACTGGTAATTAACATGCATTTATTTGATCAAAATTAAATGCATGATAATGGTTTTCTATTTCAATATACCTTAAAATATAATTTATTTCTGTGATACAAAGCTGAATTTTCATCAGTCATTACTCCAGTCTTCAGTGTCACATGATCCTTCTGAAATAATTCTAATATGCTGATTTGTACTCCGTTATCAATGTTGGAAACAGTTGTGCTGCTTAATATTTTTTTGGAACCTGTGATATTTTTTCTAGGATTCATTGATGAATCCTGGAAACCCCCCCACCCTAAATTTATTTAGTCATTGATCGTAAATCGTGAGCCCAACCATAGAGACCTTTGGCAACTGCTATATATTTTGACATTTCTTTGCTCTTTGGTTCTCTCAGGGTGTAACCGGGGCTTTGGCAGTCCTCATGAAAGATGCTATCAAACCTACCCTGATGCAGACACTGGAGGTGAGACCTCTTCCCTGTTCCTGTACCCCAAACTCTCAGTATCTTTTACACAGTCGCTCGCTTGTGTGCTATTTTTCTTATTCTGTCTCCCTCACACAAGCATACACAACGGTCCTATCTTGATGGAAACTCCCTAACTTGATACTCTCAGCGTTGGTGAAGTGATAGGATATTAGAGGCATGACACAGAAAACACACACTCCTACAGTAACACATGCACATCTGGTTTTAGTTTTGGCTCAGTGGGAGTGTGTCTCTGTCTTTGACTATCAAACCCTGAACACCATGAGAAAACTGGAAATGAGAAATAGACAGTGGTGAAAAGCCTGATTGTTGGAATGCCTTTCATCTTTATGGCTGTTAAACATGCTAATGACTGGTGATTGATGTTTGGTGTGTACGGGCGTATGTTTTTGCGTGTCAGATGCATAGAAGTTGCATGTTTGTAGAGACAGCCACAGATTTGCTTTTGTGAAACCTTTCCTGCCTGGTTTCCTGTTTCTTCTGTGAAGAGGAATCGTATCAGAATGAACCAGGCAGCAAAGGGTTGTGGGAATATTACATAGGGCTATAATGTCCCTGCGGGGAATGGGATGTGTGTGTGAACGAGTGAGAGAGGAAGTGTGTGAATGACTGAACAATAGGATATGCATGTGTTAACAGATGGATCTAACTAATCCCGTTTGATTGAGAGTAGACCCAAGATGTGAGATTTGGAGAAAGTGTAAGGAGAAAATGTGTCTGATGGATTGCTGTTAACTGATTTTGTGTGTCTGTGATGTTAGCTGCAGTTTAGGGACAAAATTATCCATAGTTAAATCTGACAACCTCCCTTTGGGGACATTAAAAAAAAAATTTAAATTTTTTTTCTTCTGAAATGTAAAAAGTATTCCTTTATGGGTAGGGTTAAAAAGTAAAAGGAAATTTATATATAAATATAAATGATTAAATAAAAAATAGTTATTAAAATATTTATTAAGATTGATGTGGTTTTTAATTGGAAAAATGTTCTTGGGAAAGAAAAAATGATCATAAAATCAACTTGACTTGTAATTCTGCACTCATATATATAATATAATTTTAACTAAGTAATTGAACTTTTTTTTTTGGTAAAGTGTTTGTAATTTCACAGTTTTCTCAAAATTAATGTAGAAGCAATTTAAAGACAGAATATTTTAAATATGTTTAACTACATCTTTTTATGAATGAAGGCCAGAACTAATACTGGTACTGATGTTTCTATGATCATATATTTTTTTTCCAGTATAAGTGACAGCTATCAATTTCAGCATTTATTAGGCTTTAGCATTTATTAGGTTCACATAAAACCATTATAATAAATGTCATATTTACCTGTGGCCTTCCAGCTTGTCTAACAGCTAGGAAATATACAGAAATTGAATAAAGTTATCAAACACTTTACAGTCTTCACTGCATAAATTATAAATTAAATAAAGATGAATTCTTATTAAAGCTACAAGTTTCTCTATTACCTTTGTTCTTTGATTTAACACTGACAAACACCACAGCAACTGTTTTATTAGGCTGCTGCGACTTAAATAATGTCTGAATTTGAGAGAACAAATTCATGTTCAGCAGATCTTAACTAATTTAAGAGGCTCTTATGAGGATACTCGACAAAACAGACGTTTTGGCATAATTCTCTGTGTTGTTGGTTCAAGCACAGAAGAGAACTCTATATTGGACGGCATCTTTCTGTGTCACACAGACACGCCATTCACTGACCACCCGTTCCCGTTTGTATTGTGGTGCTTGAATGGCTTAAAACCGTTTGCGTGAATAAGAGCGTGATCATATAATGTAACGCTAGCCATTATGACAGAAAAAAATTGATGCTGCATTAATTGCGTTAAATGTATATAACGTGTTAAGCTGAAAAAATTAATCTCCTGTTAACTTGCTAAATTTGACAGCACTAATATTTATTTTATTTATTTATTTATTTTATTTATATATTTTCAGAAAGGAGGCAGCATTAAATTGATCAAAAGTGACAGTAAAGATATTTAAAGTCTTAAATGTATCAAAAAAATTAAGCAGTATGTGACATACTACATAATCTAAACAAGGTGATCATTTTGCCTATTAAATAAGCATAACCACCCTGTTCCTGCCTGCTGTGCTCTCTTGCTTGGTTTTTCCTGTTTTCTAACTTTCCTGGCTTGGCTTGTCAAATATCTCCTCTTTTCCACACTCACAGGGCAAAGGGCTCCAATCTTTCTCTTTCCAGTTTTTTGATATTGTAGGTTTTTTTTTTTATTATTCTGTGAAATTTTTCCAGAGGATAGTTTACTGGAAAACCATACACTCTCTTTCCATTCACAGTCACACAAAGACCATCACTCGTTCTTTCACTTTGACTTGTTGACAAGCTGCCAGTGATGTGCACTTTGCGGGCAAACCCGTTGCAGTAAATTGGTTTGCAGATGGAAGTTACTGGTTGACTTTATCAGTACTGATTGATTTGGTCCAAAATGTTTTTAAACCTGTGAATCATATGGATAATGAGAATCGGTTATGTTGTCAAAATCGACCTACGGTAGATGTTTGTCACATTTCATCACTTTTATATGAGGGTTCAGTAGGTGCAATTCTTAAATGTACTGTAGATGCACACAACATGCTATTCTTTTGTTCAAAAATAACTTGAAATAAAACTGTGATGGTAGAAAATGCAACTCTTACAATTCTGACTAAAATGTTTTGTGGCCTGTTGTTTCTGAAAATTCCTTTTCAATAATAATATAATAAATCATGAAACTGTTGAACAAATTTGTTGAAGCGAACAATCAGTTTGATTAAATTTTTCGACTTGAGGCTCTGGCAGGCTTGTTTTAATAGTGCTAAGGTCTTGTTGCAAAATGAACTTCGTTCACTTACCTCACTTGACTCGTCTTTTGGCTAATGTAGAATATTTTGTGTGTGATGTTTATATCAGCACCTGCCGAAGCAATGGAAGTAGGATGCTGTGATGCAGTGATAAGTTTATGTAACTAAAGGAAGGTTGTCTCTCCATTGATGGAGATGTTTTTTTTTTTTTTTCAACCTTCCATCCTTTTCCTGAATTTAAATGACTTCACCATCACTCTATTCTTTGTTTTGCATGTACTCCCTTTCCATCTTCCTGCATTCTCTCTTTCCTGTCCCTGTCAGTGTATGTGGTGTCGCTTTCCAGTGTTTGGGAAGTTACGGAGGACCTCAGGGTCATCAGTTCAAACCCCACATTTTCACTGAGCGTTAAATGCTTTCTGATGATGATAATGATGATGAAACAGACTTTCAAAATGTTTAAAGTTCACTCAACCAAATACGTTTATGCAAAAAACTCAGATGTGGAGATAGACCACTTAAACCCTACAGCTTTTATTGTCAGTCACCTGCACTTAACTGACAAGTTGTACAGTAATTTTCAGGTAATCTTGTGGCGCAGTGTCAGTCATGAACTCTTCACGTGCTAATGTGTGATATTTTGAAATGCAGGTCTGGCTTGGTTTGCACTGATTTTGTTTGTCTTTTTCATGTCAGGGCACTCCAGTGTTTGTGCATGCTGGACCTTTTGCTAACATCGCCCATGGAAACTCCTCTGTCTTGGCAGACAAGCTGGCTCTTAAACTAGTTGGAGAAGAGGGCTATGTTGGTGGGTACACACACAAACAAACACATTCAGTCGCACACCACTGCGTCTGCTTTTTATAGTCGCATGCTTTCATTGACCAGAGACAAAGGCTGTGCTGGGGGTACGTTAAAACAACAATAGAGTTGTTTTCTGGTTCAAACCAGACTACTGCTCGTGAATGGTTACACATGCTCATTGGCCTCTATAGCTTGAATAAAATCACAAAGAACTGGTGTTGTGCAAAATTTGATAACCCTACAGAATCATAGCTTCCTTATCAACCAACAATTGATATAAATACATAAACAATTAAAGGGGTCATGAATTGAGAAATCAAATTTTCCTTGAGCTTTTGACATATAACTACATCATACTACAAGAATTTCTTGTCAGTTTCAGAACTGAAAACTTCCTTGTTGGTCCAAAAACAGCTTTTATTGAAACCAAGCCCAGATTGTGACTCATTTTGGAATGTGCCTCTTTATTACATCATCGAGAGGTGAAAGACTGCCTCTGCAGAAGATCAGCGCCTACTTCTACATTGTTACCACTGTAGCCCCGCCCACTGATTCTAGCACGACAAGTAATGGTAGATAAATCACAGACGTGACGCTAACACTGGATCGAGCAACTAAGCGATAAACTTGCCTTTTGAGAGTGCAATATGTTGTGCACTGCCAGGTTGTGGAAAAACACAGAAGCTACATTGGATTTGCAGAGAGCCTGAAATTCCTGTGAAACTGTGATTTAAATTGTATATAGAAAGCGATCAAAGAAAGCTCCCTTTACATTTGCTGGAACTGTCAATCAAACAGCGTGAGTGTTCTGGACTCTCACCAAAACTCCCATTAGAATCAACGAATCTTACATCGTGTTAGCACTGTTAGTTATGATGACAGCATTCGTTAGTGTGCAGAAATGGAGTTACAATGACGAAATCACTGCATTTCATGATTAGTAAACTTTGTAATGGTAAAAAGCTAAAAGTTTTCGTGAGAATTCCACATGTAATACTTTGCTATTTCCATATGCAAAGATGTTAGCCAATCATAGCAGTGGGCGTTTACACTGAAGTCTCATAGCAGACATGCCCATTAAAACGAGTGTTCAAATCAGAGGACTAAAATCAATTTTTTTATTTATTTATTTTTTATACAGGAATCTTTGATTTTAATAGAAAGTTCAAAAGAAATGCATTAATTAGAAATGTCTTTACTGTCGCTTTTGGTCGATTTAATGCGCCGTTGCTGAAATAAAAGTTTAAATTCCCTCAAAAATAGTCTTAACCCAAACTTTTGAATGGTAGTGTATAAGTTTGACTTACACGTGTAGCAACTTGCATTAGGGTGTTTTTTTTTTTTTTTTTTTTTTTTTTTTTTTTTTTTTACTTGAAGGCTAATCAGTTAATGTCATGCTAAGTGATATGTCTAAGTGGATAATTGGCTCGTGGCATGTCTGGCTGTTATGGTAAACTGTGGGGGGATAAAAACAGATGTTTATCTTAACAATTTTTAGCTTTGGTTATATAACAATTTAAAATGTGTTAATTGACCGTCTTTACGTTATGATGATGATAATTAATAATTTATATAGTAATTAATAAAAAAATCTCTAAAAGTATATAGAATTTGGCACAACACTGGTTCCTTTATCTTAAAACACCAGAAGAATGTTTCTTTTGTTTTTTGTTTTTTAAAGCTGAATCCAACTAATTCTCTGTCGGCACACCTGAATATACATGCCTGAAACACACATAAACACACACACACTTACATTTTATCTTGCCATCTCTCCTTCACTTTATCACTTCCTCTCTCCATTTCTCTCTTACTCCTTTGCTCTTCTCTCTCCTTTTTATTCTCTATCCCTCCCGTCCCTGCTCAACGACATGCCCCAGACACTAAAAGAATGCTGGGAATGGCGGAGGCCCTGTGGTCCAAGCTAAGAGCAGTGTAAGCTTCACCCCTTCATTTAAGGACAAGCTGAAGTGTGTGAGCCCAATGAAAACACTGCCTACCAAACTGGCCAAGAGCTGTGTTGAGTTACAGCCTCTGGAATTTGAGATGCTTTTTCTGCCAGCCTGCAAATGGTAAATTCTTTTGAAAGGGACCATTAGGGCTGCACAATTAATTGAAATGCAGAAACCGAAATTGTGAATATGGCTTAGTGTAATTACCAAATTGCAAAACCTTAAAGGGTTAGTTCACGCAAAAATAAAAAAATTTTCACCCTCATTCTACATCAGTAAGACCTTCGTTCATCTTCGGAACACAAATGAAGATATTTTTGATGAAATCCGATGGCTCAGTGAGGCCTCTATTGCCAGCAAGACAATTAACACTTTCAAATGCCCAGAAAGCTACTAAAAACATATTTAAAACAGTTGATGCGAGTACAGTAGTTCAACCTTAATATCATAAAATGATGAGAATACTTTTTGTGCACCAAAAAAACAAAATAACGACTTTTCAACAATATCTTGTGATGGCCGATTTCAAAACACTGCTTTTGTTTCAAATCATTGGTTCGGATTGTGCATCAAACTGCCAAAGTCTCATGAAATATTGAAATTTTGATTCACTTGTGATGTAACGAAGCCTCGTTTACTGAAATCACGTGACTCTGGCGCTCCGAACCACTGATTCGTAACAAAAGATTCGTAAAGTTTTGAAATCGGCCATCACAAGATATTGTTGAGTCGTTATTTTGTAAGTTTTCTCGTTGCTTTATGATATTAAGGTTGAACTACTGTAATCGCATGAACTGTATTAAATATGTTTTTAGGAGCTTTCTCGGCATTGAAAGTGTTAATTGTCTTGCTGGCAATGGAGGCCTCACTGAGCCATCAGATTTCATCAAAAATATCTTAATTTGTGTTCTGAAGATGGACGAAGGTCTTACTGGTGTAGAATGAGCGTGAGTAATAAATGACATAATTTTCACTTTTGGGTGAACTAACCCTTTAATTAAATAAATAGATGTGCTGTGTGTTTCAGAATGAACACCGTGCTGAAGCACCGTGTTCTTGCATGCATGTAGTGTTTTCAGCATCTCAGAGCGGCTCTGTTCACATTACATGTTGCTTCACATGAGCTCTCTCTGCATCTGCTCTGTTTGGGTCACTTATAAGAATTAAATCTTCAAAATTTTGATTTTGACTCCCTAAATCATGCAGCCCTAGTTGTTTTATAGACCCCTCACCCCAACTCCCGGAGGACAGTATTAAAAAAAAAAATTAATAGTTTGATTTACTGTATTACTATTCTTGCAAAAGACGAGGAACTAGGACCTCTCTCTTGTTCTTGCATTCAAAGAAGTCCATATAGACTTGGAGCGTCAGCTTCAACAAACAGCAGGAATGCTGGGAGTTTGTTGACTTTTGCAAAATGTTAGTGAAGGAGGGGGACGTGTGTATGCGTTACCTGAAGCCAAGGTATGTGTGGTATGTAGTGTTTTTGGTGTGGGTGAGAGGGAGAACGTTGCCTATCAGCTGATTATACACAACAGATCCGCTTCACAGGAAATTCACTGCAGTACTCAGGAATATCAGAATGGCATGGTAGTAACCTTTAGTCTACCCAAACTTAACTGATTACGCTCAGGCCTCAGACTGATAGATGTGCTGATAATTCGAATTCTCTGAAAGTTCCTGAAGGGGGGATAACATACTCCCCACCTCAAATTCTCTCTCAGACCAGAGACGGCTGTAAATCTGTGCTTGACTGGTGTGTGCATGACACAAGGCCTGTACACTCGTTTATAGGGAGTTTTATATAGGAGGTGGTTTACTTTCTTACAGCACCTGGTCTTCCCAAGGTCATGAGTACGGCCTCCAGATTCAGATTTTTTTTTCCTTTCCAAACGCATGCATAAGCAAAATTACTACAACAGCAGGCTCATGTTGTGTTTTCATATTGACTTTTTTTTCTGTGACTCTATAAACAAATAATTTCTAACTTAAAGGGTTAGTTTACCCAAAAATTATCACATGATTTACTCACTAAAGCCATCCTAGGTGTACATGACTATCTTCTTTCAGACAAACACAATCAGAGATATATTTTAAAAAAATAAATAAATAACTAGCTTGATGCTAGATGACTGTACGCATCAATTTGCGGCGGACGTGTAATCTCTGACACAACACATGATGTAATGACGAATGCTGAAGAGCAGAGGTTAGAGCAGAGCAAAACACCGGTCACGATTTGTAAGTGATACACAGCTCTATTAGTTTAAATCACGAGAGCCATCTAAGCTTGCGCTACTCCTATACCCTACATCATACGTCGCGTCACGGGTTACACTTGTGGCGCAGTATGTGTACGGAAGTTAGTTATTTTGTATTTATAGTTTTAAATATGGATATTTTTGTTACAAAAACTCATTGCTTCACTTCAGAAGGCCTTTATTAACGGCCTTTATTAACAGCCCAAAGATGGCTTTACACACACACACACACACACACACACACACACACACACACGCAGAGCCTCAGAAAATATGCCAGACCTCTCTGGTGGAAATAACAACATTACCCTTCCCATTCCCTCCTGCTCCAAAGGCCTGGGAAGTAGCACAGGAAGCTTGCAGGGTTCTGGGAAAAATGGATGCGTGGAAATACTCCACACATGCTTTTACTGTTCATGGCACATGCACACGTTAATATTGACCTGTTCAAACACAAACAGTAGATGTCTCTCACACATAAAACAAACAAAAGTAGGATGCTGGGAGAAGGAAATTACAGTGGAGCTGAAAACATCTTATCAAAACTGTTTGTGATGCTCATGTTTTGAACACCACTGTCAGCACTTCAGTGAAATGTTTCATTGATCACTCATGAGGGCAGTAACACATGTGAGCACTTACATGCACACACTTAAAATGGTTGTAATTAAACCCCTATTATAAATGAATGGCAATAACTCTTTCTTGAATGTGGGGACAATTATATTACATAATTGTAGGTTGCTTTCATGTGTACATTTGAGAAAGCGTGTGTAAGTGATGTGCTCGTATTCCACATCAATAACTTATTATTACTGCACAGAATTGGATGTTTAGTTACATCAGTATCTAGCACAATAGAGCAGTTTTTAGCTGTTAGGTTTTTAGGTCAGTTCACAGTCTTATTTATAAAAGCTCTCAACGTTGTTTAATTTCCTGCTCCTTCTCTGCTCAGTGACGGAAGCTGGCTTTGGTGCTGACATTGGCATGGAGAAGTTCTTCAACATTAAGTGTCGGACGTCTGGGCTGAGGCCTGATGTTGTGGTGCTGGTAGCCACTGTTCGGGCTTTGAAGATGCATGGAGGTGGACCAAATGTAAGTGTGTGTGTGTGTGTGTGCATATTCACATGTCCCTTTATGTGCTTGACTGCGTTGAAAATACATTTGATATATTTACAATTTTTATGTGCGTATTGTATATTTTTAAAGGTTACAGCTGGTGTACCACTGCCTAAAGAATATATTGATGAGGTAAGCAATACTTTAAATTACCATATTCGTAGATCTAGTAGTTTTGTGGTTTAATTTTAGTTGGAGCAAGGTGTTTTTGACCCCCACCACCACCACCACACACACATTTTTTTTTTTTAACACCGCTTATGTGCTATCGTACTCCAACAATAAGTGGCGATGTTGCTCCCCAAAGGCAGGATGAAAATAAAGAGGGTTGGAAGGAGGAAGGGGAGTAAATGAATGAGTGTTTGCCCCACCTCATTTGAGCAAAGGCCCAGACCACATCTCCTCCACCCTCTCCACCTCCCCTCTTCCTCCCTAATGTGGTTTGTGTTATTCAGTTAACAGGGTAAATACATTCTGTGTTGTTGAAGCTAGAGACACAGAGGCGTAATGGTAGTTGTAGTCCAAGAAATACCGTACCTGCTTTTCATCAGTCTCTCTAAAGAAACCCAGCTGAGAAAATAACTCAAGTGCTTAAGCTAATTGTGTGGTTCTGTAATGAGAAACAGAAAGCAACAAAGCATGTCTCCTGAGCTTTGCATTGCTATTCTCCGAGACTGGTTTTGCTCCATGAGCGACAATTAAATTGGGGAAAAAAAGGGCCGGAAGTTTCCTCTGAAAATCTAAGCTGGTTGGATGACGTTCTCTAAGACAGACCAACCCATCCTTTCATGACGATCCTGATGAACCATTTAAATCCAACTAAGATTTTGGTGCTTTTGTCTAGTTTATTTCTCTAAAATGCACTTCTTTTTATGAATTAAATTAAATTCATTGTCCACGCTTACTTTTTTCAACAGAATTTGCAGCTGGTTGCAGATGGCTGCAGTAACCTAAAGAAGCAGATTCAGATCGCTCGTCTCTTTGGAGTCCCTGTGGTTGTTGCGCTGAACATCTTCAAGTAAGGATTAGTCCATCTACAAAAACTCATAATCCAGCGTGCATATTCTTCCTAAAAACAGTTATTGTTGATGCGAACCAGTACACCAATAGTTAAACAAAGTGCTCTTGACCAAAAACAGCCACAGACTAATTGAGCCTTTTTGCACTCCTCCCCCACATTTTTTGATTAATATTTAGCCAAAATGTTGTTTGCCTTGTGCCATTTTGATTTGCTCAATTGATTTGCTTTTCATTTTCACTTTCTTTGAAGGACTGACACTCAAGCAGAGATCGACTTGGTGTGTCGCACCGCAGAGGCTTCTGGGGCCTCAGCTGCTGTTCCGTGTCATCATTGGTCCAGAGGTGGCCGGGGCTCTGTGGAGCTGGCACATGCTGTGAAGGACGTTGCATCTCAGGAGAGCAATTTTAAATTCCTGTACAATCTGCAGGTGGGCCCAGATGTAATTATTTGTATAAAAAAAATATTTGTACATTAGTATAGCAAATATTGAGTTCAGTTAAAACCGAATGCCCTCAAAGACAGAGCAAATTGATTCTGATGGGTGGTTTAAATATGATTGTATCTAAAGAAGTGTCTTTTATGATTCGCGGGTTGTTGCTCCTTGTGTTTATAAATCAGGTTGAAGTGGGAGGCTGTAAAGCCATCAGCTGGTTTGAGTTAACCTTTGTAAGTTTAGAGGTTGTGACTTTGATTACCATGCCTTTCATAGCATCACTTAATCTCTGCTCTTGGCACTGGCTGGCCTCTATTATCCTATTAGAGGTCTGGGCACTTGCTATCCCAATCATCTACACAGAAAACTGACTGGGGGGCTATACGTTTTAGAGTTAATAAAAATAAAAAGTTTTTGAGTTTGAAATTTTTTTCAGCTCTCTTTTCTTCCCGCTATTTTTTTTATTCTCCTAAGTAATTATTGTGGTCTGTTTTTGTCCTCCTTTTTAACAGGATCCTATTGTAGAGAAAATTCGGACGATTGCACAGAAGGTTTATGGTGCTGATGACATTGAGCTTTCACCTGACGCTCAAGCTAAGATAGACGACTACAATCAACAGGTGAGGAGGGTTGTAGTGTTTTTTTAGGCCTGTTTGTTTTTGTTTTTTTTTAGATCTTATAGGTTCCATAAATATTTTCAACCTTGTAATATTGAATATTTATCCTTTTATTATTTTTAGTTAGACATATCAATATAACAGTACATAGTTTATAAACTACAATATTTATCAATTTTTTTATACAAACAGATAGATTTGAATTTATTCATTGATACTGATAGCTGATTCATGGAAATTTTAACGGATGTCAAGCCCAGAGCTGATGATGTGCATGTCTTATGTGAATATTAATTGTGTAAATCTCACAGGGTTTTAGTGCTCTTCCTATCTGCATGGCCAAGACCCACCTGTCTCTCTCTCACATGCCTGAGAAAAAAGGTGTTCCTACCGGTTTTATCCTGCCCATCAGAGACATCCGTGCCAGCATTGGAGCAGGGTTTATCTACCCTTTAGTTGGAACAGTAAGTGATTATCCCTGAAATCTGATGGACACTTATTCATTCATGTCTCCTTCATGTCTACACTTTCCTTCCAAATATATTTGATGGCGTCAAATTTTTTGATGCCATCCACTCTACCTCTTCATATTATGTTCTTTTATTACTTTCTTTTCTGGTAAGTGGATGTTTCGGTTACTAATAGGATCCAGGATTACCGTTGAACCTATGATCTATGACCTCGTTGGGACTTTTAAAAACAGCACTCAGGCCAAATTCCTTTGCCTTTATGTTTTTGCTCTCTAAAAAACAATATTGCTTGGCCTTAGGCAGATATATCTCTGTCTGAATTCCTGACAATGTTTGGCCAAGACAGTTTTCATTAATGAGAAGTCTATTGGATTCTCACTTATGATTCATGATGAAACCTGTGAGACAGGCTTATAATAACAACCCTTAGAGCATGTGAGGTTTTTCTGAGTGAGAGGGGGTCAACTTTTAAATGACCCATGCTTGTCTTTATCTGTGCGCATGTTTGTGGTTTTTATTAAGATACTCCATCCTTGGATTTTTTTTCAATGTTTTCTCTATACTAAACCCAGCTGGTTCACCTCAGGAACCACCATTCCAATCACATGTCCAACTCAGGGGATATATGAGGACTCTTCATTCTCCTTTTCTTTTTTTTTTTGTTTAAATCAGAGTTATAAATTAAACTTTTATATACATGCCTTAAGATTGATTTAAAAAAAAAAAATAAGATCTGTTGGTTTGACTGTTAAAAAAAATAGGTTAGAAGTTTGATTATTTTGATTTGATGATATCATGTGGTGATATCAATACATTGTTTGAGCATCCTGACCAGCTGAATTTTGCATCACACTAATTGCGTCAGTTGAAGGTGGGGTTACACATTTTGGCCAACCAGTGGTAGATATGAGGAGTTTGAACGGTCATTATTTTTGCGATTCAATATGGTGACACTGCTTAATTTTACTTGATTCTAAGATAAATAACAATGTTTGTCCACTGATGCTCCATGCTTTATTAATTGGATCTTACCCTCCTTCTTGCTAAAGTTTCCTTTTAATAGTGTCCCAGTTTGATTGAGCCAGCATTTTTGTATCTTTTTGTTGTTGTGTTTTGTGAGCTGAGTGAGGCTTAGGGAAGGAAGCTTATTTCCGGGTTGAGAGTGAGGTCCTGGCTACGATCTGGGGTCAGGGACAGGGTGAGGTGTCCGCAGTGTGGCGTGCTGGGAGATGGGTGACTGTGACTCAGCCCCTCCGGTCTGACCGCCACTTTGTCCTCTTTCATCTCCATGGGCCTGCTGCGGGACGCACGGCCAGCACTCATGACCTCCCACCTTCAACCCCTCTCAGAATGTGCTGCCAATGCTTTGAACTTCAGTGTAATCTCATCATCATCTCTCTGCTGTTCCTTTTATTAATCTTTCTTATTTCTTTCCTCAAATCTACCCTGTTTAGTTCTTTTGCTAGCTTGCTTATAATACAGTCAGATATAAGTCAGTGCTTAAACAAACTGAAAGACGTTTAACATTTCATTAAACGGTCATAAAATAAAATATCCTTGATATTTACACACATAAGATGTTACTCTACAATAAAATGATACTGTAAGGTTCATACCTCAAAGCAAACTCCTGAGTTTAACATAGGAATTTTATTTTTCCACCCTTATGAAATGCCAGGATATGTCTGAAGTTTATTTTCAACATTTGAGTCTCATTTCACAATTGAGACTTTACTTAAAGGGTTAGTTCACCTCGAAGTGAAAATTCTGTCATTAATTACTCGCCCTCATTTAGTTCCAAACTCTTAAGACTTTCGTTCATCTTCGGAAGACAAATAAAGATCTTTCAATGAAATCTGAGAGATATATGTCCGTCCATTGACCGCCTTTGTAACAACCACTTTGACGCTTCAAAAAGTTGATAAAGAAATCGTAAAACTAATCTATATGAATCGAGTTGTTCAGTCCAAATTTTCTGAAGAGACTTGGTCGCTTTTTAGGATGAACAGATTTAATTTAGGCTTTTACTCACATGTAAACATTGATCAGGGGACATAAACGGAAGCTCAACCTAACCTGAATACACAAATGAACAAACCTCCTCCGGAAGCTCAGACGGCTCAGGTTTGAGTTTCCGGAGGAGGTTTGTTCTTGTGTTCTTTGTTCTTGTGGTCGTTCATTTTAGGTCAAGCTACCCTGATGTATGGAAAAGAGCAGCTTAGACATTGTGCTAAATATTTAATTTACCACCAACTCCAAGAAAGTTAAAATGGAGTTTATTATTATTATTGTTATTGTTGTTATTAATAATATTATTAATAATACAAATAATAATAATATTTATACAGCCATGGTCTCATTGTTAATGCGTAGGTATTAATGCATAACTTTCAAAGAAACAAAATGTACAGTTTTGTACGTTTGAATAGGTGCTGAGATGTATGGACGTATTAACAGTATTTAAACATAGCATTATGTTTTTACTGCAAAAAACTTCACTTAAAATATTTATGAATTTATATGTATAAGTTCCCTTTTATCCTTTTATAGATAAATGTAAGATCCCTAATTCCCACCCCGAACCTAAACATGCCCATTATGAATATGAATATGAATAGAATAAATCATAATGGACAAATGTGTAGGAAAATGACAATTTTTTTAGCAACAATATAGTATTAAAATGATATTTTGAGCCGCTAATCCTATACGTACTTCTAAATCTACCCACAACAATTTCTTAAAATTACATACTGTTATAAATGAAAGGATAACTGACAAACAAGCGTAATAATAATAAATTATTTGTTGCGGAAATGTCAAACGTGGTACCAAAAGTAGTTCAAATGATGATGAGATGCAGTCACAGTCCTCTCTGGTGGTATTCATTTCTTCCTTCATTCACATAGCTAAATTTTCAACAATCATTAGTCTTCAATGTCACACATACTTTTAGCCCTACTTACAATGATATTATATAAATATTATGTGTTTTTACGAACACATGTTACCTGTCTTTCAGTCATAGCTAAGTTGCAACTTACATTTTAAATGGCATGTAATCATTATACAGAAAAGCCATATCTATTCCAATCATTTCTGTTCATTAATGTGTGGCTCAGGCTACAAACAGGTGTGTGTTAGTCTGCTGTTACTTTCAATGCTGGACCCTGAGGGATAAAGCAGGCATGGGGCTTACAGGAGGAAGTAACTGATGTCATGCACCAGATATGTGAGGGAGGGGTCAGCCAGAGAACAATGGGACTCAACGGATCGTAGCTTCCATTCAGCTCAGGAAATTTATTGCCCAAAACCGTGTCTGTAAGCTGCACAATGAATTCCTGATGATACTGTTGGAAGGCTTATGGTGTTTTGGCAACATGACCAACACGCTGACATGAACGCATCAATGGCAGAATAGTGCAATGAGCATGTTCAGTAGAAACTATTAACAGACAAAGTGTACTCCAAAGTGCAGATTTATATCTTAATCATATAAGTAATTTTTTTGGCACAGAAGACATCTCAACACCACACAGCCATGAGGTTGACTTTGTTAGTGAATTTGCTGAGACAGTGTTGCTTTGGTTTAGTGTTTTTTCCACAATTACTTTTTAGGTGTCAAGCACCATATGTTAAGTCTTCTTCTGAAGTTTCTTTAGTCTTCTTATGAAATTCTTCTGAAGGAAAGTTGTGAAATTTGTCTCTGAGATAAAGAACAATGGTTTGGCATATTCCAATGAAACTACTTATGTAATTAACATCCTGTGCCCTAACGGTAATTGAGCACATTGGGGTAAAGTACTGTTTAATGGTAAGAACTAACAATTGAAAAATTGCTTAAGTTATGAACATATTTTTTTTTCTTTTGGTAATATGAAGTCTTTGGGTAATATGGAGTCAAAAGTTGATTTATCCAATTAGTTGAGCCACATGATGAAATCATGCACAAAGTGGCCTTTGTCAGTTTGCCAAGTTGTTTTTCCCTTATTTTTTAGTGACTGGGACATATGTGAGACACGTGAAAAAGAAAGGAATCTTCTTAACTAAAATATCATTAAAAAAAAGACCAAGACAGAAAGAGACAGAAAACAGTACATCATTTATCCAGCAATTTCACCTTGCACAGAGAATGAAAACTGTGAACCTCTCAGATATAAGGTCCTGCTACACTCAATTCCAAACAGTTATGGACGCTATGAATCTGAAATACTTCAGCTTCGATTCCTCATGACTGATTAACTTTTGTTCTGTGGTCATGTGCACTTCAAAGGATGACATTATCCACCTCAACCTTTTGAGATTTCCTTTTCCCATCTTTTCTTAGAACAAAACCTCATCACAGCAAGCTGAGCTTTTAATTATTTAAAAAGTTGATTTATCCAGTTAGTTGAGCCACATGATGATATCATGCCAAGTTGTTTTTCCTTTATGAAAGAAAAAGATCTAATGTAAGATAAAAAACTGAAGATTTAGATCTGATATCAGTTAATTTGAATTAGTCAATTGGTTCAACATCTTTCTTCAAGGAAATAAATTTATTTTAATAAACCATTAAACAGCTCTTGTGTTGTCATGCATAAGATAAAAATTTATTGGGATTTTCATAGTGTTCGTTCACCCCAAAATGAAAATTCTGTCATTAATTACTCACCCTCATGTCGTTCATCTTCGGAACACAAATTAAAATATTTTTGATGAAATCCGAGAGGTATATGACTTGTCCATAGATGGCAATATAATCGCCACTTTCAAGGTCCAGAAAGGTAGCAAAGACATTGTTAAAACAGGCTTTAACATTCTCGTACTTCATAATATTAAGGTTGAACCACCGCAGTTTCAACTATGTCCTTAGTACCTTCCTGGACCTTAAAAGTGTTGATTTATTTTGCTGTCTATGAACGAGTCATATACCTCTCTGATTTCATCAAAAAATATCGGAAGGTCTTACGGGTTTGGAACGACACGAGGGTGAGTAATTAATGACAGAGATTTCATTTTTGGGTGAAATAACCTTTTAAATAATTAAAAGCTCTGAGGTTTTGTTCTAAGAAAAGTTGGGAAAAGGACATCTCAATAAAAGGTTGAGGTGGATAATGTCATCCTCTGAAGTGCACATGACCACAGAAAACAAAGGTTAATCAGTCATGAGGAATCAAAGCTGAAGTATTTCAGATTCATAGCGTCCATGACCGTTTGGAATTGAGTGTAGCAGGACCTTATATCTGAGAAGTTTACGGTTTTCATTCTCTGTGCAAGGTGAAATTGCTGAATAAATGATGTACTGTTTTCTGTCTCTTTCTCTCTTGGTCTGTTTTTTAATGATAATTTAGTTAAGATAATTCCTCTCTTTTGCACGTGTCTCACATGTGTGCCAGTCACTTGATTTTAATCTGTGGTATATTAAAAGATGTTGTTTATTTGTTTTTATATAATCAATTGATTTGACCACTGGCTTCTGATTTTGTTGTTTGGGGCATAAAATGATGACCTTAAGTTTTACTTTTAATATTGCATCCTGAGTCTGCTTTTTGAAAGTAACACAAAAAGCATAGGGAAACATTGTGAATATTGATTACACATTGACCTGTCAGTATTTGCAAAAATCTTTTTTAATGTTGTAAAACATTGATTTGATCGAGCATCTTTACGTTTTCAAGATCAACACTTGAAAACGTGTTCAACTAATTCTTTAAACACTTTCAAGATCAAGCATCTTTGAAATCGAGGGTTCTAAGAAACAAAATTGTCTCTTTAAAAACTTCATTCATTAAATGATTTCAAGGTCTGGTTTGACCGTCTCCAGCATTAGATTTAGATTTAGTTTAGATATGTCTGCTAGTGACATCATTTGGCGGTAACAAGATTTGCCTAGAATAGGTGTTTAGTAAAGTGGTTTGGTTAAACATGCTTTACCTTCTTTGAAATAACCTCCTCTTTGAGACTAAATTAGGGCTGTGATGCTGGCAATTTTTTTTACCACAATGGTGGTGAAGGACTGACCACCAGTGGTATTGTGAACATTCGGAAGCACAGAAACTTGTCAATGCTACCAACACGACATTTCTTAATAAAATAGCATCTATAGCAGGCTAAAAAGCTACAAAGTTGTGGTAATATTTTTGAATTATTTAAACTTGCAGCTTCACTATTGTTTGAGTGAGGCTGCACAGACTCAGGTAGCCTAATTCACACACAATCTCTCTCGCTCTGTTAACTCATTCAAATAAATGCTATCCTTCCAAACTACTTCATCTCTAAAATAAAGCGTGCAGAATGCTTGATTTAAAGACCCATTGCCAAAATAACACGTTGGGTGTGGTTTCTTGCCTCCACTGCCTTCGTTCCAGTCATATAATGCACACCTGTGGATTTTTCCTTTCAGTATTATTTGGGCAAAGTGCATTAATTTAAACAATACAATGTCTTTGAACATGGAAAACAATATAAATTACACTATTGCAGAGCTAATCCAAGTTTAAAGGATTAGTTCACTTCAGAATTAAAATGCTGATAATTGACTCACCCCCATGTCATCCAAGATGTTTATTTCCTATCTTCATTAGAAAAGAAATTAGGGTTTTTGAGGAAAAATCCCTGAATGTTTTCTCCATATAGTGGACTTCAAAGGGTACCAACGCGTGACCTTTCCAACGTGATTACGTAATGCGTGGTGCGTCACAGTGCTAGTGAAAAGTATATCATTTTTATTTTTTAGAAAAATGATCGATCGTTTCGATAGATAAGGCCCTTATTCCTCATCTGCGATCGTGTAGAGCCCTTTGAAGTTGCACTGAAACTGCAATTTGGAGCCATTGAAGTCCACTATATGGAGAAAAACCCTGGAATGTTTTCTTCAAATAACTTATTTTCTTTTCAAACTAAAGAAAGACATGAACATCTTGGATGGCATGGGGGTCAGTAAATTGTCAGGAAATTTTAATTCTGAAGTGAACCAATCCTTTAATTTCGTTTCCCAACAAAGATAAATGTAGGCTATACCCGTTCTGTGTTTTGCTGGGGGAAACGAGCAGCCCTCTCTCTCATCTTTAACGTAGACATAGTTTTCCTGATATTCCACTGATGAAGGTCGAAAGAGCGATCTTTTCTTTAGAACGAGCAAGACATTTATATTTGATGTTGCATTGCTGGGGAAAGTGAAACTGAATTGCCGGCGTGTGTGATTTGTGCTATAGGCCTACAAATAAACTTGACATTCCTCATCTAAAGGCGATAAAGACTAACTTTTTTAATTAACAAAATCAAACTATGTATCTGTCTTGTTTTTTTATTTATTTTTTTATATATATATATCCCAGATTTGTGGCCTATGAAAATGTTTTTTGTCTTTCAGATGAGCACCATGCCAGGTTTGCCTACTCGGCCCTGTTTCTATGACATTGACATTGATCCTGTGACAGAGGAGATAAAAGGACTCTTTTGAGGACATTTCTTCATTCCCATACATGCTCTTGACCAGTAAGAACACAACTGTCAACCATTTCTTTTAAGTTTTGTGCTTTGCTCATGCCACACACCAAAAATATCAGATTTGATTTAGTGTAAAAAACGTGTAAAAAAAAAAAATCTCTCTTTATCCTCATTTGTTTCTCCTCTCTCCTTTCCTCCATTCTCAGGTGTTCATCACTGTTCGTGTAGGCTTCCATTCATATGCCAGTGATTACAGCTCATCCACTGCATTCTGGAAATGAAACTACTGAGAGTGTCAGATCTACCAACATTCCTTCTCATTTGTTTTGCACAGGGTTTTATAGACCAAATTTAGCTCCTAAATAATCCTTCATGCTTCAGCTTCTTTCATGATTTTTTTTTCATTACTTTTTTTTTTAATTTTTAATTTAATTTTTATTTATTTTGAGTTTTAGGCTTTACATTTCTTCTCTCTGTAAACATTTGTTTACAAAGTGTTTTAGTGTTTACAATTCATGATGCACAAAAGCTTTTTAACTCATTTCATTCAGCTAAACACTGCTTAAATATTTCTGTTTTATATGTTACTAATGGAATATGGTAATTCAAGCAAACTCCTTTTTATATTTTATTCTAATACTGTTAGCATTCTCCATTTGTAGCATTTAATAATTTGTATCAGTTTCAGATGTTTGTTACAGCCCAATATACCATGAATCTAATGTCAGAGGAGCTTTTATTTAGACACTACACAAAAATGAATTGCAGCTGTTGTTAGTGGTTTGACACCTGTTCTCTCTCTTTTTCTTTCTTTCTTTCTTTCTTTCCATGTTATAAATGATTTAAATGTGCAAGTGTTACTTCTATCTACCTGTCTACGCACCTTGTCAGCATGTGAGTACATGCCAGAAAATCTTGTTTTAGACATTCCACCGTTATCTGTTATTCTGAGTCTTAAACTACAGTGTGCTATGTGAGTAAAGAAAAGAATTTCCATTGACTGTTGCAATAGTTGTGTTTGCTTCAAAACCTGTGTTTTTCCAGTGATGATAGATTCTACAGTGAAAAGGGCAGCCAGAGAATAAGTTGAATGCTCAGACAAAAATAAAACCATATTTCATTGTAAATACTTTGAATTGGATTGTAAACAACATAATTCATTATGCCACTTAATCAATGTCAAAGATTTTTTTTTATGTGTGTGAAAGAGCGTGTGAGAGAATGCTTTGGTGATGTGTGCGCATGTATGAGTGAGTTAATGAATCGCTAATCCATATTGTGAAGTCAGACTGTTGATCCACATAGATGAAATTCCTTTAGATTAGATTTCGTAGTCTTTTATTAGGGTGAAGAGCTGTGATGTACTGAACAGTAACAAACGACCGGCCCCCACCCAGTCGTTCGATTCTTGTGCCTCTACAGGACGCTGTCCAATCAGAGACACCCTGTGAGGGCAGCCGTACTCATTCATGCCCCTCTCAATGAGAGGCCTGTTGCTCCTGTCATTGAAGACACCCATAATTAGCTGACCAACTCAGCTTGACATTTACTCAAATACTCACACACACAAAACTTGTAGGCTATTCTCTTCTTTTAATCTCTTGCCCAACAGAGTACAACCCGTGGAGTTGTTCTTGGTACCCAAAATGAATGGTCGGTAGGCCAGTAGTGCTATTGTTCACGTTTCATGTCTTAAAAAAAAGAAATGACTGTTAAAAGAGGAAAGTAATTATTTTATTGTTTTGTATATTTCAGATGAGTGTATAGATTCCGGTTGCTGTCCAATATGGAGCTGTTATTGCTCATTTAATGCATTTCAACCAATGCACTACTGTTAAAAAAGTTTCTGGTTGTTAAGAATTTTTTCTTTTTAGGTTTCGAAAGAAGTCTTTTATGCTGACCAAGGCTGTATTTATTTGATCTAGTAAAATATAGTAAAATGTTAAGAAATATTTAAAATGTTTTCTTTTTTTACTACATTTCAAATACAATTTATTCCTGCGATGGTAAGGGTAAATTTTCAGCAGTCATTGTCTTCAGTGTCACATGATCCTTCAGAAATCATTCTAATATGCTGATTTGGTGCTCAAGAAACTTCTCTGTTGAAAACAGTTGTGCTGGTTAATATTTTTGCCGAAGCTGTTATACATTGTAACAAATGTCACTTGCATCCTTGCTTGAATAAAAGTATAAATCAAAAAAAAACTTGCTGGACCCAAACTTATTAACATACTGTGTATTTTTTGCAGTTATTATACAACATCAGCTTGTTAGCTAATACAAGCAACTATCTGTATTAGCTGTACTGAGTCTTTCACATCAATCCTTTGAGAGGCAGTTAATAAAGTTTCTGCCTATGTCAAGCATCTCAGATTAGTTATTTATTATGTTTCAATTTGGTTAAGTTGTTGTCTGGGTCACAGAGATGATGATTGAATTATATTTGAAGACATGACATTTAGATAAAGCCCTTGGAAAGCACCAACAAATTTGGCTTTTTTTTTTGTCTCAACCAAAGAAATTCCCTTATGTTGTCACACTTTTTACCACTGATACATACTGCAGATGTGACTTACAATTGCAGCCATCTTTCTTATAGTGAATAGAATTTTTAGATCTAGAGTTTTATTTTATGTTTGGTTACAGTTTCTTTTACAACATCAGATTATGTAAATAATTTAACCTCCGGTTGTTCAATGAGGGCTGTCACTGTAGCAAATGTAAGCTATACTGTAAGTGTCTTTATAAAAGCATCAGCCATTTGACAAATTAGTCATTTACTAATAATGCTAATCGCTTTGGTTTTCAGCTTGTTACACATTGGGCCTCATTCTACACAAAGTGATCCTTAAAGGTAACTGAACATAAAAATTGAGTCAGTTGGAACATTTGCGATGGCTTACATTGGGTAAAGTCAGTGATATTTAATTCAGTTACAGTTTACAAACATTATGATAAAGTCTGAACATGTCTTGATCAAATTACTTTTGAGTCCATAATCCACAAAATGTTTGATACACATAACTCTATGTAATAAGAGAATATTGTTTTTAGGATAAAAAATAAAGATTATGAAGGCACTCTCTGATTTGCAATACAGGTCATGGCTTAAGCTTTTCTTTTCAACTATGAATTTTAACTTTGTGTTCAAAACATACCACTTCTCTCACCACCACAAACTACTGCTTCTAAATAGGGGTATTTCTGAAAGTCAAGTATGCCTTCCGCCTATTCTTTAAATGTTTTTTCCCCTCTTCTTTTATAAAAGTGTCAGTTATCCTATAACAATGACCAAACTTTCACCCAGCACATCTACAGGAATGGTCTTTGCGTAACATAAACATATAACCAAATTACCCAACCTGATCCCTCATAAACTGTTTAAGAAAACAATATATTTTAATACAAAGTCTAGTCATTTTAATCTTAACCCTTCACACGGTGTTGTTTACTTCTCTGAACAAAGCTTGAGCAAACTCGGTTGTGATTCGCAAGTGGCCTGTAATTTATGCATTTAAAGATTCTAAACAAAATGCCTTGGAGCACCGCCAAACACGCAATTAAAGCAGAGAGAGAGAGAGAGAATGGCTGGTTTAGATGCATGATATGGACATAAACTACAGTGCCTTCTTAATTCAAAATTTCCTGAGGGACACGTTCCATAGGTCTGTATTTCTGTGGAGGCCCATCCGGCACCCAATGTTGACATTCCCACTGTCTGTGAACAAAACCAGGACAGAAGTATAAGAACTTTAATATTTTATATTATATATTTAAATATTACTGCAACTGCATGCCATTGTAAAATGAATAGTTTTGCGTACTTTTAATTTTACTAAGGGGGTGGGTGTGATAAAAATCTATGAAATTTCATGAGAAATTTAAATGAAATGCCAGTATACTTTTTAATGAGCACTTTTTGTCCTCAAAAAGACTATAACGAACAAAATGTAAGTTGTAACACTAACAGAAGACACTTTATTTAAGCTACTGTGTAAATATTACTCCACCTCCCAATATACCTCATTTCATTTAAGAATTGCCTTCTGATTCGGATAGGCTAATACCAATTCTGTAATTAAACATTCATTAACATGATTACAAATCAAAATATAACGAGACTGAAATGCACTTTCCTACCTCAGAATTGTATTTTGTCCGAAAATATCTACTATTAGACTACCTCAGACGTCTGGTGTTCCACTCCAGGTCTCACTCTGGTTTGATGCTGTAAGGCGTGTCTGGCTGCTCTCCATGTGATACTGATGGGAGGAGGGCTCCTAAAAGTGAACCTAACAGACCCGTTTCAACACTTTCCAAAGCAGACAACCCTCGGGACGGACTGCAGGCACATTTACACGGGCTGTTGGATACCTACTTCCTTTTGAACGCTCATTATTTCACTGAGAGTGGAGAAACAGCGACGTTATTCATCATGGGAGCGACACCATCCGTGCAGCGGGACGCGAAGAGCCCTGAAGATGCGCCAGAGGACATCAGCGCAGAGCTCAGCGACGCTCAGGATGGAGAAAACACAGATGGCAAGGTAACGTTAGGCTTGAAAAGTAACATTATTGCTGTGAGCTGACGTTTTGGACGCGTGTAGGGATAAAAGAGGGGTAAATCGCTGACCAAGCTCACGTAAGTATCCCCGTTCGGGACCCCTTGAGTCAGATGTGTGGCGCAGCTAGTTATTGAGCTTTGCTTTAGCATATATAAACACCTGATACCTCCTGACAGCTCTGACTGCGATGTGCGCTTGTGTGATTCGCCTCAGCAGGTAGTATGTGTGAAAACGTTGAGGCGTGTTTGCTTATGCATGTTCTTTGAGCTTTATTTTAAGTTTAATGAGTAGGTTATTACACCGGTTATTACAGCAGTGGTGCTACATTCTTCTTCTTCTTCTTCCTGAGACGACAATATCAGATGTCGTCAGGTAAAAAAGGAGATATAAATCTTGTTCACAATTTCCCATGATGAAGGTGCATGTTCTCAATATTGTATGACAGTCAGTCTCTGGCTCTTTGGTGGTTGAATAAGTTGTTTGCTTGTCATTATATTAGATTTATCATTCAAGCAACTTTGCCTTAATGTATCATTCGAAAGCAGTAGTGCTGTCATGATAACAGGTCAATCGCAGTCATGCTGATATTTATCACCACAGATAAGTGCGATGATACTTATACACAGGAGTTCTATACACAGGAAATTTAAAGAGCATATAGAGTAAAAATTTGGCTAGTTAGCTCACAGGATATTTTAAAATATATTTGTTGGGTTTTTGGAATGGAATGGAACAGGTTCTAAGTAGAGCAACAGCAATTTCCCATTCTTTCTGGAGGTATTCTGTTTAAGGTCCACTCCGGGTTTTCCATTTCCTGCATGCTGATGAGAGAAACCCACCTCAGAGTGATTCTGGAGCAAGAAAAATCATTGCACTCTAATAAAAAAACTCATTTCAATTCATAACTTATTACAAACTGGTGGCTAATCAGTACAATCGCATCATATGTTTTCATACAATTTGCTTATTGCAAATTGGTTAGTAGTATTGTACGGTTTCGTACAAATTCATTCGAAATCAGCACCTCGCAAAATGTTTTATTCTCAAGAGATTAAGTTAGCTCCAACCGATCTAGAACTTTTTCACTCTTGCGCGAAACCTTACTTAATTTAGAGACACAAATTTGCACTATGCTGTTATTTCTTGTCATGTGCCAAATCGCGGGATGCATAACTTACACTTTGGTGTTATATTACTTTCAAAGAGCTATGTATCAAAATGACATGGGCTAATGTAGCCAGGAGAAGCCATGCAGAAATCGCAGGGGTTTTTACCAAGATTCAGAGGAGTGAAACTGAGCATTGTACACTATTACAGTTACATATTTACATTATTTAATGAGATGGGTCTTAAAAGGGTTAGTTCACGCAAAAATAAATATTCTGTTATCATATACTTACCCTCATGTTATTTCAAACCTGACTTTTTTCTTCCGTAGAACATCGAGATATTTTGAAAATTTTATCATTGACTGCCATTATGTGGACAAAAAAATAACACTGAGACATTTCTCAAAATGTCTTCTATGTTCCACAGTAGAAAGAAAGTCATACAGGTTTGGAATGACACGAGGCTGAGTAAATGATGACGGAATTTTCGTTTTTGGTTGAACAATCCCTTTGAAATCTCTTCTTGTTTACAGTTTTAGGTGACAAGACGTTTACGAACTTTTGTAGGTTGTTACATCTCTAAGTTTGTTTCAGTGAACAGTTACAATCTGAGTTTTTCTTTCCCTCTAAACAAAGTACAAACAAGACAACGACCTTGCATTTCGTTTTCTCCCAACATTCCATTCTTCTTCTTCAGCTGTTCAGTTTTATATAAAGTGCTTGATGATGATCGCTGATATTGTCTCACCAGCTGCACTTGTATAGAGTATGCACCTTTTTTTATAAATAGAGCATAAATAGTTGTTGAAACAACTATTAGATACAAAAAGACCTGTTAAACCCATCCAGTTTTGTGACTTTTCTGAATTCTGTGTAAATCTGAATCTTGACTGAAGCATGTCAAGACCTGCTTGAGATATGGAATATGCAAAACTCAAGCGTTTTTTTTTTTTTTATCTGATAAGGAGCCTTGAACAGGTGTGGTCTGGTGTTTGTGAGTATGGGCTTTAGCAATATAACTACATGCTGTGTATACTGCATTTGTGTGAGGCGCCCTACTGGAGATGTGGTTGATAAACATCCTCTCTGGCGCACATAGGAATTTTAGTAATTCCTCTCTTGCTTTCGCTCACACTTACGCTCTCTAAAAATGGGTCAAAACATGGATGGGCTTGAACACCTACTCAGACATCCCCTCACATTTCAACATTTCCTCCCCCTAAAATGCCTCTAAAACACTCACTTTGTTGAAAAACAGGGGCTGAACCTCAGCTCTTGACTCTTTTCAGACTTCTCAGGCTAAGTCCGCAATTCTTTTAAAGACTCAATTGCAAACATAAACTCACAATAATGCCTGTGTTGGCCTTACAATGAGATACACACTCGGGCCTTTTCCCAAACCAACAATGCACTGATTGACAAGTTTATAAACACCCTTTAGTTGCGATTATCTGGATTAGATTCACACTATTCAACACCCGGGAAACAGCTTTTAACTTACTTATTTAACATTATGAAGGATGGCATAAAACCCTTTACATGTCAGAGCGGTAATGAGAGAGGGGTGGTGTGGGAGCGTTTGCAATCAGATAAGAGCCTCATAAAGATGGGACCCGAGAAGGGGGGGGTAGGAGTGGAGAACGAAGAGAACAGAGAGCCCATTTAGGATGGGCTGGAGGACAGGTCCAGGGGCAGAGGGGTGCTGTGTGTGCATCGGCCCGAAGAAAGAGAACTAGGAAGAGAGAGAGTGATTCAGGGAGGGGGACATGGGAGAAGGATTGTTGGTCTGAATGGAAACATATCATGTAGAAAATGTAAAAGAAAGGGCACAGGGAGGGAAAACAAGTAGATGGATAATTAGCTTGTGCTGTTCTGCTGCGGGTGATGAGAACGGTAAAGATGAGAAATTGAGAAGGGGGATACAGTTTTCTTTTGAAAAGTAAAAGAAATGGGAAAAAGCATTGTTTGTTCAAAAGGTACTGAACAGACGCTGTATGAGATGTCATGCTGACTCTATAGCTGTCGCATTGTATACAGGTAGTGTTGAGAAATGAGATTCAGGTGCGGTCAGGTGGGAAAAAAACGCCTACTGTTAGATAGACCGAGCTAATGTGAAAGGACGTTCCAATTCTTATGAACTTCTGAAGAACTTTTTTGTTTTTAGTTCTTTGTGGTCCTGATCTCAACTCAACGGTGTCATCTGATTATGAAACTGTGTATGAAACATAACTTTAACAGTGAGGTCTAATGTAATAACATTAGGCATCATGAACAATAATTTCATAATTTCTGTTAATTTTTAGTTGTTTAAATTAACTTTATTTATGCCAAGTATCGCAGACAAGGCTTAAGCCTAGTCCCAGACTAAATTTTTCAGTTTTCTTAGCTGAAAGCAACTTGCACTGACATATCTTAAAATATGTCAGTGCCATTGTCTCAAGATGCACACCAGTAATGTTTTTTCAAAGGCACGTTTATAAAAGCTACTAAAATGTCCTAATTTAACTAAGGCCTAATCTTGGACTAATCTAAGCACTGTCTGTGAAACCATGCTCCAATGTATTATGAATGAACATGAATGAAAACAATATTTATAAAATAACATTAACCAAGATGAAAACATGCTGTAAAAATACTGTTTAATGTAGTTCATGATATCTTATTCATTAACTTATGTTAACAGGTTGACCCTTATTGTAAAGTGTTACCAAATAATATTTTATTTAAATCCACAGGGGTATAACGATATGTAATCTGATGGTATACCGAACGCCCCCCGCCCTCTGCTGCCCTGCCTAGCCCTGGCCCATTGGATCTACATGATGAATACAGCGTTGTAGCCTAACAACCAATACTTGCAATAAGCTCGTTTTGTTACTTTTGATAAGAAACAAAGTGTCATCAAATTCTTTAATACTTTAATACTTCTTTTTGAATGAACATCTGAAGGTATGTTGAAAGATACAGTACATTTTACCAAAACATATGATATCCCCCAATCAGTGTTTCAATAAATCAGCTTGTAAACACTGTCACATACTATTTAACTCAGGCAAGTCCACGCAGCTTGTTAGTTCGCCAGAGAAATTAACTCATTCACTAAATATATTCACTATGTCAGCCTATATTTTCATTATATTTTACTTAACTTGTTAGTGATGCCTTGATTAATGTATGTTTAAATAAATATGTCAAGAAAATGACAGCCACTGTGTAAATGATTATATTTCAACAACAAATTTGAGTAAAAACATAATTTTATAATTAGATTTAGAAGTTAATGCTTATGTGCAGTTTATAAGTTTGCCTAAATTTTTTAGTGTTGATTATTATATCTAAAAATAAATAGCAACTGAATTTAGTCTAATGGGCTCTAAACCTTTAAAATTATAGTTTTTGTTCAATCGGTGTTCAAGTAAGGGCTTCATGTAGTTTATAGAGATTTTTTGTTATCCTTAAGAAACTTTTAATTATAGTTGAATTCATTCAAGGACCGAGATATCATTTGTTCAGTAAACCACTGTTTAATTTAAAAAAAACAATTTTGTTTAGTGTTCTCCCCCTGCTGTACCAAACCGTGATTTCAAAACCGTGATGAACCGTTTTGCGTACCGTTCCACCCCTAAAAATCCATGAAGTCTGCAGCAGTTTTTGACATTCACATTCACATCACTGATTAATATCAATCTCCTTCTATAAAACTGAGGAACTTGACTTGAGATCAGTGACTCTTGTTTATAGTTTAACAGTGCTCAATGAGTCATATGGTCAGAGGATCTGATCCAGGATCAGCAGATGAGTGAAAATAGCAGCTGGAGTAAGATATTATGTAATATAGGATGTGATGGAAGTGCATGCAGACATCAGGGAATCAGTGGTTTAATGAGGGTTTGGCATCGGCGGCCTGTCAGGCTGTTTGCTCTACCGTCCCATTCACACTAATGCACCAGATTGGGAGTGGGGACTTCCTGAGGTTTGGGAGGAATTTGTTAAAGTCTCAATCAGTTGAAGAAGTTGTCTGGTTAGCTGTATAATATAATATAATATAACGTTCACATCTTAACCTATCTTAGTTTGTAGTCTAGATTAGTATAAGCTAGGAGCTGCTGATCATATTGATGTATACATTTCTTCAATGCATTGTTATATGACAGTTTTGAATTGCAGTAAGGGAGAAAGAGGCTGTATGAAAAGACCATTAGTCTTTTATTAGAGGAGAGAGGGAGGCACTTAAAGTAATTCGCTTAGATGAAGGATGCAGATGGAGAGTGAGCTGTCATCAGCCACAGACAGGGAAGGTAGAAAAAGAAGAAAAAACAGATGAGGGAAAGGTGGAAGGAAAATATATTTAGTTATGGTGTCAGGATTTGGAAAAATATTTTGTCCCTTTAGTAGTGATAATATGTTCATGAGGTGTTTAGTGAGTTTTTATTAAGTTTTTGTTGGATAATTACTTTAGTCATTAAAGGGATCACCCCGTTTCAGAGCAGGACTTCCTGTCCAGAAAAGGAAATTAGAGGAGGCATGATGCTAATGAAGTAACTTCCTGTTTAAAGATCCAGTTATTCTCCTGATTATGTGTTGTTTGGAGCATAGGTAAGCTATTTTTAATCATTTAACTTAATATGTATAGTCACATGGAGGTTGTCTGTGTCTTAACAGAGGGACAGGTCCATTCTCAAGTGTATTTCTCAAGGGTGAAAGAAGGGCAGACAGCCAAATAAACAATCCACTTTTACTGAAGTCAAACTGAATCGCTATTATAAATATTTTACATGCTGAAAATACAGCAAAAAAATATACAAATATAGAACATATATTCCATGTAGTCTTTTAATTGAAATAATATGATAAAAAGCTGGAAGTATAATAATTATTAAAGAATTAAGAAATTAGATGCATAGCATGTCACAATGAAAGACATATTTAACATCAGCTCCCCACACTATACCGTACCGTTCAGTAATATTATTTTTATCTCAAGAAATGAATACAGTTATTCAGAAATGAAAGGGCACCTATAATGTAAAATCCACTTTTACATGCTGTTTGGACATAAATATGTATTGTCAGTGTGTGAACACAATCACCCTACAATGATAAAAATCCACCCACTCCTTTTTTTTGAAATTCCCATTAAACCAAAGCAGTCTCATTGTACATGGAGGTTTCATTTTCTTAGGAAGGTGACGTCACATTCCTCATGGCCTGCCCACGGCCACCAACTGACAGTTCTGTATTAGCATAGTTGGACGCTATCCGCCATTTTTTCCATCCTCGAGCAGCGTTCAAGTATGAAATGTGTTCTTATTAAAGCGACTAAAGTTAATTCAATAAAGCGCAGTGAGTGACTTTCTGTTTTTCCTTTGTTGTTTGATTCATATTAACAGCATATATGCCAGCAGGTACTGTATATAATGCTGCTTTCAGTTTAATACAAATCTAAATGCGATTTCTTTACTTGCTGTATACGTTCAGACATAACCGACTGTGTTTATGTGAACTTTATTCAATGAGTTTTTGAAATAACCTTGTGTGTATTTAATTGCAATAATACCTGAAAGACAACTTGGTTTGATACTCACACCCTGTCTGACATCCAGATCTCTGAACTCATGTGTCGGATGTGTGCACTCAGAAAAACATACAAGTAGTTTTTCTCTCACTCAAAAATTGGGATTTCAAAATGGTATACTAAATGATCTGTAGGGTATTTTGAGCTGAAACTTCACAGATACACTTTGGGGACATCCTAGACTTAAGTCTAAGTCATCTTAGTCTTATTAAATATTGTAAAAACGGCATAATAGGTGCCCTTTAAATTGATCAAATTATAATGACATCTATAATGTTACAAAAGATTTATTTTTCAAATAAATAGTTCTTTTAAACATTATATTCATTAGAGAATCCTATAAAAATGTAAAATTGTTAAAAAAATAAATATCAAGCAGCACAACTGTTTCTTGAGCCCCAAATCAGCATATTAGAATGATTTCTAAAGGATCAAGTGACACTGAAAACTAGAGTAAAGACTGCTGAAAATTCAGCTTTGCCATCCCAGGAATAAATTACATTTTAAAATATAGTAAAACACAAAACAGTTATTTTAAATTGTAATCATATTTCACAAAATTGCTGTTTTTGCTGTATTTGTAATGCACATAGTGAGCAAAGGACACTTCTTTCAAAAACATAAACTTACTTTCAACGGTATTGTATATGCAATGATTTGTTTACTAATGTTTTCTTTCATTTGTTGTTTACAGAATAAAAATCAGTGGAGCTTTAATTTGCATTTGTGTTTAGAAATACATACATCTTCTCACTGATTCTCACCCTGCCAGTGCCATCTCACTTTCTCTTTGTCTCTCTCTTATTAGTAAGGTCCCATTTACATGGATCAAAATAGAAGGGTTCTATTTTCGCCAGCCAACTCTCACTGTCCTCCTCCATCACATTCACTCTCTTTTTTTGTTTTCCACTCCCCTCCTCCCCTCTTTCCCTCTTTAGAAGTAAAGTTGGCCTCATAAAATGTTAATAAGTGCCAGAGTTACATAAAAACTTATTTTAGTCTTCCAGAATAAAAAAACAGAGGCCAATGAGGGCAAAGGTAGAATGAAGAGAGACAGTTTGTAATAAACAAGACATCCATTGACATATCCTCTTTAATCAACAATATGAATCAAAGAAATATTTATTTTTCTCCTCAGCATCATTCGTTTTCTGAAATAAACAAGCAATTCCATCGTATTTCCTTATCTTCTGAGTTACTCTTCACTGCAGATAGGCTTTGGCTTGTGCTGATAAAAGTGAAGCGCTCTCTTTGTGGAGATCCCAGATTAAGTGCTTTCATCAGGAGTCAGCATCAATAGTGTTTCATTACTGCCCTGCCAGGAAAAGACAATCCCAGTCAACCGTTTACTTTTGTCTGCACTTCACAGCCCAAGAAACCTATTGTACTGCTGAATAACAACTAAAGGCTCCTAGATGTGCTTGCTTCACAGCTTAATACAAATGTAATGGAGACAATCGACGTTTGAAGATAAACATCATCCGGAAAGCTGGATTCTAAAAGACTTTTGGATTTGAATGTGAATCCTCAATCAGTGGTGACAGAATGCTTTTTACTTTTCTTTGGCTTTTTTAAATGACTAACAATCATGGATTCAGTTATTGGTGTCATCTTGTATTTTCTTTCCAGTTAAATTTGAACAAAGGAAGATTCTGAGGGTGTTACTGGCAATAAAATCTCCTGTGTAATGATGTTCTTTTCACTGGAAACTGAATTGGTCTTGCAGATTATGCTGTCCAGCTGGTCCCAGATAGTTTACATGCTACTTTTATTGCTTAGTAATGCTGATTGGTTTTAGCTGATGTCATTACTGTTGTTTCTCTGTAAATGGAGGGATGTAACCCCCACATTTTTACAAGGATGAATTTTTAAAACTGTGCTTAATGGTCATAGATCCACTAACCTGTGCAGTGTTTTGTGTAATGTTTATAGCAATCAGCCTTAGAATCAAAGAGATTATGCAAATACAAACACTCCCACACAGAGTAATAAAGATGATGTCAACAAAATTAGGCAGAAGCCACAATCAGTGGATGGTACTGGATGTAATGTCATCACAGACAGGAACCACTCCCATTCAAATGAACAGATGATCTGATATGTATTTGTTCTTGAAGAAAAAAAGAGATGGCCGCTCAGCTTCAGCTTCAGAAATGAATTGAAGATTTAGTTGATTATGATTCTATAGCAGCTCATTATTCTGCAGCTTCAGATAAACTGTTATACAGTCTTTCCCATCAACATGAAACCGCTCTTATAGACACTAAACCGTTTAGTATGCTGTATTTCAGTGCAAACCCCTGCATCTTCCTCACTAACCACATTTGCCTGGCACAATTATTATTGCTTTTGCCTCTCATGGAAAGTGAGAATGCCTCTCACTTTCCAAGTGATGATGACAAGCATTATACTGCATATATATTCAGGCACATCCCTGTAGTCTAGTGCAAATTGTGTTCAGCACAGGTTATTTGGGAGTTTTTGTGTTTATACCTTATTTGATTAGTGAATCTGGTACAAAAACGCAGACAGCATGTGCAAATAAACAATGCTGTATGAGAGCATATTTCAGTCTTAGTGAATCTCCCTTAATGTAGCATTTTTTCCTTGTTTATGAACGCATTGCATTTTAACAGTGGGGGTGACCTTTAGCTGTTCCCCTTAGGGAAATACAGTTCAATGAGATATAGTAATTAAAGTGTGGATTCCGTTTAACATAGTCATAAGGCTTTGGCAAATTCATCTTTCCTCTCTCCTAACTGCTCAGGACGTTTGATAGCAGATTGTGCTGGCTGTGAGGGAGTAAAATCAATATGGGAAAGAAGACCGATAGCATCCATTTAAGTCATGACAAAGCATCACTAATGGATAATATTTATGACTCAGTGTTTGCGTGTAAATGGCTCAGACCACCATGGTGAAGTGGTTTGTTTAGACAGTATACTATTTCTTTTTGAGAAAGGATACTTTTTGTGTAGCTGTAGATTTGAGAATTTATTTATTTATATTGGTATGTAAAACTTTATTTACGTAGAATTGTTTAATGTTTACAAAGTGCCTCGGAGAAGACACATAAGTAAATGTTCACATAAATACTTATCGAAGCAGACTCAAAAACAGAGTAATAATAAAAATAAAAGAATAAATATAAAAATAAATAAATAAAAATAAGAAATTAAAATGAAAGAAGAGAAAAAGGTGATTCAAAGTATTTTTTAAACTATTTAAAAGTGCTAATTTACCTCAGTCACCTGCTTGGGTTTTGGAACTATTGTTTCAAAGTAACCAAATTGGATGATCTGAGTGATCTAGCTTAAATATATTTAGTAATCATATTGCTATGGTATAAATGACGCTATTAAGGGCTGGAGATATATACGTCCAACCAAAGCAGAACAGTCGATCTTTGTGTATAATTTCTGTGTCTTATTTTATTTAACTTCAAAAAGGTCTGTAGCATCCAAAAATTTATGGTCTCCATGTTGTCCAATTCACTGCAAGGAAAGTCAGTTCACTCTGCAGCCATAATTGGAATGCTCAAATAGTGTTAAAAATGGTGGCAATTTGGCTCTTTTATTTAGAAGGTGGGCCACATTGCGCATTGCACTTTCTGCCATTCGTAGTAATATGAGTGCACTGTCTTGGTATAAAACATCATGACCACCTGCCTAATATGCTGTTGGTCCTCTGTGTGCTGCCAAAACAACGCTGACCTGCTAAGGCGTGTAGGTTGCGAGGTGGAGCCGCCGTCCAGCACATCCCACAGATGCACATCCCACAAGTGAAATATGAGGAATATCGAGGGCAGGTCAATACCTTGAAATGTTCCTCAAACCATTCCTGAACAATGTGTGCAGTGTGGCAGGGTGCATTATCTGGCTGAAAGAGGCCACTTCCACCAGGGAACACTATTGTCATGAAGGGGTGTACCTGTTCTGCAACAATGTTTAGGTTGCTGGCACGTGTCAACCCATGGTTTCCCGGCAGAAGCATTACACTTCCCTTCACCACCTTAGTCCCACAGAACATCTTGGTCCCATCACTTCCTCAAGTACAAAGCAGAGTGTGATGCACTGTGTTGTGACATATTCCTTGCATATCATTAACATTTTGTGTGACCTTCTGTTGGCTCGGACCAGACGGGATAGCCTTCGTTGGCCTTACGCATTGATGAGCCATTGATGAGTTTGTCCCTCCTCGGAGCAACCCACAAGCTTTGCCGTTTCAGAGATAATCTGACCCAGTCACTTTGCCATAACAATTTGGCCTTTGGTCAAAGTTGCTTAAATCTTTATTCCTGCCCATTTCCCTTGCATGCAACATGTTGATTATGAAAACTTATTGTTTGCTTACCATCTAACCTACCCAGATCTTAATATGTGGCTTTGTTAGGAAATGATCAATGATAATCGCTTCACCAGTGACTGGTCACAATGTGTTGGATCATCAGTGAATTAATATACACAAGCACAATCTTTGATTCAGTTCAACAAGGTGCAGACTGATCTGTGGATATCAATTTAAAAGTTGAGCTTGTCTCTGTACTGTTAAAATGAGATGCTATATAAATTATTTACTTTGATGAATGGGAATATAATCAGGTGAAACAATAAAAGGCCTCAGAATCGAGCCTAGGGGGGACACCCACAATACATCACATTAAATGGTATTGTAAATATTGCTCCTTCTACATGTCTCCAGTTTGATACTGTCCCCATGTTGTTTGTGACATTTGCTTTGCTGGACAACTAAACAAAGAAGCGAGCAAGGGGAGGAGTTAAGGACATCCTGTATCAGGCACATGCGCTGTTTCCTCTTCACTGCAGTGCAGTCTCATCAGCTCAGTGCTGTACCAAAAATAACCAGATGCTGTCCTCTCTCTCTTGCTCTCTCTCTCTCTCTTGCTCTCTCTCTCTCTCTCTCTCTCTCTCTCCCTCTCTCTCAGGGAACAGAATAACCCTACTTCATCCTTGAAAGACAAATCATGACTCATGCCTCTTAACAAACTGCTGTGTTCCCTATTTCTGGTAAAGGTTCAAGTTTCTGTATATGAGTGTTGGGGGGTGGAAGTTAGAAAGCACGTATTAAATTTGTAAGCATCCATGGAGAGTTGTAAAATCGCAGCACAATCATGTATTGATTGAAAGGTCATATATCGCTCTAGCTGGCAACCACGCCAGGACATTTGGAAATGTTATCTTCAGATCTATACCGAGACTTATAGTAAACGCTGATTGCATTTTCTGGGTTTAGTAGAGAGGTTTATAGAGATGATGTCTGTGGTTAAATTTGTTTGTCTCCTGATAATGATGGACTATACACAGATCAGACATAACATTATGACCACCTTCCTAATATTGTTTGGTCCCCCTTTGGTTGCCAAAACAGCCCTGACCCATCGAGGTCAGGACTCCTCTAGACCCCTGAAGGTGTGCTGTGGTATCTGGCACCAAGATGTTGGCAGCAGATCCTTTAAGTCCTGTAAGTTGCGAGGTGGGGCCTCCACGGATCGGACTTGTTTGTTCAGCACTTCCCACAGATGCTCAATTGGATTGAGATCTGGGAAATTTGGAGGCCAAGTCAACTCCTCAGACTTGTTGTTGTGCTCCTCAAATCATTCCTGAACCATTTTTGCTTTGTGGCAGGGGCATTATCCTGCTGAAAGAGGCCACAGCCACCAGGGAATACTGTTTCCATGAATAGGTGGTACGTGTCAAAGTAACATCCATATGGATGGCAGGAACCAAGGTTTCCCAGCCGAACATTGCCCAAAGCATCACACTTGCCTTCTTCCCATAGTGCATCCTGGTACCCATAGTGCATCCAGTTCTGATGCTCATGAGCCCACTGTTGGTGCTTTCGGTGATGGACAGGGGTCAGCATGGGCACCCTGACTGGTCTGCGCCTATGCATTCTCATATGCGACAAACTGCGATGCACTGTGTGTTCTGACACCTTTTTATCAGAACCAGCATTAACTTCTTGAGCACTTTGAGCTACAGTAGCTCGTCTGTTGGATCGGACCATATGGGCCAGCTTTCGCTCCCCACGTGCATCAATGAGCCTTGGCCTCCCATGACCTGTCGCTGGTTCACCACTGTTCCTTCATTGGACCACTTTTGATAGAAACTGAACACTGCAGACCGGGAACACCCCACAAGAGCTGCAGTTTTGGAGATGCTCTGACCTAGTCGTCTAGACATCACAATTTGGCCCTTGTCAAACTCACTCAAATCCTTACGCTTGCCCATTTTTCCTGCTTCTAACACATTAACTTTGAGGACATGATGTTGACTTGCTGCCTAATATATCCCACCCACTAACAGGTGACGTGATGAAGAGATAATCTTCAGGTGAAGAGAAAATGTTATTCTGTTATAAAACACAGTTATAATCATGTAATAAAACACAGACATTTCTCAAAATATCTTATATGTTCCATAGTAGAAAGAAAGTCAAAGGGATGACATTTTTTATTTTGGGGTGAACTATCCCTTTGGATTCTTTGAAAGTGTTTGTGAATGCGTGTCCACCAAAGTTAGTCACATGCCTCTATCACAGTAACATTGTTAGGGGCATAAAATAAAATCAGGCAGCATGTGAGAATCACTGTGATCCCAGTCCCTTTGTCTGAAACAATTCTGTATCTTCTTTGGTTGGATAACAAGATCATGTGGCTGTTGGCGGCAGTGGGTGAACTAATTTCCCTGGTGTTGTATCTAATCTTCTCAGGTCTTACATGAGAAAATGTAAGTCTCTTCAACAACAGATGGGAAATGTCATTTGAAAGTGTAAGTAGTCACAGTTCACAAAAGTATATTAAAGACCTCTATCACTGACCAGTAGTTGGTCTATTGGTTAGGCCAGATGCGTGCTGACAGATGAGTTAATTGCAGGTTTTGTAAGACCAAATCAGTATGGTTTAGTAGCAGCTATTTAGTGCAGAATTCTTTTCTTTTTTTGCAGTCATTAAACTGATCCAGTTTCACTATCTCCACCAGATCCTCATTTTAAACTGACTGTTGTTTCTTCAAAGTAACAGGAGAACCACGTCTGAACGTCTTTTCCTTTCTTCTGTGATCTGAATCACAGGAGGACCCTTGGGATAGAGTGAGAGGAGAAGGTTTATTGTTTCAGTCCGACAGTGGGGAGGCTGGATCTAGCGCAGTCCACTTGATCTGCCAGAGACACAGGGAGGTCCTGTCCTATCACATTGATGTTTGCTCATGAGGGTGGCCTTAGTGACAGCTGTTTGGGGAGTGGAAGGAACAGAAGACTCCCAGTATCGGTGGGAGACAAATAGGGGGTCAGGAAAATCAGGAAAACGCACGGTGGGGTGGCTCGAAGCTTGGAAGACTCTCCGCACGGACATTTATATGTACAAGTTCCTGGAATTCGTAACAAAATCGCTCCTTTTTTGTATATAGCTCCCAGTCTGTGCCAAAAAATAAATTCCTCTTTCATCAAACGAGAAGTAAAGAATTCATTGCATATGTTTCCATGAAACAAACAAATCTGAAGCCAACATGAAGGAAGTTTTAGCAAAGCAAGCACTTAATCTCTTCATAGCCTTGCAGAAATGTGATTTATCAAGTCAGGGTGAAGAAATCCAATGCTGTCACTATGCTGTTTGTAAATGTGAAGCGCAAATGCCATAAATTTGCCAAAGTCTAATAAGTTTAGGCAACAAGATTGAGTTTGTCTGCTTTTGAAGCCGCAGATTTTCCCCTTCAGTGAGTGAAAAATGGACTGTGACGCTCGTTCTGATTCAGATTTTGAGAAGGCTGATGATTTGTGGACCTCGAAGACTGTTGTGATCTCGAGCAGTGTTACTGATTCAAATCGACTCTGTACATTTGATATGACTAGGCATGTAAGGGCGCACTATATTTTGGTGGCCTAATTGTCAGGATCAGGTTGTTAGCGCTAGGCTGTTAAAACACTGGGGCAGTTTACCACAGTAATACTACACTGGTGTAGATTGTTTGTGAAGTAAATGACTTAACTGATTGAGACTGAGGTTTGCTGTGTGTTGCCAGCGGCTGCTCGTTTCACATCTGTGTTTGCGTCGAAGGAGATGATGCATGCAGTTTGTGGTCTCTGAGGCTCCAATACTGAGTATGTGTTAACCAAGTTTGTGTGTACATCTGTGTGCTTAACCCCCTACACAAAGCACGTCTTTCTCTCTCATGCAGGATGAGTAGTTTACTGTTTCTAAGTTGGGCTGGAATTATGAGCATATTAAGTTAAATGAGATGAATGTGTGTAATATCATCAAAACAACTAAATAGTTTATTGTCCCAATGACTGTCTCACGATTAAATATCTTCCAGAAAGCTGCTAGCATTCATTGAAAAATAGAGTATGGAAATTCTGTAGCCAATTTGCCCTTATCAGCAGTGAATGAAATCATGGTGTTTAGGACCCTATTGACTTTTATCGTATGGGCATTCTTCAATGTACTAATACTTAGTACTCAAGTATAAGCTGAAGGTGAATACGAGGGAGCAGGAGGGAGGAATATAGTTTTAGTTATAGGATTATATTAATAGTTTTGCAGGTTTTATACAGTTTGTTTTATCAGGGAAGTTTGTTTTCTCAACTGGGAGGTTTGTGTTTGGGGCATAAACAGTGAATAATCATGCATCCATCATGAGATCTCAAATGGCAATCTTAATTACAATTTCTCTGCAAGAAGATTACAGGCAAGCAATGAAGGGAATAGTCACTAACAGAGCTCTAGAGTGGAAATCATATCCAAACTGAGACAATTGAGCAAGATAGATTAAAATCATTAACCGTAGTCTATTATGTTTCTTCATTGCTCATTAAGGGCCTAAAAATGTTATCATCCCTCTGCCTTCAGAATTTGTAGGCATTTCATCTCTTTTTTTTAATATCAAATGTTTTTCAATCACTATTCAGCTAAATGTTAAACTTCATTACACAAAACAACCTATTTCATCTATAGTAATCATCAGGCTTCATTAAACTGAAAGAGCTTTCCGTATGTAATGAAACTGCTTAAAGGGTTAGTTCACCCAAAAATAAAAAAAATTCTGTCTTTATTAAATGACCCTATGACTTAACTGTTCATTTAAGACAGTAAGAGCACTTAGTTCCACAACTTCAATTCATCTGGAACTGTTTAACCATGTTAGATTTTGGATCTAAAGTCTTACTTCCCTGTAGACTCCTTTGATAACATCTATCCACACTCTGCAAACATACCAACCCGAGTCCCACAGGGTTTGGTGCTCTGACCACTGCTATTGTCTGTCTGCAGCTTGAGTAGTACATCACATATTTTCTCTTATCACTTCTATAATGATGATACACAGTGTTACATCTAAAATTCCCCTTTCATCTGCATCTCTGACCTCCCTGAGCTTGGAATGTAACTCTCTTCATTCTCAGAATTGGCAGAATTGTATTTAGACTCTTGCATCAGGCACATTTATCATTGTGTATGAACTAGTTCTCCATCTAGGTTTGGAAATTTCTCTATCCTTGCCTCCTGGTGATGAAATAACATTCCCTAAATACATATAACTGCTCTTACTGACAATTCTACAGCATAGTCTTCTGACAGACATTTTGAAATATATATAGGCCTACATGTATACCCTACCCTGGTATATTCAAATTAGACTTATTATTAGGGATGTTTGTGAGTTGTTGCTGTAAGGTTCTTGATGTAAATCAAATTATGAAGAAGTATCCATCTGTCCTCTCCTGTTTTCTTTCTGTGATTCAGTCCTCATCAGCAGTGGGTCAAAGGGCAGAGGTTAACAGGCACGGATGAACCGTGACCCCCGAGGGGATTTTATTGCGTTGTGTCAGGCGTAGCATGGATACATGTAAGAATATTTGGAGGCGTACAGTGGGGTTCATGCCTGGGACCGCTAGTGAAAATGTTGCTATTTTGAACTTTTCTAATTTGCTACATTTTTCTTCAAATTATATTATCAGCAGCATAATTTGAGTGAAAAGTTCAATTGAAAAATTACATGAATTTTCAAATGTCTTTTCTGTAATGACAGCAGCACTCCACAAGTTTGTGTAAAGTCTATCAAATAGATATTGTTTTTATAAACGCAAGAACTTGTAGCTTTGCTTATGTGTCGTGTATTGTCCCATCTGGACCTCTCACATTGTATATGACAGTGTTGGTATTATGCTATGCATTCATTTAAAATCTCTAGTCATAGAACATGGTTGCAGCAATGGTTATGAACGTTGCTGATATACTAGCCTGGCCTTTCAGTTTCATGAGATAGCTATAGGAGGATTTGATATATATACGATGATGTCTGTAGTTTACACCCTGCTGAAGGCTGTTTCTCACGCTGTAATTCATCTTAAGGTGTTTAAATTGGCGTTTAAGACACTGCACTGGGAAAATAATGTCTCAAGTGTTTTCTGAAAAATATATAAATTATCTAACAGTTCATACCAAGAGGTCAAGGTTTGTCCATTTAATGTTTCGTTATTCTAGTGACAAAAAAAGTTCAAATTATATCTTAAGTTCATGCAGTGATATTCATACACATATGTGGGCTCCATCTGTTTGTAGTCATTATAAATCTGTAAGTAAAACTGTTTTAATTCAAATAAAGTATAAACTTTATTAACACTGCAAAATGTCATTGAGACCAACAGAGTCTTGAAAACCTTCAGAAGGTCACAGATCTGTCAGATGACCGCTATGGTAGTATTTGACAACTGGATAAATGTTTAAGAGGGCATAAATTCTCCTTTCCTTTGCTGTCTTTTTCTGTCCAACAGAGAAGAGATTTGCAACCACTCTGCAGAGTGATTTGTGGGATGGACAGCCGTCCCTGAACCTCTGATCTGCAGAATGGAACAGAGAGACTGCAGAAAGAGGGGAGGAGGAGGACAGAAAAGGCATCTGACAGATTAGTGCAAAATAGGGCAGCAGTACAGATTTAAGCACGAAAAGGATAGGGGTATTTTCAGACAATGAAGTTTTAGGTAAGACATAACATTCTCGCTCCCAAGATGTCATGAACTCTTGGTCAGGACCCCTTGGCGTCACTTTTTAATGCACAGGGTTCCCCTTTAGTGTAATTGGTCGATGTGCAGGGTACTCCATTGCTTTCAGTTGTTTCAAGATGCATTTAATTCTTTGCATTTGTAAAAGTAGAAATGATTTTATAAATATTTATACTCATTATTTTTAATATATTTTGGAGTACCTAACAATAACAATAACAACTCAACAATATAAAACTCATAACAGGCAAATAAAAGTACAGTCACAGGCATTTATTGCAAAAACTTACCAAAAAAACTCTATAAAGTATTACAAACATCTCATGTTGCATTCCAAGTCTTCTGAAGTCATACGATATCTTTATATGAAGAACAGAGTATAATTTAGGATTTTAATCGCTGAAAATGATCCATCTCCCCCATGAACTCACACGCTCATATCTCATTCAAAAGATGCGCCCAAACTTTAGCATGACACGATTAATCACGAGACACATGAGAGCCAATACCATTTCAATTTGCAATTTTTGAATGTGTGTGCACAGGATCTGAGCTTGATTGCGGATGGAGACAGTGAACACTTTTGGGTCTGTTACTCACGCAAATCAATCATTTGACCTCGGAACACTCGAATATTTGTACTTTTTGAATAAATTTTGCCTGTAGTAGTATTTGCCTGTTGTATCCTGTGTTCTAAATGGATAGGTTTAGGGGTAGGGTTTGGGTTATGTGTTCAAACATGTCTAAATAGTATAAATTATGCTGGCTGATTAAATTGAAAACCCAAACATATATGTCATAATGGCAAAATTGTTATTATACCCCAATATATAACCCATCACAACGACAAAATTCTCATGCCCATTGTGTTTTTCACGCACATTGTGTTTTGAAAACAAATATTTCTCATTGAAAGCAATGGAGTACCCTGCATGTCAAAAAATGGCGCTAAAGGAGTGCCCTGTGTGTTAAAAAGTGATGCCGAGCGGTCCTGACCGAGCATCCGTATGTGACGAGTTGCGAGCGAAAATGTGCTGAAGAAAACATTGTTTTTGTTGCATTAGCTGAAAATAGCAGAGCATAAGGCCAGTCACAAATCACCTTCGTGACAGCACACACACACTCACACCTGATGTCACACCTCTGTGCAAACCTTCCACCCACCAGTGTGTGGTGCCATAAAGACAGATTGTGTTTACCTTTAGTTATTTCAGTTAAACAACTGTCACACTTAAACACACTCACACATTGTGTCTGTTTTTTGTTGGTTGAACAGTTGTTAAATGCCTCAGGTGAGTTATGATCTTAGAAAAGGACCAAGTGTGTCAGCAGCCGGCTCAGATTTTGCACCTTTTACAGAAACTGCTCAACTGGCCAATCAGAATTGGATGCATTTTAAAAATAGCAAGATTTATTTAGCTTAATTTATCCATAGTCAAAATCATGTCAGTTTTGCCCTTGTTCTCACTGTTGTAATTGACATAACACCCTCCTAGATGGTTCAGCATGGTGATGATCTTGACTTTTTTCTGCTTGAAGATTTCAGTAAGTATCAGGCTACAGCTGTCTGAAAGTTTTGCATGGATCTAATCAAGGAAATTACATGTTGAAGTATGAAGTAAACAACTCACACAATAGCTGACGTGATGTGATACATCAGTCTTTCATTAAATTACATTTGATCTTGTGATGTTAAGAGAGTCCTTTCCTCAATAAATATATTGTGGAGAATTGATTTTCGTAGTTTATATTTTGTTGCCAAATATGGAAACATCAATGTTTATTTTCAATTAAGTGATATTGGTCACTAAACCTGGAATGTTCATGGGGAATTTTGAACAAAAAGAATTCTTTTCATGTTTTTAAAGACGTCTCTTATTTTCAACAAGGCTGTATCTGTTTGGTCAAAATACAGCGAAGATAGTATTAAAAATATGAAATAATATTAGTTTAGTCCAAATATTCTGAAGAGACTCGATAACTCGATTAATTTAGGCTGTTACTCGCATATAAACCTTGATTAGCGAACACATACTTAATCGAACCTGAATGACGCACAAGAACAGACCCTTTTCAAGAAGCTCAAAGCAGCATGTTTGAGATTCTGAAAAGCTTCAGAAAATTTAGACTAAACCGCCTGATTCATATGGGTTAGTTTTCCGATCTCTTTATGAAATTTTTGAAGCGTCAAAGATCAAATTGCAGAGGCAGTCAATGGAGGGACAGAATGCTGTCAGATTTCATCAAAAAGATCTTCATTTTGTGTTCTGAAAATGAACGAAAGTCTTACGGTTTAGAATGACATGGTGAGTAATTAATGACAGAATTTTCATTTTGGGGTGAACTAACCATTTAATATTATTAATATTTATTAGTATTTGGTGCTTAAGAAACATTTCTTATCATTATCAATGTTAAAACTGTTTTGCTGCTTAATTTTTTGTGGAAACCATGATATATTTTTTTCAGTTTGAAATAGGAATATTAATAATGTCTTTAACCTCATGTTTGAAAAATTTAAAAGACCTTGCTGAATAAAAGTATTAATTTCTCTGAAAAAATTTTTACTGAACCCAAAACGTTTGAACAATGGTCTATTTTTGACACCTTAAAAGTTATGGTTCTATAAATGGCAAGTGATGTCAGATCAGATGAAAGAGGGGAAGAGACAGAGCTTTGATAGGGGAATTTGGGTGCGGTTGCCCCCATCAGGCTGGAATTCTGTGAAGGGGCCTCGGAATGTGGAGAATGACTGTCATGAGATAGTCCTGGGGGTCAGAGGCCAGGTTTAAAGGACACCTGCTGGACCACTGTCAAAGCTGGATAAGGCTTGAGTCCTCTTGCTTATGTTTATTTTGCCTCTAAACAGAAATCAACTTAACTTAACTTAACTTAATGTAATTGCATTGCTCACATATTTTCCTACATCCCCACAAGAGAGTCTTTTGTGATTCCTATTACTGTGCTATTATTAAACTGGTCTGAAACCTAATTGACCTTTAACTTAATAGAACTGTGCTTCTCAGAGAGGAATCTCTTTTTAATATGATGCTTTGTAATGTCTGTGATTCTTGTTTTATCCAAGCCTTAATGGATTTTAAAAGCCAAGCAGACAGTAGAAAAGGATGGTAAAGGTGATAAACCATATTTTTATCATATCCATAAACCGAACATTTATCTCAGTTAACCTTTCAGAAGCTTATTTGAATCTGTAGAGTCATTAGAGGTGCTATTTAGATTACAGTCCTGTCCAGCAATGCCGACTGAATCCTAAATGTGATCGACTGGCCACGTTTTAGAATCGGGACATTCTGCCCTGATTTAAATATTTACTGTATCCGAAGGAATTGTGAATGCTTGGTTATGTAGATAAGCTGTCTAAATTCCTGAGGCAGTCAGATAATTACAATGTTTAAATGTGTCTTTTCTACATCAATACTATTTTGAATTTGAATGTAGTCACAATGGAAGCTGATGCTGAAATTAAAACCATGTCAAATCCCCTTTCAAATCTTGGTCTTCAACTGAGTTCTTTTCTTGCACCTGTTTTAACTCTTCACTTTAGTACACAAGAGAAGTGCCAAACCTTTAGGAAGTTGCACAGCTCTTGTACTGGATCTCCTAAACTGGTGCCTCCCTTTTGGAGGACTTTTATTATAAATAAATGCTGTTGAACTTTCTATTCATCAAAGAATCTTGACAAAAACATGTATCACAGTTTCCATGAACATATTAAGCAGCACAACTCTTTTCAACATTGAAAATAATGATAAATGTTTCTTGAACATCAAGTCAGCATACTAGAATTATTTCTGAAGGATCATGTGACTGGAGTGACAATAAACTGGACTTGTGGCTGCTGAAAATTCAGCTTTGCCAACAACAGAAATAAATTGCATTTTAAAATATATTAAAATATAAAACAGTTATTTTAAATTGTAATAATATTTCACAATATTAACTGTGTTTTTAACAGTTTGTGATCAAATAAATTCATCCTTGCTGAGTATAAGAGACTTCTTTCAAAAGCATTTTAAAAAATGTTACAGACCCCAAATTTTTTAATTGAATATTATAATGTGAATATTTGATTTGATATATTGATTTTTTCCAAAATCAGAAAGCTAAGACTACAACTAGCAAAGTCTGGTGTAAAGAGAGAGCAAAAAACATGTGAGAAATTTTGGCAGCATATCACTGTTTTGAATAGCTACACTAAATTGTATCGCCAGTGCCCTGCTGAAAAGATCATAGTACAATTATGACCCTTCATATCTCTCTTTCTTTCTTTTTAGCCTCTTCAGAAGAATGGACAAATCTCTATTTCCAGTCTTAATGGGAAGACAGATGATCAGACAGAATATAATGATCACACGGAGGACAACCCACCGGCTGAGGGTATATGATCTTACCATATGTGCTTGTACATTGTGTGTATATATTTCACTCTCATATCTTTATTACCATGTGTGCGAGGAATGACGATGACTGACACTAATAGTGTGCCGCCTCCCAGTGTCAGGAGTCTGTGTGTGTGTGAGGCTTAAGATGTGATCTTTATCTTTTTATCTGTGTGCCCTTGTACCCCAACTGATCCTTCCCATAATCCCCAGCTATCCTAGGGATGAGAACACCTACATAGAGGCTATAGTGAGTGGACACCAACATAGACCTCTTTAGCCCCTTACCAATGGTCTGTGAATACACCCTAGAGCAATAATGCATGCCGTGTTTATTTATATTTGTTTTTTGCATTTTTTTTCTTGTTTTTCATCTCAGAGAGACCACCGAGATGATTCCCCACAATAATATTTAGTAAGCCTTGACCTAGCCAACCCCTTAAAGAGACTGGTGCATGTTTTTAATAAGCCTCAAAAAATGAAATCATATGAATTTCAAAAAATTAATGTCAAATAGCGATTCAAGCAAGATTCTCAGGCTAAGTTTGTAATAAGTACCTTTGGTTGAGAAAGAGACCAAAAATTAAATCATTATTTACTCAATTTTGACATCTGCCATACGTCTCATTGACATGCTGCCTAATTCGTGAATGAATCATTCAGAGAATATCAAACCTAAAAGAATTATTTGTTACCAAATTGGACATTGCTATTTCTTTCATGAACATTATATATTTCTATGTGAACATGTCTTAAAACTGTATGTACAAAAAAAGAACGAAAGAAATATGGACTGGGAAAAGATCTTACCACAAAGGAAGTGACAGGAAGCAAAAATACCAAAGAAGACCAAATAGTCTCTCACATCTAAAAGTGTAGACACATTTACACACAAATAAAAGCTGTTCCTTATTGTTGTGGGTGTAGATGCAGTGTGACATTATATATAAATTTCTCAACCATGACAATACCAGGACAAGCCCTTGAAACACACCCAAGATTTCTGATCTCAATACTGGCTTTATTTAATCTGCATGATGAATGCTATAATGCCAGCCAAGAAAATTTTGCCATAATTTTCTTGCATGCTCAGTGCAGCCATTCATTTTCTCCAATATCCCCAGAGTACCAGAAAAAAACCCTGGAACGTGTTATAGAAATGTATTGTGTGTAAAATGAATGTTGATATATCTGTCTGTTCTCCATTGTTAAGAAACCTCCCAAAATATCATGCTGTCAGTTTTTAGTGTAACTTAACAATTGAAACCATGTACTCGGAGTCACAAAGTCAAATGAGAGAGAAGTATGATTATTTTGGTGTCCACTCTGCCAGAAATATCATGTGCAATGTCGCCTCTGCCAAAAAAATCAACAAAGAAGAAAGTAGTGCTCTTGATATTAAAAACACATTCATTTTTACCATTTTCTTTAGTCAGCATCTTTTCGAATTGACTTCGCCTGTCTTTTCAAATGGTCATGGATACACATAAACATGCATTCACGCTCACTCACAGTCACCTGATTGAACTGATGCTCTTATATCAGCAGAAAATTACAAACACAGATATTCTTCCATGACCTGCATGTACATACATGCATCAGATACATGTATACAAAAGTTTCCAAAAGAATTAAGTTCTCCCACCCACCCACTTACACACACACACACACACACACACAAGCTGGCTGCCAGGCATTTAGGAGGCGGCGGTGTGAGTGAGTCCAGAGAGTGAGCTCAACCATTATCTCATACACAGTCCTCCCCCACTGAGCTGAGTGTGTGTGTGTGCGTGTGTGTGTGAGTGTGAGTGTGTGTGCTTTTACTCTGATAGGATACGAGTCTGTGCCCTATATCAAACATGTTTTAACAGGCTGTATGTGATTATCTGTTTATCTCAGGAATTCATTTACTGGCATATGTGTGTCGCTTTACTGTATGTTTTCTTTTTGCTATCAGTTTAGTATGTGTGTTTTTGTATGTTTGACCTATTTCTGTGGAATTGTGTCCGCAGAGAGCTCCACCTCTGAGATGGTTGATAATTGCTTCAGCTTTTTTTTTTATTGGTGTTTGGAATCTGAATCCAAATCTAAGTGATTTGATGTTGACTAAGTGTGTGTGTGTGTGTGTGTGTGTGTGTGTATTTCATTTCTCAGAATCATTTTACCAGAGCTGCAGTATGATTTCAGGTCAGATTCTTGGAAAATTGAGAACTTATTTTTTATTTTGATTGAGTACTTGTTTTCTAGTTTTAAATGACAAAAAATAAATAAATAATTTAATAAATCAGGTCAGGGTCTTTTGAAACTACTTACAAAACTGTACTGATTTCTTGTGTTGAGGTATATTAGTAACTTGAGGGCTTTTCTTGACTTGGGTAAATATTTGATACTATGAGTATATTTCAGTCAGACTCACTCAGACACACAGATGAGGAAAGTTGAGATGACATGAGAATGGAATGTGAGAAGTGTGGAGCGATGAAGGGCTTGGCAGAAAGAGAAAACCACAGGGAGAGTGTGAATATGTGTTTGATTAAGTGTAATTTAATTTCATTTCATTTGCGCCAATAAAATTGTATAAATGTATAGAGATGTAAAGAGGGTATTAATCAAAATAAATAAGAGTTTGCCCTGTAAAAGCAGAAAAAGAGTAGTTTCATTTTTGTTTAGCTGTTAAACATGTGTCCTGACGAATGACAAATAGAATATTGAAATTGAGATTTGATCTGGATAGACAGGGAAAACACAGTTCAGACAATTAAATGTTGGCTTGATATTTTACACTACTACTACATGTTGGCATAAAATCTCCCAGATTTATTACCTTTAGGTCATTAATGAGAAATTTCAGTGTCTCATATTGTGTCATTGAGCTGAGTTGTGTTGGGAAATAGTAGTTCGCCAACCATACATTTTTATTAATAGATAGAGGATATTAAAACTTTTATTAAACAAGGGCACATAAAATGAACAAAAAGAACTGTAAAGCCATTTATAATATTACAAAAGATTTCTGTTTCTAATTAATGGTGTTCTTTCAATCTTTCTATTCATCAAAGAATCCTAAAGATACATATATATATATATATATATATATATATATATATATCAGGAAAGGTACTTGAGCAAATAATCATATTAGAATGATTTCTGAAGGATCATGTGACACTGAAGACTCGAGTAACGGCTGCTGAAAATTCAGGTTTACCATCACAGGAACATATATTAAAATAGAATTTTAAATGGTAATATTTAACAATATTACTGTTTTTAATATGTTTTTGACAATAAATGCAGCCTTTGCAGACGTCATACTTTTATGTTGACTGTAAGTATGTTTGGATTGCAGTGTCATTGACAGGTACATAGAGCACATGTAAACCAAATGGACCATAGCGTGGGATAAATTATGATATCACTGTTACAAATTGTACCTTGCTCTGTGACAGCTCATTGTTACGTATTCTGTAAGTAATCTGAGTCATTGTCAAAGTGTCCTTTCTGAAAATTAAAAATTAGCCAAAGGGAAAGAAAATGACCTAATAGTCAAGGAAACTGGACGGGAAGAGGAAGCAGTGACGCAAAAGAATGAGCATTTTTCCTGTGCAGCATTCCTCAGCTTCCTCTATCCATAGAAAGCAAAGGAAATGACAAGAATAACAGGGAAAGCTTGATGTAGAGATGTAGAGATGGAGGAAGGTACAAAATGAAGAGATTGTATTTTGAAGATAATGTATTGAACAAAATCAGTTGCTAGTATAAAGCAGGAGACAGTCTTCTGATGCTGGCCAGATCTTCACACAGGTCTCATTTCCATTTCCTCCCATTATTTTGACATAATCTTCTTGGCTCATGGAATGCGTGCATAGTTGAGGGCGTGTGTATCTTGAAGTATGTGTGTACGTGTGTGAGTTGGGGTCTACAATGACGTCGTAGCATCCCCTGTAAAACCCTAGGCCAGTGGGAAGCCTACCTCCCCATGTGCCCAGCCAAAACAGACCTGCGACTGCTCACGTTTGTGTCTGATCTCATTTCCCTGGTGGAAAAGATAATATGGATGTCATTCTAGATATTGGATCCGCCATGGCGGACCATGGTGGCAATTGGCTGTCATATCCTACTACATTTGGCTACATCATAGGTCATCCATGTTAATTGTGTCTTAATGGTCGTCCTCAAATGTGACTCAGCTTATGAGTGATACATACAGGAAGAAGTAGAGGACAAGCTTCCTCTTTTGAGGAATGTCCATTTACAGTAGATGGAAATGACTCACACTGTCTTTAGTGTTAGAGAGTCTGTTCTTATAGAATTCCTTTCCTATGGAGTCACTGGGGACAAAAAGTCTCTTCCATGTGTCAAATCCCTCTGATCTGAGCCCCATGGCTCTGTCTGCTATATATCACAAAAAAGTCTGAGGATGGCTATTCATCAGCTATTCAAGACGAATTTGACCTACTTGTTCCCTCTAGCTTTGCACCCAAACACTTGTATTAATGTCTAGTGCTGTATTCCAGTTCATTTTTAGAAATTTCAGTCAAATTATTGCAAAATACAATTTGTGACTGGAAAAGTGAATGAGACCCATCTTAACCAGATGGGTTTCCGTATAGTCTGTACTCTGTAGGTTCCAGATCAAACTGGATCAGAGTTGTTATCACCCCCTTAGAAGAAGATTTCAGGTGGAATTCACACATTCCATGGGAACAATGGCAAGGTGTGAGATGTCTGATTAGACCCTTGTATGGAATCTCACTGGCATTCTTCAGCCATCCTCCTTCAACAAAAGTTGAATGAAATAAGCTGCCTCCGTTTACGCTTTCAATGGACCGTTAGCACTGGAGAGTCTCATTACATTAGCACTTTACTAGCTAGTCTGAGAAGCAAATTTGAAATAAAAAGTTATTTTATTTGCTAACCTTTCGCTTATAAACTATTCAATTGTTAATCTTAGTAAGGGAGATTTTTATTAAACGCAGCATTTTCCTAAAATATTTTGAAGTTACTGATATCTGTCAAAGAAGGTCACCATGTTTTAACATATGTTTAGAGAACAATTTTTTTTCTAGAACTTTATGTGGCAACTTATATATGGAATATTGATCACATTGAGTCACTAAAACATAAATAACAATTTATGTTTTTGTGACAGGACAAAACATAAAATGTTAATGTAACTAAATGAAATTAAATAATTCAATATAAAATAACATTTAAAAAAATAATTGTATTGCAAAATACATTTTTGTTTAGAAATATATTATATTATGGCTAGTATACTGAAAAAAATGGTGTAGAATTAAACATTTGCATCTAGTATATTTCACAAATTATTACAAAGAATGAAACAAACTAGACAGACTGAAACAGTATTTTCTTGTAAAACTCATTTATTTTTACAGTGTAGTTTTTTTACTTGCAATTGGCAGGTGTGGCAAAAAGTTAATATAGCAGAGCCCACGGATCAAGAGTGTTGTGGAGAAGATGTAAAGAATAAGCTCGATGTGAAAGAGAGAAGTAGCAGAAAGATAAAGAAAAGGGGGAAAACATATTGTGGAGGTCCTTGTTTCACCCTTGTCCATTTTATATGGGGCCTGCTGTTTAGGAGGCAGGAAGGGGAGATGGAGCTCTGTAAAACATCATGTACAGAAATGCCTTTGATAACATGAATAATCCTCCCTCCCTTCACACACACATGCACACATTTTAACTATGGCTTGACAATTTCTGTCATTTTGAACAGGGAAAGAAAATGTTGGGAGGAGGAATGTTGAAGTTTGTGTGAGTGGGTGGAGGGAGTGTGTGAAGAGGAGTGGAGGGGGAAGGAAGAGGGAAATTCATTCAGTACAGAGGGGCTGAGAACAGCTGAAAAGCTGAGGAGGAGGAGTGGGGGGCGATGGGGCTGTGGGGGGGGGGGGTGTTCATGGGTGGGGTGGTCCCACATAGGACATGTGTCAGTGTCTGTTGAAATGTGTTTTACCCTCCCGCTCTCCTCATTCTCACCCAGAAACTCAGAAGAGGAGACGCCTGGCCTCAACACAAGCTCACAGGACAGAGAAAGAGAGGGAAACAAGAGTGTAGCTTTAAAGCCAATCAGCTGATCATAGTCTGAGAGGAAGCAGGACATTTACGAGAGAGGAGTTCAAAAACACATCACAGTCATCAAGTTAAAAAGCAGTTCTTTTTCTTTTTTTCCTGAAAAGTAATTGAAAAAGTTTTTGAAATGCTTGGGACAATAACTCTAACAGGTAAGATGCATCTAAAATCTATGACTTGTTATAGTTGGGGCGAATCATGGTTAATATTTGGGGACAGGGGAGCGATAATAATTGAGATTGGCATCTATAGGAATTTCTTGATATCTTGATGTTTTATTTTCTGGTTTCTTGTTAGTATTATTGGATCATCTCATGAAGTTATTCAGTAATCAGTAAGTTCAGTAAAATTATGGACAAATTCTAATACATGATCTGCAGCCATGTAGAGGCTAATGTTATTAAATACTTGAATATTGTTTTTCATCAGAAAATATAATTTTTTTTTTCATTAATAAGTAATTAATTGCTTTTGTTTGTGTATGTTTAATGATTTTTTGCATTTCATTGATTCTTGGTCTTTGATGGAATTTAGAACTTATGAGGTTTCAGTGTTTTTTGATTAAAGATTGTTCTGAATATTGACAGTGATGCTTAGAGTAGTAAAGTCACAGCTCCAGTCTATTAATGTGAAGGATTAGCCATTAAGTGTGTGGGACCAGCCTAAAACCTTTAGCATTAAATCTTTTTTATTTTACAGTTCTTATTGTACATGAAAAAAGAAAAAAAAAGTACAGCTAAGTGGGTTTATGCTTGTAATGTATAGAATTCTTAGAAATGTTCAGAGCTGATGGGCTTCAGTGGTCTCAGAAGTCCTTTTTTAAGGAATTTTAATGAGTTTTTAAGCCCCTCAGATCTTAGTCAGGGTTCTCTGGTGGTGGTGTGGATGTATGGAATTGATTACCTGCTGCACATGACTTCAGAGAGTGTTTTGATTAGCTGGGGATGTTTATTAGGAATTTTTGTGGATGTTATCTTTACATTTATGTCAGTTGAATCTATTTTGTCTTAAATGGACAATTTAATTTGACTTAAATTGGCTTAAATTTCATAAATGCTCTAAGCACAAGGTCACTGTGGTCAGGGTAGTCACCAAGTTACTAAAGTGTAGTTATTTAGTGCAAGAGGGGTGGTAGTTGGCACGGTGGGGGTCCGACAGTCAGTCTACTGCCGAGTCTTTCTGCAACTTCCCTAAACTCAGAGGCTCCACTAATGAACAGCCTATATTTGCATGTAACAGCAAGGGGTAGTGGGTTATTGACCATTACCTCAGGCCCATCTCAACAAACATCCACCCCTCCCCCATATTTCTAGAAAGCCCAACTATCACACCACTGTGATTTCAGATGGCATCTGCCCCCACCCATTCCAAAATGCTTACCCACAGATTCGCACTTTAGCAGCCACAACAGACACACTATTGAATTCCTTGGCTCGAGTTTCCCCAGTATGAGCCACCATTGAGACAAAGGCAAATGTAGGGCAACTGGTGGCTTCACCAAGTCTTTGACCCATTTTGTCTTTAATGATCTCATGTAAAAATACACACGCCTATACACAACGTCTCCCTGTCTCCAGCTGTGTGAGGCAACAGTAACGTCTCTTTTTGCATGAGAATGTGAGAATGTGCGTCCTTCATATTCTTAAACTCAACTTTATAATAAAAACTAAGAAGAAACATCTGGGGATACACCCATAAGCAGATGTATGTAAAATAATTTAGTAAAGGTGATTTTAGTGCATATAATCTGTACTCACAGATTTGTCAAGTCCTGTATAATGTAAACAACCACAAAAAACATGACTGTATGTTTATGGTGGGTTTCTAGTTTAATGATATTTACTCTTTCCAAATGTTTGTCTAATTTACGGTACTAATCTGAGATTTACATCCCACCCAGCTTTAACACTTTTACAAACACTGCATGACTAGAAATGTTTAAACTATAAACCTTACTGCTTGTTTTAATAATCAGTCTTCCATATCACCAAGACTGAGAAATTTCTGTCTGTCATTCTAAATGACTTCCCATTATACCCTTTTCCCATTTTACAATAAGGATTTTAATCATGGTAGTTTAAGTTCCAGGATGGACAATAGTGTGGGCCCCCCACCCCTTTTAGCCAAAGCAGGAAAAAACCAGGGGCCCATTGTGAGACAAAGAGGACAACACAATACAGTCTTCCTAAGCTGAAGTTTAGATTTTGGTTTGGTCTGTGGGGGGGATGGTTTGTTGTATTGTAGGGGGATGGGGATGCCATTGCATCCCAGTACCACATTGAATTGTGGGATTAGGTTGGTGCTTCACTAAATTTGAAGCATACATTGAAAACATGGAGCTCCTTTTTGTTTTTAAACCTACAGAAAAATGGTTGGATGAATTTAAGAGTGATTTTCCACTGAGACCGCAACATGATAAAGAGCATCAGTATTTTATTTTAATGACCATCTACTGATCTTAAAATCTGAAATGATGGTAGGCAGTATATAGTTGTTTCATTGTATGAGTTTCAAGGGTAGGGTAATCAATCCAAGACTTTACCAGTCACATAAAAATGAAATTGTACTAAACAATGTATAAATCATTTTGATCTCGGGCTTAAGTTGATTCCGCAGATAAATGGGTTTGCTGCCCCTTTATCTCGGCCAGTGTCATACAAGTGAGTAGGAAGGCAAGTAACATGATATCCATCCATTAAAAATGCTTGGAATTTGTTTTTAAAGTCACTGGGTGGGTTTCAGACCCCAGAGCAAGAGCAAGCAGAGCCAGATGTGAATGGTCCCTTGCTAGGGACAAAGGGAAGGGAAACTGGGCCTCCAGGAGGCCCACACTACATGAAAACTTGACTCCCTCTTCCTAGCCCCACACCCTCAAAACCGACCCACTCCTGTCAAAACACAGATAGAAAAGGGAGGGATTTAAGACATTATATGTGTTCTCTTGTTTATCCCACCTGTTGTAATTTTAGTTAGATTTTGTCTCGGATGCTTAAGAACTGGGCACATATACAGGTTTAAAGTAGATTACAAAACACTCTCTTCATTATGTATTTGCTGTTATATTAAATAAGGTCAATTTCATAGTCTAAATGTTTGGCAACATAGCCTGCATAATTGTGAAGCTTACAACTTGGAAATTTCCCCTCGTTGCCTTTGAGGTTAAATCTTGTCATCATTCCCCAGCTTTTATTAGGAAAGAGACCAGAAAATGTAAACTTAATATCAAATTGCCATCATATGCCTGATTAAATCTGTACAGGGGGTGATTTTCTGCAGGTTTTCTTGAAATGTGGCTCTGATTTCCTTCAAATGCCACAACCCTCAATCTTGAATTAATTATATCACTAGGTCATGTATTTTGCTTTTATTACTCTAACTTGTTTTTCTACACTTTTGAGAATTGGCTATCCATATGAGACAAAGGGGGTTTATAAGACTTTATGAGTGTTATGATATTTGATAATCTGTTAACTCATTCCTTGATGATCCCACTCATGATTCGTTGATGTATGTCATTTGTGAACTCAAGTAAATTGAACAACTGTAACTGAAAAAACTATACTAGAACCTTTACTAAAACTTTGCATATTTTTCATTACAGTTGGCCAAACGGACACCATCTCCCAAAAAGAAGACAGCCCTGAAACAATTGAGGTGCATCAGGACGAGGTTGCCCCTCAAGTTAATGGAGAGAAAGGAGACGATTCTGCGAATGCAGATGAAATTACAACTGCAGAAGAGAAGGTGGTAGAGGAAAAACAAGAGGAGACAAATGAGGTGGGCTTCAAGAAGATCTTCCGTTTTGTTGGATTCAAGTTCACATTGAAGAAAGACAAGAATGAGAAGACTGAGCCTGTGCAACTTCTGACAGTGAAGGAAGCAGAGAGTGGTGCAGATGCAGCTGCTGAGGACAAGAAAGAGGAACCTGCAACAGAGGAAAACAAATCTGTGGAAGACAAATCACCAGAAACCACAGAAAAAGAGGAGGCGACCACGACTGAAGAAGTGACTGATAAAGCAGAAGAACCAACAGACCAAACTGTAGTTGATGCCCCATCAGAGACTGAAAAGACAAGTGATGAGGCAACCGAAAAATCTGCTGAGGAAATGGGGACAATATCAGAGAAAGAACCAGAGCCAGAAGTGCCAACTGAGTTGCCCACAAGTCCCCCCTCTCAAGAGACACAGAGTCCCTTTAAGAAATTTTTCACTCAGGGAATCTTTTCTAACCTTCGGAAGAAGACAAGCTTCAAAAAGCCCAAAGATGAGGAACAAATCAAAGAAAAGTCTGCAGAGGAGGACATTAAAGAAACTGAGGAGACAGCGGAGGGTGTTGTTGAGGGTACAGAGGAAGCTAAAGTGGATGCAGAGAAAGAACCAGTTGAGACTGAGCAAGTAAAGAAACTCCCCGAAACAGTTGAAACTAAAGCTGAAATGGCAGCTGAAACGGCAGCTGAAGCAACTTCCACTGAGACAGAAAAACCACAAGATCTTAAAGTAGAGGCTGAGGCTACAAGTGAAGCTGAGACTTTGACTCAGACTGAAACTACTGAAGCTCCAGCTGCTGAAAATACTGATGAATCCCAACGTATTGATGATGCAAAACCAACAAGTGAGAAGCCAGATGTTTCAGATGAGGTGACCACTGAAGCTGAAATCCTGTCATCTCAGGAGAAAGCCAAGGCCCAGGGAAGCCCACTTAAGAAACTGTTTACAGGAGCAGGTCTAAAAAAGCTGTCATCCAAAAAGCAGAAGAGTAAGAAAGAAGCTGAATCAAAGCAAACAGAATCAAGTGAGCAAGATGCTGAAAACATCCAGTCTTCCACTGAGTCTGCTGAGCCCCAGAAACCTGATAGCGGCGCATCTTCTCCAGAAGAATCTGCTGAGCATCTTGTAGGGGAGGTAACTCAAGCTGAGGTGGCTCAAGCTGTGGAGCCTGATGGTGAACCAGTCACTTCTGACAGTGAGAAAAAGAAAGATGGAATTTTACCTTGGTCCTCTTTCAAAAAACTAGTCACTCCAAAAAAACGAGTCAAAAGGCCATCTGAGAGTGAAGATGAAGCCCCTGGAGACAAACCCAAATCTTCTACCCTATCTTCAACTGAAAGTGCCGTCTTCGATGAGAAAACTGATGAGCCTAAACCTTCTGAAGAGGTACCATCTGAGTCTAAAGAAGAGTCACAGGCAGAATCTAAGGCTGAGCCACAAGTTGAGAAGTCTGAACCAGTTGCAGAGGAGCCAAAAAGAAAAATGGATACATCTGTGTCCTGGGAAGCTCTTATTTGTGTGGGGTCAGCTAAAAAAAGGGCCAGAAAAACTTCTGATTCTGATGATGAAGAACCTAAAATTGAGGAAGAAGTGCAGCAGTCTGGAGAGGAGCAGACGAAGACTGCAGAGTCCCCTCTTGTAAGCTCTGGTGAAGCTGACCATGAAAATTTGGCTTCTTCCCCTGAACCAGAGGAAGAACTCGTGTCTACCTGGGAGTCTTTCAAGAGGCTGGTAACCCAGAGGAAAAAACCTAAAGCAGAAGACAAGTCTGATGAAGCCTCAGGGCCAGAGCAGACAACATCTGACAGTGAAATCCCCAAAGAAGAATCCTCTTTCTCTTTGAGGAAATTGATTCCACGCAGAAAGAAGAAGTCTCATGGTAAACAAGAGCAGGTTTCTTCTGACGTTGGATCAGCAGAGGATGACTCAGACACTCCAGCTGTGGTGCCTCTTTCAGAATATGACAATGAACCATCTGCAGAAGTTGCGGTTAAGGCAGAGGAGGTGAAGCAGGAATCTGCACCAGTAACTCAGACAAAGTCCTCAGCTGAGGATAGATCACCATCTTGGATCTCAACCACTGTGGAAAATGTTGAGGATGAGACAGAGGGAAAGCAATTGAGTGACATACCCGAAGAAGGAGACACAGCTGCCACGCCAAAATCGGCCGATAACACCATTGCAGAGGACATTGTCGAGCTTACATCAGAAGCAGTTACTGCCCTTGAACAAGTAGAGGAGACTGAAATGGTTTCTGCTGTTTCCCGTGTTACAGCATCACCAGTTACATCAGGTGAGACGACTCCTGTCCCAGGTGATAGTGTAGAGAAGAAGACTGATGTAGTACTACAAGAAGCTGTGGAAACTATCAGTGTTACCACAAGTGCCATAGCTGTCACCATGACTGACGAACAGGAAAAAGTAGTTGCTGTCATCACTGATTCTCTTCTGGTTGAGTCAGCCATCAAGGAAGAGAAAACAGTCTTGGTCGCACATGAGAAAACAGAGGCAACCGCTGTTCGCACTGGCCTTGACACTAGTGAAATTAAGGCAGTAGAAGTGGAAAGCCTCAATCAGCAGCCTTCAGTAGAGTCAGTCACAGTTGTTACTCAGGCAATAGTCACAGAGTTGGCTGTTGAAGACAAATCACAGGAGCCTGAAAAGGCCAGTATGACTGAGGATAAGGTTCATGAGGCTCAGATGAGTGGAGATCAAATAGAGCTCAAAGATAAGCCCTTAGAAAATGCAATTGAGGAGAAAGCACAGTTTGAAGAGATGAAGGACATATCTGAAGCCCAAACTGTGACTGATCTCCAAGAAGTAGCAGCAGTCAAAGTTGCGCTTATTAATGCTGTACAACAGGAACCAGAATTTCTTGAAGAGCCAGTGGTGGCAGAAATATCCCCTCAGGTTGAGGCTGCAGGTGCTGTTGTAGCAACTGTTCAGGAGTCAATCTGTGCTCCAACTGTAGAAGTCACAGAAGTTGCTGAAGGTGAGAAAGTGCAAGAACTGGAGGGTTTTAAAGAAGCTGTTGCCACTGTTGAGGTAACATCTATGGAGGGAGTTGCCATGGCTGTAATAGAGGAGGCCATGACAACCCTTCCAGAGTTGTCTGCTTCTCAAACTGCTGGGTCTATGGAAGATCGCATTCCTGTTGTGGCCACCACTGAAGAAATTGCAGTCATCAAAGAGACTGTCTGTGTTATAGGCTCAACATCTGAGACGACAGAATACCATTCAGCTGATCTAGCTCATGAAACTCTCATGAAAAATGTTCCTCTTGTTCTTCCTACAGGTGACCACAATATTCAGGTTATAGTGAATGATGTTGAGATTGTCTCTGCTCAAGGAGTCATTGAGGGAAACTTTGAAGTAGCTTCAACAAAAGTTAGTGTTGTGGTTGAGGAAGTTATTGAAAATGCAAAAGAGGAAACTGAAGTGAACCAGGCAGCCCAAGTGACAGAAGCAGAAATCATTGAGAAACAGAGCACTGTTATTGTGCAAGAGGTCATTCAAAATGTTGTAGAGAACCTTGCTGAGGCATATGCGGACCAAAAAGTGTCTGAGAAGGCTATTGAGGAGGTAGAGAGCTGTACCACATCAGAGGAAGTCAAGCTTGAAGAGTTCCCAGCGGTTTCTGAAATGATTGAGGAAAAACCTTCAACAGAAGTCATTTCAGGGGAAAAAGCTCCACTAGAAACAAGCCCAGAGAAGTCAAAGGCATCTGACGATATCTGCAAAGATGACAATGAACAAACTCGCATTGTCACTGAGAAACCGATAAAAACAGTCAATGAAAGCATCCTGGTTGCTGAAACAGTCCCAGTCTCTATCACAGATGAAATCCATGCTCAAAATGAGGAGGTTGCAACAGTCTCTGTGGTAGATGTGCATCAAGAAACAGAGGTAACAAAAAGTGAAGTCGAACTAAAGCAAGCAGAAGAGACCAAAGCAAGTGAAGAAAGAACATGTCAAGTCGAGTCAGATTCCACGGAAGTGCCAACAGAAATACAGCAAGAGACACAAGATTCAGAAGTTTCAGAAGCCATACCAGAAGAAAACATGACAGAAACATCTGCAGGCCAATACCAGGTTATGGCTGAGCAGTGTCAAATCGCACAGGAGGTACAGATTGAGACTTCACAGGAATTTAACGTGAGTTTCATAAATGTCATTGATGCAGATGATGTACCTGTTCAAGGCACCGAGACTAAAATGAAAGAAGAGGGTTCAGAGGGTCAGGAATCGGTAGTAGACAGGCCTCAGAAAGACTTGGAAGAGTCTCAAACGAAAGTTTCAACAGAGGACACAACAAACCAGGGAGAGCCCAGAGATCCAGATTGTCAAAAGACGGATGCTATAAATGTATCTGCCAAACTGGAGACTGCTACTGAGAAGACAGCAAATGCCACTGCAGTAGAGGAGGTAGTGGAGGAGATCGGGAATGAGAATGAGCCTGTCTCCACAGAGGTTGTCACAGTGTCATGAGCAGGTTAGTCTTGATTAATTTAATGAAATTGATCATTTGTTGTTTCAATTTTTATTTTTAAATCTAAAACAAAACAACAATTATAACAACATACTAAAGTGTTTTCAAAAGTAGTTTGGTCCATCACAAACAAAAGAGAAATAAGTTCCACATTCCTTAGTAAACTTGTCACAGTTTTTGCATGGTGCCTTTTTAAAAGCATCAATGGATCTTAGTTTTATTAGGGTTGGATTTCCATTCGGTGAGATGAAAAAGCTTTTGTTCCATGTACCAGTAACCAAGGGACCTTCGATATCAAAGCAGGAATGCCGCTGCCTGACCCTTCACTTTGTATGCAGGGTCTTAAAGGGAAGCCGTGTGAAGAGAGATGAACTTGTGGTGAAAGACCGAGTATAATTCCCCACCCCCTCCCTAATGCGCTCTCTTATTCTCTTCCACTCATCAAAGCTTTCAATATGTAGTTAGAAAACCAATTAATTTGATAAGATACACTGTATGATCAAATACAATCCTTGGTAGTGTCATATTAGCATATGAGCAGATAGAATAAAACTTTTGTTTTTTAGAATTTATGATATTGATAGTTTATTATTTATTAAATTAAATAAGTCCTAATGTACCGAATGAAGCACAATGCTACCTGACTCTCCATGTAAGTTTTCCCAAGAAATGATAAGTAATAATATAGGAGGGGCACTTATAGTGTAATACTACATTACAGTAAGTTCGTTTACATGCACAGTTTTACAGTCTTCATCAAATACATGCCGCATGTCACATATCTTTTGGAACTTGCGCACTAGGCCGATTGTAGTTTGATTAATGTGTTGAATCAGACTTTTAAAGTGCACATAAACATATTTGATATCCGTATTACTCATTTTACATTTTAAAATTATTACTTACATTCACAAACTTGCATTTGCATAATCAGAGGCAACTCCATAAAATAAATACATGTATTACAGTAATTACTATTAAAATAATGACACTATCCAATGAGTCCTAATGTAAAGTGAGTGTGACCAAAAAAAGGAAGGGGATGGAAGAAGTGAGCTGGGTGTATCTGCTAAATGTTTGATGAGTGCTAATGCAGCACTGCAGTAGAGCAGAGGCTGGTGATATATAGCATCGCAGCATGAGCTTTGGTGCAGGGCTCTCTTCCCTTTGCCTAGACAACTTGTGCTGAGTCATACAATAGAGAGAGAGACAGTGGTTGGAGGCGCAGAAGATGCAGTGCAGATGGAAAGAGCAATGTGTGTGCATTTATGTGAAATGAAGGGTGGCAAAGTAACATAGTAGGTTAGTAGCTTGTCATGCTAACTGATTAAAGAGCAGTGAGAAGAGCAAAAAGGAAGAAAGAAGTGCAGTTTTGAAATGGCATTTGAATTAGCATTAGCCGACGTAGCCGTGCACATGATAAATAAGATTTATTAGAAACAAAATGTTAATGTACTAGCATCTGGTTGTCTTTTTTCTCACCTCTTTCATTTTTGTTTTGCAGTCTGCATATAAAAAGCAGTCACATGACTGGGACACCAAGCTTTCCGGAAAGCAGGAAGTAAGTGGCAGCCATGGAGGACACTAAGAGATAGTGCTCTGTCCCTACTCCCAGAGCAAGAGACAAAAGTTCAATCTCTCTTCTCTCTCTCATTTAATCCATCCATTCATCCCTCTATTCCTCTTTCCTAATTCCCCTTCACTCAGCTGCCATATCACTGAGGTTTTAAGCCTCACTGGACTTCTCAAGGGATGTCCCCTATTCCCACTTTACTGTTTTTTGCCAAATTACTTCAGATGCCATGTTTCTCATGTGTAACTTGTGATGGACATTTTCATTTTTTTTTTATTAGTTGTTAAGCAGTCTGTCGAATGGAGAGAATATGTATGTGTGGATCTTGTATGAGCTAATGCGTGTTTGTGATGTTGCAGTAGGAGGGTTGGTATTTTGTATATTCTATTTATATCTAAAATATTCTCTCAACCCTCTCAAAAACATTCTAACCTTCTAAAAACCCATTGAAATCATGATGTCATGCTGGTGTAAAATTACAGAATATTATTTAGACAAGCAAGTTTAACAAATATGGTACAGATACACCTTCTACAGCTATAGTAAATGAAAACGTGCATAATATTCTGTGGCTGTAATGTGAAAATGAGGTTCAATTCAGTGATCACTGAAATACAATATCCAGCCATTATCATCTCCATTCTCACTGTAGATATACCACTTCTCTGTCCCTTACTGTGAAATGTTGTCTTTTTATTATGTATATTTATCATGCACAATCACAATGAACGATTTTACCATAGATGCGTGACATTTGAGATTTTAAAAGAGTCTGTTCGATTTGATTTTGCTTTTAGTGGTACCCTGTGAAATAGATGATCACGACGACGATGATGATAAACACCTGCATGAGTAGGGAGCGTTTAAAAAAGGACAGTTTATCGTCCTCAACATACATGTGCACTTCACTGTTTGACGGCCTTAGCGAAACGCATGTTTCAACATCTAAAATGCACCTGAGGAAAGGAAAAATTGTGAGAGGTAAAATCTCCAACACAGGTTGTCTAGTTACACATAGTTTTAATTCACAGATAAGTGGGTATTCAGTAATATAGTGTAGAATATTTTTTGCATTTGTAATCTCTGTACCAAGGACTGTTATTTCTTTGAAAGACATGTAGATGCCTTATTGGCGGTCTCTTTGAACTTAGTAATATTATAGCCATACATGCAGCCTTTGAAAATATGTAATGAGGGACAGTTGTTGCATATTTGGATGATGAAGATGGCAAACTGTAAAAGTAAACGTTTAGACTGTCGGTCGACGTTCAGAAAGCAAACGACTGAGACTGGACAGAGGATGCATTATCTTCAATAGAAAAACAGCTCTGCTACTACCGTCACGCTTTGAATGAACAACCCACTCACATTCTTTTCTTAGCTTTTTATAATACAGTCTACTGTGAAGCTCTTTAACATTTGTACAAATTGTATACCTATGTACCTTAAGTCATGTTGTAATATTAACAAATAACCAATGAAAGCATTAAGGAATGTTATATACCAGTAGCATGAGCCTCACCTCTTTTTTGTATTCTTCAAGCTGTTAATAGTATGGATACAGAATCATGTCTATATTTCATTCAAATAAAGCTAGTGTAAATCAAGCTGACTTTTTCATTGCCCTTTCTCTGTGGTTCTGTTTGTGAGTGTGTGTTGGCCAGGTGGTGGGAGGATACAGAAAATGCTATGGAGTAAATATAACTGAATTGTAAATTGTAAAAGTAAAATGCTAGGAATATTTCAGCAGGGCAAACATTAAGTTCAATACCTTATTGCAAGTTTTGGGGTAGTGGCACCGCAATGCTGCCATCTAGCGGCTCATATAACCAGACTTAAAGAAATAAATGAACCCATGCTATTTTTCTTTTTAAAAAATCAGCAGTGCATAACGTTATGTATATTACAATAATTTATGGTATTATGTGTCCTTCTGACTGTTAATTTCACATGGATGGAGGCTACAAAATATTTACACATTATACAAAGCTGCCTTTAACAGAGAATAGTTTACTTGGCTGTAAGACATTTTAATATTCTTTAACACACACAGGGCTGCTTTGTTTTAAAAAAAAAAAAAATAGAAATACGGTAAAAATATATACGGTGAAATATTACAATTTAAAACAACTACATTCTATTCTATTATATTTTAAAATGTGAATATTTTTAAAATTTGCTGAATACATTTATTTCTTATAAAAATCCATGCTCAGCCCAATATTTCGAACAGTAGTCTATATTAAAGAAAACCAAACAAAACACACACTTCAAAAACATAAGGATTTATTATCATTATTAACAATGAAAATGCAAAAGAAGTACTTTTTCAGAGACAACTGTTCATGTTCCTGAGGAGCGAGAGATCACAGTATGCTTGCCTTGGCTTTGGGGTTTGTGCGTTTGAGGGGGCACCTTTTCCCCTCTCCTCCCCTCCCTATACCTGCCTCAATGGGTAACAACTTGCATATGTACAAATAATAAAGAGCTGTAACAATACTACAAGAAAAAAGGCATGACATTGCATGTATGATTATACAACTTGGACAAGGCCTCCTGTCGCTTAACATCACAATTAAAAAAAAAACTAGTTGTAACAAAATGAAGCAAATGGTCCTTCCTGTGCTCGAATTAGCTATTCAGTAGTAACTTAACTCACAGTGCTCTTAAAATATATTCCTAGAGGGTCTTTAAAAAGAGTAAGATGGAAGAAATATTTAGCACTGATTATAAATTGCCCTGGTTTAAAATGATAAAAAAAGAGGTTTCCTGATGTAGCACAAGTATAATGAGAGTAGTCAGGGATCTTTAGTAGATAGTGCTTAAACAGCATGAACTCGCTGTCAGTTTCATTAGAACATAAAGACAGCCAATGCAGAGATGACAAATATACAGACACTTGTGCTACACTAAAATGGATAATATTCTACAGTAAATGCATCGATCAATATACAACCTTTGAGATTATAAAATTCTTTGTAAATAAAGCACTGTACATAAAATTAGAAAAGTTATATAAGGCTCAAAAATAAGGAATTTAAGAGTATACTCAAGCAAATCATTTCATGGCAAAATTAAGTCTGCAAACAGTGACAGAAATACCTCCCTTCAAGCTACATTATGTACATGAGTACGATTGGCCACAGTGTTTTCTAAATTCACACACAGTAACATCTTTGATTAAACACACAGCACAACTGTAAACATGTTGAACCACAGTGAGAGCAACACAACCAGATTGCTGATGAGCTGCTGCCGCAAACCAATTTCCTGGACGGCATGGATATTTATCATTTAGGTGGTATTGGCACAAAAAAAGCACTGTAACAAAGGTGAACACATTTGAAATTACAAAAGTGGATAAGTAGGCAAATATATTGTGGGTCACATTAAAGTGTTAGTTCACCCAAAAATTACATTTCTGTCATTAGTCACTCTCATGTCGTTCCAAACCCGTAAGATGTTTTTGATGAAATCCAAGTTTGTTTGTTTTTTAATCCTCAATAGAAAGCAATGAAATTGCCACATTCAAGGTCCAGAAAATTAGTAAAGACATCGTTAAAATAGTCAACGTGACTACAGTGGTTCAACCTTAATGTTATGACGCGACAAGAATACTTTTTGTCCGCAAAAAACAAAAAATAATGACTTTATTCAACAAATTCGATTCTCCCCTGTCATTCTGCTACACTATTTATGTTGCAGCGCTTCCAGGTTCTACGTCAGAACGGCGGCTCAGTATTGGCAGACCCTGATCACATGAGCAGCACGACACATGCGTGTGATGCTGACGCAGGAGCCGGCCAATGAGTCGGCGTTTTGACATAGAACACAGAAGCACTGAACTGCGTTCGCCGTGTCAACTGCATACGAGACTGACAGCGGAGAGACGAATGTGTTGAATAAAGTTGTTTAGTATTTTCATCGCTTCACAACATTAAGGTTGAACCATTGTAGTCACGTAGACTATTTTAACAATGTTTGTACTACTTTTCTTGACCTAGAATGGGGTAATTTCGGTAATTGACGATAAAAAAACTCTTGCATTTCATCAAAGATATCTTAATTTGTGTTCCAAAGATCAATGAAGGTCTTGGAAGCACATGAGGGTGAGTAATTAATGACTGAAATTTCATTTTTGGGTGAACTAACCCATTAAGTAATCTGGCACTGCATGAAGGTTATCTACAATTACACCTTGCACTTGCTAACCCAAAGCATGTAATAAGAAATTAGAAACAGTGTCAGAAAGAAAAACTTTGAGATCTGTGTAACTCCTCAGAGGCACTGGAAGATAAAGTTGACTTTGATCCTCGACCCTTTGATGCAAATTTCAGGTTAGTCTGATATTGCATGTATGAAACCGGTTGAGGTAGTGAATACATTTCTTAAACCAATACCCACATTTAGCTGCTCAGAAAATGACATTTCAATAAATTTTTCATGGAGGGATCATATAAAATACATTTGGTGCTATGCTCATTTTTTAAATATTCTATTGAATTACCAATCCAATCTAATGTGAAGTCTAGACTGATCTGCTCCGTGACGAACGCAGGATTCCAGCAGTTCACTACATCCTTTTCCTGTACAGTTAGACAAAGGAAGAGCTTTAACCGCAACGCAAACTGCAGATGACCCGAGTATCCAAGAAAATCTTTGAAAGAAATATAGAATGAAGCGGGAATTTGACTTGGACTAAACAGACTATAAATCTGTTATAAATATAATAACCAAGTGTTAAAAAAAGAAAAACACAGAGAGCAGAAGTACTTTTCAGTAGAAGTAAAATCCCCAAGAAAAAAAAAATATATATATATATTTAAAACAGAAATTTTGATCTGTAGCTTAACTTCTGATCATAATTTACCCACAATTCAAATGCAATACATTAAAAAACAATATTTTGAAGTGGATGAATATGGGGCTATTCCACAAAGACTTCCTCTGTTTTGATGGGTGTTATCAACGGCCCACCATTGGATGAATCCGAGCCTTCGTCTTTGGCCAGGTTGTCACTGTTCAGCCCACTGACGCCCATTTCTCCGGCCACTCCACCCGAGAGCGCCCCCTGGTTGAAGCACAGGTGCTTGATCACCTCATTGGGGCTGGAGAAGGTCATTTCACACACATTGCATTTGTATGGTCTCCCTGACGAGCCTAGAAACAGCGCCTCCATTTGGCTGGAATCATCTGCTGCGCACAGCTCCATGCTCTGTCGGTCCACCATGGTGTACGCTGGTTCAGAGCTCAGATTCATGCAAACGTGCCGCGCTGCCTGGTTGGCCCGGCAGAAGCTCTTGCCGCAGGCGCTGCAGCGGTACGGCTTGCCTGTGTGGATGTACATGTGCTCTCTCCAGTGGCTTTTCTGAATGAACTTGCGGCCACAAGTGGAGCACTCATATTTCCTCCGCTTCACTTCCCGCTCCATGTCAGCCGCACCCTCTAGGTTGTCAATATCAGCAATATCGGACGGAGGCGGCGTGTCCGCCTGGGGCTGCGCTGTGTAAAGGCTGACTGCATTTGTCATCGGGACGGACATAGCGGTTTCAGGATGCGGCGAGCCTTTTGAGTACAGATGCTGCTCGCTGTCACTGGCAGCGTCCACAATGATGGGAGTGGCTGCAGCGGCTTCACTGCCTCTGAGAACTTCCTCCACCTCTGGTGTAGTGGCACCTCCAATCGCCATGGGGGAAGCCGCACCAACGGACTCTAACACAAGGGGGAGCATGGCCTGAGTGTGCAGAAGCAGGTGCTCTCGTAAAGCTCCTCGCTGAGTGAAGCGGCCCCCACAGACGTGGCACGTATAATGCTTCCTCAGAGAGGCGTTTCTTCTCATGATGCTGGGCTTCACATGCAGAATGGTGTTGGTGTTTAGGGAACAAGACGGGGCCTCACCTGCAGATGTTTCCGTCTCTGCGCCTTCCCTCACAAACTGACTGGTGCTCGCAGACGCTTCTACCTCCGTTTCTGACAGAGCGTGCCTTTGCTTGGATCCAGGCCGCGTCAGTGAGGTAGCTTTGTTTGCGGTAATGCACTTCCCATCGAGCAAACCGCCACCTTCTAAGTCGAACGGCGACGAGAGATGCGTTCTCACTGAGAGGCGGTTTGTGAGTGTGGCCTGTTGGTCTGATATCTGAATTCCATAAAGAGAGGATGACAGGGGAAGGCTGACCTCAGGGTGTGCCTGAGTTGCATGGCTAGCCAGACTTGCCTCCTGAATAAGAGGGTACGCATGGAGGAACTTGACGCCCTGCTCCAGGCGAGCTGGGTCGATAAGCTGTGTCGCCAGTTTGCCGGTGTACATCAGATTGAGGAGGTAGCTGAAGATGTCGGGCTGAATGTCAGCAGGCTTCAAGCGAACACAGTCACTGGTTGACAAGACAAAGAAACAAAGATTCAACATAAAAAAAAACATGGAAATGCTTTGATACTTGCTTATTAGAAAAAAGAAAAATTGTAGCACAAATATTTATTGTGACTTAAAATCGAAAAACATTTTATAGTTCCTAACATGGGCAATCTTTTGGTATCCATAATCAATACTGGATAATTGCGCATGTTCATTTCCTGTATTACATTTTACATTCAGATGACCTTTGTCATTATCTGACACTTCACTTTAATATTTAAAAACACTAATTCAATCATAATGATAAATGTAATCTTTAAGGCTGCAATACACTACACAATTTTTGCCCAGATAGTTGCCCCGATTTGCAGTCTGGATAGTTAGCGAAAAATCAATAGTTTCCGAAAAGGCAGAGTCACTTTGCAGATTTTGGGCAGTTAGAATTTGGACATTTTGCAAAAATACATAATGGGCAAAGACTTCATAGTTCACGCTATGATTATTTCCAGTCAGAGGATATTGAACAGGTTTAATATTTTGAACTGATTCTAAAACACATTGTTTTCCATTTGTCATGCGAATTTAGGACAGCTTGAAAGTCTGGTAGTGTGGCTTGTTAGTCGCTTAGTGTATGATGCCCAGTTTGTTTTTGTTTTGTTGTTTAGTTCTATTTTTGGCCTTTTGATGGCTTCATTGGAAAGGACAGTGTATATACCAAACAGGAAAGCATGGGATGGAGAGAGAGGAACGGGTTGGCAACAGACCTCGAGCTGGGAATCAAACTCAGTTTTAAAATGTGTTCAGATTTGAAAAGTCGTGTAGTGTATTCCAGCTTTTAGCAAATGAATATCCATTTTTCAAACTGTGCATAATAATGTTGTGGTGCCTAAATTCAGTTGATTTTTGTTTTTAGTGTTTTAATTAGGCAAAATAATATAGAAATTTAATATTGGTCATTTATTGATTATAAGATGAGAATAACATTAGAACACATCCCTAATTTTAAAATATATAAAGCTTTTACCTGTCCTGGTGTATAAACAGCATTCTGAAGTAGTTCGAGAATGCGGCCAGTACGGCCTTGTGTGCTTTGAAAAAAACGTCTCCGATGGCGACCGTGCAGTCACACAGGAAGCCAAACTCCCTCTGCGCGTTGAGCTGCTGCAGAAGGATAAGACCATGATTGGCCAGCTCCATACTTCAACCTACAAAGCAAAAGGGCCAGAGATGACAGTCAACTTCCTGTCTACTACAGACCACAATACACTGAAAAAACAATGAGTGAAAGACGGCTGTTAAGTTGTCTGTTGACGTGGACTTAATCGCAGTGAAGAGCCATAAATATGAATCCAACACTGTTGGATTAATAATAAGCTCAACTCTAATTTACACTTAGCAAATTATTATTAAAAGCAGTACTATTGCTCATTCTTAGCATTAAGGATTTGAACAAACTTTAACCCTTTAACTCCAAGCACAACACTTTGGCACAAACTCTTCCCTCATGATTTGTGCTACTAAAATTAACATTATACTGTGTAGCTTGTTGGGAAGATGTGCTGTTACTTTAAGCAATAGGATTTAATTACTGTGCTTTTAAGGCACTATCATATAGCATTTGATTTACTAAAGTCTAAAACCTAAACACTAATTCTTTTGCTACTTTAGACTGGCAAATTCACTTCTCATTCACATTTAAGACTGAGTAATTCCTATTGAAAGGTTTCACCGAGTATGCATTCTCCAGACATTTATAGATAAACAGAAAAAAACTGTAGATGGAGTGTGTGGTTTTCATACTGACCCTGTTTGAAACTTTTAATATTCTCTCAAGATATATCATATACAGGTGCTGGTCATATAATTAGAATATCATCAAAAAGTTTATTTATATCACCAATTCCATTCAAAAAGTGAATCTTGTATGTTATATTCATTCATTACACACAGATTGATATATTTCAAATGTTTATTTCTTTTAATTTTGAGGATTATAACTGACAACTAAGCAAAATCCCAAATTCAGTATCTCAGAAGCTTAAAATATTACTTAAGACCAATACAAAGAAAGGATTTTTAGAAATCTTGACCAACTCAAAAGTATGAACATGAAAAGTATGAGCATGTACAGCACTCAATACTTAGTTGGGGCTCCTTTTGCCTGAATTACTGCAGCAATGCGGCGTGGCATGGAGTCGATCAGTCTGGCATATCGCATCTTCCTCTTCACAATACCCCATAGATTTTCTATGGGGTTAAGGTCAGGCGAGTTTGCTGGCCAATTAAGAACAGGGATACTATGGTCCTTAAACCAGGTACTGGTTTCTTTAGCACTGTGTGCAGGTGCCAAGTCCTGTTGGAAAATGAAATCTGCATCTCCATAAATTGGTCAGCAGCAGGAAGCATGAAGTGCTCTAAAACTTCCTGGTATACGGCTGTGTTGACCTTGGACCTCAGAAAACACAGTGGACCAACACCAGAAGATGATATGGCACCCCAAACCATCACTGACTGTGGAAACTTTACACTGGACCCCAAGCAATGTGGATTGTGTGCCTCTCCTCTCTTCCTCCAGACTCTGGGACCCTGATTTCCAAAGGAAATGCAAAATTTACTTTCATCAGAGAACATAACTTTGGACCACTCAGCAGCAGTCCAGTCCTTTTTGTCTTTAGCCCAGGCGAGACGCTTCTGACGCTGTCTGTTGTTCAAGAGTGGCTTGACACAAGGAATGCGACAGCTGAAACTCATGTCTTGCATACGTCTGTGCGTGGTGGTTCTTGAAGCACTGACTCCAGCTGCAGTCCACTCTTTGTGAATCTCGCCCAAATTTTTGAATGGGTTTTGTTCCACAATCCTCTGCAGTGTGCGGTTATCCCTATTGCTTGTACACTTTTTTTCTACCACAACTTTTCCTTCCCTTCACCTCTCTATTAATGTGCTTGGACACAGAGCTCTGTGAACAGCCAGCCTCTTTTACAATGACCTTTTGTGTCTTGCCCTCCTCGTGCAAGGTGTCAATGGTCGCCTTTTGGACAACTGTCAAGTCAGCAGTCTTCCCCATGATTGTGTAGCCTACAGAACTAGACTGAGAGACCATTTAAAGGCCTTTGCATGTGTTTTGAGTTAATTAGCTGATTAGAGTGTTGCACCAGGTGTCTTTAATATTAACCCTTTTCACAATATTCTAATTTTCTGAGATACTGAATTTGGGATTTTCCTAAGTTGTCAGTTATAATCATCAAATTTAAAAGAAATAAACATTTGAAATATATCAGTCTGTGTGTAATGAATGAATATAATATACATGTTTCACTTTTTGAATGGAATTAGTGAAATCAATCAACTTTTTGATGATATTCTAATTATATGACAAGCACCTGTATAAACATTTTTCGGACCTCTACTTATAACAAAACAGTTGTTTAAATATATTCTTTATTTTGAAAATGATAGGAAAGGTTTTAATTCTGGGGAAGAGAAACAATTGGATATAGAAAACAACTAGATTATCTGAAAAATTTTATAACATAAAGGTTAAAATGAAAGAATCATTAGAAGTTATATTTAAGGCAACTAACTGGTAATTCAGACAGCAAAAAGACACTAAGAATAACACATGATCCTAATATTATAATCCTGACAACACAGCCCCAACAGAGTGGTGAGATACAGTCAAGGGCCAAACATCTGAGGCAACCTTTGAACAATGAACCCTGATCCCTGAGGTCATTATTATTAACCCTCATCTTCCAGAACCAGCTCAGCAGCCTCTGTGCCTTGAATGTCCATTAGCCAAAAGGTCAATCACAGGCTTTGTTTGTCACATGACTGGCTCTTCAGCCAGCATTCCTGAGGCTACTTCCACTCAACCCCGCTTGGGTGGAGAAAGGACGTGTCCATAGAGCCTTCAGACTCACTGTCAGTGGCCTTTGAAAGCATTGGTTGTAACGTCACATAGCTGTGTGTAAAGACTGGGAAAAAAAGCATTTATTTAAAAACATTAAGCCAGCTCTTCTTCAATCGTCCAATCGCACCAGTGATTTTTAACTATTCTGAGACCTGCTGGCCTGGATGCAAAAAAAAAGCTAACCAAACCAACCAGCTACAAGGTGAATCACAGAATTACAAAATTTGATTTGAACCAAAATGTAATTTGAAAATTGGACTAAAGGAACAAGGTACAAGACAGAGTATTTACCAGCTTTAACAAGAGACAACAATTTAACAATTACATAATCAAATTAAACACAAATTTGGACATTCATATGTAATTTGTGGAGCTTCGTGTGAGCAGGCTAGCAGAAAAGAAAAGTTTTGGTGCAATTTACTTTTCGTGATTCTTTGATTGTCGGAGATTCCTCTGCAGAATCATGTCGGTTTTGCCCAGAAATTTAACTCTTTAAGTGGATTGTTTAAAATTAATTTGAAATAATGCAGACTGTCGGCTACACCAAACGCACACCATTGACAACAATCTTGTAGCTCACAGTTTGTCTGTAAAGGTTTAAAAGTTATTGTTAAAAATTCTTCTATGGAGAAAATAAATGGGATTTTTACTTTTCGGAACTGAGTATTGCACTTTACAGCTCATTGCATGAGGTCATGTGATATCAACATGACAGCACCTATGAGGAAGTAGAATAAAACAGCTTTTTCTAAAAGTAACTATGTCATATGAGTGTACATAATTTCTAATATTTCATAAAAGTCTTCATTTCTTTATAGCGCAAAATGTTGTTAATTAGCAAAACTTATTTTTAACTTTAGTTTTATACTCAATAAGTCTCGTAGCTTTCAGCAATCATCGAAATTCGTCGGAATATGACTAATTTGATCCAAGTGCATTTATAAACCATTGACAAGTGTTTCCTGGTACCAAAATATATATCACACGAGCATTGCAGTTCCTCATAACTTCAGGTCCAAACCAATCGCTTCAACTTGCTCTCATTGTGGTTTGTAAACTAGCTCCTCCCACTACGGAGACACGTGGAACGGACAGATCTCCCGCAGAGACCGACCACTTCCGCAATCTGTTTTTCTTCGCAAATAGAAAATAAACCGTCAAAAACTGAAACGAGATGACTGATGCGATCACGCGCAGACGCTAGCCGCTCGACCAGCACATGATCAAGCGACCTGATCTCGAGTATAGCGTAAATTAACGACGATATAAACCCAGAACGAAGCGAGCATCAGAGACGAGAAGCAAAAATAAACGGAGCTTCGTGAAACGGACACACACACACACTGGGGGAAGGGGTGGTCACCGAATAAATAAACTAAACTAAAAAACAACAAATACAGAAAACGAACAGTAAATGGTAAAGGTTGATGGGTGTAAACACACACGTACCTTTCCTCCGCTAGAGCGTGTGGAGTTCGGTGAGTCGTTGTCTGTTACCGGAGGACTTGTCCGTTGGGCTCGCAGCTGCTCTGTTCCTCTCAAACGCAGCATTGGCGGCGATGGTCGTCGGTGTTTTCCGGTCGGGTTACGTTACAATCACATGACTGTCTAAAAGGGCTTAAAACAGCGGTTGTAAAACCCACTTCCCTGGGATGCCAAAACAAACGGTCTTTGGCGCTAAGAGCAGCTAAATGAGTGCACTGGTGAACGATAAGTGTGTCGTTCTCCTCGTGTGTTCACGGTGAGGCGGAGGTGAATGTTGAGTAATCATTCAGGGACGACAAACGTTGGTGAACGTTACACATAAACGGATTTTAGTGGAGTTGCATAGCCGTGGGTCACGCTCCCCACCCCCACATGAAGATAACGTATCGAGACAGATACATGCAGCAGGGCTATTTGCATTTCAGTTGACAGACTTTTTCAGCCAAGAGAAATGCGCGTATTATTCGAAGCACGATGATATCACACCCACAGGCTACAATGAACTTAATGAGGTATAATATTTCAACAATGTATATAATTTGGCTTAAAAAAAGACTTGGGGATATTAATAGAATTTTAACTCCATAAATAAACCCACATTAATTTATTTTTGTTTATTCATATATTTAAAAAAGTGTGTGTGTGTGTGTATATATATATATATATATATATATATATATATATATATATATATATATATATATATATAATTTTTTTAATTTAAATTTTTAATTAAATTTTTAACATTTTTAATTTACTAGTTTTATATTATATATATATATATACACATATATATATATATATATAAAATATAAAACTAGTAAATTAAAAATGTGACTAAACTTATTTAAAATATGGTTTAACAAAATTAATTAAAAACATGATTACTCTGAAATGTATTTATTTAAATTTTTGCAGCTTTAGTCCTCCATTGGTTTACACGCTTGATGTATTTGCAACAAATGTTATTAAACGTTATTTATAAAAATTGTACTATTAATACTATTAATTTTCTTGTCTTTAAAAAAAATACTTGTTGGAAAGAGGATCCTTATTATAAGCTCTCACTAATCAATTAATTTTAAAAGGAATTTGTAAAGGAAAAAGAGTAACCATTTGGATCATCCTAACCTTTTTCCAGGTTCTTTCTCTATATTTTAGATAAAATGCGTTTAAGTACATTTTGCCTTTTAATAGTTACATTTTGTTGTAAGAGGAATTGATTTAATTTCCCTAAGATCTTTTTTTAAGAATCGGTACCTTGAGAAAATCACTAGTTCCTTTATGAACAGTGCAAGAGGTGAAAAGATTTACATTTTCCTTTTCAGTTTACTTGTATCCAGAGATTATGAGCTTTCGTTATGAGCTATACTGAGGGGAACAGGATGTGAGCTTGCTTGACCAGGCCTGCTAAAGATGTCAGGAAATGAATAGCACTGTGGAATCACATGAAAGAAATTTGAGAAAATGTTAAGAAAATATAAAAGAGTGCATGGTTTACAAAAGCCTGGACGTTTAAGACAGCAAAATGAGGATGCTAACTTCAAGTTGTGGGTCTGCAAAAAAAAGAACAAGGAAAGGGAAGTTGGGGGGTGGTGTCTCCACACAGAGAAAACAAGCTGTCTGTTAGGGCCATGTGGTCTGGTGGGGTGATAAAGGCATCTGGGGCTGGTTTCTGTTTCCAATTTCTGAAAATCACATTAGCATCCTTAAATATGGTTTAGAGTTGTTACTGTCTGTAGACAGAATAATAAAATGTAACTGGTTTAGTAAGTTAGTATAATGCCCATATGAAGCATGTTCTTTCATGTTGATTAGATATAGAAAACAGAACTGATTTATTTTTTAATGACGGTCAGTAACAACTCCTAGATCTGTGAGGTCTCTCTTTCATGAAAAGGATATCCTGCTACTAACTACTAACCTCCTGGAAATGTTTAAACATTACACTATGCTGGTTCTCTCTGGTCTTTTCTGGATAAGCTATTGTTTTGCTCTGTGGCCAGCTGGTCACCCAGCTTGATCAGCTGAAAAGTGCCCAAAAGCCCTCTAAAATCAGCCAACAGACCAGCTACAAACCGTCTGGTTAAGATGATTTCTTTTTTTTCACCAGTTCAGACTTATTCGAATTGAATTACAATCAAATAAAAATTACAATGTAGTTTGTGAATATTATGTTAATTTAAACACAATATATGAGTATTGTTATTTGTCTGATGAATAATGTGACCAACGTGGCTCACAGACCGGCCGCTAGAGGTCAGTAGCGTCAACGGTCACGAGATACTGACCGCTCAAATTGGCTTATGATTTCTCATAAAACAACAACAAATAACATCTCTATTTGTGTGATTCAATGTGTTCCCGCGATATGCGAGTGAAGGACACAGAGTGTATTAAATTATTTTATACCTTCACATTACATTGCTAGTTTGTCAGCGATCGTTCTTAAATAAAGTTTGTTGAAAATCTCTAGTCCTTCCTGTTTGTATTGCAAAGATGGAGGTAGAGGGAACGTTCCCCCCGCTGTCTCTCTCTGCTAAGTTTGAGGGGTAGGTCTTTATAATAGTTGTGCTTTCATGCTCACTGTTGACGTCATTTATGTATAATTAGGCTACGGCATGAAATTCATCGTGTTTAATTGCAATGTAGTCAAATAGGCAGCCTGACAGCCTGTCATTAGTCCATTTCACACGCACGGTCTTTACTGGTAAATCACCGTTTACACTAGATCATGTGTGAAAGGACGTTTTCAAAAATACAGGTAAATCAGTTCTGGCAATTTTCCGGTATAGGAAATTGTAATATTACCTGTAAATTACCGATATGATGCTATGCGTGATTTAAAAGATAAACAAAATCGGTATTAGCACGCTCTACAGCTCCTACTGCGTACTATAACTATTATAAGTCTCGTGTTTTTAAGAGCAAAAACACGTGCTGTGTGACGGTTCTTTCCCTTGCTTCTGTCACTCAGAATTAAAACAAAAAATATGGTGAAAAATGGACAAATAATGAAACTGTGGATGAATAAAACGGCGCAGCGTTTAATTTCCGATGACGGACATCACAGCGTTTACTGTTGTTTTGTTACAGTATTTTACCGGTAAAAGAAAGAGCATTGCTTGTGTGAACAGCACATTTGTGTATTTATTGGAAAATTCAATATGGTAATTGTACGTTAACGTTAAATGTGTGAAAGGGCCAAGTGTCTGTGTACCAAAACAACCAAACCTTTTTGGCAGGTTTAAGTCATGAACGCGCATTATGACTAAATATGTTGTCTAGATAGGCGACTAACCAGCTTTTGAGACACTTGTATTTCTTTCTTATTCTTCAAATTACTAGTGCAAGTTATACGTCTGCGTAACAGCTAGGTTTTTCCATAACAAATGTATTTTTTTTTTTTTGTCTAAATCATAGAATGATTTGGTAACACTTTATTTTACAGTGTCACTATTACATGTTACATGTATTTACTGTAGTAATAACTAGGAATTAAACATAATTACATGCAATTAACCCTAAACCAAACCCTTATCCTAACCCTAAACCTATAGTAAGTACATGTAGTTAATTATTATTACTGAGTACATAAATGTATAATTACACTGTAATACTGACACCTTAAAATAAAGTGTAACCAATGATTTTATATAATTAAATAATAATTACACCTAAAATGTTTTAATTATTCGCTATTTTTAGGTCTTTTGCCTATCTGACTGTGAGAGATAGACTGCCAACCATACTCACAAAAGTGGTAGACACATTACATCGCAATAAAGACAATTTCTTTAAAGACTATGGAGAGGTATGTATGATTTTTCATTTGTTACCTTTAATATTATTACAATATTCAATATTTTCTTATGTTGTTTGTAAAGTAGAATACGCCTGTATTGACAGTTTTCTCAGATTTAAGTTCTATATAATGTTTTCTCAGGATGGCATCAAGGCAGAGAAGAGGGCCATTTCCTTCCTGTCCAAGCTGAGGAATGAACTGCAGACAGACAAACCTGTGCTGCTTCTGACTGATAATGCTGAGGACACCGAGGCCTGGAATGAATACATGGGTAGACAGCAGGACCTGATGGAGGACGGGCAGCCTGTCAGCTGGTTCAAGTCACCATGGCTTTATATGGAATGCTATATGTACCGAAGGATCCAAGAGGCTCTGTATATGAAGTAAGACAAATCAGCTTAATACATTATGAGCAAAATAAAAAAGCCACAGAGAAATTATACTTAAGTGAAATTATTATTCACAATTTTACTCGAATAAAGAATCTTAAAGTTTAGATGAACTTTTGCATCTAGTGTCTACAGAGAGACAATCTTATCCAGTTTAAAAAATGTATTTTTTTTTAACTTGTATAGCGCTTTTTACAATGTAAATTGTGGCAAAGCAGCTTTACATTAATAATTGGCAAATCGTTTTTGGCTGCACAGCGGCTCCCAAAGAAAATGGTGTCATTGTCCAGCTTATTCTATATATTATTGATTCATTCCGTTGAATTGGAATGTGTTATTTTATTAAAATGATATAATTAAATTATAAATTGTTATTATGAATGTAAACATATTGTTTTAAGTGGGAACTATTGATGTTAAGGACACATGACCATATTGCTTTCATTTTGCATTAAATTTGTTTAAAGGGTTCGTTCACCCAAAAATGAAATTTCTGTCATTAAGTACTCACCCTCATGACGCTCCAAACCCTTAAGACCTTCGTTCCTCTTCGGAACACAAATTAAGATATTTTTGATGAACTCTGAGAGCTTTCCGACCTCTCTATACAAAACAACGTCATAACCAATTTCAAGGCCCAGAAAGATTATAAAGACATTGTTAAAATAGTCCATGTGTTTACAGTGGTTCAACCTTAATGTTATGAAGCGACAAGAATACTTTTTGTGCACAAATACAAAACAAAGATAACGACTTTATTCAAAGATTTCTTCTCTTCACTGTCAGTCTCCTGTGCTGTTAAAGCACTGAACTGTGTTTATAACATCAACAGCATAGGAGACTGACAGGAAAGAGAAGAAATTGTTGAATAAAGTCTTTATTTTTGTTTTAAGGATGTCTTTACTACCTTTCTGGGCCTTGAAATTGGTTATGGTGTTGCTGTGTCTGTTGAGGTCAGAAAGATTTCCTCAAAAATATCTTAATTTGTGTTCCGAAGATGAACGAAGGTCTTACGGGTTTGTACATGAGGGTGAGTAATTAATAAAAGAAATGTCATTTTTAGGCGAACAGTAAAAAAGTGTCTTGCTTCAGAAATACTATAGTTTAATAAATTAATGAAGTAGTTTACACTATTTTAGAATCATTTCAAGCGCTATCTTTCATCTTTTTCACAATTAAATCAAGAGTAATTGATTTTAATACTGTCGTTTGCATTGGTACTTTTTGAATTGTATAATTAATTTTTGTTCATTGCATTTTGCTTCCAAAGTCCACCAATGGATAACTTTGACGTGTATAAGGAGGGAAAGACACAAAGCTTCTTTGAATCTCAACAAGCGATTAAATCCCTCTGTACATACCTTCAGGAGCTCATCACCAACATGGAGAACATGACTGAGATGCAGCTGCGAGAGAACTTTCTCAAGTTGCTTCAGGTTAGGATGTCCATACTCCAAGCTGCATTATTATTCATTGATCCCTGCCTTTAAATTTTTTTTTTCTGGGACATGTTTATGTTTCTATGACATAAGAACACATCACCAAAAACAAGGAAGATCTTCTGTCTTTGTTTGCTTGGAGATAAAATATTCTAATCGAATTCACTGACCTGTAACCATAAGTTTAATGAGTCACCTGTTTAATTTAGAACAAAGAATCTTGTTAACCAAAATAACATCAAGTTTGTGGTGCCAAGTAATATGCCTAGGGGTGGCTATTGCTTTCAGCATGTGCACTTTCAGCACTTTATTGATGTTAGGCTGTTGGGGATGCTGTAATGTCGAATAATCTTGTTTAATGTGCATTTTGTAGGTCTCTCTGTGGGGAAACAAGTGTGATCTGTCCATCTCTGCTGGTCAGGACAACTCTCAAAGGTCCAATCCCATCGATTCTCTCCCTGATCTCCAGCGCTTCATCATAGTGGATGACTCCAATATGGTTTGGTCAACACTGGTTGCTGCTCAAGGGACTGGATCCTCAGGGAAGAAGCATGCGAGAGTGGACATCATTTTAGACAATGCTGGTTTTGAGCTCGTTACCGATCTGGTCCTTGCTGACTTCCTTATTTCTGCTGGACTAGCCAAGCAAATCCGATTTCATGGCAAGTCAATCCCATGGTTCGTCTCCGACGTCACCAAACAGGACTTTGAGTGGACCATCATGCAGACCATGGCAGCCAATCACAAGTGGATGTCAGCTAGTGCTGTCCAATGGAAGCATTTCATGAAGGACGGCACCTGGTCCTACCATGACCACCCTTTTTGGACCTTACCCCATGAGTTCTGTGACATGGCGCTGGATGCAGCTGATCTCTACAGAACGCTCCAGGCCTCTGACCTGATTCTCTTCAAAGGAGACCTGAACTACAGGAAGCTGACTGGCGATAGGAAATGGGAGCACACGGTTCTGTTTGATAGGGCGTTGAGGGGATTCCAGCCTGCTCCTCTCTGTAGTCTTAGGACACTGAAGGCCGATGTTCAGGTGGGCTTACAGCCGGGCCAGGCCGAGAAGCTCCGCTCTCAGGATCCAGACTGGATGACTAATGGCAAATATGCTGTGGTTCAGTTTTCCAGTCCACACAGAGAACAGTAGGGGTGTTTTTAAAGGGTTATTTCACCAAAAAATGAATATTCTGTCATTAATTACTCACTTTCATTAATTACTCACACTCAACTACCACTTTGACGCTTCAAAAATATAAAGAGATTGTAAAATGAATCCATAAGAATTGAGTGGTTTAGTCCAAATGAACAGATTGAATTTAGGCTTTTATTCACATATTCAAACTTGCACATCAGTGATGTGAATGGTAAACTGAAGCTCAAGCATGCTTTTTTGACGTGCGAGAGTCAATGAGGTTCATTTTCATGAGTTACGCAGCATGTTTGAGCTTCTACAAGAACCAATGAGGTTTGTTCTCATTGGTCAAGCAGGTTTGGTTGAGCTTATGTTTGTGTTTGCTGATCAATGATTCTTCATATGTGAATAAAAGCCTAAATGTAATCTGTTCATCAATATTAAGTCATTGTGTCTCTTCAGAAAATCTTAACCACTCAATTCATATGGATTAGTTTTAAAATCTCTTCATGAACTTTTTGAAGTGTCAAAGTGGAAGTTCTGGCTCTTATCTTCATTTTTGTTCCTAAGATGAAGTCTTATGGGTTTGGAACCACGCAAGGGTGAGTAATTAATGACAGAATTTTCTTTTTTCCGGTGAACTAACCCTTTAAAGGAAAGCAAGTTCTTACTGATGAGGAAATGAACAGAAAGCAAGAGATGAAGTGATAAAATGCACTAAAGATGCTGCTTCTCAGTTACCAACAACATGCCAAACAAATGTTATATTGTTTTATTTTTGCTTGTATTTTTTTTTTTTGTCCAACACTTGTTTTGCTTTGAAGCAAATCATTTAATGAACCGTACTGCTTCTGCATATCAAACACTGAAATAAATATTAACCTAAATGATGTCCTTGATAGAACAAACAGATTTTGAAACCTGACAATATTTTGATCACAGTTTACACAGTATATAGTTTTCGGTTTACACTGCTGATGTGTATTGTGTACAAGTATGGTTACTTAAATAATACAGATGTAAACATTAAGACATAAATCCATAAGACTCCATAGATGTGTGTTTTTTTTTTTGGTATGATCAATAGGTGCTGTACCTTTTTGTACTGCACTTAAGTTTTAACTTGCAGTTACATGTTATTGAGAGAAACTCCTTTGAGGTAGTGAGAAAGGTGTGTTTCAAAAATGTTTTTTTTATAGTATAGAAAATATATATATTTTTTTTCAAATGTACCCTAATAGTTTGTGCTTTGCATTGACTACATAATTGAAAATAAACCATTAAAGAAATACAGTTTTAATAAAACAATTCTAGTAAAATAATGGCAAAAAAGAATGTATAAAGACACCAATTCAAAAGGGATTTCATGAACTTCAGATGCCCTTCCAAGGTTTTGTTTTAGCCAAGCACTAAATTACAATCATTTACTAACATCAGTATATGTTCACACACACATTCTACTTTCTGGCTGCTAAAAATACTGACCATACACCATCTCAAAGAGTTTTTATTGTTTACAGGTTGGATTAGCTAGCACTTTAAATGCAGATTTATCATCTGTGGTGAGGATTGTTTCTTAAGCTTATTTGAGCAAATTGGAAACAGTTGCTAGTCAGGATACTGTGCGTATGTACTCACTTATTAAAAGGTAATTCTGTGTTTTGAATGTAATTGAAGAAAGTAATAGAATAAATACATTTTTCTTTCTATTTTAAATTTAACTTTTACAATGTTATCGTATTTAACAATTAGTTCCATTACGCTGACAGAAGTGTTCATGGTACAGACCCATGCTGCTTTTTGACCTGTCTTGTTTTGTGAGCGCAATTTGTTTTCACAGTGTGCTTTTTTTTTCTTTTCTTTTTTTTAAGTTGTGTGTGGAATCTTCCTGGGGTGTCCAAGGAGCCTTGCCTCTACAGAGCAAAGAAAAGAGTTGAGAACCCCCAAAGCATTGATGTTACGTAATAAGCATGTGAACGCTATCTTTTTGTGTTTAAGGGTCAGCTGAGGACTGCGTACATGCTGTTTTTTTTCTAGAAATCAAGGCCATAGTTTTGGTCTTTGAACTGTTCTAGTACTCTTCTGGCAAGAGCTAAGCTCAAATGTAGACTTAAAGATTTCAGTTGGCTTCAAATAAAGAATTATAAGATGTATTGTTGTTTATGTTGTGTGTGTGTGTGTGTGTGTGTGTGTGTGTGTCCGAACCCTGCTGGCAACAGATTGAGACTTTATAGTGTCAAACTGACACTGGCTTCTATGTATATCATACATACTGTATCGTAATGCATAAAAGGTTATCAATACAGATAATATCAGCTCTATTTTGATAACGAACATGGTTATTTTATATTTTTAAAGCTATGAAAAATAGACAAAAATCAACTAATGTTTTAATTAAATGCATTAGCAGCATTAATTATGTTTGAGAACAGTTGCATATTTTAACCACAAAAACAAATCTATTATCAGAAATTCATAGTTCACTACAGTTCAAAAGTGTACAGGTAGTAAGAATGTTTTTTTTGTTTTTTTTAGATTTTTTAAAGAAGTCTCCTATGCTCACCAAGGCTGCATTTATTTGTTAAAATGCAGTAAAAACAGTAATAATCAGAAATGTAACAATTTAAAATCACTATTTTCTATAGTAATACATTTTAAAATATAATTTATTCCTGTGATAAATGTAAGAATTTTTTTTGCATCATTTCTCCAGTCTTCAGTGTCACATGATCAGAAATCATTCAATATGATTATTTGGTGCTCAATAAACATTTCTTATTACTATGAATGTTCAAAACAGTTTTCAGGTGAACACTGCTTTTTCTTTTCTTTGTTTAATAGGAAGTTCAAAAGAACAAATTCATTTGAAATTAAAAAAAAAATAAAAATATATATATATATATATACACACACACACACATACATATATACCATCTTTACCGTCATGAATAAAATTATTAATTATATTATGACTTAAGATGCAAAAGCCTCTATAAGTGCCGTTTGAAATTTTCTTCCAAAATTAGCATTTTTATCAAGCTTATATGTTTAGGTTCAGTAATTTCACTTCAATGGTAATTAATAGGTCAGTTTCATTGCCATTAAAGTGAAATAATGGATCACAACGTACAATGCTCATTTTAGAAGAAAATTTTCAATGACAGGTTTTTGCAAGTCTTCATATACTTTTAGTATTTTTATATAGATGTATAAAACATTTCTATCCCCAAACATTTTAACCGTAGTGTGTATTACTCATTAAAAAAAAAAAAATAGTAAAAAAAACTTATGTTCTCCCTTTTAACCTTTTTATAGCCTCCAATACAGAAATGAATGGTGAGCGCATGCACTTACACACTTCCCATTTCAATTTTAACAGCTGCCAGTACAGAGAATTGATTATCACAAACAGACTTGTTTGTCCCTTGTGAGCTGAACAATATATCATTCCCTTTTTAACCTCTAGCAAAAATCTTTCAACTAATTTAATAAACTATTTTAAGTATAATTTCCCATGTCAGCAGCAACTAAAGTGGTTTTCAAACACATCACCTGTAATATCCAAAGGTTTTGGCAAGTCAATCATGCGGTGACCTCCTATCTCTTGTTTACCTGGTTGCCATGACCTGCTCTGAAGAGTGACCGCCAATATCGACCCATCTTTAATTTGTTTACCTCTTCCTCTTCTTCTTTTTTTAAATTTTTTTTTTAGCCAAAGCGACAGACAGTGAAAGTAAGAAGGACACAGGAAGTCAGAGATACAGCAGCGAGGGCATGCATCCAGGCTACTTGAGATGGGGCTACACATATAAATCAGAGGATTGACTTGAATTTTGGTAAGGACGATTCAACAACTATTTTTTTTTTAAGTTTTCACTAGAAATGATATTCAATGTGTCTGTTGATGTAGTGGTTTACAATCAAGAATATATTTCTATTAGTAGTTTCAGTTAAGTTTCCTGTCCTCTCTGTTTCCTGTTTAATAAAAAAGCAGCTCACCTCAGATTGACCTTTCAGTTGTAGTGTTGCTCACTGTTTTATCATTCCTTATGTGTAATATTTAAGACTAGAAAAAGGTGTTTGTGTTAGAATGGTAGTTTAAGATACTGAAGAAGAAAAAAGGAGAAGGAAAAGGTATTTTAAGAAAAAGGGAAAAGGAAAAAAACAAGTTATTTTAAGAAAGAAATAGAAGGCACATGGAAAGCAGCCTCACATTAGAAAAAACATCACATTTTGACTCTCAGCCCAAGGCGGACTGGAGGAGTAGGCAAAGCAGTGGGGCGGAAGTAAAGCAGAACAAGGGAGAGAGAGTTTATGAAAAACAGTGGGAGGTGGAAAAAAAAGACTGAGCTTAAAAAAGACAAAGTCTTTTGGTGGTTGCTTATGAACAGTTAGTACCCTAAGGCTGCGTGTGTGTTTCCATGGTGATGTCTGAAGGGCAGACCAGCAAAGAGGCTGCTGGTGCCAGGCAGCGACGCAGGACCAGCCCAAACCCAGAGAGAGAAGACCTGGAGGGACTTTCCTCTCCACCCACTGCTCACAAACTCTCGCCCATGTACCCCAAAGAGGAGCACAGTGCGGGGGGCATCAGCTCTTCTGTCAACTACCTTGATGGAGCTTATGAGTACCCAGACCCCATACAAACCTACGGCACCTCGTCGCCCGCAGAGCCTGTCTCTGTCGGATACTACCCCGCTCCCACGGACCCCCACGAGCCTCCCGTTGAAGAACATCTGCAGACGTTAGGCGCCGGATCCAGCAGTCCTCTCATGTTTGCACCCTCCAGCCCTCAGCTGTCCCCGTACCTGAGCCATCATGGAGGACACCACTCGACCCACCAGGTGTCCTACTACCTGGACACCTCTTCTAGCACAGTCTACAGGTCAGTGCAGCTTTAAATATGAACTCTGGCAGTGTTGATGCTTTGGACGCTATTGCAGGTGAAGAATTCCACGTTCTAAATGAAGTAAAAAAAATAAAGTTGGTTTACAAGTTCATCATGTTATACTTTCAGAAATATATTGGTTTTAAGATCTTTTGTAGAAACTTAAAATCATTTCTTTATCTGTCCGTTTACATGGTGAAATTTAGGACAAAGTAAAATAGTAAATAACAGGAAAGGAAACTATAGAAGATGTTTAAGATTATAAAATGGACATGAAATATTGTCAGGTGGTTAGTTAATCAGATGAAGTTGTTCTGGGGGTCATTTACACCTGATTTATGATTCATTGAGGCATAATGTTTGGTCTAGCTCTCGAATCCTGCTTGGATACCTGCTTACCGAGGTTAAATTTTACAAACAACACCTTACATTCACAAAACCTGCTGAAGCCATTCTGCTACATTGTACGCTTATTCATTTTGTGCAAACAAAATTTTTGTTACAAACCATGACCTTTGTAATAATTTAAGTACCACTATTAGCCAAAATTATTTACAATATTTTACAGACTGATGTGTTGCATATATTTTATAAACACAGAATATTGAATTGAGTAAACAGATTTCTTTTTATGTCCATAATTGGTTATGGCTACAGGTTTGTGAGTTGTGTATAACAAACATTTAGTTGGTCTTTGGCATTTGTCATTTTACAGTTATGTTGAGAATGCATATGACTTATAAGACTGTTCACACACTTTTTTGTATACATTTTTCTTTCTCTTTACAGACTATGCTGAGATGTTATTGGTCAGAAAGTACATGCTGATCTTGTGGTTAGAACAGGATAAGACGCTTACTGTATTACCCTAAAGGGCAGATCATATTCTGCTTATGTGTGTGTTGATTGTGAGAAATAATTATGTTTAAGGAATACACAGGCTTTAGACCAGTTTGTGTCCAGTGTAACACTTCCTAAAATACATTCTGTGCTCTTGAACTAATTATGGCTTATTTTATTTGTTGTTACTTTATGTTTGTGCTGTTAATTAGTATTTCTTGACTTCTTGGAAAGAAGGTTAGGATTGTAAACACCACTATCTGACATGGGGACTGAAGTACACCCATCACAGAAAGAAGTGTACATTTGTAAAGTCACTGATCAAATTCTGTCTGTAGACCTTGAGGAAAGTACAATTAGTGAAAACAACAGTGGTATTGGAATTATCATGTCCTGTCTGAATGCACAAGGAGCACATTTTCCACTTTAAAAGAACTAAGAGATTAATGGATTAAAAAACAAAATCCCAACACATGTTGAAGAGACCATTTTTAGTGAAACCTGTTATTTAAATTTTTTGTCAAAGGAGAATATTACAGATTCACTTAAAAAGAGTGGGAATTCATCTACTGCTTTAGGCTGCTTGGAAACCTTAGTTGTCATTTGCTGATATTAAATCCAGTCCTTTTCTGAGGTTATGCAATATATCTGCTGGACATCAGAATTATAGATAAAATAAATATTTACAAACATTGGAACAAGGGGTCAGAAGGAAATGGGGATAGTCACACTTGTCCGCTCTTCGCAGTCACGTACATATTTTCATTTGACATTACAAATTTGTATCTCAAAATCTTAAAATTAACATACATGTTTTAGAAAATATTTATTTATTTATAGGGATGTACAAAATAATGGTAATTTATTGGTTATCAGATGACATTAGAGGTGTTTTATATTTAATAAATGCCAGTGTTGGATATTTAATATTTTATAATAATATTAAAAATAATATTTAATAGTACTGATAATTTAACACTATTAAATGTAATCAGTAACACTTTACAATAAGGTTCATTAGTTAACATTAGTTCACAACATTAATTAACATGAACTAATAATGAACTGCACTTCTTCAGCATTTATTAATCTTTGTTAATGTTAATTTCAACATTTACTAATACATTATTAAAATCTTGTTAACATTAGATAATGCACTGTGAACTAACATGAACAAACAATGAACAACTGTATTTTCATTAACTAACGTTAACAAAGGTTAGTAAATACAGTAACAAATGTATTGCTCATGGTTAATTAATGTATTAAATAATGTTTAACTAATGAAACTTATTGTAAAGTGTTAGCAGTTAATCTTTAGCAAATCTTAAAACGGATATATATGAGTTATGAGGCCTACATTCACAATGTATTTTGTTAAAATATGACCGTCTTTAATATGAGTCATTTACCAAACGTAACATGGAAATAATTAACCACATATATAGGCCAGAATTTTAATGAATTATTTCTAATGATGTTTTATTAACAAAGTTCGGGAGGAACACGTTCAATTGATCTATCCAATCATGATGTCATCCCAACCAGCAGTCAGCAATCAGCAATGAGTGGAAGTCTATATACGCAGTCGACTCACCAATTTTCGAAATGGTCCTCACTGCAGAACATGAGATCGAGGGGTCGAGGTTGGATCCAGATCCAACTCCTCCCACTTTAAAAATCCCTTAACCTCCCCGTCTCCGCCCCCTGGGTCTCATGTTCTGCAGTGAGGGGCTACTGGAAATACAAGGGGAGTACTCTGGGTTAGGGCCAAAATACAAAGCTCCGATCCCTCTTCTCAGACAGCACACCAAATACGCATAGGCTTACTACTTTACTCTCTGATTATTTGTAAGTGTGAACTCATGAAATATGAAGTGAATCACTAGATGAAGTCACAATAAAACACAAAAGTCAGTTTCTTTGCAAAGGTGGTTGACCTGGTTGTTATGATTATCCACTGTTCCCTTTCGATACTACACTCATACTGCGTCGTATGCCTTTGACTAGACGCAATAGGGAAACTCCATTTGTCCGATTTCTGAAGCCTCTTTAATTACAGGGTGAAAACTGCATGGCCATTGGTTTGTGTACTTGTAATTAATGAACCAATTACCTATGGCGAAAGAGCCTGCCAGAGCTCACTAAAATGAGTGTGGCATCTGGCTATTTAAGCGGGCATCTCACATAAACAGACTGATTCATTCTCCTTCAGTGACAGCGATCACTTCTCTTCGCTGGATCTCAAGACTTGAAGCCGCTTTTGCCTGCAAGTAGCTGGATTTGGCCAAGTCAGTGCCTCTCTTGTCGCTTCCTGCAAGCTGATCAGCTCGCTGCTATCCAGCAGACGCTCTCAGCTCGCCACACTCAATCAGCCGGATCAGTTCGCCACTTTCAAGCAGCTCTGTTTCCTGCACCTCTCTCAAGCAGCCCGGTCAGCGCTTCGCTCATGAGCCGCCTGTAGTGTCGAGCATGCCTGTGTTGGCACTTCCCCTGCTAGGTGAATAGAAGAGCATATATCTAAGAGCAAATTTCAGAGTACATACTGCAAGAGGATGAGTGTAGCCTCTCTGCACTCGTGGATAGCTTTCTTTTCAGACGGCGACTTTGCCCCTCATGCCCTCCCATTTGTTTCCTCCCAGGAACCTGTGAGGAAAAAATCTGACGTTGGGTCAGCTCCTGCATGCCCCACTCTCTCCACAAAGAGAAGTTTTCCCCATCTGCTTCTCCTACCTGGATCAGCATCCCTCTGCCATCGCGAGTCATCTGTTCTCATACAGGGGATCTGATGATGAGCTGCTGGATGACAGTATGTCCGTAGCGGTAGTTTAAAAAGAAAGCAAATTTCCTCTTCCGTTCCCCACGACTGTTCCTTTCCTTACAGCAACCCATTGTTTGAGTCAATTCAACCCCTTGCCATGTGGGCCAAGGCCTGGCAGGCCATTCCTGGAGTGTCAAAATGGGTATTGGGTATAATAAAACAAGGTTATGTATTCACGTCCTGCGCTCCGAGGTGAACAATATGGTTCTTTGGTTCTTTTCTCTGGATCTAAAGGATGCTTATTTTCACATCCAGATATTCCCCCCAGCACAGGCGTTTCCTGAGATTCGCTCTCGAGGGAGTGGCATATCAATACACAATTTACGTTCGTAAAAGTACGGGTAGCTTGGGACAGCTCGAAATGTATGAATGCGGTTCTTTTCCTTCTGAGACAGATGTGAAATGCATACTGAATTACCTTGAGGTCTGGCTCATTCTAGCCCAGTCAGAGGCCGAGCTAGTGTCACACAGGTCCCTCTTCCTCAACCACCTAGAGTGTTTGGGGCTCTGGTCAATTTTGCCAAAAGCTCATTGTTCCCCAGCCAACGAATTTTGTTCCTGGGAACAATTCTCGACTCAACCCAGGTGAGGGCTGTAGTCTCACCAGAACGAGCTCTGGCCAAACAACAGCTTGTGGCAACCTTTACAGGTGGAACTTCTCTGCTGCTCAGAGTTTTTCAGAGGATGCTAGGCCTCATGGGCTCTGCATTGCTGGTACTACAGCTGGGTGTGCTTCCTATATGGCCCCTACAGTTCTGGCTGAAACCCCGAGTTCCTTCCCACGCTTCGCTTCTCGGACATTTTTGCACCAGGGTGAACCAGGTCTGTGTCACTTTCCTACCGCTCCTGGCGGGACACCATGTCATAGTCCGCTCAGACAGTATGACGGTTGTGTCCTTCATAAATCACCAGGGTGGGCTCTCCTTGAAAACCCCTCTTCACTCTAGTGAAGAATCACCTAGATTGGGCTCAATGCAACCTGCTTTCACTGAAAGTATCGCATGTGTGGAGCATTAATGAACAAAGGGGCGGACATGCTGTCACAGACCAATCTTTCCTCAGAGGAGTGGATGCTCCACCCTTGAACAGTTCAGAAGATTTGGAATATCTTTGGGAGGGCAGACCTCTTTGCCTCCAAAGACAACTGTCATTGCCCAATCTATTTTTCAAAGAACAGTGATGCGCTGACCCACGACTGGCCCAGCCTCCTCCTTTATGCTTTTCTCCTGGTAGCTCTGATCCCCCAGGTCATCAAGCGAATCAGGGATCTCCTTGTGCCCCCACTTTGGAAGAATCAGCACTGGCTCTCAGAGCTGTCACAGCTGCTGAACCAGCCTCGTCCCTTCACTGTCCTTACCTGGGACCTGTCCACATTTTTAAGAAGCCTTGAAGGCCATCGGTTTGCACCACTTCAATCCACTGACATCCATCCCTTGTCACTCAAAATCGCTTTTCTATTCACTTTAGCATTGGTCAAATGAGTGGGGGACTTATAAGCGCTCTCTGTGAGCCCCTCTTGTCTTGAGTTCAGGCCCAACGACTCGTCCTGAAACCAAGAAACTCGTCAAAATCGCCCTGAAACCAAGACATGGTTATGTTCCTATTGTTCTTTGCACTCCATTCAGAGCACAGGTAGTTACTCTCTTCATGCTTCCTCCTTCTCAGGACGATGAGGAGCTGAACTTGCTCTGCCCTGTAAGAGCCCTAAGAACCTACATTGACCATTCTGCCTCATTCAGACAGTCGGAATAGCTCTTTGTATGCTTCGGAGGCCGCACCAAAAGGCATCCGGTCACGAAGTCAAGGCTATCCAGATGGATAGTTGACGCGATAGCGCTCGCTTATTCTTCCTTTGGACTAAAATGTCCTATCGGGGTTAGAGCACACTCCAAGAGAGGCATGGCCTCTTCCTGGGCTTGGTCCAGTGGTGTGTCCATTACAGAAATTTGTGTGGCAGCTGGCTGGACCTTGCTGTCCACTTTCGTCAGGTTCTATAACCTGGACATTCCTTCCCTACAAGCGCAGTGTTTTTCTGCATAATTTACCCTTCAGAGTTTACACTATCCATGGGACTTTTATTCCTACTACTCAGACTATGTCCGGGTTGTTAATTTTTGGCTTCGCCATTTCCCGTGCACGCTCTCGGTCCTCCTTGGAGTCCCTATGTGTGTGAGGTTCATGGAACCATTATCTTGCCCTCTTTTATCAACCCAGATATACGTCTGAGTCACTAGTTTGGTCTTTCTTTTTTACTTGCTCCTGGGCCCTTAAGTGCTTAGATTAAGTTATTTATCAGTCATTCCTCTTCCATAGCACAGCATTATTGTACTGTCCTGGGTTCCCTTAGATATGGAACAAGTAGTGTATTCCTTGCCGAGCTATTCGCGCTACGACTCGTGTCTCACACCAGTCGATTTAAACCAGTCTGCATATGTGAGATGCCCGCTTATATAGCCAGATGCCTCGCCCATTTTGGCCGGCTCTGGTGGACTCTCTCGCCATACGCTCACGGAGCTCTGCTGCGCTGTCATTGGTTTGTTTATTACAACTAGATGAATCAGGGACCGTGCAGTTTTCACTGCATGATTAAAAAGGCTTCAAAAATTGGAGAAAAGGAGTTTCCCCATTGCATCTAGCCAAAGGGATACGACGCAGTACTTGTTCCGTATCTAAGGGAACCGAGGTTACGTTAGTAACCGGGCACGTATGTTGACATCTTATATCTTTCTGTCCCTAGGTCCAGTGCGGTATCTTCTCAGCAGACAGGTGTTGGTCTGTGTGAGGTGTTATGCAGTGCAACTGACAGGCAGGAGTTGTACACCGGGTCAAGAGGAGGAGGGCTTGATTCAGGGAAGGAGACGCGCTTCTGTGCAGTATGCAGTGACTATGCCTCTGGCTATCATTATGGAGTCTGGTCCTGTGAGGGATGCAAAGCTTTCTTCAAGAGAAGCATTCAAGGTAACCAGCATGTTACACGCATAATCAGTGCGGCCGTTATTTCGCTGCAAGTACTTGCAACTTTGCTGACATTTGAGATCAACTGATTATTTAAAACAAATGCGAATATTAAGTAATAATAATTGCCGTTACTTTGTCCATTTTTGTTCTGCCACTGAAAATAGATCCAAACAAAGCTTGAGTGAGTCAGTCGTTTCGTTTCCAAACAGCTTGTAATGAATTTTTGAACGAATCAAATTAAAGTCAATTATTAAATGATTCACTCAAAAACACATCAATTTCTGCCACCTATTGAGGTAACGATGTAAGAAAAAGTTATTTAGTCTACACGCGCATAAGAGTAGCCATTAATAATCCTCTTGATAGGCTAATCCTCAGCATCTGCAAGCAATATCAAATTCATCCTAGGAAAAAGGTTGATCATTTAGAGCGAAAGTTTCCTCAGTCACCTAAAGTGGTATCCAAAAAAATATATGGGTGCTGGCAAAAAGAAAAATAATTAGATTTTCCTCAATTTTCTATTTTCAAGTCAAGCCCTTGTGCTTTCAAATACAATTTTTTAATGTGTGAATGTGTGCAGTATGTAATCATCCTTGCATGTTCAAAACTGTCCTTCCTTTTAAAGGAGACAGAAAAAAGTGAAAATCAAAGTCTCACACGTGCTAAATCCGATGAGAGGCTGACATGTACAAAGGCAACTCACAGATGTCTTCCTGCACCTTATTTGCAGCTCTGTATTGTGTTAGAAGGGGGTGCAGATCTGGGTGGGTTTGGTGAGATGAGAGGCCGGGTAGATGTTTTGAGCTTGACCTTGACACACAAGCTCCTGATGAGCTCTTTCCTGGGGCAGGTAACTGCTGCTGACTCTAACTGCCATTTTGGTGAGGAAAACTGAGCAAGAAACTGGAAGAAAATGACTGTAAGTGTGTGCCTGACAAATGGGTTTCAGGACACATTGGGTGAGGGGAATTACACTATAAGGGATTAAAGAATGATAGAAAGACATGATGTTTAAAGAGAGAGAAGACAGACAGGACAGGAAGGCAGAGAGAAGAACAGAAGTGAGACCATAAAAAAAAAGTATTTGAGTAGCTATAATTAATTAATATAATTTGAGTTTGAGATCCTTGCAATAAAATGTTACAACTTTAGATCCCATATTCACTGTCTTATGTTTTTTTTTTAATTTTTCCAGTCAAAATTATGAGTGCATATATACCAGGTTTTCTATGAGGAATAAACAGTCTGGTTACTAACATAACCTCGATTCCCTGAGATACTCCCCATGAATGAAATGAATTCGTCCTCTGAGCTGGGAAGAGCTAGAAGGGTGATAACCTGTGTTCTGAATGGTGTGAAGCAGTGTGAGACTCATGCTATTGCGGTGAGAGTAGTCCGTCTCAGCAAGCGCAGCCTCAGCGTAGGTGCAGCCCAGGTAAGCAACGTCTAAAGCAAGCAGAGGTTCAAGCCTGCATTTATTTGATCAAAAATACAGAAAAAACAGTAATATTGTGAAATATTACATTTACAATACAATAATGGTTTTCTATATTAACATGCTTTAAAATATTATTTATTTCTGTGATGCAAAGATGAATTTTCATTAGCCATTACTCCAGTCTTCAGTGTCACATGATCCTTCAGAAATCATTCTAATATGCTGATTTGATACTCGATCAATGTTATGCTGCTTAATTTTTGGAACCTGTGACAATTTTTTCAGGATTCGTTGTTGAATAAAACGTTGAAAAGAATAGCATTTATTGAAAATAGAAAGTCTTTTCTATCACTTTTTTTTTTTAATCAATTTAACACATCCTTGCTGAATAAAAGTGAAGAAAAAAAAAAAATGACTGACCCCAAACTTTTGAATGGTAGTGTAGTTTATTACAAAAGATTTCTATTTTAAATAAATGCTGTGTTTTCAACGTTTTGTTCATCAAAGAATCATGAAAAAAGTATCAGAGGTTATGTTTATAAAAATAAAAATATTAAGCAACACAGCTGTTTCCAACATTGATAATAAATCAGTATATTAGAATGATTTCTGAAGGATCATGTGACACTGAAGACCGGAGAAATGACTGATGAAAATTCAGCTTTGATCACAGGAATAAATTATATTTTAAAGTATCTTAAAACAGAAAACCATTATTTAAAATTGTATGTTTTTTTCTGTATTTTTGATCAAATAAATGCAGGCTTGATGAGCATTAGAGATTTCTTCCAAAAACATTAAAAATAGTAATGTGTCTAAACTTTTGACCAGTACTATATTAAAGAAAGTGTGTTAAATGAAAAATCTATGAAATAATAGATATAAAATATAAAAATAAGAATGTATAAAAATGAAATGATTGAACCGTTTCAGGGAGTAACCTGTCTTTCTAATAGGCACAGTGGTGTGAATTGCTCTCCACAGTTCCCAGGGAATCTTTTCTAGCCACCCAAAATGGCTTTTTAACCTAAAATGTGTTTGCGCCTATTATATTGTTCACATCCAAATTTTCATATGAATATTTTGGATTCTCTGTAGTATAATATCCTATTACAAACATCATTAGGATTTTGTGCATGGTTTTATTCAGTGGTTTGGATGTCAGTGTGTGTGTTTGTTTGTCTGTGACATTTCTGGCTGAGGCACACTCATCTAATTTAAAATTTCATTTGGAGCACTGGAACAGCATGTACCTGCTCTCAGAGCTTAATCAGATCCAAGGCCATTGATGCGCTGCACTGCACTCTTTGTTGCTTGTGACGGAACAGTATTATTTACATATCGCTAATGCAGAGTTAAAAATGAAAAAAACATCTCTGAACGCTGATCATAAAAAAGTAGTAAAATAAAGAAAGATCTTTTGACTGTTTAAGCAAGAACTTAAAGGTAAAAGAATGATCAAAACAAGCTCTACTTCACTTCTCTGCCTCTAGGTCACAATGACTATGTTTGTCCAGCGACCAACCAGTGCACTATTGACAGAAACCGCAGGAAGAGCTGCCAAGCATGCAGACTACGCAAGTGTTATGAAGTAGGCATGATGAAAGGAGGTACATAAAATATATTCATACTTTTCTCTCCCTTTCTCTCTTTAAGTCCCACATAAACATAACACCATCTGTCAGGAGCTTTCTCACGATCATGATTTAAAGCAACCTCTAGTTGTAGAGTTTCCTCTACTGCTGTCCGGGATTGGGCATAATGCAGAATTTAAGAATTGACTCCTTTTCGGTTCATGAATGTGAACTGGCCGAAACACAGGAAGGTGAATTTAAATTCGATTAGGAGGAATTTACTAATTTCTTATTATTTTGTTTTATTTAGGGCCTTTCCATCTTGGCTAATGTTAATTTATTTAATTAATATTGAATTAATATGTGTGTTTGTGTGTTAAATGTAAGTGAAATATACATAGATATACAAAAAAACATGTCTCCCATCAGCCACCTCATCTAATCAGGCTGTGACAAGCTTGTTCACAGGCTTCAAATAATTTGACAGTGAAGTATTATGGCCCTCATCTCTTCCATTGCAGGCATTCGTAAGGACCGCGGTGGCCGCGTTATCAGGCGTGAGAGGAGGAGGAGCAGTAATGAGGATCGTGACAAGAGCTATAATGAGCAGTCAAGCCGTGCTGCAGTGAGGACAGCTCCCCATCAGGACAAGAGGAAGAAGAGCAGCAGTGGGATGACCAGGGCTTTATGCATGCCACCTGACCAGGTGCTGGTGTTGCTTCTGGGGGCAGAGCCGCCGGCTGTCTGTTCACGCCAGAAGCACAGCCGCCCATACACCGAGATCACCATGATGTCCCTGCTCACAAACATGGCTGACAAAGAACTCGTCCACATGATCGCCTGGGCTAAGAAAGTACCAGGTACAATCCTTTCAAAGATCAATTAAAGGTGCTTTAGAGTGCAGTATCAAAGGAAAGGTTTTTAAATCTGAAGGAGGTACTTCTGAGAAAGTGTCCTCGGTGACAGCCTTGCCAGTTTTTGTAACCGTGGCAGCAGTTTTCGACTGCACAGGTGGCAGAGATTCAAATGACAAGGTCACAGGCGCAAAGATAAAGAACAGAGGTGTTATTACAGTGATCTGTGCTGTGGCTCAGTTTGATTTGGCCTCCCGCTGAGCTTTGCACACTTAAAGAGACCTGCTGGGACTTTAAGAGAGCCATTATATTTGATGTTCGGATGTCTTAATTAACCCTCATAGGAGAAGTAAACAATTTATCTCATGAGATACAGCGGATGAGACTTTAATGCTGTTATATGCAGGTGACAACACCTGAATTTCATATTCCATAATTATTTCATGGAATTTGGGAAACAGCCATTTTACAGATCATGTAAATTATTTTACTTTGTTATATAAAAATTTATTTTTTATCATTATTGTTTTTCCTCAACAGAGTCTATAAAGTTAATGCAGGAAGGCTGCATTTATTTGATCAAAAATACAGTAAAACAGTCATTTGTGAAACATTATTATAATTAAAAGTAACCGTTTTCTATTTGAAAACAGTTTAAAACTGTTAACAGTTTACAATGTGATTTATTGCTGTGACGCAAAGCTGAATTTTCAGCGTCATTACTCCAGTCTTCAGCGTCACATGATCCTTCAGAAATCATTTTAATTTGCTGCTTTGGTGCTCAAGAAACTTTTCTTAATATTATCAATGTTAAAAACAGCGGTGCTGCTTAATATATTTGTGGAAACCCTTTTTTAGCATATAAACAACATTTACTTTTTTCATTTGAACTTTTATTTTTTATTACATTACAATATCTTTATTGTCAATTGTGATCGATTTAATGCATTAATGCTGAATAAAATAATTAATTTCTTTAAATAAATACTAACTGATCCCAAACTTGTGAAGGGTAGTGCATGATGTCACTGTTTTCTCCAGGGTTCCAGGATCTCTCTCTGCATGACCAGGTTCAGTTGTTGGAGAGCTCTTGGTTGGAGGTGTTGATGATCGGCCTCATATGGAGGTCCATTCATTCACCCGGAAAACTCATCTTTGCTCAGGATCTCATCCTCGATAGGTACTGCATGTTCTGCACATCCTCTTGTAGTTCACTGTCAAAAGACTTTTTGCATACATTCAACACATTTAGTTAGGCTAAAGAAAAACAACAAAGCTCAAACCTAACCTAGTGACTCTCGGCCACTCTTAGAATCACTTTTATTCATCTATTTGGACATGGAAAAGTGTGCGACCACACATTGTGTATAGCTTTGAAAACACATTCAGTTGTTTTGATTACATTTAGCCTCGCTTGACTGTTAAGAATAATGGAAATGTGCCAACATCCCGTGACAGAAACCTTTAGGGACACCTGTTATGTTCCAATGAAACTCTGGGCTTTATTTTAGTCTGAGGACATTTTACTTGATACTGATGTTAAGCGTGTGATTGTGAGCTTTTGGAGATGTCACATTGACCAGATGCATTCCCTCTACATTTGCCTATTTTTGCCTCAATTTCTTAAAGAACATTGAGTTGCATGTGGTTTTATCCCCCCGCAATAGGGATTTGGCCCAGCAGAAGGCTGTTCCTTACAAATTGAGATTTAGTGAAGCGAAAACTAGATTGTTAAAAAGGATGTGAAGTATTTACCTACCTCTTCAGAAGGCCATGTCACAAGTAGCAATGTAATTAAAGAGGACCTGATTGCGAACAGGCTCTTTAAAGGGCTTCTGAAGACCAGCGTCATCGTGACTAAGGAAATAAGAATCTAATCAGAACCAGCATCCGTAAAAAGTTAAGCAAAGTGAGTTTGGAGGTTTAATAGAGCATCCTGGAAGAGCATCCTGGTTAAAATTGAGAAGAGGCTGAAAAGACAAGATAAAATGGTTGAATGAGATAGAGAGAACAGGATAAGAACTGATGAGACTGGATATCTACAGAGTCCATTACAGATCCCATGGAACACCAAACAGCATGTACAATGCGCACAGAAAGAAAAAAAGAAGGGCCATTTTAAGTTACATATCACAGTAAATGGTACAAACCATCTCCTGGCACGGATAAAGTGCTGTTCTTTCTCTTTATAGGAGTGAAGGAGAATGCGTTGAGGGAATGGCTGAGATTTTCGACATGCTTTTGGCGACTGTGGCTCGATTCCGCAGTCTCAAACTCAAGCTGGAGGAATTTGTTTGTCTTAAAGCCGTCATACTTCTCAATTCTGGTGAGTTGTGGTAACAGCAGTGGCGGCTCCAGGAGTTTTGTCTTGGGGGTGCGGAGGGGTTAACAGTTCAAAAGGGGAGCTAGGAAAATTAAATAAGTAACCTTCTTCAATAACTTCAATACCCTGCATTTATTGCATTTTATTTTGTTAATTTTCCATTTCACCTTTAACTATACATTTTCAAGGTCCCATTGTAAAGTGTACACAGTTAATAAGCACAGTAGCCGATCAATTTGGCTTATATTACCTTATCAGCCCTTTGAATCAACAAAGGTTTATTGAAAATGGTCGACTACAGTCCCATATGTATAAGGCAGTGCGCTAAATGAAGGACCTCGTGAATTTAAAAACGCAAACAACATGGAAAAGAGTGCAAGGTGTCAGACGAGTTTTCAGATGTTGAACTTTTAATTTGACAAGGCGTTTTAAAACGCGGCGCGCGAAAGTGCAAAAGCAGACGAGATGTAACGGTCAAAGATGCCTGTTTAACGCAGTCTAAATGTTTAGATCGAAATTAACATTTTATCTTTATTTTTTCATCACTACTAGGCTAGCTAGGGGGAAAAATATATAAGTCTAATAATAAAATCTAATATTATTTGACGTTTATAACGTGAGTTAATATATTCAAAAAGATCAGGGTAACGTTAGCTACTCACCAATAACAGATTACAAGAGGATTAATATTTCTGTAGTTACCTTCTGAAATATTCCGAGAATAGTAAAGTCCGCGGCATTTTGCTTCATATTTCATTGCTCTCTAACATGATGGCTGTTGATGAGGCGCTTGATCGCCATTCCTAAACCATTGTTTATATGCACATTTACAACATTTATTAACTCTTATTAAACACTATGTTTTAAGTGTATAATGACTTTTTTATAATGATCATTAATAGCCTCTTTAAATGTAAAAATTGTGATATGAGTAACGAAAAGAACAAACTTTGGAGCTTCCATTGATTGAATTGCACAGTTCCCTGGAATACTTGATTCTGATTGGTCAATCATTCAATCTCCTCCACCTTCATCAATGTCTGACTAGAAACGTAGTATGCTATCATGATATTATTCTCTAGCTAAACAAAAGAGCTTTTCTAAACTAGCGCTAAACTAGTAGGCTACACTGTTAGCTTGCTAACTGAAGGCTAAAAACAAAGAAAGGGAAATGTTTAATTTATAATAAATGTGATAAATAATATGTAATAATTTAAAAAAAAATGCAATGTACTGTACAGTCAATTCCTTTTTTGGAATTCCTTATTTAATTTGCACTACCGCTCAAGATTTATTTGGTAGGATTTTTTTTAAAAAAAGTTTTTTGTTTTGTTTTTTGAAAGTCCTCTTTCATGCTCACTAAGGCTTTATTTTATCAAAAATACAGTAAAAACTGTAATATTTTACTCTAGTCTTCAGTGTCACATCATCCCTCAGAAATCATTCTAATATGCTGACACCATGTCCTAGGTGTCAGTTCATATATAACGTTTAAATAGTTATTGCTTCATGTTTTTCTGTCTGGTCAGGTGCATTTTCATTCTGCTCCAGTCCAGTGGAGCCCCTGATGGACAGCTTCACGGTGCAGTGCATGCTGGACAACATCACTGATGCCCTCATTTACTGCATCAGTAAATCAGGTGCCTCGCTGCAGCTGCAGTCCCGCCGTCAGGCGCAGCTCCTGCTGCTGCTCTCCCACATCAGACATATGAGGTAAACTCAGATGGATAACAAACAAGAGGAATTAACACATAAAGCATTTCATATAGATTACCATTCCACAGATTGGAGTCTGTAAGATTTTTTATTTTAATTGGATGCAATAAACTGATCAAAAGTGACAGTAGACTTTTACAATAAATATTTTTAATTTCAAATAAAAGTTGTTCTTTTGAACTTTCTATTCATCAAGGAATCCTGAACATATATATATAAATATATATATATATATATATATATATATATATATTATATATATATCATGGTCTCTACAAAAATGATTAAGCAACACAACCGTTTTCAACATTGATAATAAGAAATGTTTTAAGCTCCAAATCAGCCTGTCAGAATGATTTCTGAAGGATCTTGTGACACTGAAGACTGGAGTAATGACTGCTGAAGATTCAGCATTGCCAACACAAGTATAAATTACATTTTTGTCATTGATTCAAACAGAAAAGTTATTTTAAATTAAATTAATACTTTATAATATTACTGTTTTTGCTGTAAAAGAGGGTTGAAAATGTGTTTTACCCATTTGATGGGACCCTCTTCCCTTTTATTAGCAACCATTAGATAAGAATATGGTAGCTGAATTATTATTGCTCACATCACAGATATGCACATGTTATATTCGCAATGTTTTGTTTGTTTGTTTGTTTTTTGAAAGCAACAAAGGAATGGAGCACTTATACCATATGAAATGTAAGAATCGAGTCCCACTATATGATCTTTTGCTGGAGATGCTGGATGCTCAGCGATTCCAAACCCCAGGAAAGGTGCAGCGACTGTGGGAACAGAGTGAGAAAGACACCCCATCTACACCCACAACCAGCAGCAGCAGCAGCCCTTCCAGAGGACCTGGAGCCATGCAGCCCAACACGGCCTGTCTCAGCCAAAGTCCAGACCCCTGATCTATGTACTGATCTGGTAGCATATACAGAATGTGAAGACTGCAAACCAGTAATAAGGACTGTGATTCAAAACAATGCTGTCTAATAGTTTTTAAAGGTAGAATTGAAGTTGAGTCTCTCCTTGTGCCTTATCAGAGTCCACCTTAGATTTCCATCTAGAAATTAGTATTTGAATGAACCTATTTGTAGAAACACACAGGTTAGGTCTTCAGAGAGTAACACGGCTCCCAAACACTATACATATATGGTAAAGCTTATTACAGGGATTCAAAAGACATTTTCTTGTAGACTTGTGAAAAAAGGGCTCTTTTTGGTGCATTGAGAGACAAGTTTCTGTAGAAGCTGCTAATTCTTATTTTCTTTCATTATCTATTGAGTGACCGCTTTAACATCACAATCCCATTTAAGCAAATAAACAAAAATGAAACGGAAAATAAAAAAGGACAACCAAGAGCATATGATTGGGGAAGTGCATTAGAAACTAGCATTTCTGCAGGCAAAATCAATTTAATTGCTGAACATTTAGTTATCAGTGATCATTCAGTCAGTGGATTAGAAAACAGGTGGAGTTATATTGACATTTCACTGTCAGATCTGAGCTGTCAGTCACACAATCAAGTAGTATGTTACCTTAAATGTATAAAATCTGAAGAACTTTATACTGCAGTGTCTGTTATTCATTTTTCATGTTACTATAATTTACATTATGGCAATAACAAGTAACATTAACACTTTTTCAGTGTGACCACCTGAAAAGAGCGTAGGAGAAAAATTGCTCAGAAGAAAATACCAAGAAAAAGAAAATTACTTGTATAAAACAGTTTATGTTAACGCGTCGTGATTCTTGCAATCAGAGAGCTATTTGTCGATAAAAATAGAACAGTGATTTGTAACGTTAATATGTAATTTAAACTCAAATGGGGGACTGCTGAGTGATCAGTGGTGACATTAGTGGTAGTAGTTTTTTGTGCAAAGACATTTACTTATTGTTTGGATGATTTCTCGAAATTTTAAATGCTATTTTTGCTGTATTAAAGTGCTGTAATTGGTTTAATGGTGATGTTAGGGCCAAATTTCAACATTGCGAAGGACACTGATGGGCTTATATTACGATGTAATATAAGGATTGTCACATTTTGCCGCAAATCTGTGAATATGCTTGGTCATAGTCCAGTAGACTTGTACATTGCATTTATCAGCTATTATATTTGATACTTGAATGTTATGATTTGTACAGTACAAGTTTTGATTTTGAAGGACCTAAATGAGGGAATGTTAATTAATTATAAAGGATAGAGTTGAGAAATATATTAAATGAAAAGATGTGTCTTTATTATCAGCATTAGCAAACTGTACATAGATAAATAGGCATAGACATTGTAATCATAATTAATGTTTTTGTCATATTGTCATTGTCATAACATAATTTAACATAGATGATGGGAATAAAAAGCACACGTCACTCATAGAGCTACATCAGTGACTGTTTTACATTTCTGGACAAAAAAAATTGTGAACATGCCATAAAATAAAAATCGATTTGAAATTGCCATGCAAAATCTTATTTAAATAATATTGAAAATAACTTTTTTCTACAGTTTTAAATAATAAAAAAATAAAAATCAAACTTTTCTTAGCCTAAGCAAATAATTTTGGCCATTTTCATGGACGGTATAAGTGCAGTACCTTATTCTTATGTCAGTGCTATTAAGTACATAATTATATATGATTTTTCTTCTGTTTCCTCGGGACAGAAGAGGTTCACCAGTTTGGCTGTCCAACACTGATCTACATTGCAATGAGTTCAATAGTACACGGTTTAGTGAAAAATTAAATTAGCAGCAGTAACTGTACAGGTACAGGAACAATCAGCTTTGGCTAACACTAGTCCATTCTGTGTCCTGCAGTGTAATATGAAACATATGAAGGCATTAGTAAAGTCTCATACAGGTGGTGGGCCGTTAGTGTAGCGAAGCATGGGATGAAAAGATCGGGCGAAATTGTTCGCGTGGGCACAGCTGTAATCCTGCTCAGTCATGGGCACCAGACAGGTCAGGCCCACTATGAGCAGCAGTAGGAGCTGCAGTGGCAGAGCCGCCCGGAGCACTCGCAGCAGAAAGGGCTGGCAGCGAGCCACAGCAGCGCCACCTTGTGACCCGGAGGAACCAGAGTGAGACGAAGCGCAGCCAGAACCGCTGGGCAACCTACAAAAAACATCGTACCAATAGATTATCAATTAGCCCATTCAACAGGGAAATGTCTAGAGTAACAGAACTTCTACTATTCAGTTTATCAAGGTGATTTGTTAAAAAGTAACCTTAAATCATTGTTACTGTAAACCATTTTAGCAGCTGTCACTGTTTTGCTATTTGCATACAAGCAAAAATATAGTCACTTGCTGACAGATTGCACACATTAAATATCTAGATAGTTTGTTCTCGGACAGATATCACTTCCCATATTTGTGTTATAATCAAAGACACTTCCATATTTTATAATACTTCATAACATATTTCATTAAGAAGTCACAAAAACATGATATAATGCTTAACAAATCAGTAATTCATGTGCATTCGAACCGAGTTGTCATGGCATTTCTATCTATTTGAATGTAAATTAAAAAAACAATACTTTGTTAAGCATTACATACATGTTATGTTTGTTTATGTTGTTAATGAAAGTTATTAAGTTTTTAACAATATGGCTGCCTTTATGTAGTTTTCTCTGATAGAAGGCAGAGATGAGTGTGAGAGCATCACAAAAATAAAACTGCAAAAAACAATGAAAGCAACAAAAAAAGTATATGGTTTGGAAAATGACTGATACATTTCAATATTTTCACATGGCATCAAGAATGGAGAAAGATGCCGAACCCATCAGGATTTTGAACGGTTTCTTACTGGTTTTTATGTTCAAAGGACACAAAGTTACATTGTCAGACTCAATATTATGTTCTTGGGGAAAAGCACGTAAGATTAGTAAGAATCCTTGACTTGGAACCAAAACAAATTTATTTCTAAGAACTGAACAACCCATGTGGACTCCCACCGCAGAGGACATGGCCTCTGATCGGAATGGTTCTGATGGTATGGATCTGGGATCTGGATCTGGATCTGGAATGAGTTCCATTACCCCCCCTGCATTCTAAAGCCGAGAGACAGGTACCTGTGACGTGGAAGCCTGGCTGAGGATCCTGGTTCTGACACACTACATTTGCCTCGTAGCTGTTGTGCAATGAGCAAAAGGGAGGGAGGGGTAAAAGAAAGAAAGAATGTTTCAGTCCCAGCAAATAAAGACAAAGCTCATGGTGACAAGCAGAGACATATAGCCAGGCCATCAGTATAATCACAAACCAGTAACAACAAAACAAAAGGCAGCAGCAAAATAGGTGGCAATGACAAAAAAAATCTTGCAAGGTGCAAGAAACATGGCTTTCCACACAGACACCTTCAAACAAATCCACTAAAATGTATTGTGGCTTGATTTGATTCAAAGCCTGTCTGAAAGGTAAAGCCAGTGTTTCTTGGATAAATTTCTTCCGGAGCCACAAATACACATCTTTTAAAGGGGGATGAGGAATTGAGCAAATATCACAGGGGATTTTTTCAATGAGAAATATCAAACTGAAAGCAACGTAGTGAAAACTTTCCCCTGATATAAGCTCAACCACCTCACTTTAGCAGGACAGTGACCTTCACGGCATGCCCGAAATTATATCAAAAAAGGGAGAGGAGATGCATTACCGATTGTCGTTTAGTAGAAACGCTGACATCCGAAACAGGACTGACTGATCCGGAAGTATCTGCGTCATCCGTAACAGACCAGCGGGACGCATCCTGTGAGTTGGGTGAAGATCTAAGTTTTAGCTTTGAAATGGAGATCTAAGAAAGTCTGATATTATGGACAGTGTTGATGGAAAATGGCCCATTAAAAAGATGAATAAGTAATGAATGTGCTTGTAGCCTGACCTGTCTGTTCCCAGAAGCCTGGAGCTCTTTTTCTAGCAGCTCTAGGTCTGTGTCAACAGCCTTCAGGAGCAGTTGCAGACGGTTCCCGATGACGTGCACCCTCTCCTGGGCCTCCAGACACTCGCTGCCATGTGCCTGCACCAGCAGCTGCCTCGAGAGCTCTTCCAGACTGTACACCTTCTGCTCAGTCTCTGTCAGCTCCCGCTGGATTTGCTGCAGATAAATGTGTATCAGTGTAGTTTAGCATGGTAAATTTAAGAAGGTTTTGACTATGGATGAATTTTCATAATGTAATGCTGAAAAACATACAATAGATGGCCATACTATTTTCAACAAATAGTATGTCGGAATGCAACAAATGCTGTCTGTCAGAAGCTAGTTATTTAGAGTTTTAAAGTTTAAATATGGATATTTTTCCTACACAAATGCATCGCTTCACTTCAGAAGGCCTTTATTAAACCCTGGAGCCAGGACATTATTTAATCTAACTCCGATTGTATTTGTCTGAAAGAAGAAAGTCATAGAGATCTAGGATGGGGGTGAGTAAATCATGGGGTAATTTTCATTTTTGTAAAAACTAACCCTTTAATCTTTATTTATTCTACATTCAGTATTGGGTGGATAGTAGGCAAATTTGTACTCAGCCTATGTCCATCTATACCAAAAAGCAGTGACCAGTCCAGAAGAGGTACCTTTAGTGCTCTGTAATGAGCTCGTAGTGTATGGCGATCTAGCCCTGATGCAATTGGGATAATCTCATTCCTCCGGCGGTCAATGTTTTCCAGCCAAAGCAGAAGACCATGACTCAGCTCATGGAACTCCTGTAGAGAAGCAAAAAGTTTGAGTGAGTGACAGTATCTGCCCATGTGTGTGTTAAACCATTAAAAAGTTTGAGGTTGGTACGTTTTTTTTTATGTTTTTAAAATAACTGTTTTTAAATATATTTTAAAATATAATTTATTCCTGTGATGGCAAAGCTGTATTTTCAGCATCATTACTCCAGTCTTCAGTGTCATGTGATCCTTCAGAAATAATTCTAATGTGCTAATTTGCCGCTCAAGAAACATTTCTTATTACCAATGTTAAAAAACTGTTGTTCTGCTTAATATTTTTATTTTATATATTATTTTTCAGGATTTGATGAATAGAAAGTTCAAAAGAACTACATTTATTTGAAAAAGAAATCTTTTGCATAATAAATGTCATTACTGTCACTTTTGATCAATTTAATGCATCCTTGCAGAATAAAAGTATTACTTTCTTTAAAAAAAAAAAAAAAAAAATCTTACTGATCTCGAACATTTGATGGGTAATGTACATGCAGGTGCTGTCAGTTTATATACCTGGCACTGCATCAGAGCATCTTGGAGTGCCGTTCTCCAATCCTTAAGAGATTTTCCAAGCCGATCCCAGCGTGAGTTCATCTCCTTGAGTTTCGCTTTCAGTTCCTGGCTCTCCTCTGAGTCTGACTGGAGGAGTGCAACGCTATTTAAGTTGATGGACAGTACTTTGGACTTATGGGAATCCATGGCCTTCTGTAACTCCTGCTGAGACAAAAACAAAGTGTTCCTGTTAGAAAGTTGTGTGTTGCTTTTTGAGATTGTGACATTGTGATGTGTATTTAAGTGCAAGTCCTATTTTGGTTTGTCACGTCTTCAATTGTTTATCTGTTGTTAAATTGCTCTGAAAAGAAGGTCGATTTACAGTATTTGGACTGTATACACGTTTAAGTTTGAGTGCAACTAAAAATAAACTGGTGAAATCAGATGCTCCAAGATTTTAACAGACTCTGTATGTAGGTCAGCGGGATGCTGTGGATTTCCTTTGGTTTATTTCTGTTGCTGACATCCTGCCCGAAATGAAATGTCAGTGTTTGTGTGTGTGTGTGTGTGAGCAAGACTTGTTTTACAGTGTAGACATATGAGCAAACCACATACGGAGCTGTCGGTGACAACTGTTTAGAGCTCGGGCATGACTAACTATTATATTTACAATAATCCGAAAATACTCTAAATTACTACATTTGTACTTTCAGCAACAAAGAAGAAAACCATTCTTTTTCAATAAGATTTTGGGCAACCACTTATAATGCAAAGTGGGCCTGCCCTGTGACCAAATCAGCATATTAGAATGATTTCTGAAGGATCTTGTGACACTGTAGACTGGAGTAATAACTACTGAAAATTCAGCTTTGCCAACACAGGAGTAAATATAGCATTAACTACAGACCTTAATTTACTCTAAAATTGAAAACTGCTTCTTTTTTTCTTTTTTTTAAAAAACAAAACAAAATCATTATCAATTCCAGGGAGAATTCATGGCAAAATGGCCTTTGGTAAACAGTCTGATTAGGGTCATGTGACAATATTGTTGGGTATGTTGACATTTATCATAAATGTTTCGAATATTTTAATTCTTATCTGGATTTTAAGACTACAAACAGAATAGCTCTGTAAATCTCATTTGTGATAATTTTCAAAAGCTATGGTCAACTGTGCAGCCCACCAATAGCATTAGGAAGGGGCTCTTACTAAATACCTATGTGAAACATGCACAAACACAGTTTCATAAGTACAAATGTTCTTGTAAACCAAATAGACAACACAAACCTTGAGTTTTCTAATTCTCTGCTCAATAGTGTGTATATCTGCACTGAGATCTTTCCCCCTCAGCTCTGTTAACTCAGCCTCGGCCTGGCTGAGCCACGCTTCCATGGTGTCCAGGTCAGAGGTCATCTGTTGCCACAGCACCAGGTCTTCTCTCTGCTTGTGATCTGAATCAGCAGACTGGGCTTGGATCAGCTCCCAGCGTTCAATAACACCTGTAATGTGACAATTACCACAATACCATCAAATTGAAACATAATTGTGTACTCAGCAACCTCAGCGCCTCTGTGCTGGACTAACCAGTGCTTTGTGTCTCAGTGTTATCAGGGTTGCTCAGGCCTGACAGATTGTCCTCTTCCTCGTCCAGCTCCCCCTCAACCCTCTTGACTGCTTTCAGACTGCCACGGCAATCATCCATTAGCCGCATCTGTGCAGACCAAAGAAACAAATCAAACTTTGCCTCATATAATGGCCACATACTGCCATTACAGACAAAACTGACAGACACATCGAATCTGTACTTACATAGCCCTTGTAAGAGGTGTTGTGGCCATCCATAGTCCCATCGGTCTGCTGGAGGCTGTAACGGCTGGTGTCCAGCATATTGTCTAATAATCGAACTGCTTCACCTGCAGGAATTCATGTATTGATTAACATGGGATGTCACATGACCACCTTAAAAAATAAGGATCAGTCACATTATGAATGTATTAGGAGTTTTGTAAGCTTTAAAACATGTTAAGTATCATTCATGTTATTCGCTGAATATGGAATGTGAATATTATACAGAGAACGTACTTGTTATATATTTAAAATATCTTTAGTTATAACAGTGGAAAAAAGAAGCAACATATGAAAAAAAATCAATGAAATGTCAATATTGACTGTTACATGCTGGAATGAATGGGCATTTGTAAAAATGATCCATGCAAGTGATTCAAACAATAGGGCAACATGACCTAAGATTCACTTTACAGAAGTTTACAATTTACCTTACAATTTACAATCTGTACTAAACTATGCTATACTATACTTAAATTGATCAACAGTGACAGAAAGCTTTTGTAACATAACATGTCTTTACTATTTCAAATAAATGCTGTTCTTCTGAACTTTCTATTCATCAAAACTTCCTGAAAAAAGTGTTTTCAACACTGTTAATATTAAAAAATGTTTCTTAAGCACCAAATCAGCATACTAAAATGATTTCTGAAGGATCATGTGACACTGAAGACTGGAGTCTTCAGTCTACTGAAAATTCAGCTTTGCCATATCAGAAGTAATTTTTTAAAAACATTAAAAGAGAAAACTTATGCATTACACATAATTTAGTTTAATTTTATGGACTGGGTTGTCTTTATTCATTGCTTTTTCTTTTACTCTGCTCACAATATACAATAGACACAGCAGCCTTGTGATCTGATCACCTTGTGATTTGTTTATTTTCAAGGGGGTGCTTTAAAACTTAATTTTCTCCCTTTCCTTAAGTCTAATGTCTATTAGCTTTTAAAGTTGGGAAATGCAACAGACCAGATCTCTCGGAATGTTTGACATGCCCTTTTTTAAAAAAAAATCATGCAATAGTGTAATTCATGCAATATATTTGAAAAGGACACTTCAGCATGCATTGTAGTTTAATTTAGCATTAATTTAGCATGCCACAACTTAATGCCTACCAGAGGAGGACCTCAATGTGTTTTCTGTTAATTTTATATAAGCCTCAGGGCTCTCAGGAATCACTACGTCTGTGGAAAAAGAGATACACAACAAAATATTCCAACAGTTCATAGAGAAGACCTGTTCAGGGTGGTGGACACTCAGTTGGAGCATTATCTCATGAACATTCTTCAAGGCAAACACACTCACTTGTAAGTGCTGCAGTGGCCATAGACAGTAACTCTTCATCCTCATCTTTTTGTCTACCCCGCTCTGCAGACATGGTATGGCCCATGGGGTCCAGGTCATAGTCATGGTCCCATTCCAGAGGGATAGAGTCTACGCTGGCAGGGGTGTCCCGGCCAGAGCCATTTGTGCGAGCAGGAGCAGTGGCAGCTGAAGGTGGTCTGCTAGATGTCTGGGGCATGGCATCATCCTCACCCCACTGAAGGTCTGAGAGGTCACCTGACTCCAATTCACGATCTGAGCCTTCACACTCATCATCAGTTAGCTGCAAACAAGAGGTTACACGAAAGTGAAAGCCACCTTTACTCATGCAAAGCGAAATTCACTGTATCAATTAAATATACACTGATACTTATTAAAGATACAAAAGTTATTTAGTCAAAAGCAGTGAGTGATTTTCTCTTTGTCTTTTGTTTGATTAACATTAAAGACACAGAAAGCAACTGGTTTATTAGGATATAGATCTAGCTGACTGTGTTTACATGAATACGCCATACGATAGGTGTTTTGACATAATTGTGTGTGTATTTGTCCACTGAAATGCAATAAGCCACGAAAGAAAACTGAATTTGGGATCAGATGCTGAGAGAGTTGGCTTTCTGTGCATGCGCTTCAATTACGTGTTGTGGAAGAACTGCACTGAGTTCTTTTTAAATGGCTTACTGTACTAAACTTTTTAACATCATGGACATCCTGCTCTTTATTTTCTCTAAAGTGTGCTACAAATTCTGCGTTAAAAACAATATAACGAAATGTGTAACGTTAAGACACTTTATATGGTCTCAACAATATATATTATATATATATACCACCCAGCCCCTATGTGTTATTCACGTGTAGATGTCTCACCGGCAGGCGTGTGAGTTTCCTGTAGTATCGCTCCACTCGACCAAACACCTCCCTACAGTATCTCTGGAGCTCATCCAGCTCTTCCTCTATGACAGCAGCATCCAGAGGCTCACTCTTCTCCATCAGCACCTCCCCCTGCCCAAAAACACTCTCCATCTTGCCCATGTTCAGACTTATCTCCTGCTGAAATGCCTGGGACACACAAGTAATCACAAGTGAAGTGATAAGAGTTTTTAAATTCAATTTTAAGTGTAACTGTGTCAGAGTTTCATATGATCTCAAATGTATACAGCATCATGCATGTTAGTGAATTGCCAATGTAGAAAAACATGTAGAAAAACTTTTTATTTGGCTATAATATTAGCAATGAATATTTTATATGTAATGAACATTTTAAAAGTAAACCATTCACTCATGCACAAATAGCCTCACCTTTAGTTGTCTGATCTTGGCCTGAACGTCACACTCAGAGAAATGCTCGATATTGGTGAGCTGCAGGTCCATCTCGGTCAGCCATACCAGAATACCATCTCGGGCTGTCTCAAACTCCTCTCGCTGACCAATGAAATGCTGCAGGACAAAAGAGGGACAAGTCAATGAATCACACTGCTCCTCTTTGAGGTTAGGTTCTGCATCAATAGTGATTGTTACAGAGTTTCTGAATATAATTAAATGTATCTACAAGGTAAGATTCTTTTGAATGTTTTTGAAAGAAGTCTCATGCTCAACAAGGCTGAATTTATTTAATCAAAAATACTGTAAAAACTGTAACATTCTTAAAATTTAAAATAACTTTACTATTTTAATATATTTTTAAAATCTCATTTATTTCTGTGATGTGACATTATACATGTCTTTACTGTAACTTTTGTTCAAATTATATATAATTATGCATAACTAATAATACATCACCTTAAGTCTGCGCAAGATGGCTGCTACTCTCCTCTGTAGGATATCCCAGCGTCGGTTCCCATCATGCACCATTTGTCGTAGACGGCAGGACGAGTCTGTGCGGTTCTCGCGTGCCAGCCTTCGATATTGCTTATTGATCAGCTCCAGCTGGGTCAGAAACTCCTGCACCTGTCTCTGGAACGCCTGCGATATAATATAACACCATTATATACCGTGCAAACAAAATATTTAGATAGTCAAAGATTTACAAACAAACTAAAAACTCATCAGCTACACCTTGTTTAAGTTTGAGTTATGTGAAGCATTTTTAAATGAACTCATGGTTTTAGCATTTGTTTCAGTCATCAATGACAACTTTAAAATTGTTAAGACTAAAGGTTAAAGTGGACTGGACTCTAGCCATTGGATGCCAGCAGCGAGACACATGCTTGGGTGACCCCACTGACCTGGTCTCTGGAAAGTGAACGAGCAAATAATTGAGTCATCATAGGACAGGCTGTTGACAGATACTTGATATCTTTTTTTCCTTCCCAACAGGATTCTTGCCAATATTTTTCTATATTCAGGCCCCTTTCTACGGAGCCCCTAAAGGGACATGGTGGTGGGGAAAAGCCACAACCCATACTCAGAAATTGTCCACTGCATTTAACCCATCCTAGTTAGTGCACATGCATTAGGAGTAGTGAACACACACACTTCAAACTGTGGATACACACACTCAGAGCAGAGGGCAGCAATTTTGCTGTGGCATCCAGGGACCGATTGGGTGTTCGTTGCCTTGCTCAAGGGCACTTCCTGCCCATATTGAGAATAAGAACCTGCAACCTTCCGGTTACCAGTCTGACTCTCTAACCATTAGGCCACAACTGCTTTTGCATTTTCTCGCAAATGTTTTGCAGTCCCCTGAGAAACTTTGCGTTCGCTCACAAAACATTTTGTGTTTCAAAATATTTGCAAGTGGACGCAAAAGCACTGACAAATCATTTTTCCTCCCATCTCATAATTTTTTCCTTCACCATGTCCCTTTAGGGGTTCTGCACCTTTCTCAGTTGTCCTCTAGACCAGTTCCCAATTCCAGTCCTTGTGCCTTCCCGCTCTACACATTTCCTATGTCTCTCTTATCTGACACGCTCAGTGGGAGGAGTGGGTTCCATTTGACCATATGTGCACTACGAAGTGGACTTAAAAGGTTATTTAGTCCAATCTGAATCAGGTGTGTTTGTATGCAGCTGTTCACATGTGTAAAGTGCGTGAGATGCAACAATTACAAGTCAACTAACATGATTATGGGTTAAATAAGACATATTTACAAAGACATACTACATTTATTTTCATATTAAACTTCGCAACATATGTTTATCATTCAGTTTAGGGCTTTTGAATTGGACAAATTAGATTAAGTGAAATGTATAAATAATTAATATTTATATGGATGTATTAAATGAAAGCATGGTAATTTATATTATATTTATTTACAAAAGTATATTAAGGCAATATAATATACCTTAAACTCCTCTAATATGCACAACTTTTTCTAATATGCACAAGTTTCATCTGTGTTTGACAAAGCAGGGTGTTGCGAATAAATACATTTTGTCAAGTGACATGAACTTCAACAGATGTCCTATGCTTAGGGAGTAGGGAGCAGTGAACACTTTGTAGAGACCCTATCAATCGGGATGCACCCGAGTTCATGGAGCTCTCTTCTAATGAGCTGATGATCTGAATCAGGTATATTAGATAAGAGAGACATACAAACTGTGCTGGGCTGAGAGGTATGTGCGAGGACTGGGAGGGAGAGGACCCGCTCTGACTCAATACCTAAACCCCAGTGACTCTCTCCGTGGATCTCAGAGTACCTCAAATTTCTTGAGCTCCTCTTTAGCGATGGTGTACAGCACTCCAGAGGAGTTGGGCAGAGCTGCTGTCCTCTCTGACACTTTCAGCCACTCTTCAAAACGGGAGTAATCATCCAGAAACTTCTGCCACAGCCTCCACGTCTCCTCAATCCTGCAGAAACACATACAGTGGGGTTCAAATGTCTGCACAGTCCACACTAAAAATATACCTGCAAATATAACTGTATAATTTCATCCAAGGGGCTTTCTAAGAATATATTTTTTTTAAAGACAGCTGTTAAACAGTTAATCATGTGCTGAAGTCAGCTCTGAATTAACCCTCATACAATGACCCAGTAGGCATCACATGCTCTCACACCTGTTCCTCTGATGGCCTGGTTTAACTATCCTAAACAACTCACTTTCAACTTTAGACTTTTTTACGGAATTAATTTTGATTGTACTGTGCTTCATTTTCATCATTTTATTCAGCATATATACTACTGTTCAAAGTTTATATCTCCTAAGCAGCAAGGCTGCATTTATTTGCTCATAAATACAGTAAAAACAAATTGTACAGTACAAACACACTCACTTCAGCCTCCTCTCCATTGCAACAGCACAGATTTTTCTCCAGCGGCGGTCCAGGCCGCGTGTGGCTTGCTGGATGGACTCGCACTCAGTCTCTGTGGCACAGGCGTCACAATCGTGCAGCAGCACCTCACACAGGTTCAGCACTGACGCCACACCGGTGCTGTGCTTCTCAATGTCACGCTGCAGATCCTGAACAGAGGTGGAACATTTGTACTGAGCTCCTCAAGACATCCTGACATTATGATAATTTTGGCAGTTTCTATTTTATTTCAGTTTATTAGGCAGAGAGGCTTGCGGTCATACATTTCTCCATAAATATGTTTCATCTTGTTGCATCATCAGGTCCAAAAAAAAAATAAAGAAGAACTTGCCTTTTTACAATCATGATAATCTGTCTCTAATGCACGATGTGTGCTGGCTGTTGCTGGGTAAAGTGAGGATACGTGATAATGCTGAAACCGTAACTGGGTCAGATGAAGTCAAGTTTCTTTTGAGTTAGAGTTTTCACTAGGATTTTTAAACTTTCACTAGTAGTGATTTAACAGGTCATTTAAATATACTAAGAAATGTTTGTGTCTTATGTCTCAGGGAAATGTATGTTTACTGACCCTTTTTATGACTGACTATATTGATAGACTGTTATGTGGCTGTTTGTGAATGGATGTCATTTCTGTGTGTGTGTGTGCGCGCGTGTGTGTGTGTGTGTGTGTTACCTGTTGCTGGTTGAGTTTTCTTTGGATCTCGTGTGAGTCACAGGTCTCATAGACGATGGGTCGTGAAAGTTCAGTCTCGACTTGAGCAAGCCAGGAGCGCAGACTGCTCATGTTCTTATCCAGCTGCTGCACGGCCACCAGCGTCTCCCTCAACTTCTTTACCCTACAGACCCCAGAGACAGATTGTATTAACATCAGATTATGATTCAGATGTAGATTATGATTCTGAAGCATAATCACAAGCACAGAAAACATGAAAAAGTACAATATGACACTATGAGTTATACTATAATTAATCTATATGAACGAGGATTGTGTAATGCAAACATATTTAATGTTTAGTCAAGGTAACTTGAGATTCTCGCTCTCTCTCTCAAAAAAAAGATGCCTTTCAGAGAATCAGTAAATATGGGGTGTACACTCAATTTTCATGAATAGTCATATTTTGATTGGAAATACTTTTATAGTATTGTGTCTTTCGCATTTAAGCATTTTAATTTTAACAGTGAGCCCAAAACAAAATATAATATAAAGAGTATATCAATATAAAGTCAATATAAATTTAAATAAACATAATAAGTACATATTATTATATTTAATAATAACAATAATGCATATTTTGTTATTATTAGAGTAGTTTGATCATTATTTTATTTATTTTTGTCAAATTTAATCTGAATATCAGTTACTGGACATGTAAATAAAAATTTATATTATACTAATCATGAAAAAAAACAATATTGTTAATTTCTACTTTCATCACAGAATAATTATAGCTGAAAATAATGTTTATACAATGGTACTGCTTACAACAGCATTTCTCTAGCATCTATTTAAACGTTTTCAATGTAAATATAAATATATTGTTTACAAATTCTTAAAATGTTAGATTAGCCCAAAATGAAAATTCTGTATAAATTACCCTCATGTTGTTCTACCTTCGCTCATCTTCGGAACACAAATTAAGATATATTTGATGAAATCTGACAGGTATATGACTCCTCCATAGACAGCAATTTAATCACCACTTTCAAGGTCCAGAAAGGTAGTAAAGACATCATTAAAATAGTCCACGTGACTGCAGTGGTTCAACCTTAATTTTATGAAGCAACGAGAATATTTTCTGTGCGCAACAACAAAACAAAAATAATGACTTTATTCAACAATAACATCTGAAAATGCTATAAGGTCATACAACTCTTGGATTTCATCAAAAATATTAATTTCAATAAAAAGACTTATGAAGTTAGTTTGTCACTTGTTAACTGATGTGAGGTCAAGCTGTATTGCAAATATAACAACATAAGCAGAGACAAAATGCAATCCAATGGTGTCAGAGTTTCCTTTAATTCCTAAATTCCAGAATCACATGCTCAATCCAGTGCCACTGTCACACTCACGCATACCAGCATTGCATGTTTCAGCTGTGCCACCATTCCAGATTTATCTCTCAGAAAAATGTCTTATCTCAGGTTTTATATAAAACAAAGAGCACTGATGCAGAGTGGCCAAGTTTCAACTTCAGCTAACTTTAATTGAAACTGCTGTAGGCAGTAAGCAAAAACACAGACAGAGTTTGACCTAGTGAGATAAAGCCCTCATGTAACCCTGGTAGTTAAATGGTTCAGTGTGACTGTGCTTCAAGCTACATTCCTAAAACACAAAGACACACTGCAACTAAACCCACTGCAAACAAAGGAAGGTCAACCAATGCAGCATGGTAAGCATTTTCTTCATTTAACAAACTGAGGTGTCTGATCAAGAATGTACATTAGAACAAATCACATATGAGGAGAAAAGCTATGGTAGTTTCATTAAAACATCTCAAACTACATATTTCACCCACATAAACTAATAAACCTCATTTCAGAGACAGACACTTGTCTAAGTATGACACAAAATACCAAATACAATACACTGCAAATTCCACTCCTGTATTATTTTTTTCTTTAACATCTGGAGAATATGTAATATGTAAATCATAAATGAATGTATATTTTCCTGCCTGGTAATGTCGCAGTCACATTCTGGCAGATCTGAGTCCTGTCCAGGGCTTCCTGCCATGTCATCAGTGCCTATTTCCAACACCATTGGGCCTAATCTTACCAATCAAGTGTCCCAGAAGAAAGTAAAATTCCCCTTCTCTTTCGTCCGAATAACAGTGTCCAGGCTTTCCCTACTCCCCTGGTTAGTGTGTGGTGTATCTAAGCATGAGTGTGTGAACTGTTCTCAAGTGCAGGCATGAGCAGCTGGGAGTGACAAATACTGCTGTGGCTAAAATAAGACGACAGTCATTAGCATGTGCTGATCAGAGGACTGGAATGTGTGTGTGTGTCTCATTATATATATAATGTGTATGTTTTGCTGTTTTTTTTTTTTTTAATAAATAGTCTGTTATTGTTGATTTTGAGAAAAAAACAATGTAAATTGGAACATTGGAAATGTGTGCCTACTTAACTATATTTTGGGGATATATTTGTACTCAGAAGTGAAGTTTTCTGTTAGGGTTGGAGTGTTGGTTACAGTTAGTATATATAGCTAGCTGTATAAAAACAATAGAGGTCTATAGAATGTCCCTATTCAGATAACAAAGAAGATTTGAAATATGTTTGCATTTGAAAAATGTGGATACTTTTGATTGAGCAAAAAACTATATATATAATCTTTAATTAAATCCAAATAAAACCATGTCAATCTACTACCATTCCCTATAAACTCAAGACAGCATAGAGCTAATATACATGAGTGAGAGTGTGAGAGAGAGGATGACACCCTCTCACACATGGGGCACAGTGAAATTAACACCACACATGTGAGAAGCTTTCAGACTTGACAGTAGGCAACTCGACTGTCCCAGTCATATCCAGAGACATAATGCTGTCATGTTTAAGATGCAGAAAACTTCCTTTCCACCCATGGGCCACTAGCACAAGAAACATGCTCAGTTCAAGCCCCTATAGCTTCTATAGCTTGTTCTGGCAAAGATAAACTCTCACAAGCATAAAAGACAATGGCAAAACTATTATAAAGCTCTGATCCAACAAAAACCATTATCATGCAATTTCATTTTAGAGACTCACCTAGCTGCAATAAGGTCAAGCAGATGCTGCCAGCGCTCATTGACTTTGCTGAGTTTGTATTGGATTTCTGCAGCTTTGCTTTCATGGCTGGCCTGAGCCAGTCGCTCCCCCATCTGTTCCAGCTGATACTTGTTTTCCTGGGCCACTGAGATCTCTTCCTGATAGTCCTGATAACAAGAGATTGCACATTTGTTCAGTTGAAAATTCATGATTATAATAAGACATACTTTACAGTTTAAATAAACTAGAATCTATACTTAGCAATCAATTTTTTTTTTTTAACTGGAGGATGTTTTAGAATTAAATTTGGATAATTATTTATCAATTGCTTAGTGATTTCATAAGAAATAAATGTGTTGTGAATATATGTTAATATCACCTTCCTGAGCTTCTCAATCATCTCCTCAATGCTGATGTCACCATTCTGCGAGACCTTGCTCTCCATGTGGGTGAGCCACTCACACAGCTCTTTGTTCTTCTCATTAAACACAGCCCACTCGTTCAGCCTCTCGCTCACCTGCTGCCTGCGCAGGGACAGCTGCAGGGATGACAGACAACGATCGATAAAGATCAAGTGTTCAGTACGATTAAGAGAAGGACTTGAAGGGCAATGAGAGAAGGTGCAAAAAAAGTTGGTGAGCAGAATGAGAAAAGGAGGATGTCAGATAAGTAATATTTCAGTATCTAAACTGTGTCATGCATGAAACTTCTTTCCCAAGTTCCTTCCTTACTAAGAGGCATCACAGTGAAAAGGCACAAAATCATTGCAATCCTTTATACTACTCTGCTCTAAGAAAACAAAGAGCCATCAAGAAATTTGATTCATTTTATGGGCAAAAGCACTGAAATAAAATGTCTCCTACCATCTCAATTTTTTCCCATAATATTTCCATTTAGAAAGCAAACATGCCTCCTCCAAACACAAAGACCGTACTAAGATATTTCAAGCACTTAAGTTTTAGATGATTATTGGGTAAACACTGAATATAAGTATATAAAAGTCTAGCTTTGTCTTGTCTTGTTTTCAAGTAAAAATATCTAAACATCCTTAGAGCAAGATATATTTACTTAAGAAGAAGAACTGCTTAACATATTAAGACTTCTTTATAATATATCTTGAATTTATTTATTCAATATTTATCGATGCAAAGATTTTCTTGTAATAAAAATAAACCTTACTGAATTTAGCTAGATTTAAGCTTAGATTTGGCAAATGATTAAGAAAATCATAGCATTTTTTAAATAAGAACTTTACTATCTTATGAGAAAATCAAAATTTATGTATCAAATTTACCCAATATTTTGAGCTAATTTGCTAATAAATTTGCAAATCAGTTCATCCCTTCACATAGTCATTGTCTGATGTTATTTAACCTTATGAAAACTTGAAGTTGTTCATATACTGTAATGTCAGTGTTTCAGTGTCTAAGCTTGTTCCCTATGCTGCACGCTTGTGAAATGCCTGAGCTTATGGCAGACATCTGTGCATAGAATGTGTTCTGGTGTAAAACAAATGTGAAGGGACAGACTGACGTGTGTACCTGGTGACAGGTCTCCTCCCACTGTCTCTGGAGTAATTTCAATCTCTCATGTAGGACTGTGAGGTCATCAGCACTGAGGCCACTGGAGAGAGAATCCCTCAGAATACACAGCCCGGCTACATCATCAACCCAGCCTTCAATACCGCCCTCTAATTCCTATCACACACACACGCATACATAGTCATGAATACTTCCAAAACAAAAAACAAAACAATAGGAAGGTACGCCATTCAGACTTGCTTCAAATGTCTGAATGTGTTTAAATTACATTTAAAACTACTGGTAGGTAAAACAGGAATATTGTCTGCACATATTCTTGATATCTCTGCGAGAAATCACGGCGTGTTACACTGTATAATCCTAATACAGATATGGTATGTGACTCACAGATAACAACAGTCAACAAGACATTAAGCACATAAACACATAAGTGACTTCTGTGTCAAGAAATAATTAGAATAGAAAAAGCTGGCAACATATTGCTCATTGCTGCTGCATAAGCAGTTCCTACTAAACCTCAGCGCCTGCTAACATGTTTAGCATGATTAGCATGCACCTCAAAATCTTTCCCTCAGGCAAAGTCAAAGAAACACTTGCTGATAGTCCAGTTCATAGAGATCAGAACAGGTAGTGTGTAGAACACTACACACACCTCTCATATCAAACCTTCTTTGCAGATAAAAAACTAATCAAAGCATCAGGGTATTACACTCATTCTCTAAGTATGCAAGGGTTTTATTGATGCAGTGGTTGAACAAATATGTGGAATAATTACCTAGTGGTTAAATAGTGTTTAATGCTTTAACACAAATGATAAGAAAGGTACTCTGAAGTTACATGTCTCTAGAAGGTCATAGGACACAAGAGGAGTCCGATTTCATTCGTGTACCTTGCAGCGAATCTGTTCTGTGTGCAGCTCCTCATGGTGGTCGGGTAAAGGCACAGAGAGCTTTTGCTTAAAGTCCCTCAGCTTCTCGTGTGATGCAGCAATTCCTTTCTCACATTGATCCCAGTCCTGCACAGAAAGAAAAGATTTGTTGTGAAATCATGAGAAAGTGTGATCTCTCTGCAGTTGCAGCAACACACAGTCTGACAAGATATGTAATCGTGTATCTTAGAAACACAAAGCTTAGCAGTTTTTTATGCGCTAATGAACACGCTTATTAGATCACTCAAAAAAAGTCAGATAGTGATGTTCAGTGATCATCACATTTGTAATCAGAACTGTAATAGTGTCATAAGTCATATTTCACCAAATCCAGCAAAGTCTTTATTTAAACGTGGCAAGAGCAAAGGGTCATGGTCCCGAGACACAAGAGAGACAGAGAGAGAAAGATTATCATGCAGAGATAAAGCAGTGAGGTACCTTCTATCATGTCATCCTAGAAAACAGAGAGAGGAAAAGAAAGAGGCAGAGGCTGAAGGAAAGAGGAGCCATTTTCCTTTCCAATCCAAAATTGTTGTCTGTGCCCTGTGTGCTGCGTCAAAATGGAGTGGATGCCTGCCTGTCCCTGCTGCCCTGTGTTGGCAGCGCAGCACCGCTCGGACTCCCTCCCACAGTACTGAAGATATTTCTCTCGCCTTCAGCTCTCTCGCTGCCTCTTTCTCCCATTCTCTTCTTCATCCCCCTCACACGCACACACTAAACATCACACTCTCTCTCACTCTTGTTATGCTACAGTAGCTTGCCTCTATTTGCTCTGTAAAGTCAGATGCAAAGTCCTTTACTGTCTCTCTTTTCTTTTAGGAAAAGCACTATGAACAAGAGATCCATTTATAGGTTTGCAGAATCATCGCTTTGTATATTTGATTTTTGTTTTGCATTATTTAACATTGGAGTTCTGATATTTGCGGCCTGAAATAACTTGTAGCCCTGATTTCACAGAACACAAAATACCAAAACAATCTGAACTTGACAGTCTGACTACAGGCACAGCCCTTAAAAATCTTTGATATATGTTGTACTATAAAAACCAGACACTGTAACAAATTACTACAACCACATAACAATGCAACAAGAAATTCTCTCACAATGCATGTCATATTTAGACCGTTGTGTCCAAAAGTCTGAAACCACACTGAAAAACCTGAAAATACATTTTTTGAATGTAAAATAAATGAATATAAAATAATAGAAAAATATATTTAAAATAAATAATTAAAAAATAAAAACAATTTACAAAATTATTTAAAAAATATTAACATCTAGGTGACTAAGAAAATGATAAAATACAATATTCTGAAATTAATTTAATTTTTTAAATTACATTTTTACACTCAAATTGTTGTGCTGATAATTAAATTAGTAACTTTTTTTTAAAATTAGATTACATTTTTACCAGAGGTCTCAGACTTTGACCACCAATCATACATGTGCTGATACCAATCAACTCACACATACAGCAAGCGGTCTAAAGAAATGCAAACAACCAAACACTCTACTCAACAATTACATTTTACACTTTGTCAATGATATGAACTACTAATTCAATAATAAGTAGGGTAATATTCAAATAATTGTTAGTCAACTAGAAGAGGCTTAGTCGACCAAAAATTGCATTAGTTTTTTAGTCACAGAAAAAAAAACTTGTGGTGAAGTCACTTAGTCCATGTGGGATAGATCGTTAATGGCGCGTCCTTCGTTCTTTGTTTGCCTATCATCCATGGACCTCAAATTTTTAATAAACTATTTTTAATAAACTATTAATACATTATTAATAAACTATTAAAATGTTTTGACAGTCTCCTTGCTGTTTTTCACAATCATTACTTTTGCCAGTGCGATGCTGCAAGCTTTATGTGTGCGCCTTAGCGCTGATTAGGCTGGTAATAATGTATTACTGGTATATATAGGCCATTAAAGGCTCATTATTATGATTTATATGGCTTATTAATATACACATGCGATTAGTCAAATAATCGCTTAAATGAATGACTATTAGTTGACTAGAAAAATCTTTAGTCAAGGGCAGCCCTACAAAAAAAACCAACAAGTCAAACAGTAAGTGCGCCCAAATATGTTTTTATTAACATTTACTGTTTACTCACCCTTAACAAAGAAAGCAGTTCTTTCTTTCTTTCATCTAGACGGATGTTAATGGTCCTCCAGTGCTCCTGCACATCAGTGAGCTCAGTGTGAAGTGAGGCCTCTGCTCTGGCATCAGCCCACAGGAGGAGTTGCCTCCCAGCCTCCACCGTGAGGATGTAGCTGCCCTGTTGCCTCTGGAGCACACGCTCCTTCAGCTAGATAGAAATGAACATCCATCTTGCTTAAGGCTATTTGCATGTAGGTATTATTTCTCTGTTTACACATCGAAGGTTATATCTTTACCTGTATGTGGTCTAACATTCCACGAATCTGCTGTAGTGCTACTGTTGCTCCCTGTTGTTGGTCTTCCGGATCCAGTGACACCTCTTGCAACCAGTGCCGCAGTTTCTCAATCAGCTCTGTGTAGCGCTGCCACTGCCGAACCAAACTGTCAATAATCCCCCGTCTCTGCTGGGCCCGCCTCACCACGCCTTGCCACTGATTACTAAGCAGTGCCAGTTTCAAGCCAAAGTCGTCCCTTTTATGTGAGAGGACCAAAAAAGTACGTCACTTCAAGTATTTTTGAATGAAAGAATAAGAATAAACAAATAAACAAGCGTTACCTGTCCTCCACTTGTCCCTGATTCAGTAGCTGATGTCCATCACTGATGATAGAGTATAGAATCTGTTGTCGACTAAACATGTCTGCTTGGAATAGCTATCCACACACACAAAAAACAAAAGTGATCATAAAGTAGGTCATTAATACTTTTTATGCTGTATATTTCGATTATTTTTAAATTGATAAATCATCTTATAATGTGAGTTTTGAAATAAAAAGCTATATGTGGACATCAATATACTGGGGACCAATTTGTTCTAATGAGAAAAATAAGGAATGTTTCTTGAACACCAAATCAGCATATTACAATGATTAAAATTCAGCTTTGCCATTACAGGAATAAATTACATTTTAAAAAATATATTAAAATAGAAAACAGCTATTTTAAACTGTAATAATATTTCACAAAATCACTGTGTATGTACTTGATCAAATAAATGCAGTCTAAGTATAAGAAAATTCTTTCAAAAATCTGTAACACTTTACAATAAGTTCTCATTTATTAACATGAATTAATACTTTAACATAACTGATAATGAGCACTATTGTTTTACAGAATTTATTAAGCTTTGTTAATGTTAATAAAAAATGTTAATGTTCATGTGTGCATTAATTAATGTTAACAGATACAACTTTTAATTTTAAAAATGTAATAGTAAATGTTGAGATTAACATGAACTAACATTAATAAATGCTGTAGAAGTACTGTTTATTGTTAATTCATGTTAAATGATGTATTATGTCAAGAGTAACCCCCCCCCCCCCAAAAAAAAAAAAAACCCAAAAAACTTTTGAACAGTAGTGTAAATGCTGCTTTTCATGTCACTTGCTTGTGTTCATTTTAAAGGGATCTGTTCCTAATGATTTTGTCTATTAATACCTCATGCTCTCTCTGCTGGTCTAGCAGGCTCTGGTAGTTCCCAGAAATCTCAGCAGCTAGCTTCTCCTCTGTCTGGGTGAGGAAGGCCATCCAAGCATCACACTTCTCCAAGAAGGTCTGTCTTTGCAGTACCAGGGCTTGAAGTTTACTGCTCAAATAAATACACAGAGGTGAATATTACACGCTTATAGAGAACACAGATATTGACGTTAGCACACATACTACTGATCAACAGTAGCCACACATACCTGAATCTCTCTATAGTGTGAGCAGAGTTAGACGACCAACTCCTGTTTAGGTTCTGCAGACGCTTGATTTCATTATCATAGAGGGGAAGTTGATAACCCAACTCATTCAAACGTTCCAGATCAGGAGAAAGACTGCTCAGCTTCAACATTTGGGTCTACAGACACAAAGATATGAGAATGTTCAGATGTATTTATACAACCTTATATATTAATATTATATTATATATTTTTTAGAGGAAAATGGTCAATTTTTACCTTAAGTTTTTCCATGTGTTCCAGTACAGATGAGATATCTGAAGATCCAATTGAATCTGGTTCCTTCAGAACCTTCTCAGCTTCTTCTGACAAGTGACTCAGAGAATGCAACTCCTTACTAAACCTTTCATAGTCCCTCACACCCACCTTGATGAAAGGAAGGATAGAAGTATTTTATTAAAATAATTATAATGTCTAATTTAAAATATACACTACCATAGAAAGGTTTGGATGCAGTGAGACTTGAAATGAATACTCTTATTTAGCATGAATGCATTAAATTGATAAAAAGTGACAGTAAAGACTTTTCTAATATAATAAAGATTTCTATTTCAAATAATTGATGTTGGTTTAAACTTTCTATTCATTTAGGAATCCTGAATATTTTTTATCATGGTTGCCACAAAAATATGACAGCACAGCTATTTTAAACACTGATAAAAAGAAATGTTTCTTAAGCATCAAATCAGCATATTAGAGAGATTTCTGAAGGATCATGACACTGAAGACTGGCTGCTGAAAATTCAGCTTTACAATCACAGGAATTAATTACATTTTAAACTATATTCAAATAGAAACAGTTATTTTATTGTAATAACATTTTACAACATAACTGTTTTTACTGTATTTTTGAATTAAATAAATGCACCTAATAAGAGAACAAAACATCAAATAAACTTACTGACCACAAGTTTTTAAACAGTTATGTATATTTTGTAATAGTGTATAAGAGTACAAGGTAAAATCTGAATCATTCGAACCTCTAGCAGAGACTGCTGTCTTTGAAGGGCACGTCCAACTGTTGCTAATCGCTGAGTGAGTGACAGGTGGTCTGTATGGAAGGACGTCATGGCAGAGGGGTCCACTTGTTGCCTCAGCTGCTCTGAAAACTCATCCAGCTGCTGCAGGACAGACTCGATGTAGCCCTCAGCCGTCATAAGACCCTAAAGAAATTCCAGTTTTACAAAGAGGAACACTATGGCCGTTGCTACAAAGATTTCACAACTGCACACAGTTGTCAAAGTTAGCAACTGATCACACACTTTTGTCTCACTAACATAAACACAAATATTTAAGAGGCTTGCAAACCTACCATGCATTCATAAATCCTCACCTTCACTTCCTGTTCTGTGATGTCCCTGTGGGTGGCGCTCTTGAGTAGATGTTCCACCTGTTCCTCTAGTTTCTGGATGTCGGCGCTGCTCTGAGCATGAAGTGCTTTGTAATGCTGCCACAGCTGCAGCAGGCTCTTACTCCTCCTCAGCTGATCTGAGATCTGCTCCAGCAGCGTGTTCCACCTGACAGCAGATCAAGTAGAAGATCAACGATTTTGTATCACTTTGAACTAATCAGTGCCTTCATTAGTTACTTTGAAACTCACCTGAGATTTACATCACCCAGTGCTGTGTTGAGTGAATCGCTCACTGAGGGATGACAATCTTTCAGGAGCTGTTGCGTTATGGAGCCCAGTTTCCGTAAACTGCTCTCCTGTTTCTCCAGCTCATCATGTAAACTCTGAGACACAAATACCCATGGTGATTTTAGGTTCTTGCTCCAAATAATGCTAACGACACTTAGCTAACTTATTCATGTTTTGCACAGTTTGTGGCATACTAGCACCTCAAGATTCTCCACTTGAACCTGCACTGCTTCTGGGGAGCCGGTGAGAAGGCACAGGCGAGAGATGGTGTAACGTCCCTCCAACAGGTAGCCCTGAATCTCCTCATATGCTTGTTTATATAGACTCCACTGATCCAGTACTGACCGGAGACTGACCGTCTGCTGCCCGATCTGCAATTACACACAAACCTCACTTAAGACTGATCATCAGGCTGGTGAATCAATCAGAGTTATGCATCACTTTAGTGAAACACATTCAAGGTAAACATACTGTAAACAGTTTACAACACTTTACAATAAGTCCCATTAGTTAACATTAGTTCATGCAATAACTAACACATTTGATACAGTATTTATTCATCTTTGTTAACGTTAGTTAACTGATGTTAACAACTGGAATCTTATTGTAAAGTGTATCGTATCCTGTAAACAATATCGTCATGAAGATTACAAATGCCCAAATTAGAAGTTTTACTGAAATACATGAAGTCGAACATACCATGTGATCCAAATTGGCCCAAGACTGGTTTAGGCCTTTTAGGGTGTCCATAATAACAGAGCTGGCTTCGCCTTTCTTATCCTGGATTAGTAAGCATCCTTTCTCTTCAGCCCTTTCCAGGTCCTTTTCTTTCTCCTTTACAAACACCTCCATTTCCTAGCATACACAGAAACAGACAGTTAGATCAATTTTTCAGAACAACAAAGCATTACAGGATTATCTATGCAATCTTCACCCTAGGGTGTATTTATCTACCTGACAATCTTTAAGTGCATTCTGCGCTGAGGAAACATCCTCAATCCTGTGCTTCTTTTTGAGTTTCTCTTCTTGTACACTAATCCAGGTCTTCAGGGTCTGAACCACATTCTCATACTCTAACCAGCTTTTAAGCAAACCCTCTAAAACCTGAATCTGTAAAACATAGAAGGCAACAGTTTGGTATATGATGCAAATTAAAGGTGAATTGCATACAACGGGGTCCAAAAGTCACAGTCCACTTGTAAAAACAATTGTTTTTGGCATTTTTTTCTTTACAAAATATATTATCATAACAATTTGAGTGAAAGGTTGAACTGAAAAATTAAAATAAAACCTGATGATCCATGTTCGAGCAAAATTTTCTACATTTATGTCTAACCTTCTCTGTAACGAGTCCCTGAAGTATTTGCCAGCGGCGGTTCATGGCACCGAGACGCTCAGCAAAGTCAGTTTTGTCACTGCGTTTCCCCTCAACGTCCTGACTGCTGATTTGTAGAACTGACTGATTTACAAAGTCCACAGTCAGTTGCTTACAGGACAGGTCAATCTGAAAACCCTGTTGAGAGGGGTCAATAAAGAAAGAGAGAGATTTGGAGTCAAAATGTTTTTCAAATATAACAGTTCTTGCAGCCTTTTCTATCTTTTCTTACCTTATATTTCTGAAGGTACATTTGCACAACCTCAGATCCCACTGCCCCCATGATCTTCTGCTGGTCCTCTTGGATGACATTCTCCATGAGGGATATCCAGCTCATTAGCTCTGTTATTGCATGACGGGATGGCAACTTCTCCATCTGCAGCTGTTTGTCACAACAAAAATGCAACTATTAGCATTGCAACGTGAGCCTGTTCATTATCTGTACCCCCTTCTTTATCTGAAAAGGGCAAGTGCAATCAGTCCCAGTCATCATACCTGGTGGAGTTTCTCCTGGACCACAGGGATACGAGTGAGAAGATCAGCCCATTGTGTGTCTACCTGGGCCAAGTTTGCCCTGAGTGCTGCCGTGTCCACTTTCTTCAACCGGAGTAGCTGATTTCCCTGGGTCTGAACTGATGAACGCAAAGATGACTTGGCGTCCACCTCTTTGGAGAATTCCTGTAGATATAGAGATGATATTGAGTGTGTCTGTGAAAGTCAAGTAAGACCTTAGCTTCTTTTAGCAGGATATTTAATGGCCGTTCTCACCAGGAAGGCATGAAGATGGTCTCTGACAGTCTCAAGCTCTTGAGGTACTGTAACAGATTGAGTGCTCCAGAACTCCAGGCGGTCAAGTGCCGAACTCAGCCATTGGCTAAGCTCAGCTGACTCGCTCTGATACCTACAATGAAACATGAAGACACCATGTGATTTCAATAACTTAATAAACAATTAGGCCAGATTCAAGGTAGTAGAACATATAACCTAATAGTCATTCTTCAGTAAAGAATCGCAAAGAGAAAGTGATCAGACATTCTGACCTGATCCAGTGTTTGAGGGTGGAGTCCAAGCGGTGTAGCTCTTTATTTATCTTGGTGGTGGTGCTGAGCCAGTGGTCCCCCAGTTGATTGAGCTGAGTTTCCAGCTCTGAGCAAGACACATGTAAAAGCAGCCTCTTCTCATCCTCCAACAACTTATACAACTGCTGTTGCCGCTCAGACAGACCGGCCTTCAGACGCTACAGAGAGTTAGATAGTCAAAATACCCTTCCTTTTAGTTTTTGATTTACCCTTCCTCGTTTTCAAACCTTCTAACATTCCTAATGTAGACTACCATTCTACCTTTTGGGGTCAGAGTTTGTTTGTTTTTTAAAGGCACAATACATCACTGAACACTGGAGAGTATTGGCTACTTAAAATTAAGCTAATTAAGGAATACATTACATTTTAAAATATATTCAAATGGAAACAGTTATTATAAATTGTAATAATATTTCACAATATTACACAAAAATAAAATCTTACTGACTTCAGTTCATTTTAGATTTAATTAAAATTCCTGAATTGAATAATTCAAAAGGCCTTCTCAATTTGATTTGATTTCTAACACTGCACAAACCATGCGATATATACACCGATGAGCCAAAACATTATGACCATTATGAGGCAGGAACTCTTCAAGAGCCCTGAAGATGTCCTGTGGTATCTGGCACCAAGACGTTAGCAGCAGATCATTCATATGTTTTTTCCTGCCCATTTCTCCTGCTTCCAACACATTGATTACGAGAACTCATAGTTTGCTTACCACCTAATCTACCCAAATGTAGCCTTCTTAGGATATGATCAGTGAAACTCGTTTCACTTGTGACTGGTCATGATGTTTTGTCTCATCAGTCTAATGTAATATCTGTAGTGTAAAATAATGGTTGGTGTTGTATTTATATTATGGTGTAATCGTGTCTGATCCAGTGATCTATGTGTGATGGAGTCGTACCTGGTATAGAGCAATTCTATCCCTCAATCTGTCTTCTGTCTCTTCCACCAGGCCTACACTGGGAATGTTGCTTTCCACTGCCTCCAGCTGCCTGTACACGGCCTGATAGTCACCCACCAACCTACTCCACCACTGATGCCACAAACACATGACAGTTATTTACGCCATATGCACCCATTATAATCTGCATCTATCTTGTATAGAAACACAAATCCACACAACCTCCAGAATGCTCTCCAGCTCCACTCCTCGTTTGTGAGCCTGTTTAAGTACAGCCTGGGCCTGAGCCACAGTTTCCTCCAGGCTCTGGACCTCCCGCTGGACCACCAACCCACTGACTTGCCTGAAGAAGGCCTGTGTCAGGACAACATGTGTCTCTAGCCCCTGAAAAAACTCCTGGAGAAAGAAAAGACAGACAGAAAACACATCACCATATAATCAATTATTTCAGAAAGTAGGTGGCATTGACATTCACATTCTTGAGAGAAGTTGATTGCATGATATGAGAGTCATCAATATTTTTGATCTGTTTTCCAGGATAAGAAAGACTGTGTGACATTCTTTCAAACAAAATTAGACCAAAACGAAGTTCATTTTGTGAGCTCAAAATGGCTTGCCAAAGCGAACTCTCAGGAAAAGTTTGCTTCAGCTGGTTATCACCTTCGCACTACCCTTGGTCTGTGACAATAACATAATAGGAGGTGTGCGCTGAGGCTCCGCCTTCTTTCACATGGAACCCTTCTCTAACTCATTTTGTGTGTTGAATCCATCAAGGTAACATCTCTGGGGGTGAAAGCATGAACACACTGGAGAGCCGCTTTATAGTAGAAAATGAAGTTGTGTTTCTGATGAAATGAGGCACTGACACTGTTTTTCATGTTTGATACTGTAAAGCTGCTTGCTTTTAAGCAATCTATAAAATAAAATGCCATATATAAATAAACGTGACGTAACTTTACTGGAGTGCTAATTTGCAGAGCTTGTGCTAACATACCCATGTTGTTATGATCAGATGCTTTTCTTATGCTTTCTATTAAAAAGCCAGCTGTTTTCTCATTTTTGTTGTGTTTATTTTGTTACTGAGAGGAAAGCGTGCATCACATATTTACATGTTCATCTAAATGTCGCTCTCAGTGAGCTCTCAGCTCGTCAGATGTTCAATTACAGTATATCGCTGCTCACGTATTTTGAACTGAACTTTTTACCCCTAAATGAAAAATGAAAGAACTTCACCGTGAGCATGTCGGGCCTGACGTTTTTTTGTTTTGTTTTTTGCATTTATTTAATACATAATACAGTAAAAACACTAAAACATTAAATATTATTACAATTTAAAATAACTGTTTTTTTTTTTTATTTGAATATTTTAAAATGTAATTAATTCTTGTAATGGTAGTGCATTTGCTAGTCAGAAATAAGTGATATTGATGAGAAGGACATTCTCATTCAAGAGAGCATTTGACAGGACGAGACAAGAGTCATCAATATTTTGGTCTGTTTTCCAAGAAGAGAAAGATTTTAACTTTTATATGTGTCAAGTCACCTTTAAAAGTCACCTTTACTTATATAGCGCTTTTTACAAGGCAAATTGTGGCAAAGCAGCTTTACAGTAATAATTGGCAAAGCAGCTCCCAAAGAAAATGGTGTCATTCTCCAGCTTATTCTATATATTGGTATTGATTCATTCCATTGCAAAGATCAAAAGTTATTAGTCTAGTTAATTTATGTATATCAGCACTGGAGAAAACAGTGATGTAATCGTCCAGCTCAGCTCAGTTCGCATACAACGGCGCCAATGCAGGCTTACTAAAAACACTGCTGAATATCAAGCAAGTGTCCCCAACTTAAGCAAGCCAAAGGCAACAGTGGCAAGGAACCAAAATTCCAACAATATGTGTGTATATTTGTCTATTCTGCCTAATCAGAAGGGCCAAATCTTAGATTCTGATTTTTTTCCCAACCCTGGTAGACTGGATATATTTAAAAAAAAAAAAGTGGCATATGGTGACCTCAAATGTCCATACACACAAATGTCCATACACATGTTTATGTAAATAATTATAATAATAATAATAATTAAAATAGATTAATCACAAAACAAGGGTGGTATACCTTGTGTTTGTCCAGGAGGATCTGAACCTCAATCACTGATCCCACTTTCATCTTCTGATCAGCAGCCATTTTGTCCTGGGCAGTATCTACTAGATCTACCAGGTCTTGCAGAGCTCTCTCATACTGAGCCTTTAGAACCAAACTCTGGTTGAGCCCACTCCGTTTGGATCCCACCATCTCTACCAAAACTTCATAAGCATCCTGCACAGTAGAACACAAGTCACGTGGAAAGAGAAATGGAAAACATGAAATCAGCAACTGTAATTGTGGTTTCTAAAGCAAACAGCAGGAGAGAGACAGATGTGTGTACCTGTAGTTTCAGCAGCTCTTGAGTGCAGAGCTGGCTGGGCTGCAGTGTCTCTCCTCTGCTCCTCATCTCAGAAACTTTCTGTTCAAATTCCCTCAGACTGTCCTCCGCTTCTGCTAGAATCTGTTTGCATTGAAATGTTGATTAATCTTATTCATAGTCAATAACAAGTAATAACAAAGTATTGCTTGGGTTCATGCAAACATTTTTGTCATTTTAAATGTGTCCAACCTCCATTTGTTTAGAAGCGGGCCGATCAATAGCTGCATTCATTTTCTGCAAAAGCTGGTACTTTGAGTCACTGAGTGCAGTAAGCAACAGCCTCAACTCAGTCTGTGGAAGAGAAGTAGAGAAAAATGTATTTGTGAGAGAAAGAGCACAGGAGAAAAAAACAATATATTGGTTAAAAATAATCAGACATAAGCAACATATACCTGAAAAACAGTGAGTTCCTGCAGCTTGTCTTTCATGCTGTCACATCGCTGCTCCAGCACTGTGTCCAGCAGCTTTAGTCTCCCATCCAATCTATCTAACACCTCTTCAACCAAAACACTTTCTCCACTTTCATCCCATAGCCGCTCTGTTCCTCCGAGCACATCCCGACATTTACAAACCTCCTCACTGACATTCTTTACCTCCTTACCCAAACCCTGAAGAAACAAGAGCAGAAAAGATATAGTGCCAAAAAGTATTAATGTTTCTTATAACAAAAATAGTTTAAGACATAAATATGACTACCTCTAGGTGGCCCAGGTGAGTCTCTGAGTCATCAGATAATAATAATGGGCCAGATACGAGTTCATTCTCAGCATTGTCCAGCCAGGAGGAAGCTGAGGACACCGCCTCATAAAGGGCCTTTTCCAGATCAGAAGCACGCTTACAGTCAGCGCCCCCTGTCTGTGGGGAGGACATAAATTAATGAATAGCTGAAAATAAATCCTTACTATTACTATAATCCTAAAATCATATTAAAATGCTCAGTGGCAGTACCTGAGGCAAGTCCTCCAGGTCTTGGCTGAAGCCTTCAAACAGACTTCTGGGTGACAGGATATCCTGACTCATTTGCTCCCCTCTGAAAACTCCACAGGGACTGGACACTGGCTGGTATAGCTAAGAGAGAGGATGGTGCTTATTTATTTGGAGCACAGAGGCAGCTTTTATGGTTTCTGGGCTTTTATAATTATAATTTTATCATTATAATATATATTATAATATTATAATTTTTTAAATGGGTTTATAATTAAATGCCTGAAAAAAGGTCAATACTTTTACTTGTTGCTAAGACATGGCTAAATGGGACTACAAAGCTTATAAGGGACATTATACGTCCCTTACAAGACTGAAAGAACTTTACAGAAGCTTAATGGTGGGGACATTGAAATCATGCGACCATGGTGTGGTTTGTTTATAGGATACATTTAGCTTTTTACTGCTGGTTCATAAATTCATAAAAGTTATGTTCATCTGTGAAGATTATCACAATAAACAAACATCTACGAATCATACATCTTTGTTGGTCACAGAGCTTATTTTCTGCAATAACCCAAAAGCCAGTGGAATAATCCTATTGTTAAGGAACCAGAGTGATGCTAATTTTTGGACTGGCCTACAACAATATGTCATCACTGCAGCACTCTATCAGGGTGAGTGAGAGGGAACAGAACAGATATAACACATTCTATCCTCAAACAGAGCTAAAATAAAGTGTTGAAGTTGATCATGTACCGTGTTACACTGTGTCTGCTTCATTGTGTTTAGTGACAGCTGCAGTTTGTTGTTAAGGTCTTTGCTCAGGTTCTCCCATTTGACTCTCATCTGATCCTTTGTGCTCATGCACTCCGGCCATTGACCATTAACCCCTTCAGAAAGTTCTGCAGGAGAACTACAAACAGTGAAGAAAGAAGCTCATTATGAGTCTGTGCTGTTCAATTGTCTTTCATATATTTTTGCAAAATGGTTGTCAATTAATTAACATTTAATCAAAATTAATCACCTCTATATTATCAATATTTGCTGACCAAATGAATATTGATCCATGATGAACTGCTTTATTAAAAGCAGATCTTTTATTGTGCATTGTGATGTGCATACAAGTGTAACGGATTATCAAAAAAGAAAAAATGTATTGTGGGAACTTGGTACAATCCATCAGTTTGTTTGCATTGCATTGATTGCATTTTGAGATATGGAGACAGATGAACTCAAGCTTGCACAGGCAACGAAAAATGGAAGTTAGGTCCAGAATGGCTGGTATATGAATCATGTACTGCGCTAAATATTTGTTAAAGACCTGTAGTGTTACATTTCATGTAGTCTTGATTTGGGCATGTAAAGTGGTCCTTTACATTTAAAAGGATTATAAAAATAGCTGAAGTAAATTTTAGCATGCCATAGTCAACTTTAACCATATGAAATTTTCCAACAACAAAATTGTGGCCAGTGAAAGTGCTGAGTGGCTATTAATTGTTCTTAATAAGATATATCTATAGTGAATTTTTATTTCATGCCAACTTCAGTATAGCATTATTTTTAACAATGCAATATTTTATCACACCAAATGTCTGTTAAATTGGCAGGCCTAGTTTGTAGTGTGCTAGAGAAAGATGTGAACATGTAGTCAAGTGAGAAGGACCTACCTCTCTCCATTAGGTGTTGTTCTCTGAGAGAGAATCTCCTCCCCTCTAGATGCTACAGACTGCAGTAACTTCTTCTGTTCGCCAAGCTGCTCTTCTAATTCCTGCGTTATATATAAAAGCTGATGCCAAAAATCCAAATCCATTCCTGACCATTCAAATGCAACTAAGATGTTTTTCAAAACGCTGTGTAAATATCAGCATATAATGTGCTAGTTAAGTTTATTGATATCATGTTATTGAGAAACAGTAGTTGTTTGATTGTCTACCCTCTGTCTTTGCACTGTGTCTTGATGCTGCTGGTTGCGTGTGGATCGCGCCTGACTGAGCCAGTCCATCATATTGGGGCTCTGAGACAGAGACGAGTCTGATTCAATGTCCTCCTGCTCCTGAAGTGACCCCTTAAAATAAAGACATAGAAGTCAGTTACAGATGTTAATGTATGACAAAGTTGTTGGTAATGAGAGTTGTAATTTATAATTATATAAAAAATATATATAGTTATTAAGTAGAAAAGATTTGATTTTACTCTTTGAACAAAAATATTATATCAGGTATGAATTTATGTTTGGTAAAAATAATTTATAGATGATGACAATGAATTCATTGATACCTTTTCTGGGAAACACAAACGTTAAAGGTAAAACACCTTTTCAGTAAGTATAAGTTTAAGGTCAGTCATGACTGTCAATAGGAGATGGACCCAAATCACCTTGCATCAGGCTTTTACACGCCACCAACAAGTCTCATTTAAAAGAGCTGGGTGAAAATTCCAGACTTGCCTCACATTTTGTAAAAGGTCATTGTTTCAGATGGATGTTGCTAGAGAGCAGTGGAACATCTTTCACAACAATGAACAGCGCTTGGCATTCTTCTGTACTACTGTTCACAATGCATCCATTGAGGCGAGGATGTGTTTTTAGAGTTGTTAGTGTGTGTGTGTGTGATGCTAGTGACCTACAACTGTTCTTAGTATTCAGATCATTAGCCTTTCTTTAATTCTACTCAATTACAGATTTGCAGGACTACAGTTCCTAGATCTTCTGTCATTGACCATTTCTTTGAGAAATTGTAGCGTATCCCTCACCTGGATGTGGGTCTGTTTGTCTTGGAGAATGCGCTGTAGCTCCAGCAGGCTGGATTTGAGGCTGTATAGTTTGAGGGAGAGCTGCTCAGCGTCGCCCCGTGTACCAGCCTTCCCCTCCATGAGCAAACTCTCGCTGTGCACTGACAGCTCAGACAGACACAGCACCTTCTGCTCGATCTCCAGTAACATGTTCTAGATCAGGAACAATAGATTAAAAGCCCAAACTGCTTTAATTGTTTGGCTATGATTCAGCGATGTCATTCATATTTTAGGATTGTTTGTGCAATTAACATTAAGTTAACCACTTTTAATTACATTTAATCGAACATTAATCACATTAAATTAAAATAATCAGAGTTGGGTTTGGTAACCTCTCTTTTTTGTTTGTTGATTCAGAAACATATTTTTTAAGACAAAGTTCTATTTTAGGTGCTCCCTAAAAGTAACAAAGATTTCAGATGAGTTGACCATGAGTTTAAAGTTGTGGTTAAAAAATTAAATTTAATGTAGCTGAATGGATTCGTTTGTTGTCAGATATGTGTCAAACACTCTGCATGCAAAAACACAACAGAAGCTGTGTTGTAAAAAATACGTAAACAGGAAACGCGTGTACGCAGTGACTGATAATCTTCTTAAGCTGCTTAACCAAGTCTTCAGACATTTAGACCTCTACCATACTACATGCATCCTAGTCCAGAGAAATTATTGTACTACTAAGAATTAAAACAATAAAGACATTTAAAGACAAAAATCTAGATTTTGAATAGACCAGATGGCCCTGCAGTGTAGCTGGAACTGAATGCTGGTTAATAGTGGAGACAGCCTGTGGCATTCACTAGTGAGAAATGAGCAAACATCCACTGCAGTAAGCTAAAGGTCAGGGCCACCCTGACTTACCACAAAGGTTAAAGGTTAACTTGATCCCTACAGCCCTCTAATCACAACACAAAAGACACATATGCGTGTATGTGTGTGTCTCCTTGAAGAAATGCAGACATGCACTGTGGGACGTCCCATGACTGCAGAAAAGAAGCCCCTAATCCTAATAACCAACAGAACGGGACAAAACCGACACAGCTAAGCAGATTTACTGTAGCCCGCTCTAGTGACTCCAGAGATGATCAGTCACCAGAATCTAATGAATTGACTGTTTACATGCCTGGGAAAATCTATAATGGATTTTTCATAGTTTTCCACTATCTACCATAACAACTCAGAACTGGCTTTTCAAAAAGTGCACAGCAAGTACTCTGAAACTATGCAATTGGTAAAATAAAATAAAATAAAATAAAAAATAAAATAAATAAATAAATAAAATAAAATAAAATAAAAGCTTGTTCAACACCCCCCAAAAAAGAGAAGCATTGAAAAACACACTGTAGGGTAGATTAAACAAATAATCAGTAAATTTATAATAATTTGTCTATTGATAGTTGATTTGTTTGTGCGCATGACTCACTCCAGTTGTTCAATTCAAAAAGTGTGTACAAAAAAGTGTCCACCATTGTCCAAGGTCAAAAGAACAATTATTTTTTCAGGAGTTTTTGAATCATTTTCCCATAAAATTATGTATATCATGATGCATACTGTTATCGACCAAAATTTAAGAATATTTTGGCATGTTTTTTTTTTCTTACCTGGCAGTCAATCAGCTGTTCCTCCATGTCCATGTCCTGTGGGTGTGGTTGTAGCGTGGAGCTCAGTGTGGCACGTGTGCTGAGCAGCCAGTTGTCAAGCTCCTCTGCTTCACTATGGTAACGCTGTAATGCTTGTTCCTGCCTCTGTTCTTCTAACTGCTCACTCAATCGCTCCTGCGGGTCAGAGAATGCACAAAATCAAATATGCTATAAGCAAGGGTATGTAATAAGTTGTTTCTTGTTGGTTCTTCTTAAGCTAAATAAGTCAGTGTAAAGTAGGAGAAGCTTTCTAATCACAATTTTAAAGCAGACAAAATGTGTCATTGTAAAAGATTGTTATGTGTTATTCCTCTATTCTTTCTCTCTTTAATTATGCTTCCTGGGAATTTGTTTAGGCTTGCCTGTCATTTGGTTTATGATCTGCAATTAGTGGTTTTAATCAGAGATGTGCTAGTTAAATCAAAAGACTAAAATAACTACTAGGACACACATGACAATTTGAAATGACCAGCATGTTTTTTGCCATTATAAATCAGCCATCAGCATTACTCTGCATGGTATTATTCCTGTTCACCTCCAGAAGTTGGCGCTTTCCGGAGGCCTTCATGTGGATGGTGGCCATGCGCTCTCCCAGTACAGTGAGGGTTGACTGCAGGGCCAGCTGGTCTCCGGCATCTGCCTCCAAACTGTCCTCATCCAACTGCAGCTCCTGGGCGAAGCAGGCCTGCAGAGCACTGATCTCATCCTGGAGCATTAGGATCTCATCCATCAGAGCCTGAAGGACAACCACCAATCAGAAAATTGCTTCAATTAATTTCTGGTTCCATTAATAAGTTGATTTGCTCTAGTTGAAAACAGTAAAGCTACATTAAAGGCTACACGCAACAGAAAGGAAGATACTTCTAGGTAAGGGATTAGTTTTAGACATAGGAGAAGTTGGTAATCTAGAGGGTAACCCTGTACACTGGCTTGTATTGCTAGTGAGTTTTTATGTGATCTAGCTTTAGTGCGGTCATTTTGCTTCATCTGATCCTCTGTCTCTCTCACCTGGTGGGCGGCCATCTGGCTCTCAGGACTTTTGCTTGGCTCTAAGCCCTCATTTAGTGCAGTCTCAATGGACTCCATCTTTGTGGAGACAGATTGGAGGGTCTCCTGATAGTGCTGCTGCCTCTCCAGAGCTTCATATAGGCTCTTCTGCTTCTCACTGATCTGTAAAAGATATATGTTAACCAACACATGAAGTGATTTGGATTTTGTAGTGAGTGAGATGCATCTATGGATATTTACCACATTCTTCAAAGTCTCCCATGATCGCTGTAGGTCATCCAGGTTAGCTGAGGCAGCTGAATCCATGGAGGGGTCATACAGCTCCTGTATTGGAGCTCTACTTAAAGGCGCGCGCCCTGAACCCTGCAAAAGACATGAAATTTGTTTGTGAGTGTGTCTCAGAGTGTGTGCATGCATAAATAATGAACCAAATTGTGCTGGTTCTCTTAAAATACAACAAAAAAGTAGTGATACTAATGTGTGTTTATGTCAGCATTTTTCAGATGTTGCACATGTACCTAGTGATATTATTACAGCAATTATTTTCACACACTGAAGTGGTTAACCATGTGTTTGCCAGATGCTTAAACACATAAAGAATCCGTGCTAATCAAAACATCTTTGTCACTGCCTGACACCATGTTCAAATATGTGTCAAATACTGTTCATTACATGGCTAATGTATGTTTATATGAACAGTCAGAATGAAATCAGAGATGAAGTACTTCTCTCTTACTCCTCAAGAAAGTCAACTGAAAAATAGAGAGTCCCACTCTAACAAAGTTCAGGGAAGGAGGAGACAGGAACCAGCGAAGCTCAAACATAATTTTAATGATAAAATAAACATAAACATAAACACGAAAGTAATCACACATATAAACACAAAATCCAGGCCTGGTCCTCCCTCTCTCTCTCACTCTCTGTGTTGAGAGAGAGACACTGACACTTTTTTTTTAAAATTTGCATGTTTAATACTGTAAAGCTGCTTGCTTTGAAATAATCTATTGTATAAAATGCAATATAAATAAACATGATGTGACTACTGGAGTGCTGAATTGCAGAGCTTATGCAAACATCCATATCGCTATGATCAGAGACTTTCTTTACTGTTTTCTCATCGCTGTCATTTTTGTTTCTTTTATTGAAAGGAAAATGCAAAGCCCATATTTGCATATTCATCTAAATGCTGCTCTCAGTAGTGAGGGCGACGTCAGCATGTTTGCTAACAGTATACTGCTGCTCACATATTTAAAACTTCTTTTTAGCCCAAAGCGAAGATCGAAAAAGCACTTTGCGGTTAGTTTATTGGGGCCTTCAGCCTGATTCATATTTAAACCCAGAACTACAGTGGGCTACTGTAAGAAATCAACTGGTTAAGTTTAAACTGAGTTAAAGTGGGTTAGTGGCTGATCAGGGATAAGTTGATTAAATGTGATAAGGTTGGCAGGTGTTAATGAGGTGTGAGTTAGAGCCACTGGATACCTGAGAGGTGTCAGCGTTAGGCCCGGGTGAGGGTGATCTGCAGGCGGGGGGAGAGGAGATCTCGCTGTTGGTGCCCTCCTCACCAGACTCCTCTGTGACCGGGGAGAGGAGAGTATGACAACGGCCTGCCGTCATCTGACCATTAAAAAGCCAAAGAGATAGAGGGAGAAAGAGAAAACACCAAAGGAAGAAAAAAACAAACCAGAGGAAGAATATTAGAGGGTTGGGAAAACTATCGTCCAAAAGTTTGGGGTTAGCCAGATTTTTTAATGTTTTTGAAACAAGGGTCAAAATGGCTGCACTTATTTGAACAAACGTGTAGTAAAAACAGTAATACTGTGAAATATTATTGCAATTTTTAAAATGTTACATATTCCTGTGATGGCAAAGCTGGATTTTCAGTCACACCATCTTTCAGAAATCATTCTAATATACTGATTTTATCAATGTTGAAAACAGTTGTGCTTTTTAATATTTTGGTAACACTTTACAATAAGGTTCATTAGTTAACATTAGTTAACATGAACTAATAATGAACTGCACTTCTACAGCATTTATTAATCTTTGTTAATGTTAATTTCAGCATTAACTAATACATTCTTAACTAATACTAATAACTTTAGCATTAACTAATACTTAACTAATACTAATCTTGTTAGCATTAGTTAATGCACTGTGAACTAACATGAACAAACAATGAACAACTGTATTTTCATTAACTAACGTTAACGAAGATTAGTAAATACAGTAACAAATGTATTGCTCATGGTTAGTTCATGTTAGTTAATACATTAACTAATGTTTAACTAATGAACCTTATTGTAAAGTGTTACCAATATTTTTGATGAGACGGTGCTAAGTTTTTTTCAGGATTTTCTGATGTACAGAAAGTTAGAAAGAACAGCATTTATTTGAAACAGATATCTTGAATTTCTTGACCCCAAACTTCTGCAGTAACGTATATTCCCTAAAAATCTGACAGGAAGTAATGATTCAAGCAGAAAAGCTGAATAAGACCCCGCAAAGCAGCACCAGAAAATTATAGACAGATCACATTTGTTAAGAGTAGCCATGACTAAGCCCTTCACAGACCTCTCGTCATGATAAAGGAATGAACCGGGTCAGGAAATGGGGCAGAGGATATGCACAGACTCACTGTGAAAATACAATAAGATGACATAAGAAAAAGAATTGTGCTTGCCTGCACGAACAGAAGTAATCTGAACCTCTGGAGCGCTCCAACATTAGACTAAATTTAGATCTAGCTACAATGACTGCTGAAGTACCGCAAAGCTACACTCCTTTCTCTGCAAGTCTGTAAGGACTGAGCGACACAGCTGGAGCTGAACTGCTGGCGGTTAATGTGGAATCCGGCCCTGATCATGACTGATGCAATACAGGGCAACTAAATGTCCTAATAATGTTGACAAAGTCAAGGCCAACTAACACCCTCATCCTGTTTCCTGTTTCAGTAACAAACAACAGCAGGTATACACAAAGGCAGATACAACCCTGTGGGAGAAACAAGAGACCCATGGGATGCTTGTCAGACAGAGAAAGAAAAAAAGAGCACCCCGTGCACCCCGCCCAGTCCCAACATGTGTACAAGTATAAATCACTCACCATGACAACAGAGGGGTGTGTTGGTGGGTGTTTGGGCATCTCTTCCTCCTCATCCTCCAGCTCCTCTAACCCGTCGGAGAGGCCATCAACTTCGCTGACCGTCAGCAACATGGTAGCATGCTTGGCTTTCACAGTCAACATTTTACACTTGGAGTTCAAGGCCGAGATCTGCTCCTGGTAGCCTTTTATCTTCAAGGCCAGTTCCTGTCACAATGACACATTACATTATTATTCCACTGAGGTCCATGCAGCTGGGTTAAGTCCAAACATATGCGTCCTGGATTAAGTCCCATAGATGAGGAGTGAAAAGGGGGTTAATGCAGACAGCGGCACCGGCGAGCTGAGCTGAGAAATTCCCCCTCTCTGTCTGTTTGCAAGAGAAAAAACGGCACAGACGAGCAATCGTTCAGTCAGAGGCATTTTGAGCTTGCAGCCAATCAGAGAGCAGTAGGAGAAGGCTAATAAGCCAAGCCTTCAGGCAATGGTGAACGTGATTGGCACAGAGCTCAACCAACTGGAGAGAGTAGGAGGAGAGTAGAGCAAGGAAGAACACTCCCTCCCCCTAACCGGCCAACTCACACTCATACACATACAAAGACCACGGGAACAGGAAATGAGCTCGTGAGAGGGGCTTTTTTCTTCCTTCCCTTACTTCCTCTCTTTCCACCAATCCCGAAGCTGTTTTCCTCACAAACAAAGGAACTGGGTGCGAGCGAGAGACTTAGAGGGGAGGAAGGGGACTCACATTACAGATTTTGTACGGCCTGCTGAGCCCCCCTCCCATCTTTCTGTCTCTCTAACTGTCATTCTTTTGCAAACACACAGACAGGCCAGTCTCTGATAATGAGGTCATGTGGGAAAAAGCTGCAGCTGCAGCACTCGGCTCTGCAGAGGAAAATAACCCTGGGTAATAAAGCTACAGCTGCCGCCCCAACTAAACTAAACTGTGCTAATAAAATATGGGGACTTGAGACTTGAGACTTGAGTAAAGGTTTAGGTTTATTTTTATTTGGTGTGCTTAAACAGCACTTGTCTTTAGGGCTGCACAATTTGGGGGAAAAAATATAGAATATGATTTTTTGCAATGAATGAGATGGCTGTTCTTCTTTGTAGGACTGCACAATTTTTCCAAAACTTTTGTAAATATATATCCAAATACATATATATAATTATTTTTAATTTAAGTTAAATTTTAATTTAGGTTTTACTGTAAATTAAAAAAATTAGTATTTAAGAAAATAATATAATAATAAAATAATTTATTGAAAAAATTACAATAATAATATTTATGGCTGTCTTAATGTCTTCATTTTCAAATGTTAATTCATCAAGCTTGTTTGTTGGTGGAAAACCACGTAGTAACTCAAGACAGATACAGAGATGAGTTTGTGTGGAGCAGCATAAAACACTTAAAAACACGCAGCTCATATACTTAATTAAATCGCAACCTTTGCGATTTGATAATCACACCAAGTCATATCACAATTTGAATAATCGTGTAGCCATACTTGCCTTCGTGTGTGACTGTGTTTTTGTGTACAAAGGGAACGAAACAGGGCAAAAGGGCGTGAGAGAAAGAAAGAATTTGATGTCACTTAGGACAAAACAGACTGAGGTCAAAGATTGCAGAACTACCTTTACACCCATTGAGAACAGGAATTTATTGCCTGATTCATTCCAGCCCAAAGTAGGTCGACTAGCAAAGCAACGAGGTGAGAAATAGCTCAGACAACATGCCTGAATTGAATTGTGATATTGACTTACTGATGCACAAAGCACGAATGATCATAACAGACACCAGTGCTTTTTTAAAGGAACAGTGTTTAAAAAATAAAAATGATGCCTAAAGCATCTATATTTATGAAAATATAAAAGTACGAAAGAAGGATGTCCTTCCTCACCTCGTGATGTTGTATCTGTGTTTGAAGCTCCTGTATGTTTCCTGTGGCAACAGGGCGGTCCTGAATAACACGGTGTGCCTCTTCAATAAGTCTCTGTAGGTTCTTGACTTCCTGTTCATATTGCTCATACTGCACCATGGCCTCCTGAGGGAATGTGAAGAGAGATGCTAAATGAGCCATAAAAACCACAAGTGCCGAGCTCAGGTGAATCCCACGCTATATGAAACTATGCAGACACACCGAAGGGGCCACATTCTACACTTCTGTAGAATTTTGTATTTGCCCCTGAGGTCTGTTTATAAGGTCAGTCAAGGTTTCTTACATCAAAACAATCATAATTTAGCTTTAGGATTAAATAGTTTATGCTACTGTACCTTTAAGACATGTACAAAGGGGTCAGAAAGACCATTAGTGACCATTAGTGAAACTAAATATTTTTTTATATTACCATAAACATGAGTGAAAGCTTGATTTGAAAATCAATATCAATATGAGGTACATATTCATCACAGTGTGTAGATACCTGTAATATATTGCACTGTTGAATGGTATTGTGCTGGAGATGGCTGCTTTCTTGCTGCAGACTCTGTGCAGTAACACACAGCGGTAATGCTGCCATTACATCCTCTGGCAGCCGGAGGGCGCTCTGACACTTCTGCATAGCCTGCACCTGCTGTTTGAGACCCTCCATCTCTGACAACAGGAGCTGAGCAACAAATATTTAACATTAGTTTGATGGTACCAGTGATAAAATCAGCATGGGATTTTTGTCATTTATTTTTTTCCTTCATTATATTTTTATTATTGAGAAGATATATATATATATATATATATATTATATGATAATAATTATATATATATATATATATATATATATATATATAAATAAATTAAAGAATACATATTTTAAAAATATAAATATCTTGAATGGTTTATTTATTTATACCTTGTTGTTAACGTTTTTCATTCCTGTTTTATGCATAAACCATATACTAAATATTTGGCATTTATTTTAAATAAACTTAATATAAATATAATATTTGCTAATAATAAAGATCCTTACTATAAAACAAGGATAACAAAATAACTAATAATTAAGACAATTTTTTTGCAGTGTATAAATGTGGCCGCACTACTGTATGTAGTACAGAATGTAATGATTCTATTTTCATCAGAGAGTAAATACATTACATAAATCATAAGAATGAAAAAAATGCGTTAGTAGAAGTTAGTAAGAGCGATGGCTGTACCTGTCTCTGAGCCAGCTGTTCTCTGAGGCTGAGGCGGGCCAGATCAGGGGAGGCCAGAGTCTCCTGGACTCTCTCTATGGAGTGATGCAGCGTCTTCACATCACTCTCCAGTCTCCCTAGGTCCTACACAGAGAAAGACACACAGTAGGATCATAATGTTCATTCCCAATGACAATTTGGCTTTACAGAGACAAATAAATATCTGTAATATTTTTAAATATTTATTAATTAGTTAAATTTACAACGAATTACATCCAGGCACATTCTGTCCCTTTAAATAATTGCTTTCATGGTAAAGTGTGTAATTTCATGTTGCCTCAAACAGGACTGCAAAAATAATTGCCGTCACGGGGCAGAAAGATAATCCCACAGCATTAGCATTTTAACATTGAAAATGAGAAAACAGAGAATAAAAAAAAAGAAAAAGAGGAAAGAAAACGGAGGGAAATAAAGGGGCCTATAAGAGTGCTGCTAGGCTAAACAATAAATTGACATTGGCATGTGGCATTGTAAAAGCACTTGGTTGATTAACATAAACGCTAGCTCCCCCTTTTGGCATATAGATATATCCATCAAGAAAAATCCATTTCAGTCTACCACAGTACCACTAAATTAATTCAAACAGTCAGACTGCAGGCTGAATCATGTGGGGATCCAGAACCTGAGTGGTTACTGCAATCACAACCTTGCTACATCACCAATGTCCCTTTAGTACCAAAGCCCTTTAAATTCAGTAATTTACTTCAAAGAATTTCTGATAAATTACAAGGCATAAGTCCACAGCATAAGAGCAGCTGAAGTAGGCCTAAAATTGTGTTAAGTGGTGCTCAAAACCAAATCAATGTAGCTCTAAGGAAAATGGAGAATAAAACAGAGTGTAAAAATGAAGAGAGCATGAGCTGAGTACTAATATCTTACAAATATAAAAATATACAAATATTTGACTGCAGAATGCTGCCATTGACCAAACAGAATAAAGTATTCCAGAGACGTACAGTATAAAAAATGGAAGTGCAATAAATTTTTTTCATGGCATCATGCCACTTATATATTTATGGCATGCATTAAGCAAGACAATTTATGAGGACTAATTCATGGACACAAATTTTCTGTACATTACTGATTGCATGGTTTAAGATAAGCTATAAAAGAATGTTTTGTTAAAGCCATGTGGTAAGCATGCACCACTTTAATGAACAGACCAATAAAATCTGGCAAAGAGAATACAGAATGATGAGGAATTATATTACTTATCTAATTTGCCACTAGATGGCAATGCCTGTCTAAATTTACAGCAGACTTGAAGTAGAACGGTGATATTGCAGTTTTTTTAAACAAAATTATATTAAAGTAAAATGGATTTTAAAATTAATTATAAATAATGGTGTTTATAGAACAGCTAAAAATGAGACACTGAACCTTAACTCAATTTAGCATGACACGTCACACAACACTACAAACCCAAATGGGCACATGCATAGCCCATTGCAATGTTCTTATTATATTAGTTTTATGTAGTGTGACCTGTAACATGCTGTTGTGAATTACCTTGGCTGCATCCTGTAGTGTCAGAAGTCTTAATTTGGCTCTCTGCTGCAGCTCTTCAGCATGTCTGCTCAGTTCTGCCACCTGCTGGTGGAGAGCATCTGTCTGAATAACCTCATCCAGCAGTCCCACCCTCTCCACCAGACCCTCAAACTCTCCTTGGAGGTCTTGCCACTGTTGTAATAAGGCCTGATTGAGAAATATCAAAAAATATTAGATTTCTTCCCCAACAGCTACTGAAAATCCTGAGAAATTGTCATCACCACCTGATGGGTTCTAATTTGCTCCTGCATCTGAGAGGCTGGACTCCACATGATGTTAGCTGAAACCACAGTCTCTGCTTTTTCTGTCCAGTTGAGTGTTAACGTAAGCATTTCATTAAATTCTTCAAAGTTTTTCTCTGCCTAAAATAGAGAAAAGGGACAATTTGTTGAAGACACTTTATTGACAAAAGCATCAAATTTAAAGATGAAGTGTCAAATTTCTGTGACACCAGCATCAACAAACAGAATCACAAAAATAATGACAGTTTCCAAACAGGTTTCCCTCAAAAACGGACCTTCTGAAGGCACGCGGTCTTTCCCTCTGCCAGTCTGCTGGTCTGTGCATGAAACTCGGTCAGTTTACTCAGGCAGAAGCCCAGCTGTTTGGCTAGGAGAGGGTTCTGCTCTCCAAACTCCTGCACTGCCACATCTAGCTCAGAGAGAGCACGACCACACTCCTCTAGCTCCTCAAATAGAGTCTGGATTAACAAAGAAAAAAAAAAAAAAACAACACAGTTTGGAGTTGTTAATATGCAATGATAAAAAGCATTGTAAGAAATGACATGCCACCATGTTGCAGTGTTAATGTTAACTAAAAATAAAACTATTAAAAATAATTTTCAGTAATTGAAATTAAAATTTAAATCAAATCAAATGAAGCTGAAAGAAATTTTAAAAAGTATAAATATGAGACGAAAACTTATAAAATTAAAAACAAAATCACTAAAACTTAAACTAAAATGAATACTGAAAATGTAAAAATTAATAAATAATGCTAAAATGCCTTATAACTTCCACTCACCCTGATATATTTAGAAATCAGGTTGCGAGGTTGGAGTACACTCATGTCATTATGTATAGTGGGCACTTCAGTAATTAGAGCAAGTCTATACCACAGCTTCCAAGGCAGTGCTGTATTCATACTGTACCTCTGTCTCCTCTTTAGCCTCCTCAACATCCATGGCCTTCTGCTTGAGTTTCAAAGAGATGAGTTTGACTTTCTTTGAGATATCCTGAAGTCTGGAGTTAAAGTGTTCTTTAATATCTCTGCTGTGCTGGACCTCTCTTTCCCGTGCCTGCACCTGAGCTCAGGAGAAAACAAACATCTAACTGATAAAGAGACGTTACCTACATTTTCAGTAGTCAAAATCAACACCAGTTAACCAGTTAATCAACAGTTACCAGATCTTTGACAAAAAATGCAATCTTTTATATTGTCTGTTTACATGTATAAATCCCTCACCAAAATTAATTTGGTACCTGAATTTTTGAAATTCCTAATATGAATGAAGGTACCTGATCTTCTGCAGAACCCAGAGACAGTGTGACCTCTGCCAGCTGGGTGCTGATCTCAGAAGGAAGAGTGGCATGGAGGTCATGGTATTTCATCTGCTGACGATCAGCAATTTGTTCAAGGTTCTGACGGTGAGACCGCATGCCACCATGAGCCGTCTAGCAGAAACCATAAAAACAAACCATACTTATCATGAGTGTAGTAAACCGAGTTGTAGGATGTTAGAATGTGAGTACTATCTGCATCTCTCCACTGTACAAGATGCGCTGCAGTACCTCCAGGTCAGTGAGCAGATTATCCAGGTCTGCAGTGGGGCTCAGCAGCAGCCCCTGGGTGTCCTGAATCCAGCCTTTCAGCAGACCCAACTCCCTCACCACTTCCTCTCTCTCCAGCAGCTCCACCTGCACCTGCTGCCGGCTTGCGCACACCTGCTGCAAGAGACTGAAGGAAAAAAAGGAAACAGAAAATACATATTATGCAAATGACTGAAGATATAAAAGCAAATGACAAAAAAGTATGGTTGGAAATTTTTCAAAAATTACTGGAATCGTTCTCATCACATGGAACTGGAATAGTTAGTGTAGTCTCTAATGAAAGCTAAATCATTTAGTGGATCCTCTCAAGCAGAGATTGACAGACAGAACAATAAAACGACAGACATATCTGATAAGATGGATAAATCTATCAACAATTTCACAGACAGACAGGAAGACATACTTGTCATATTTCTCCTGAATGCTCTGAATCTCCAGCAGCAAAGGGTTCTCTTGGTTTTGGTGTTTGCTGGGTGTGGCAGCTACGTGAGGATGGAGGAACAGATTGAGCACATGGTGTCTGAGGAGGGTCAGGGAGCTGCTCTCTCTCTCCACCTCTCGACTGAAGGAATCGTGGTACTCCAGAAGGCTGTGTAAGGCTGCCATACTGGAAGCTTTTTCCACCATGCTGTCAGGAACGCGACTGTGCAGGTCCTCACAGACAGCTCGCATTTTCTCTAGCTAATCATAGAGAGAGAGTGGAATGGGCACTCCAAAAAATTTTACTCCTATTAATATGTGCTACTATCATGCTATAGCATTCATTTAAATGATCAGTTACCATTAAAGTGATAAGCTATATATTATTTTTTAGATTCAGTCAAAAGTGAAACAGTCATTAACAATTAATGGAGTGTAATTTATCCCCAATTTTTCATTTATTAAATGAAAGAAGAGGGTTAAGACATCAGCAACTGCGTTTACAGAAGAGCTATCAAGACATCAAAGAACTGGTAATAATGAATGAGCGATGAAACAGATGAAAAAAGCTCTGTAGTTTTTAGCTCTGCTCTCTTTCTGTGCAACATAGAGTTTTACAAGAACTATGACTCTTTCTTTCTGAGTGATGTCATATCCTCAGCTGAACAATGAACAAAGAAACAACCCAGAATTAGTGTGCTCTGCCAAAAATATGCAGTTACTGCTAACATTACTGATATAGATGTCTGGATTGCAATGTCTCTCCAATAATCTTTTATATGGCCAGGTAATACTGCTGTTGTATAATCTGATGCATAAAAGTACATATAATTTGAGTTACACAGTATATCCCTCTTATGATGTCATTTCCTGTGATTCCAGCAGAGATTTATGGGAGAAGTGGTGAGTTGGCAACTTCCATGTTGGGCTATTTTTGTATGGACTGTCATTGCCAAGTATTACATCATTCTCAGGACACTGCCGGCGGCTGATGCTCTGGTCTGATCTCAGCTCTACAACAGGGGCTCACTGCTTACAGAACAACTGCTTTTACTTCATCATTACTCATGCTTATGGCATCATCGGTTAGACTTTTTCCACAGTTAATAAGAATTAATGTCTGTTTATTTACTTAAAAATATGCCACTTGGGCACCTAACAATCATTTTGGCATTTTGTATCTGATTTGCTCTATTGCATGTGTTTGATTACATTCTCTGAAATAAAGAAATCATATATAAAAAAAAAATCGTAGCATAATACGAGTACCTACTCAGGAAGTTTCCTTACCTTCTCCCTGGTGCATCTCCAGTTATGTGCAGAGTCTTGGAGGGCTTTCACCTGAGCTCTAGCAACACTGTACAACCGAGACCACCGTTGGCTCAGTGAACGGACCGACTGAGAAGTAGTGTCTTTTATTGCAGGCTGATCAAACAGTGCTGCTTTTTCTTTCAGTCCATTTAGTGTGTCTTCAAGACCCTGAACTTGTGACATAATTCTCTGTAGAAAAAAATGGAAAAGCAATATGAGATATTTAGAATAACAGAAACACCCAACATATCAAAGTAAATGTATTAGAAGTGGCATAGTCACAGACCTGGTATAAACAAAACTTGTCTTCAGCTTCTTGTTCAGAGTTTGCTTTGGCAGTTGTAAACTCGGTCATCCTCTTCTCAACTTCATTCATCTGCCTAATAACTTCATCCGTTTCATCTTGGAAGGACTTCCACTGAGTTATGCTTCTAACAAACAAATAAAGTAAATGTGCGTGACTTCAAATCCAATTGTAAGAAGTGTATAAAAATCAAATAATAATTTTGTTAATATGAATAAGGCAATGCAAGGGTCTTGTGTGCCTTATTCATAACCTCATTTGCATTACCGTTGCAAGTTCTCTTGACGTTGTTTTAGCTGCTCAAAGACCTCTGTGCCCTTGTGACGAGACTCCTCACAATGTTGCTGGATTTGCTTAATTACAGTAGGGCTCAAAAAGTCACCCATTTGAGGCATTAGATCTTGAATTTCTTGCATTGTACACTTGACAGTTTGTTCCCGGCCTGTTATATTTTCTAAGTCCTTGAGGCAGTCTGAAATTTTCTCCAGGTCTACCATATGTGGGGCCTGCTCAAGTAAAGCATCAGCTTCCTCAAACCACTGCTGGATGGATTGCAAGGAATGGTGGTATTTCTGAAGCAGGGTCAGGACAGACTGCAAGGCCAACTGTGGATAAACAGTTTAAGGAAACATTAAGCTCACCTTCAGTATTTCATTAGAGTCAGAAAACACAGGTTAACGGTCAGGAATTAATATTATCTTACCTGTTTGGTGTTAAAAGCTTGTAGAATATCATCCTTTAGCTTTGGAATGTCCATTAAATTGATTTCAAAGAGTTTTGGAAATGGCTTTTGGTCATTGATGTACTTCTGTTTCTCTTCATTGGCTATATCTTCCAATACTCTAAATCTAGATTTAATTTCTTCTTGAAGTGCTGACAGTGACCTGACTTCCTCCTGCACAATCTCAACTTTTGCTTCTTCAAATATTAATGGGCATCTCAATTGATCCCTAAGACTCTTGAGCCAGTCAATCGATACTTTAATATCAGGTTGAAAATCCTTATTTGCCATAAAACCTCTCTCACATTCTTCTATGTGTGTATTAATCCTTTGCTTAAAAGTAAGAAGTTGCTCCTCTCTGAAGATAACCTGAGTCTTGAGGGTCTCTGAATCAAAGTGCTGGGTGAGGTCATTGGTTTGTGCTTTGAGACCCTCTGGATAGAAATTAACCACTTCAAGACATTGTGATAGGTTGTATAGAGTAGATAATCTCTCTGTGGCATCTGCCTCCCTATCTAAGTCAAGTTTGTCAAGCTGTTCTTTTAATCTAGTGATGCTATCGTCCATTTTCTCGATAACTGCTCTGTGGTCATTTAATATTTTCAATGTTTTCCGTAATTCTTTCATCTTAGACTCTATCTGCTGGTTTAGACTGCCATGGAGATAAACTAACTGATCAGTGACTTCAGGAGCATATGGCTGACCCATGCTAAGGAAATCCTGAGTTCTACCTCTAAGATCTTTCATTCCCTGAAAGAGATTTGCAAGACCTTTCAGGAGATCTTCATAATTGTTGTGCAATCTTTCACCTTCTTCTAGACTTTGATTGGCTGACTGCAACTCTAAACTATCACATTTCTCCTGAAGTTCCTTCAAAGCTTTTCGTGTGACATCAATGAGGGACTCAAACTCCCTGCGCTCAAATAGCACTTGTTGTATCCTGTCACGTTTCTCTCTGATTAACAACAGCATGTCATTGTACTGTTGTGGAAGGCCATTGAGTTTCTCATCTAGGTAGCAGTGGTCAACCTCATTTAAGGTGGGAAGAATCTCCTGTCCTGCCCTTTGGACAATAAGTAAAAGGTTTTCATACTCTGAAGCATGATCAAGAAGCTGTTGGTATTCGGTCAACTGGTTCTGAAGGTCCTCATCATTCCCGCTCAGGTCAATAATTGGAAATGTAGCAACTTCTGCTTGTTTCAGCCACTCGCAGATCCTGTCAAGGTCCACTTTAAAGTACTTCCGAATGACTAGTGCTTTCTCTAGATTCTGCAGATGCTCCGTGCTCTTTTGCAAGGAGGTTTCGAAGATGACTTGCAACTCCTCCAGCTTCTGAAGGGTCTCCTTCTTTTCCTCCTCGGTTGCATCCTTTACTAATTCTCGTCCCTGTGTCCAAAGTGATGTGAGCTCCACCTGATATGCTCTTAGGCTGCTGGTAAAACTCTTGCAAGTTGACACCTGCTTGTGCAGTACATTTGGTAGGAGCGCCACATGATCATCTGCAAGCGCCCTTTGCTCTTGCTTCCTGATCCATTCAGCTGCCCTGTCGAGGGCTTGTAGGAACTGTGTTCGCTCTGTAAATACTTTACTAAGGCTTTTACGATAATGAGCTGCCTTAGTTCCAAGCAATTCTATTTCTGCCTGTGCTTCCAGGACCAAAGTCTGCAGTTTCCTCCTTTCATTAAGTCCTAGGCGAAATGAAAGGGTATTGGCATCTGTGACAGCCTCTGCCAGAAGCTTCTGCTTGGCCTCCAGCTCTGCACAAAAGCTCAAGTGATCAAACAGAAAGCTTTGGGCCAAATCTGGAGGGGGACTGGTCTTGAGAACCTCAGAGAGGGACGGTTGCTGCAACTCAGCCCATTCTTGTGCCTCCCGCAAATGGTCCTCAATTTGACTCAATTCTTCAAGTGTTTGGGCTGAAACTTGGATTTTCTGCTGGACAAGCGATTCCACCTGGGTCCAACGTTGTTCAAGGTAACCAACCTGCTCTTTAACCAGGTCTCTGTCTTCTAAGCTCAGACGAGGCAGGATTCCGTGCCTATTATTTCGCAGGTCATCGAGCACACATCTCTGGTCCTGTAGGTCTGTGGACAACTTCTTTAAGGCATCCAGACATTCAGATGTGCTCTCAATATCTCCCCTAGAAAAGATTCAGTATTTTTGAGAACAAAGAGAAGAATGACTTGTAAAAACATCTGAAGAATAAAACATGGTAGCTATCAAAGATGAATATGTTGTGCAAAATCTGAAAGAGAATGTTGCATGCCTGGCCAATTGATCCCATTTCTTGGACAGCTGGTCAAACAACTCCTCCACCATACAAATGCAGTCATGATAGTCCCCGCTCCTCTGTAGATCCTCCTCTTTCTGTTCCAGCAGCTGTGCAGCTTGTCTGCCCAGATCCAGCCAAGCACAGCGCAAGCGCCCAACTTCCATAAGCTCGGGGGACTCCTGACCAGCCGTTAGCCTATTAATGCTTTCCCTCAGCTGGGTCAGCTCAACCTGCCTGGCGCGCATCTCCTGGATAAAATCCTTTGTGGCATGAAATATGGGGTATTATTAATAAATGCTGCCTGTCTTTATTTGATATCCTGCCAAATGGACAGCTCTGGATGACACCCTCTGTCACTGGCAGAGAATGAGCTTTGAGGTAATTGGGGTTTTCATTCAATCTATTGTTGACAATTCTCAGCACATCCAGAGATGGTAATATGTGCTATTTTTCAAACACAATGAATGGGTCTGCCTGGACGCTGTTATTACAGGCACTGACAAATCAATTCACACATCCATAATTACACCCAGACGAGTAATGAATGACGCTTCCTGCCAGGAAATGTAACAGAGGCCAAAGATCACCAGAGCTTTCAGCAATACATAATAGACTGCATCTGATTAACTGATAGATATCATACAAAACTTGTGCATAAGGTATTAATGTAATATTAAATTTACAGAAGTGTTTCAGAAAAACCTCATCTAACCCATGCTTCATAAAATTGGGTAATCATTTTGCCGTCTTAAAATGGATCTGGACATAAAGCCGTTATTTACCTGAGCCTGGTCCAGCTGGTTCTGAGCAACCTTTGGCTCGAGTTCAGCTGGCCTTCTTAACATGCTCTGGAGAAGTTGTTCAGATTCAAGAAGATGGCATTCAAGGTTGGAACGCAAGTCCTTGATCTCTCTCCAGTTGTCTGTTAGTTCTTGAGATTCCAGCATCCTCTCCTCAATCTGTATTAGGTGGGAAACATCTCTAAACATTTTCCAACCAAATCTAATATGTTTATGATGGATTTTAATATTTTAAAGTGAAAAACAATTAAAACCTACAAAAATACCATTTGAAAAGTAGAAAAAACTAATTATAAAGGCATAGTAAAAATGTTTTAGAGGTTTAATGTGATTTTCATATAACAAAAAGGAAAAAAAATGAAATCTGTTAATTTAATGTCTTAATTTAAATTAAACCCTTGGACATAAAAGTTTGAAGAACCTAAAGATACATGGTGATGAGGAAAAAAATGAGACAGGAGGAAAAATTACTTAAAAATAATTTTGTGTTCCCTGGAAACTTTGCAGTTGCGATCAAAACTTTTGCGTTCCCGGGAGAAGTTTTGTAAACAAATGCAAATTTTCTCTGGAGAATGCAAAAATTTACAAAGCGAAGACAAAAGCATTGAATTTTTTTCTCTTATCACCATGTGCATTTGGGTTCTGTATAAAAGTGCCCATAGTAGAAGAACATTAGAACTTTAATGTATTCTTAAAAATCACTCACCTGAAGTTTGACATGCTGTATCTCAGCAGCCGTCTCTCGTACTTTCTCATCAGAAAGATCACAGGTAGAGCACACTAGCTGCAAATAAGTACTAGCCTGCTCCTGCAGAGTTCGATCCTGCTTCATCTGATGAGACATTTAAGAGTCCCCCAGAAAACAAATCAGGTACAGCTGATTATACATAGAGATTGGCTTTCTTTATCTTCACTGTACAGTAAAGCCACTTTTGTGTAGATACACAAAGCAACATAAAAATCTATACCTGTGTTAATGCCTCCTGTAGGCAGAGTGGGGCATGCGCGGGAATCTGTATCTCCTCTTGTACGTTTGAAAGCCATGTCTGACACTGCTGCAATGTATCCCGCAGACTTACATGCTTCTGCAGTTCCCGATCCAGACTCTGATACACCTGCACAAACAGACAGAAGAGTTTGCTTCAAGACTTGAAATAACCACACTGCATGTAGAGGTCAAAAGTAATTGGCTAAAAGAGAACCAATACCACCTCTATAGGGGTCAAACCAGAGCCAATTCATAATATAGCATTTAAATTATGCACCTCAAAGGGTATTTTAAGTAATCCTTAGCTGTATAAAACAGGAACAGCATGACTCTGACATATTTGAGGAGCAAAACGGAGAATGACATGAGTGGGGCATACGGTTAACCATGCTAAATTGGGTCAACATAAAGCAAAGTCCATTTGACAGGTGTTGAATGCTTTGGCATCCCTAATCCCATGAGCAGAAAAGCTGACGCTGATTGACACTCTTAATTCACAAGCCCTCGCGGGGGGCAGGCAACGACAGGCTTGCTTTGGCAGACGCAAGAGTTGGCAGAGCATATACAGACTATGGGACTCATTGACCAGATTGCCAGGTGGCAGGATTTACCGGATGGCATTGTTCTGGCAAGTTTGGCACAAGATGTTGGTACGGGGTATAAACTAGCAAACCAGAAGGGAGGGGTTTTATCAATGTCTCGACTTGTTTTGACGGAATTGGACTTGATGGGCAAAATAAAACTGGCACGAGGAAGGGGGTGAGGTATTAATAGACTGGGTGGTTTGCTCAGAGAGTGACTGAGCAGGCAATGTGTCAGATGGCAGAGAGTATTTGCCATATTAGGGTTCTTAGAGGAAAGCAGGTGGCAGCTTTTGGTGGGATACTGCAAGAGCTGGAGTAGGGGGGAAATAGTGATTTGCAAAGGGGGGTAATGTGCTCACTTTCATTGCCGTGGGCTTTAATGATATGCTTTCATGGAGAAATGATTTCTTAGTGCCTCCTGATGGGTCACCTTGTAATGACACTGGCATGCAGAAGTCAAAATGTCAAGAACATTTCTTTGTCAGATGTCCCTGGTTTATTGACTGCCTGGTAAGAGTTGTTTAATCTGATTTAAAAAGACAAGTACACTGAGAGGAGGATTTTGTCAGCACTTTAGTTGGTCCTGTGCGACTAGGAAGCCAAGCAGGGTGGATTAAAATAATCAAGAGGTTCAGCAAGAGAGGCAGTAAGTTGGCACACTTGAGCTTGCTGCTGGAAAAATATTTTATATTATTTCATTATACTTCAAAAATGAATTTGAATAATAATTTTATAATTATATTTAGAAGTCTTCTTTGCAATTTCCATGTTTTTTATGTGAGTGTTGATTATTATATCTAACAATAAATAACTAATAATTTATATTTAATTATTCAACTATTTTATTTAATAGTTTGGACTCTGTTGTATATTGTAACCTTTAATATTATAGTAACATGCAAGGAAAAGCTCCTTACATAGTTTACAGCATTAGCTGAGATAGATTTTTTTTATTCTTAAAATGTTAATTATAATTTAATTTATTTAAATACACCAGTAATGAAAAAAAGAAAAAGAAGCAATTGATTTCAATACCAAGGTACACATATAGATGTGTACCTATATAAATATATAAAAATATGTACTGTTATATTTGTTTTTTCATTTATTATTATATATATATACAATTATATACAATATCATTGTTTGTACAGTTTAAGTCAAAATTTACCAACCAAGCAAGAGGCATTGTCTTAACTGTCATTTATAAATTGTCTAGCACCTTTTCCCACCCTATTTTGTCTTTTGACTCAATAACAGGACATGTTCACTGCTTTTTAAAAAACTATATGATGTTTGAAGACACATTTACAAGCCAATACCAATGCACTAGTGTATTGGCCATCATTAAAAGACACATAATTATACTCCAACCTATAGAGACTGTTGGTCTTTATGTACTGTCATAAGTCTATATGCACAATAAACATCGGCACAATGCTGGTCTTGTACTTGTTTGTGGCCAAGTAAACTCACACGCTGGGCAGTGCTGCAGATGGCAGAATAGCTGTCTCTTGCTCCCTGCTGGTGGTTCTGAATTTGCTGGCGAAGCCGAGCCTGGAGGCGCTCACTGCAGCCGGACAACAGCTCCTCTCCCTTTTCCTTTAGTGTAGCCAAACGCTCCTCAAAACCTGCTATCTCCTCCATAATAGCCTGAGATGAGGGAATATGTGCAAACATAAATTTAACACAAAAGATTCTCTAAGTAGTAGCTTTAAATATTCTTGAGAAAACTGATATTAGCTGGAACTCGACATTATGATTTCGTTTTACAATATAACAACATTTTTATATGTGGGTAAACAAAGTGCAGACGTCCGATTGGTTGTTTAACAGGTTTTGCTTTTCTGTGAAGCTTTATGATTTGTCACCTTATGTCTGGCCAGCTGCTGAGTGGCAGCTTCAAGGCCACCGCTTGATGATGGGTCAGGAGTCACCATCCTGCTGGACATCTGCAACAGCCAACGCTCAATTTCCTGTAGATCTTTGTGATAAGCTTCCTGTTTCTTCACCTGGCCCTCCAATCTGTGAACATGGGTCTAAGGAAATACATTTCAATCACAGAAATGATCAAGACATTAGTAAGCACTCAAATTAAAGCACCTATATAAACACACAGCTGGAAACCCTCATGCACATAAAGAGCTTCTGACAGCTGCAAGCATGAGATGAATTATTTGAAAGTGAGTATTCATGTCACTGATTGCTGGGTTAATGGATGCCATCTTTGAGGAAATAGCACATTAAAACCTCCAAATTAATATTCAAAGCATTAAAGGGAAAATAATCTACATTTTTGTAGCATTTTGTTTAATTTAAAATTTAGATTTAAATGATTCTATATGAATATGACTGTTAGTTTTCTGAATTGCTGAAAATAAACATTGGTATGTAAATGAGGCAGGTCATACATTAATGCTCTGAAATAATTGCATTTTCCATGTTATGTTGCATTTAAATGATTGTAGTATTTTGTAGTCATTATGAGCTCACCCTTGCTGAGCCACACAGCTCCTGGTAGTCTGCCTGTAGTCTGGTCATGTTGTCTGTGATGGAAGGGGAGTGAAGGAGGGTCAGCAGAGTTTCTCCTTTCTCTAGAACAAAGCTCACAGCAGAATCACGGGATAGCAACGAATGCTCCGCAGCCTGGACACAACAGAATAATGAAAACCGATAAATACATATACATTGATCAAATAAGTATAAACATATTTACAAATCGATCTAAACTTGACAGTAAAGACTTATACATTGTAACAAAATATATATTATTTAATATATATTATTTTAAATAAATGCTGTTATTTCAAACTCTCTATTTATCAAAGAATGAATGAAAAAATGCATGACGGTTTCCACAAAAATAAGAGGCACAACAGTGTTCAACATTGATAATAATAATAAATGTTTCTGGAGCACCAAATCAGCATATAAGAATGATTTCTGAAGGATCATGTGACACTGAAGACTGTAGTAATGTGCTGAAAATTCAGCTTTGACATCACAGGAATAAAATACATTTTAAAGTATATTAAAATAGATTTTAATTTGTAATAATATTGTGCACTGCACAATACACAATAATATTGTGTCTTTTTGATCAAACACATTATATATATTATATATACACACACACAAACACACACACACACTATATATATATATTGAAAACATATACATATATATTGAAAACAAATATAAATAAAAAACTGATTATAACTTTAAAAATGCTTTTGGTAGATTTTAAAAATTACATGGAGGAACTGTCACTTTTGTTGATGGAGTTCGTCACAACTACATAAACTGTAAAACTATTCACCTACCTTGTACTTGGTCAGCTGGGCTTTTCTCTGGTAAAGTTCTGCTTTTGGTTCAACATTAGAGATGAGCAGAGCTCGTGTCTCCCTAAGCCACTGCATTTGGCCTTTGTAGCGCTCTTGGAAATCTTTATAGAGCACAATACTCCTTTCCAGGGTTGCATGCTCCTCCCGTAGCCCCAGAATAAGCTCTTCGAGTTGTGATCGCCCTGTTTGCACTTCCCTCTCTAGCCTGGATGCTCCAGGGTCATCCAAGAAGGAAACGGCCTGCTCTGTAGTCTCTCGAAGTGTTTTAAGCAAGCTGTGACCTTGATCCATCTCCCCCTGTAGAGACTGCGGGGTGAGAGAATCTTTTAAACAACGAATGAAAGGGTACAAAAAGAACGACAATAACAAACAAACAAAAATCAATAATTTAATGAGCCACAGGAAAGATATTTATGTCTTCCCCAGTGTGCAACCAAGACATGTACAGTATTTCCTGTTCCTGACAGCTTCTGATCCCTGTATTCATGTAGAGCCTCAGCGCTCCTCTGAAGTGGACTTTTCTGATGGGTACTTTGAAGCTTGTCGGGTTCCTGACACCTGTGTGCGGAGACCCAGTGAGGCCCCGGACAGAGATATGAGAGGAAGACCCAATTACCGAGGCATTAAATGGGCCTGCCGCAGTGGGGTTTCCCCGGCAACGACCGCACTCGACCCCTCCTACTCCTTTACCTTTAAGCGGGAAGCTTCTCTATATGATATCAGCCTGTTGTCTCTAAAAAGAGAAGTACATGAGAGGCCCCTGGCTGTCCAGCAGGATCTGGAGCTACTGCTGCGGTACTGACAGGGAAAGGAGCCCTAGTGTTTTAATGATGATCTCCACACAAAAAATAAGGAAATGAGAAGTTAGTGATGCAGAGAGGTGTAGGAAGCAAGGATAATTGGGCCAAGAAATATGATCTGGCCATAGAAGTGCACACTTAATTGGCTGTTTATTAATTCACAAATATAAGCGTCTATACCACTGTCGTTTAAAGGAGTGGGTGTTCATAGGCAATTTGCTATTAGTGTCTATGTTGCACCACTGATCTCACATTGGATTAAACAAGCCAAATGAATAGTATAGATATGTATATGTGAGTGAAGGAAGAGAATGTTATGTGATGCTGAAGCTGCAAGGGCATTGCATCAATTACACAGTCTGTGCCAGCAGGTTCCACAGACAGACTGCTCCTTCATCTCAGCTATCACAGTGGGGGAGTGTGTGAAGTGGCTGTGTGTGCACGTGCACGTAGGGTGCGATCGCACTAAAGCTTTCTTTTGCTCTGTGTAGTAGACATATTGATCATATCCTTAAGAAGACAAAGAGACTTGTATATGTGCACACACATACACACACTGGCTCTTACGATCTCAAATATGAGTGCAAAACTGTGCCAGGCCCACTGAGAGTCCTAGTCTATGGTGTGTGTCTGTGTAATTTTATCAGGCCAAATCAATAGCTGTTAAACCACAGGACAAAAAGAGTTGACAGTTTCATCTATCCATCTGTTCCTTGAATTCTAAAAATAAAAAATAAAATCCTGAGACGTGTTTATATATCTATATTTACAGAAATAAAATAACATTAGTTTAGGCTGATTACACAGTGTGTATATACATATATATATATATATATATATATATATATGTGTGTGTGTGTGTGTGTGTGAACATGCTAATGTTGGTGTTTTCACTATGCCATACCTCTAGCCTCTTCATCTTTTTTTCCATTGTAATGCGATCGAGAGCCTCTGTCCTTTCGGTAACGATTTTAAAATTCTTCCTTGCTGCACTCAGCCAATCAGAGAAGGTCCTGAGGGCATTTTGAGCCTCTGTGATGTTCTGAATCTCTTCCTGGAGCTGTTTGAGGGTCTCCTGAATGACGGAAGGATAAATCAAAAGGCTCATTGTCAAGAATGCTCGCAATTCTGTCTCATCAGCATGAAGGGCTTTGATTGATCTAATGCCACACACTCTCTAGCATTCACTGCTGGGGGCTTGAGGCTAAGCTATTTTGCCGCATTCTTCTCTTGACATTCAGATCCCTCATGCACGTGGCACCAATTAACGCTTTTGCGCTGTGCTGCGCGCACACCTATTTGCAAAGATGTAATAGCTCTTGACTGCAGTGCATGTGGCGGCCTGTTGTTTCTCACAGAATAATTACAAGCTCTCTTCAGTGTCGCAGCCAGGGTGTGTGTGCATGTTAGAGAAAAGTGGGCAGGATGGAGAGGTGTTACAGCAAGTGTTAAAAACAATTCTGCTGCTGCCACAGAAGCAGCATCACCGAGTGATGGGCAAGATTGGATCCTGTATTGTTTAATTACAAGCTAAGGTCTCAATGTGGGCGAGACATTGATTTTTCCAGCGTCTAGGTTTTTTTTGCCATCACAGGAGCTGGTTTACCAGGCTGGATAGCTTCCAATGTTTAGACGGCTGAGAAATTAGACTCATCAGTGTGCTTTGGCAGCAAAGTAAGAGGTGAGCCAATGACGCCAGGCACCACTAAAAGAAACATAATTGTAGAGCCCAAATATGAAGTAAAAATTCATTTAATTGAACTAAAATTTTCCATAACTGAATTTTAAAAACACTGACAATAATTTATTATTAATAATAATAATGAATAAGAATTGCAATAATTTTGAGGTTAATAATTAGAAGGGAATAAAAGGGGGAAATATATAGTTTTAAAATGCCCACATGAAAAAACGTTCAGGAGAGAGTCGTGTTAGTATTTATATACTATTAGGGTATTTATTAATATTTTGAATTGCTTATATTTTTAGTTATATTTTCATTTTGCTTTTATTTTACGTTTTATTTGTTTAATTATTAGTTTTACATCTATATTTTTGTTCAATTTAATTTAATTTAATTTAATTTCAGATTTAATTCAGTTACCGAAAATGATTTGTAATTGTTTTAGTTTTAGTTTAACAAGATCAACACTGGGAGAGGATTTGGACACAAAAGATCCCAAGTGTAAACCAGTGGAATAATTAGTGGGATATTATTCAATCTATGGGAAATAGGGTGGCCATATCACAAGGCCCCATTGTCTGTTGACTTTTTCACACTCCAAGAGTAAAATAAAAGGAAAACACCAAGAACCTGCAATATGAATATTAATGTCATATGTCTATATAATTTATGGGACAATTCAAATGAAAGCAGATAAATTAGTAATGGATAATGATTTTTTTTTCATAACTGCATAATAATCCTCAGTAATTAAGAACTGTAAATATATAAGGATCACTTGCCTGTATCTGTAGGAGCAAGGCATGGTAGCGAGCAGTGAGCTGGGTAACCCTGGTACTGATCCGACCACTGACATGAGCATCCTCTACGACTTGCTGTGCAAGAGAACTAAGACCTTCCACCTCAGTCTGACGGTGAGCAGCCTCAGCCTGCCACCGCTGAAAAGAGGGAATGAAAGGAAAATGTCAACTACATACAGTACATGAAACCAGAGTACAGTATTTCTGTAATCATCAGGCATAATTATAATACAGCGTACCTTCAGGTGTTGTAGCTGGGCCTCCTTTGCAGTGACATCAGAGCGACGGTGATTTCTCACCTTAACTTTGAGCTCCATGTCAACCAGCCACTGGTCTAAGCTTTGGAATAAACCTTCTAGTTGCTGAACTCTTGTGAGAGCCTGCTCTACCTGGACTTTGGTCTCCCCAAGACGGTCTTGGTACCCCTGCCATTCTGTCTGTGCTGTTTCCAGGGTCCGGTCCTCAATTTGAGGGGCACCCCAAGGAATGACTCTTTCGCGACTGGCAAGAACTGAACTGAGCAAGTTATGTCCCTTAGGGCAATGAGACTGGAGCATCTGGTGATGTTATTAGACAGAAAGAATAAAAGTTAAATATTAGGTGGTGCCAAATATTTTTGCCTATAAAATTAAGTTCAGAATATATCACAGTTATAATAACCTGCAGTTCTTTTAATGTGTTCTCCAGAGCATTTACATCTTCATCTAAGGGTGAGAGGAGGGCCAAACTGCTCTGCTCTTGCTCTAGCCAGTCTTCAAACATGTGCAACCCTCGCTGGTACTCTTGATGGAGAAGAACCAATTCTTCAGCCTTACTGACAGCAGCCTGAAACACCAGTAGAGTATATTATTTCAAAACACTTATCAGCTGCTTTGTTTCCGGAAGCATTTTTCCCATTCATTTTCTCCTTTGGGATTTCAAAAAAGGGTTTTGAGCTACAAACCACACCAACTAGATCCAAAATGACACTACGTTAAAACTTTGATTTGGTTAAGAAAAGGAATTAAAAATTGGAAAAAGACTTCTGTGCTTAATGTCTTTAATAAGGAAATTACTGTAGTATTACGTTGTATTATGAATTATATAAGTGAATAAGAAACAACAATGATAAAATATTAAATTATTTTTAGTAATTTATTATTTATTTTTCCATATATTATACATTCATATTTATTTTAAGTATACTGATAAAATTATTGGAAAATATTCATATATAATTCATATATAATATAGTTCACATATATAGTTAATGTGCATTGCAATGCTCCATGTGAGTGGGAGGTCACTGCTGAGCTCTTTGGCCTCAAATTCTGTTTCCATGGTAACCACAACTTCTCTGATTGATCTTAACAGATGACGTAGCGCTTCACTTGGAATTTGGCTGTTATTAAATGTTTTTAAATGAAGCTGAAACCAAACTGGTTGGCATCTACAGAAACATATATCATTGCTCAGCAACATCAGAGCACTTGTTTTAAAAGATTTATTTGCAATTGTAAAAAATCAATTTCTCTATGGAGAAAATGAATAGGATTTTATACTTTCAGAACTCAAGCTGTTGTGCTATAACTAAAATTTCATGGACTCACTAGCCTACGGCCTACAGTTTGACATTCATACCTTGGCTTTATCTTTGATGGTTGTATATCTCTCACTGAGTTTCTGGATCTCTTGTTGAGTGGCTGTATGTTCAGTCATGTTGGAACCCTTGGTGGCAATGGTCTCTAAAGGGCTAGAGTGGCTAAGAACTTCCTCATAGAGGAGCTGTACAGAACAAAGCAATTAAAGCAATTAATACTTTGAGGTTGCAATTTCTGATAAAACTGTTACTTAATTAATAAATCCAGTATAACATGATTATATTATATATTACATTACGTTACATTCTACTTATATTACACATATGTAAATATGAAATATTTCCAAAGTATTGTAATTCTCTGAGCTAAATAAATCCTATGAAAAGTATCAATTGCCTTGGCACGGCCTAGATTGGCTGTCTTGTCCCTCATTTCAGCATAGTGTTTGTCTGAGTTTCCAAGGCTCTCTTCTACGCGCTCCATCCAGCACTCAAACTGACTGACATCCTCTTGGTAACTGGTCCAGTGTGACAAGGCACCTTCCAGCTGGCTATAAATGCAAGACATAAACAAGACATCTATTACTTCCACACTGACATCTGAAAAGCAAATGCCTCAGGAAATACTCAGATAAAAGCATTGACTTGTGGTCTAACAGAGAAGAAATAAACAAACTCATGGAGAGAAAGCTCTCTGACCTTTTGCACTGTATGGATGTTGATAAGAGTGATTCCCAGGAGTCTTTGAGGTCCTGAATCTGTTTTCGAACCACTGGTACTCCCTCAGCTGATGTGTTCCTCTGGACAGATTCCCCTCTGGTGATGAGCATCTTCAGTTGGATTTCTCTCCCCTGACAAGCTGTCAGTAAAGCCTGGAATCAATCAGAAATACTGTTACCCACCAAACATGTACACATGAAACTTGCAAACTAATTTATGAGACAAGTTTGTAGTTTGTCCTTAGCATTAGCATCTGCAAAACTGCACTATAAAATGTGTATAATAAATGACAATGTACCTCGAGCTGGCCCATTCTGGATATAAGCACATTCTTGTCAGATGTGGGGCATCTGCAGGTCTTGAGGACCTGTTGGGACTCAGAAACCCAGTTCTGAAGTTCCTGAAGGCCCTGTGAGAAAAGCTGATGCTCCCCCACCACTCGTTCTACCCTTGACACCTTCTCCTGCAGGAGGCGGGTGAGAGAAATCAAGAATAGAATGAAAGACTACAAAATTATATCTACTTTTTTCCACGCAAATGATAAGTAAATTTAGGAATGCACAATACATTGATGCAATATTGGTTACCAGCCAATATTACAGATTTCTTAGTTGGATTTTTAATAGTGCTGCTCATTTTCTCTATTTCTACATTTAGATTACCTTTGTTGTCGTCTAATTCTCACATCTTTTAAAACACTAATAAATGAATAACACTGTTAAATGTAATATTTAGCAAATCTAAAAATGGATCTCACATTTTCAGACTGTAGATTAGATGCCAAAATTTACTTGTAGCATTTAAAATGACTGATTGTAGTTTTTACCGTTTCATTTTTTATAAAAAATTGATAAAATGGTATAGATTTCAATATTACACATTTATCAGTCATTGGCCATAACATGAAAATTATTATCAGTATCGGTCCGAATTTGAATATCAATGCATCCCTCATTGTATAAATCAGTATACAGGCTTTTTATAAAGCAAGCAATTAAACAAAGCACAGAGAAAGAAGGCAAAATTTTATTGAATTCAGATGAGAACAGAAACGCACAATGCAGCAACCAACTCCCTCTCCAAAATTTAGAGCATATCAACAGAAATGTACACTAGTGGACAGTCAAAACCAAACTCTCTCAGACTGCCCATATTCCAAACAAGCATATAATGCTTATCTGATTTGTGATGAAGCCTGGAATCATAATCACGTTCGATTGGCCAGAAGAGAACTGGTCTCCCGACTGATGGAGTTCCTTTGGGTCCTTGCCACTTTGGCTTGCTTAGTTGGGGACAGCAATATTATTGATTTGACTGCACTGAACTGAAATGAACTGAGCTGAGCTGAATGATGACATCACTGTTCTCTACAGAGCTGCTTTATAGCTAAATTGAACTCATTTCATAATTGATGATAGGGCTGGACGATATGACCTAAAATCAAAATTGATTTTGATTAATTGAACATTTCCACCATTACGATTAGTGGAAGATTATTCTGCCCTCATATCTCACTGGCAAGGTGAGCACTGTAAATATGCTTGACTACTAAAGGTGGGATATTTTTCCTAATGAAAGAGTGCTCTGACATAACAGCTCGCTTTCAGCAGTTATTATGTCTATGGTTTTTAACATTTCTTACAGATTTATGCTCGTTGTAAATCAAATACAGAAAAATTTATTTGAGTGTGTGAATTAGTCATACCCTCTCTCTATTCATTGAAACTGTGGGTAGTAATTAGTTAATTCAAAAGCAGAAAAAAACATATATGCTATAACTTTTGATTTTCTAAGCATTATATAGCGCTATATAAATAAAGGAGTTAAATAAACGATAAAAACTTTATTAATCTATTATTGTAATAATATTGAGCTCATAATCAATCACAAGCAGAGGTGATAATGGACAAGCAACCACAGGACTGATGAGGTAAACAAACAGATAGAGGAGGTTACCTTAATCAGGTTGCTCAGGGCCAAGTAGCATGCAGCTAGCTGGCAGACGCGATGCACAAAGCTCTTCCCAGCACCCTGACCATCCCAGAGCCCATGTGCTCGCCGTCTCAGCCCTGCCAGTTCAGACTCTCTGGAGTGCATCTCCTCCAGCAACGTCTGAGGGTGTGCAATCAGGGGTCACAAGGCAAGCAGGGGTTACAGGACAATAAAGATGAAAGTTCATGCCATGAAAGACCACACTAAAAACAAACATGAGCTTTTGGACACATCTGATGAGATGGAAAGGTCACATTTTCCAAACAAAAAAACAACTTTTACTAAACCCACTTAATACATCAGGGTACAAAAGACCACCACAAGCTAATTTCTTGCTTCTTTTCTTTAGATGGAAAAAGAGCAGACTGTGAAATTGTCAGTTAGGCAGACACAGTTCATGATAATAGAGTCTATCATGTTGGGTGCACTCTGGGGATAAAGGGATTAAGAGGGAAAGTGGGTAAAAGCAGGGGAAGGGGAGATGGGAGGGGATGGATAATCACTCACAGGACCTCTACACACTGTACAGATACACTGTTGGAAATGTAATTGCCAACAGAGCAGACAAAAGCGCCTAGCAGGCGACAAAGCAATACAAAAATAGAGATGAAAGATCTTGTGATAAGGCAAAAATAGAAATGTTTATCTTTACAACCTTCATTCTACGTTCATATTATAATGAGACTGTATATTGGAGTTTTGTTCTTTGAGTGCATTTGTAGAGTGAAAAATTAATTGCATGTCAGCCTAATCCTTAATAGTGGCTAAAAGCTCGACTCAGCAGAACCATCATTGACAGACAGGGTTTATTTTATTATCAACAGATCCTACTTCTGTTTAACTAATTTAATTGAGCTTAAGTACTGCAAAATCCACTGACACAGTTAGCTGATTTTATCTGATCATTTAATTACGTTTAAGCAGCTAGATTGTGTTAAAAAGACATGAAAAGAAGAAAAATGTATTTTTTTTCCCAAATGTTTAATGCATAATCTATTGATCATAAATCAAATGTTCTTCTGTCAATGAATTACATTACATGAGTGTCAAGGTATAATGAGTGAGGAATGGAATCTCAATAGTAGTGATTGATGTCGTTCTGTTAGAGCAAAGCTCTTATGACTAAGTATGAATTCATTAAAACTATCTGGGTGTACCTGAAGTTTGGAGAGCTCTAGTCTCTTGGCAGGCAAGTCATGGAGGCGAGCGCTGCTCTCCTGTACACTGATCTCTGTCCTGTTCAGCCAGTCTTGCAGAGGCTCCACACTTGCCTCAAAGTCCTGCATCTGAGACTGCAAGACCTGCACATATTCACATTACACATGTACCTCAGGCTATATATGCTTTTTACTTATTAAAAAAATAACCTAATTAGGATACAGTTTTTAACTGTATTTTTTGCAAAGAGAACAGGAAAATTAAATAAAATAATATGCAAAGATGTTTTATATTAAAAAAAAAACGTCACGTATGGATGTATACAGTGTTATACACAAGTGATGTAGTATTTATGTAAAGTGAATAGAATATTAAAATAAAATAAAATAGTAATATGAAGACACATCTTTAAAAATTCACTCATCTCTACCTGCAAGGCCGTCTCTCTTCTCTGTAAGCTGTCCACCAGGCTCTTCCAGTCATCTTTGGCTGCGTTTGCTTTGGTCCTGATCGCCTCCACTCTGTCGGCAGCCATCACGCTACTAAGCTGCTCTCCATACGTCAGGACAGCGCTTAATCTGGCCTGGCCCTGGTCCTTGTCACTCATGAACTCCTGTGGCGCAGAATGAGCAAGACGTCAGCCACACAGACACAAGTGGACTATCACAGAGCAGAGGGCAGCAAGTGCAATGAGTCACGTCCAGACATTGACAGGCACCCAGCAGGGATCTCCCACCATCTGTGAGGCGTGCACGGCCCCTCTTTTTACCGTCTTTCTCCAGTCAAACGGTACAGATGCAATTATGTATGACCCAAAGCATGTCTGCCACTGTGTTGGTGGTTCAGGGTAGTAAGCCATGCGGAAACATTGTTCCACATTTGAAATTTATTTGATGGTAAATAAAAAATGAGCAGTGTTGTTTCCATCTTTCTATTCTCAGTTAACCGGTTCCACTTCTTTCTTCATATCCCTTCCTTTTTATTGTACATCATGCAACCATCTAGTCCCACATAGAATCTGTGCTGATCTTTGCCTTGTTCTCTGCTCATTATGGGGAAAAAATGTGCAGTATTCTGTGGAATGAATTTATGTATGGCGACAAATGTTAAACAGAGCTGGAACTGGTTTCGCTTCAAGTCCCAGATTTTTCATTGGACATCAAGCTTTGACTCAATACAATGCTTGCAATGCAACCCCCAACTTGAGGGTGAGTAAATAATGACAGAATTTTAATTTTTGGGTGAAATAACCCTTTGAAGGCTGACAACCTGTTTATTTGGTAACGTGACTACTGTATGCATGGTTACATGGTTAATTTTTATTTTATTTTTGCATTATTTTTTTACGCAGGCAAAAAATAGGTAATCAGAACAGTCCTGCGACCCATTTTTGGGTCAGAACTGAGCAGTTGAGAACCACTTGCAATTACACTATTATTGGACGACAGAAATAGAAAGCTAAAATATTTAATAAATGAATAAACAAGGGGCAGGAAACTTGAAATATTTTGGATATTTTATGAGTGATGTTCGAATTCTGCAAAAGTCTGCAAAGATCTCTGCAGATTTACATCCCCGTCTAGTTATGTCTCTTTTATCACAGCTATACATCATTACTGTGCATTTTCCCTGTGCTCTCACAGGTTTTCTACTGTGCTAATTGAAGTCATAAATAGAGCAGTCTGGCACATCCTTGGCTGAATGGTGGCCTCATAAACTGGCCCATGGGACATGAGAATGGGCTATCACTTTATCAAATTCTGGCTACTCTTACATGACAGGGATAGGGAAAACCTGCTGTGGCCAGGCTATGGCTTTGTTCCAAGAATCCTGAGTTTTGCACAGTTAGGATGAGCCCTCCTGGACATAGAATACTGTCCACAACCATTTCACTCACCTGGATCCGTTGGAGAGCGACGGAGGCATCCTGGATGCTATGAGGGGAGTCAAAGCATTTTGCGGTGGAGATATTGGCATTAACCATCCACTGCCGGAAGTCATGCAAAGATGAACGGAAGCGTTGTTCCAGCAGTTTCTCCTTATTCTGACACTCCCGGGAGGCTCGCAGGCTCAGGCTAGAGAGAAAGATGCACACGGAGGTATTAGAAAAGGAAAGAGTAAAAAAGGGGGATGGGGGTAAAAATGGGTGAGAGTAGGGGGGTTGATAGCACAAGGTGCACAGACATCTGTTTCAATGACAGGCTCTCTCAGAGGGAGAGTTTGGGGATCAGAAAGTGAAAACGCAGCAGAACCAGCACACACAACAATACACTGGCATATCTGCACACAGATACACACTTACACACACGAATGTGGGTGAGGTTAAAGTGGACAGTGGAGAGAAGATAAGCATGTTTTTTTGCTGCTATACCTGAAAAGCATGCTAACGAGGCAATGCCTGCTGTCATGACAGGTGCTCTCAGCTGAAACGCTCACTTTAGATGCAGTGCTATGAGGTGCAATATATCACAACCCTTCATTCACCTCAGTGCACTGAATTTATATGTGTAAATATAATCCATCAATTAAATACAACATGTGTGGATGTACAAACCTACGAAACAAACTATTAAATGTTTCTTTCTTTCTTATTCATTCATTCATTTATTTAAAAAACAAATTTATTAATCGAATTAATGTCTTTAGATTTTCAATTTTTTTTTAACAATTTATTCCTTCATTTAGTGAGTTATCTATTATTTTATAACACTATTCTTGGATTCATTTTCACTCTGTTTTTTATAAATTATTTCAAAATATATTTTACATATACTTAAACACACCGTCTTAAAATGTTCAAAGTCTTTAAGGTCAGTTAATAAATAAATAAAAGCATTAGATGAAAGTCTTTAAATTTTTACAAAATTTAGAGCTGTATTGATAAACATATTTTTGTATTAATATACTCTATTTATTAATTACTGTACTCATTTCTTTTTCATGTTTATTTTCAGAATTAAAATCTAAAAAATGTTAAATTATTGAATTAAAATAAATATTAAATAATAACTAAATATAAACAACAAATAAATAGTAATATTTTATTAATTTGTATAAATTATTATATATATATATATATATACACACACACACACATATATATATATATATATATATATATATATATTATGTATAAATTATTGTAAATTATTTTCTTATATATTTATGGCAAGCTCTGTAAGAAACATTAATCTGCAAGAACATCTTCTACTTGTCAACAACGCCTAAACAAACTTTCAGGAAATTAACTGCTAAACAAAAACAGATGGTGACCATTTAACCTCATGCATGTGTGCTACAGCACTCACCTGTTGTGTAGCTTGATGAGAGCGCTGACTCTGTCTGTCTGCGGACCCAGATCACTGGAAAACCCACAGAGCTCATTGAGCTGCGCCTTCAGCTTCTCCTCCATAACTTCAGCAGTCTGAAGCCCCTCCAGAACACCCTGATGGACACACACACACACACAGCAAGGGTGAGTGTCAATGCACAGGCCACCCTCACACCTAAAATCTAATTTATCAGCCTGATGCTTCTCCATGCACAGTTGAGCACACACACATTTGAACATTAACACACAGCTCTATTCAACTCCAAGACAAGGCTTCTTACAAAAGCATTTCTGTTCTTCAGCGAGTCCAGGAAGCCTTCCCACTTCTCCGAACATGCCTGAGATTATACAGAGCCAAAGTGGTGTCTCTCTCTCTCTCTCTCTCTGTGATATCACCCTCCCCCTGACCCTCTCTTTAAAAACAAGAGGGAAATGCTTCCCTGACTTCCCTCTATAGAACACTTCCTCCCGCAATCTCTCTCCTCCTCTTCCTTCTCTCACTCCTCCCTGTCTTTAACTTCACAGACCGCGGTTCTCCCTCTCTTTCACACTCTTCAGCGGCTCTCATTCACTCCTCCCCGCCTTTGACATGGTCTCTCGTCTGCGTTCCCACTCTTTCTCTTTCCCTCCCTTTCACATTCTCCCCGCCTCCTCTCCTCTCTCCCTCTCCCGCTCCCGGTGGGAGTCAGCTGTCAGATGTTGAGGAGCTTGAGCCACGCAAACGAGCGTGTAACATAAACAAGTCTGGACACCGGAAACACAAGATGAGAGAAAGTTAAAAAAAAAAAGAGAAGGAAATATTGAGGGACATGAGGAAAAAAAGGAAGAAATAAAGGAGAAAAATCTGCAATCCTCTTTTCAATTATCTGAACAGCAAGCAGCAGATGGAAGTATAAACAACCCCAGCAGCAGAAAAACATATTACGACTCACTGTAGTTTATGAGAAAGTGCCAGACAGAGAGAAAACAATACAAACAAGAAAGGGAAGGAAAAAGAAAGATGCTTCACAGCAGAATTGTTTTTAAACTGGGGTCCAAGGACCCCAAGGGGGGTGTAAAGGACTTCTAGGGAGTCCATGGAAAAGTTTAGAGAAAATCAGTGTAAAAAAAAAATACAAAGGAATGAATCATTAAAAAAGATTAAAATAAGCAAATAAATGGGTAAATAAATAAATAATATATCTAGCAGTACTTTACTATAATAAACAGAAAATAATACAAGAAACTATACAGATTTCTTTTAAATCCCTGACATCATAATATACAGGTAATGATAATATATGGGTTGTTATTTAACCTTGTAAACGAGCATGTTGCTTTAAGAATGATAAAATTCTTCACCAAACTGTGGCTTAGTTACGCCGTTGACTTTCCAAACAGTACGTGTCTGTGTAAGAGCTTACATAATGTACATTGTAATTAAATAGCATTTACCTTATACACTCCCCTTTCCCTCTTCATCTCTCTCCTCTACTCAATTACCTTGGCTACCGTCCATCCTTCCACCGCCGCAGCTCCGCTATTCCTCCTCTCGGCGCTGCTCAGTCCCTCGCTCCACTCCTTCAGCTGGCCCTCCAGCTTCTCCATTTCTCCCTCCAACTGCGCTGTCAGCCGTGTCTGCTCCCGCTCTGCCCCTGTCGCGGCGGCTACGGCCGTCTCGAGAGCGTCGCGCGCTCGAAGCGAAGCTCCCTCCCACTGGTGCAGCGCTCGAGCCAGTGCCGCCACCTCTCCATCCATCAGCTCGCAGCCCGCCGCTGCTGTATGCCTTCCGGCTCTCTCCGCGCTCAGCCGCACGCGCCGCAGCCGCTCGCGCCCCTCGCACGCGCCACGCTCCAGCAGCTCCTGAGGGAGGGAGGGAGGGAGAGAGTGAGAAGGAGAGAGGGAGGGTAAAGTTGCTACGGAAACTGCGGCATCAGTGCCTGCTTGTTATCCAAGTATTGCCGCCGTTGCTCGTGATTCTCACGGCGGTGAGACCGACTGACTGTTCAGTGCGATAAAAACTCTCTCATCGGATCAATTACTCGCGATTCAGAGGATGAACGCTCCCCTCTCCCACCTCCCTCTATTTTCATCAATTTAAATTACCATCATTTTGTTTGTTACCACCACTTGTTTACTTTTTTAATTTATTTTTTTACATGCAATTAGAAATTAATCAATTCATTCATTCATTCATTCATTCCACAATGTCAGTTATCCAAAGTAAAATCAATTGAAATTGTGCAGTTAAATCTTTTATTAATAAATAGTATTATTAATACCGTAAACAAATGTTAGCAAATAAAATGAAATAAAATAAAAATAGTAGTGCAGAGAGAAAATTGTAGTTGCAAAAATAAATTAATGATAGATTAATTAAAATTTATTTCATGCAAAGTTATGCTTGTTCTAAATAAAAAAAATAATAATTATGTTCAGTGATAAACAGATGGCATGTTAATGTGATTTAAAAAATGTATGATCCCAGACAAATAAACCGCAGCTTTAAAGGCAAAGGGATGGAAGCATTTTTTTGAAGATGATTTATTTAAAGTGCTGCTGTGTAGTCTTATTATGCTTTATCCCATCTACCACTCACCCATTCTCTCGGACTGCAATTGATTATCCAGGGAGAAATGTGCAAACAGCATAAAAATTTCCCACCAATTTTCACCCAATCTCCCCCTTTCTTAACGCCTCTCATTGCTCTCTCAGTGGCTCTGGTACTTTTCTCTCATTTTCTTTCTCATCAAACACACACCCCAAGTGTTATGGAGATTTTCTCTCTCATCAAACACACAGACAAAGTGTTATGGAGATAAGCAGATGGTATAATGAGCTAATCAGCACAGAAATATTGGAGATTCATAAAAATACTAAAATCTAAGCACCTGCATCCATTGATTTGTAGTCCTGTGAGAGCATATAGTACAGAAACACTGACCTTGGAAAGAAAAGTACATGATTCTCTTCCCCCACTCCAATAAATGTTTCAATCACACACATACAGTTTAACAAATAAATGCTCCCATTTTTTTTCTCTATTTTGGGCCATTTTATATTGCAGCACTTTTTGTTGTTGTATTCCTCTTCATCTGAAAGTCATTTTAGATAAAAGTTTGTTCTAACTGATCATTTAAATTGTAAATTGTGTACATGTATAATGCTCTTGTATTCTGTGACGTGCAATGTTGACTGGCAGCTGCTTCAGTACAATTTCCCTCATGGGGTTAATAAAAATACATATCTATTTATACACCCACACTCTCATAATCATATGTGCAGATGAAATGCAATTATGCATTCATATCATCAGTGTCTCACATAATTGTCTCACACCATCTCATCTGCTTAAAAAATGGATTTGTTCTTTTCATCTCACATCATTTATATTGAAAGATGATATTTGTAAATGAGAAATAAAAAAAAAAAAAAACAATATGCAAGTTATCTGTATCATTTTCCACACAGGCTATCAAGAAACCCTAAGAGAGAAGAGGCAAGCTTGATTACTGGAAATGGTACATCTAATTAATGTGCAACTGTAAAAGCTTTCTTCAATTTTGAAAATGAACAAAATATATTTAAATCGCATGCTTATTTTAGACAAATGTGGACTTTAATAAATATAAACTGAAATAATATTAGAAAAATGACATTTTCTGTAGTATGACGTACTACACTACATTTTTCAGTTTTAAAGATAAAGGTAAAAAAAAAAATCTCACTAATTCTTTAAAATTGTTTAATAAGGCAATAAGTTCATTTTCTTACCCGGACTTCAGTCAACTTCCGACTTAAGGTGGAAGAGTCACCAGAAGGGTCAGAGCATTTCTGAAGTTCCTCCCCTACCACCATTAGCCAATCAGTGAGCTCCCTGATTGTTTCCATGTACTTCTTATGCTCGATTACAACATCCTCTGACAGTCTGACTCTCTCCTAAATAAGATAAAATATAATGACATATCATACTGAAATATAAACACTCTCGTTCACTACTAAACTACAACTATCCAGTGGACACTGACAATATTTCACCTCTGCTGCAGCTTTGACATCCTCAAAATGTGCCCTAAGGAGAACCATTTCTTCCTCCATAAAGACGGGGTCACCGGTGCGTTTGTGAAGTTCGGCCGCACTCTCCTCCAGATAGCACAGAGCTCCCTGGTGGTCCTCCACATCTGATGACAGCAAGCGCAGTCTTTCCAGTTGCTTTCGTTTCTCCCTGAGTCCAAGCTGGGGCTCAAGAGGACCCTTAACCTCCAGCCCTACTCCTTCCAGCCACCTCTGCAGCTGTGCACGAGACTCCACAAACAAATCCCACTGATTAACGGTCCACTCTAATCGGCTAAAACACAAAGCACACATGAGATATATTTTAGATTTGTAGTTTTTATTGTTTTGTGTACAGTAGATAGATAGATAGACAGAGAGTAGATAGAGAGTACAAGACAGCTAGACAGACAAACAGACAGACAGAAAGATAGATAGATAGATAGATAGATAGATAGATAGATAGATAGATAGATAGATAGATAGATAGATAGATAGAGTAGAAGACAGACAGACAGACAGATAAATAGATAGATAGATAGATAGATAGATAGATAGATAGATAGATAGATAGATAGATAGATAGATAGAGTAGAAGACAGACAGACAGATAGATAGATAGATAGATAGATAGATAGATAGATAGATAGATAGATAGATAGATAGAGTAGAAGACAGACAGATAGATAGATAGATAGATAGATAGATAGATAGATAGATAGATAGATAGATAGATAGAGTAGAAAACAGACAGACAGACAGACAGACAGACAGATAGATAGATAGAGTAGAAGACAGACAGACAGATAGATAGATAGATAGATAGATAGATAGAGTAGAAGACAGACAGATAGATAGAGTAGAAGACAGACAGACAGACAGACAGACAGACAGATAGATAGATAGACAGATAGATAGATAGATAGATAGATAGATAGATAGCCTTAAGCAATTCTGCAACATTAACTTAATCGTCAAACCGTGACCAAATTATTCAGCAGATAATTAGAACAAACAGCTCTATCATTACACCCTTAGTTGTTAATTGAAAGTGATAGAGCCAGATAATAAGTTGGTAACCATAGTGATTATGAGTTTAATGTATTAAAAGCTCAGGTGGCTGGCACCTGCAGTCAAGCACACTTGCTAATTTAAAAAACGGACCACTGTGCTCTCACTCTTATCTCTCTTGACCCCAACATACTTTAATGGTCCCCGGTAATTATATTACTATTGATGTTTCCATTGTCATGCTTCATTTTTATTCAACGCCAACTATCAATTGACCTAAACTTCTGCAATGATAGTCATTCATAATTTAACCGGTCACCTGTGGCAGCTCATGGCTCTCAGGAGCAGTGCCGCCCATGCGTCCTCAGCTTCCCGAAGCTTAGAGCAAATCACTCCTCGTTCCACTTCTCCACTGCTCTTGATGAACAGCTCTGCTTTCCCGGCTCCCATGTTAAGCTTTACCTCGCCCTCTCCCTTCATAAGCAGGATATCCTGGATAAGAGGAAACAAACACAAGTTACAGCTACTACACAGATACAGAATGGCCATTCTAAAAATATTATTTCCCCTAAACATTTTTAGGAAAATGTCAGTTGAATGTTACATACTGCATGGGTGAGAGTGTGAAAATTACCAAAAATAAAGAGGATTAGAAATGGCAAAAAAATACAGTTTGTAATTTAAAATAATTATTAAATAATTAAAAAAATAATAATTAAAAATAAAATTGATTCTCCTTAAAAGACACAAAATGTGCAGATTTTTGTTTTCTATGATTTTCCCGCATGTACCTGTGCTTGGTCAAGTTTCTCTTCCACCTCCTTTTTACACCCCTCCGTATTCTCTAGTTTCTCTAACTTTCTCTCGACATCCTGCAGCCAGACTTCCACTGCCTTTAGCGCCTCCTCGAATGCCTGGTACTCCTGCAGTCTGCGGAGGCGACTCCTGGCCCCTTGTAGCAAAGCCTCGTGGTTTGAGAGCAACTCTGCTGCCATGCTATTCCCTGATCTAGATCCTCTCTCTGTTATAGTGAGAGAGGACTGACACAGGCGTTCGAGAGATGCCCTGAGACAGAAAACACACAGCTAGCTTACATTTAATCACGACTTACATTGTGAACATTCTCACATGCTGTTACATATGCTACCTCATAAACATGCAGACAGACTGTCCATATGTACCTCCTCATCAGCAGCTCTCTGTGGATTTCCTCCACTCTTCTCAGCTCTTCTGAGCAGTCGGGGGCTGCAGGCTGACTCTCACCCCACAGAGGAGCATCTGTCTTCAGTTTCACCTCCAGCTGTTGCAGCCAGTCGCTCAGCTCCCCCATACGCGCTTCATGCCTTAATAAATGCAAATACACTGAATTTACCTTAATCTGACACATTGGATTTAATTTACTTTCAGAATACAGTACATGGATGGTTAAATAGGACATTGGCCCACTATAACAATTCTACATCATAGGATGCAGATTATATGCTACATTATTGCGATAGAGGGAATTTTCAAACTTGGAAACTTTCCATGGGAATTAATGGGAATATTTGGGAAATTAATAGGAATAAACTGGAAATTTTCAAAATTGCTGGATAGTCTATAACAGAGAACTTCAATGTAACAAAAAAAAACACTTTAATGCAAATTCAGTTGAATTTCTACCCTTCACATTCCTCAATCACATGCACACAGTACACTACCTACTGCAGGACTATTGAGGCCAGACCCCTAAATCTGCTTTCATCATCAAAGTCAAAAATGCCAGCTCATGCCCAAATAAAATGTTTTATATTTATGCTTGTATATGATACAATTTGTATAAAATACCCAACATTTCCAAATTAACTCCCTTTAATTCCCTTAATTCCAGTTAAGTTAAATATTTAACTTATATTTAACTATTAAGAGTTCATTACAATAGAAGTAATGGAGGTACATTTACATTTAAAGGTGGGCCTTTGAATATCGTCTTGGATAAAGGCGACAAAAAATTAATAAACACTGATTTAAAAAACACTTAAAAGATGGAAATCATATTTGTTAGTTCTCAACACAATATCTAACGTGGGAAATTGTATAATTATTTCACTACTTTGATTTGAGCAGATGTTACAGTTTCTTACCATTTGCGGAGGTGGTGCACATTCCTAACATGTATGATTATTTATTCATAAATATTGCAGATGTTTCTTTTTCCCCAATTTACCATAGTTTTGTGAAATTTCACAGACGAAAGTAAGTGGGATTAGATGTGACGATACAAATGATAGAGGAATAGTGATGATAAAATAAACTATTCTGTTGGCTAAAAACCAGCCCTAAATAACTGTTTTCCAATTATAATTTAATAATATTGAAATTGTTCAATATTACCAATTACCGCATTGTTGCTGAGTCACAAATCTCCGCCCACACTGAGGTCAAGAAGAGGCTTGCTATTGGGCGGTGCTGTAAATGTGTGTATTAAAGTGCACCAAACATGAACCCAACACAATTCGCACAGAGAAACCAGAAATTCTTCATCGTGACAATTCCCATTGAAATGACTGGAAAAATTTGCTGAGCAACAGTACATTTGACTGCACCTTTATTGTCCATCCTCTCAGGCTCCATCCTGCTGGAAATGCTCTTTTTTGCCACCCTCTTGCCATTATGTAAATAATTAATAAAGTTTTATTAGTACCTGAGCTTAGATTGTAGGCTCGAAAGCACTACTTACCCGTTTAATAGGGTGGCACTTTCTTCCAGTGATCGCATGCGATGTCTGCACTCCATAACAAATGTATCCAAAGCATACTGACAAGAGTCCAGTTGCTCCTGTACACCTCCAGTCCCACCCTTAGTGAGATGCAACAGGAGTCTCTCTCCATCCTCACACACCTGGGCCAAGCGCTCCTCACCCTCCATGACTTCTTCTACTGCAGTCTAATAATGAGGGGATAAATGAATCGTATTACACGAGGGACAGAATGAACCACTGTTATTAATAATGTTAAATGGCTCTTAATCCCAAACTTCAAATCCAGAATAATCCTCAATTAGATTGAGGTCTGAAATGGTTCTTTAATGTTTTACTACTGATTAGTAGTTGCCTTATTGCTTTGCTCTGGTGCAACATTTTATTACATGGCTGATTCATTTGGTGTATGACGCTACCTTGAGTTTTTGTTGCTTGGATGTAATAACGACAGCATCTCCTGTTTGCTCAAAGCAGTCCTCAATTCCAGCCCTCAACTCAGAGAGCCAACGGTGAAAAGCATGTGCTTTCTCTAGTAGAAGGAAAGACAGAGAGAGAATGAAAGTCCATAAGAAGAAATGTATGAGAGTTGTTGCTGCAAGCGGACAGATGGACTGTGTAGGTGTGTATGGAACAGCTCTCTGTTGTCTTAGTAACCAGCCACAACCAATTCCACCGGGATCTGTCATAATGTCAGTGGGAGAGGTAGCATCTGAGGCACAGGTGTGTGGCAGTCATGTTTTTAGGGAGTGCCGTGCAGAATCATTTCAAACAAACATAAATAAATAAAATATCTATTATCAACTATTCATGAGCCACTTTTTATGGTAGGTGGATTTAAAATCCCACCTATAGTCTTAGTTTACTCATAACTGACACTTACACTACTGCTATTTGTTTTTTGATATACACACACTGTTTCTTCTGTAGTTAATCACGATTGATTGCAATTAAAAACATATTTATTCATAAACACATTAATCTATATTGTCATAATTTCAGTTACTCTCCAAATTAATGTAGAAACAACTTAAAGACAGTATAATGGCTTCTATTTATGAAAGAAGGCCAGTATCAATGATACTAATACTGTTACTGATGTCTGTATGAAATTGATTTTTTACAGACATTACAGTAGAATTAAAAGCTATCAATTTCAGCATTTATTAGGCTTTAAAAAATTACTTTTAATTTAAGTGAACTCTTAATCGCCACATAAATCCATTGTCATAAATGTCATATTTACCTGTGGCCTTCCAACCTAGTCTAAAGTCTAAAAAGTCTAAAAGGTAGGAAATATACAGAAATTAACTAAAGTGATCAAACATTTCATAAATTATAAATTAAATATAGATTAAGCCTTATTAAAGCTACAATTTCCTCTGTTACCTTTGTTCTTTGATTAACATTGATTAACATTTGATTAGAATACTCAGCAAAACAGGCATTTTGGCATCATTTTGTGTGTTATTGTTTGTTCAATCGTGAAAGAGAACTCGATACTGCCATCCATCCGTCTTTCTGTGCACACGAGTCGTGTGTGTGTCACACAGACCCCATTCACAGACAGCACATTCTGGTTTTCTTGTGCCGTTTGAATGGTTTAAAAGTATTTGCGTGAATAAGAGTATGATCAATCTCACCATTGAAGCGCTGCAGAAGAGCATCCTGAAGCGACCCCAAGATCTGGCTGCGGCGTTGTGTCACTTCCTCATTCCTCTTGACCAGGCAGGAGACAGCATCACCCAAAAGGGTCAGGTGCTGAGTTGGATACGCTCTACACAGTGCCCTGAGAGACTCACTTGCGACATCCAGACTCACCTCTAACTGTCTCTGTGACTTCTCAACCTCCTAAAAGAGCAGGGTGAAATATACAGGGTATTTAGTTTTTAAATGAATGTTAAATGGTAATAAAGGCCCCCATGTGAAATTAACTGGGTTGGATATATTCCCATCAAGACATTTCATCACAATATTTGGCTTGTGGAGTGTGTAAAAGATTGCACATGATTAGACTACATTTATACTTAGCCTACTTTGCAGAATCCTACCTCTATATTTAAAGTCATATTCAGTCAATTCACTAACCTTGATCTTAACAAAATTCTCTGGGTCAGAGGATGTTGAAAACTCTGATAGTGAGCCCTCAGAGGTCTTCAGCTGCTCTGAAATCTGGGAAATTAGGTCTTGAAGCTGCTGCCTCTGGGAGTTGAAGTCTTTATACATGCCTCTGGTCTGTTCGTACACCTCGGAAGCATGGGAAATCTGCTTTCTCAGATCTGCAGCCATCACCTCAAAAGGCCAAAAATAAATTCTAGGTTTACCAGTCACCATGATTAGAGGTGTGTTTTTATTCTCTTTACATACTAGAAGATGTAACATCACTTATCACAACAAATGTAACAAATACTGCTGATGATTACCTGCAGTTCAGTGTGTGTGTGCTGGGTTTTCATCAGTTCCTGTAGCTCTGATATTTTCTCTTGCAACGTCTTCAGTTCGTCCTCCTTATTGTCCAACTCCAGCTGTACAAATGCAGAAATGAAGCATATTTTGGTATTTTATCATGTTATGTTTCCTTTACAAAGTTAGATTTGGCTTGGCTAAATGGATCTCACCTTGAACTCAGTTAGACGCTCCTCCATGTCATGAGCAGAGAGGAGACTGGCAGCTCCCTCACTGAGCTCACAGACAGAGATGGCACTCCAACACTCTATATCGTTGGCCATTTTATTAATGTCATTCCACAGCTCAAGAGAGCGAGTGTATAAACTGATGTCTGCATCCATCCTCTCAGAGATCTGCACAATAATGAACACTGGACATAAGTGCATCATGTGCATAATAAGGTGTAAATAATAAGACCACAGTTTAAAGAGCAATCTCTTATTCTGATGGTGAAATGACTGTATTGCTTACATCGACATCCTCATCCAGACGATATATGTACAGAATTTTGCTTGTACTTGTACTATGTCTGTACATTTCAGTGCTTTATTTATTTATTTTAGTGCTGTCAAAGATTAATCGTGATTAATTGCAGCCAAAATAAAAGTTATATATAAATACACACACATACATGTATTTATTTAACAAATATTTACATGTATACATGTTTATTTATATATAATTTATATTATATATAAACAAATATTTTTATATATAATATAAATTATATAAATAAACATGCATACATAATATATATATATTATATTTTTATTAAATATATACATGCATGTGTGTGTTTATATACAGTATACATAATAAATATACACTACACACACATATGCTATATAAACACAAACTTATATTTTAGATGCGATTAATTGTTTGACCGCAGTATATTTATTTGTGCTTGTTTGTTTGGTAGTTAGTTTTCATCAATATCTCCTTTTAATCTGAATTGCTTTTGTTTGTTTTTCCCACCCAGAATGTGTCATAAAAAAGATTAATAAATAATAAATAATGAAAGAGAAAAATACAATAATTATATGATAACCAATAAATGGTTGATATTATAAATAAAGGCAAATACAACAGGAAAATAACAAAGAATTCCAATAAATAAATAAAGATTTCAACTCATTTCCCTATCACATAAAACCATTTCTCATTAACTTGTTACATAGTCATTTGCAAGAGCAATCATTCTTAATGACTAATTCCAGTAACAAAAATGAGCATATTTACATGCTTGCAGCTTGACAATAGGAAATGCTTCCTCTTGTTAGATAAATCCCTGCTCAAGTTATTTCATAAAGTGTTGGGGACTAAGCCAAACATGCCAAATAAATGATGCCTAAGACAAGCAATAAAAGCATTAAATTCACTCACATCCAGCCACTGATCAACAATGGCATCCATCTCCATTGTGACATTTTCGCTCTGAATGCTCTCATCTGGAAGCTTCTTTAACACAACGGTGAGGCGTTTGCCTGAACCAATGAGCTTATTCATGTCCTCCTTAGTCGTCGCCAGCTCCGGTCTCACCGCTTCCAGCTGTGCAAACAGGGATAACAATATTATCTGTTTGCTTGTTATCATAATTATAATCTGATGTTTAAAAGGTGGCACACACTGAGGCACTAACCCGTGACAGAGCTCTACGGATGTCCTCGGGGTTGTGTGGGTCCGACTGGGCCACAGTGATGGCATGAGCTCTCTCTACGACCGAGCTGATCCTGGTTCTCAGGGTCTGGTATTCCCTACAGAGCTCCAGCAGGTTTGCACAAAGGTCATGGCTGTATGGGGACAACCACAAGCAGCCAAGTCTCAGATTTTAGGCATGAACTGAGATAAACATCAATAGTATCAACAGAAATATGCAAACACACACTGCAGTCATTGCAATAGCTCAAAACACTCTTTCCTTTCTTCAGTTTCTTTAATCCAAAGCGTAATCTATTTAGAGGTTCACCCACGTATCCATCAAACAGCACACACACAACAAACCACATTTAAATTGCATTTAAACATGACAACAGTCACAGCCAGTCAAAACATCAATCCATCAACGCACTGGCCCAGTCCAGCCTCTCCCTCCCATAAGTCATCCATATCAAGTTCAATTTGACAAACCATTCATCTATCCAATACCGAGATCCAATGAGAACTTAGTGTACAGTCTACGACTTGGATACTGTAGTAATATACTCACTCCTCCACAATAATCCCCCTAATCCTCTCCCAAGTGGACTGGACCAAGGCTACATCCCGTTGGGCTTCCCCTGCCAGCTCAGAATCTCTGTGGGCCAGTTGTTCTCCTTTTTCTCCCAACCACAGCTGACTGTGCTGTAGGGCCTGTAGCTCTTCATCCAACTGTTTTAACAACCACAACCTGACAAACACATAGAAAATTATTAAAACAGCCGAGCACAAAATATAGGTTTGCCATCATTACAATAAAATGACAAAACTTATACATTTGCCCAAAGTAAACAACTAAACACCTTAATATCAAGTCCACATTTTTTGACACGTAAAACACACACAACAACGATTTTATAAATGAAATGTTTTCTTATGAACTATAGTATATATAATCCAAAATAACCACAGCACAGTGTTAACATTTATGGGCCATTCTACAGAATGTAGAGTCAGGAAACATCTTGTTAAAATTTTTCCACAAATTTTGTATGTATGCTAATTGTATAATATCCAAGGTACACATTTCTAGTTATTGTGCAGTTAATTCTCATATTGTATTTTCAGAAAGTTTTGGAATATTTTTTCCTCTCCCCAAATTTGTCACTGCTGAAACACAATAATAAATAATTTAATAAAAAGGGTTACATTGACCTATTAAGGTTTTGTTTAGATCTATCTATTTTTTAAAAAAGTTTTCACAGGTAAATCAATAACAATTACAATTTTAACAATGTTTTGTTGTATTTTGAATCCAATCTTTCTTTTTAAAAGCCATAAAGTTTATTATACTGAATTCAAATTTAAGGATTCATTAGTTTGAATATACATTGAACCAAACATTATAATAACATCTTATTTGATCATTCAAACATATACTTTATTTTTGACAAAACATTCCATGTTTTAGTCGTGACTGCACATTTTTGGTTGTGACAGTAATGTTTTGGTGCTGACCACATCACATTACAGAATTTTAACTCGCATACTAAAACACTAATGATTTGTATAATAAAATATACTAAAATTCTAATGATGCTCCCTTTTGTCACTACCAAAACAATGATATCGCTATCGAAGCGGTCACAACCGAAACTTCACGACACGTTTCGCTCGTGACAATTTTAGATACCTTTGAGCCTAACTCAAAGATGCTAATCAGCACATGGCTAGCTAGCACAATTCTGAACAGTTGTACACACATAAAAACTAAATTATATGGAATAACACCCAAAAAAGTTGGCTTAACTGCAAAAAAAAAAAAAAAAAAAAAAAAGATGGTATCTACTATGAAAAAGGCTATGAGTGGGAGGGACACAGAAATATTTCCTGATCAAAAATGTAGGGGTGTGGTTAAAATCAGTTTCAGCTAATGGACTAAAACATACACTGTTTTGGTAGTGACATGAAAAAGCGGGACACATTTTTTTTTTTTTTTTACATACGTTTTATGATTTAAAAATAGATTTTTTTTTTAACTTCACTTTTTTTAAAAAAATCTAAAATATATTTAGAAAAAATTGCAAAAATGTAGGGGTTAGGGTTCGAGACAGCCACTTCCCAATTGTAAGTACCCAATAAATCATGATTTTATATATATTAAGCTTACTGATATTTTAAATATTATTGTGGGATTCAATAGATAATAGAAGGATCTTAGTAAACATCTAAAATTTGAATGCTTTTTAAATGTGTTTTTGGTTGTGGTACAGCAGTTTGCACCAATTCTGTAGAATGGCAGTTTAAATACATCACATCAGATAGGCCCCTGAAAAAGAAAGCATAAGTGCCTGTACCTCTGCTGAAAGGCCTGTGTGCTGGCCTCTGTAGGCCACGGTATATTGGCTCTGTCTTCCAGCTTTGCTAGACTTCCAAGTAACAGCTCCTTCCGTCCCCTAAAGGAACTCCACATGGTCGCTAGTGCCTCTGCCTCACTCTGTTTTGTCCCAATGCTCCTCTGGAGCACCTGCACGTTCAACGCAACATCATCCACCAGCCCTCTGCAGGACGTTCTTTCCTCCTCTGCCCCTTGCAAATGAAAGTGTGCCTTGTTTAGGAAGATATCCAGGCTAATGGCATGCACCTCCAGAGATGCTAACTCCTTGGCAAGGTCCCCCAGTTCCTGATTTATTTCCCTGACTTTGGAATCATCCCAGCTCCCTCTTCCTTCAACCTCTTCCTGGAATGTCTGTAGAGAGGTTCTGACTTTATTATAAATCTTATAGAACTCTTTTAGCTTGAGTAGTGCTTCATCTCGATGCTCTACTAAACTCTGTGCTTCACTAAAGAGTTGAAGACAGTCCTCCTTCCTGGTCTGGAGGTGCTGCAGATCTTTTGGGGATATAGACGGGCTGAGGGTATCTAGATGTGCCTGTAAGGACTCCAATAACTCTCCTTGTGTCTGAAGGGATGTCTTGTCCTCCTTTAGGCCATTGGAGAAACAAGATAATTATATATATTTTCATTTAAGACACTAATAAAATAATGATAATTGGATGATAAAACGTAAAGACATAATGTACCTTGGTTTTGGATTCAGCAGACTGTAGATCAGTAATGCTGACTTTGCAGGTGCTTTGAATGTGCCTGAGGAAGTTCTCAGTCCACTGAGTCAGAGTAAGCGAGACCTGACTGAACTGCTCCAACTGAGCAAGATGGGACTGAAGTTCCTGAATCCTGAAAATACAAAATTAAAGGTCAACATCTACCTATCAAGTGAAAGGTACACTATGTAACTTTGTTTGTTCAAATTGTCCAAAACCTAGAAAATGAGCGATTACATCATGAATCCGATGAACAGTGTTTTTGTCTTGTCCTGAATCACTGCAATACGCCTATAATAGGTGTTTATATTTGGACTATTCTAGACCTTGCAGGATGACAACCACTGCGGAGTAGCTCAGTACCTGCATGACTCGTCATATAGCTCGGGCTACAATGGTCTTCTGCAAGAAGTGTGGAGTTTTATTTATTAACTTTATTAATATTTATTAATTTGTATTAATTTTATTTAGCTCAAAAAAGATTTAACATAGTGTACCATTAAATATTCAAGGGATAATTGCAATGCAAATGAAACCATGTAAAATATGCAGTGATAAACATAATTCACATAAAATTTTAATTAACACAATTAGACCTGCATGACTTTCTTACCATCCCAAACCTTTGAACGGTAGTGTAATTAAACTTTAGTGAGCCATGATTTACTTGCTAATGCTAGTCAGAGGCAGGTGTTATGGGAAGCATTCCCATTCTTTGATTGCATAAAAGTTTGTTTATGCCCCTTAGTACAGAGATGAGTCATTATATTTTTAGTCTACTTTTTCTGGGAGAGAAAGAGACACATTTTTAAATGTGTATAGAGAAAAATAAATTATTACCTGAGTGGTATATTAGTACTGAGAGAACACCACCTCTCTTCCAGGCTACAATGAAGATCTCTAAGCTCTGCAGTCCTTTCCTCTGAGGCTGAGGAGTAAAGAGACTCTGCTCGGGTCTCCAAACTTTCCAACAAAGACTCCTGAGAGGGAACTTCTGACTGCATGTCCTGGTACATCATTAAAAATATGTTATTAGTTCTTTGCCATTAAAGTCATACCGTCACAAATTGTTTTTCAGAGTTTTAAATGACTGATGGTAATTCAAACCATAAACATAAAGAAAATGTGTGTGGAAAATGAAAACACCCAAAATATCCTTCAAACTTTACACTCACCTGCAGCATCTGAAGCTGGCTGTGTAGCTTCATATTGTCTGTGGTCAGGTAGGGAGAATCTGAACTGCATAGAGTTTCACACCTGTTCAACCAGGACTGCAGAAGTGAAAGATCTCTCTCACATCTAAAAACCAGACAGCCAAAACATTGTTTTTTTATATTACAATCTTTTAAGTACCAAAAAATCACTTTCATTGCAGTCAACGTGCATTGTGTAACAAATAAATATGCAAATATGCAAACACATGCCTTTGCCACAGAGTCAATAGGTTCTCCAGTTTTGATTGTTTTTCAGTGCCTTGCAGAGTATATAATTTGTGAGCCTGCTGAAGGTCAGCCACAGCTTTCTCCATCCGTCCGCTATCAGACAGCCTCCTCCAGCCCAGACTCAGAGCCATCAGCCTGGGCCCCAGCTGCTGTAGACGCTGCACTACATCCTGAGAATCATGGAAATAGGCAACAGTTAAATTAAACTTGCATTATACGGTTTATATGGAGGTTATGTGCAACAAACTTCTGTTTTCTATATAACAAGTCGGTAACACTTTACAATAAGGTTCATTAGTTAACATTAGTTAACAACATTAGTTAACATGAACTAATAATGAACTGCACTTATACAGCATTTATTTATCTTTGTTAAAGTTAATTTCACCATTTACTAATATATTATTAAAGTCTTGTTAACGTTAGTTAATGCCCTGTGAACTAACATGAACAAACAATGAACAACTGAATTTTCATTAACTAACGTTAACGAAGATTAGTAAATACAGTAACAAATGTATTGCTCATGGTTAGTTCATGTTAGTTAATACATTAACTAATGCTTAACTAATGAACCTTATTGTAAAGTGTTACCAACAAGTCTAAATGTGCGCTTCCGGCCTTTTGTATGTGCTTCATTAAATATAGTGATGTTTTAATCAAGATACCTTCAAAGGAGTGAGTAAAGATTTATCCATTGCATATGCAGCTTGATATCTAAAATTGTTTTTTATTTTTCTTCTCACTAACATTTACGTATTTAAATAGCATAAAACGTCAACAATAAAAATGAGTAACGAGGTTAGCTGATAGCCTTAAAAATCTGCAGATATCGAAGTCAGCTGGTACTGCCGTTGACACTTTTTCCAACAAGCAGTTGCAATGAGATCTGTTTTCCTGTTTGTTCATGTGACATTCGGCAAAAGCCTATAGGGCGCCTTGTACTAATTGCCCTCTGGCTGAATGTGTGGATTATTTCATGCAGCCCTTCAAGTGTAAATAGTTTATCCTTTAATCCGGTCGGCAAATTGATTTTTACTTTCTGCATTTTGGTTTGGTCTTCCCTGCAGTTCTCTTAGGATTATTAAACAGCAGTCAATATATTTTTACACATGGCTTATTATAATAGCGCTAAAACACAAAACAAAACTGAAGCTGTATCCTAGGAGATGGCAACAAACAGACATGATGCATCAAATCGTGTCAGTTAATTTTAGTTATCTGACTGAAATAAAATGTAATATTTATAAATATCATGCTGCACATGTGAACTGATTTTTATGTATTTTAGTCATTCTTAATTTAAAGAACTTTTGATCATTACAAAACTGATTATACTGGTATTTATTGAAACTCTTAAGACCACCTGGCTAGTGGCCACCAATTTGAGTTTTACACTCTTGGTCTACATAATATACTCAGAATGGTATGGAAATTGATTTATTTAGGTCTTAAAATTGTTTGTTCCAAAAACATGTAATACTAACCATATGTTCATGGAGAGTTTTATATGTTCTTGATGCTGATGTACAGGAAGTAACTGGTGTGTTCAGTTTTTCCTGTAGTCCATTCAGCAAACTTTCCACCTAAGATGAAAACATTGAATAGCACACATCCAACATGACTTGAATAATATATCAGATCAGAGTAGCACAGAGAGCCATGTACATAGTGTTACCTCATTGAGATCTTGGGTAAATTGTTTCGTATTTCTCAAACTAGAGTGAAGCTCTGCCTCTCGTTGCTCCACGCTGTTCTTAAACTCTTCCCGGTATCTCTCAATCTGCATCAGACGTGCTTTAATTCGCCCTGCCTCATTCGGTGCAATGAAATGAATTAAAGATTCCAACTCTGTCTCCAATCGGCTAAAGATGTCCATCTTCTCCTCTAAGCCCTCCTTCAACATCTAAGAGGGAAAACAATGAAGAGACATCATTCATTGAGAATCATTCAATGAAATCTATCATAATGTCTGGTTAATTTGGTTATGTTTATTAAGTTACAGTCTTCTGATCCAGGTCATTATCTCTGTGTACCTCCACCATGCGAATCTGCTCATCCAGGTTGGCAGAGGTTCTGCTGAAAGCTTCAAGCTCCCTCTTACTATCACAGACCCAGGAGAAGAAAGCCTCAGACTCACAACTGAACTTTTGCCACCATCTGTGCATCATCTCCAGATCTGACACACTATTGGAACAGACACAAACAGGAAAGAAACACCCCTTGTGAAAAAGAACACCCCTAAAAGAGTACTTATTATTGAAATAAGGTATTTTAAAATAATGTAATCTTTACAGAATGCACAGTCAAGTTATCTGAAAGTTCAGTTTTTTAAAAAACCACACATCGTTGGCACCCGATTCACTACAGGATTCCATCACAATGCAACTCGGGCAACATTGCAAAAATGCCCCGAAATGCTGTTGCATCTAGCAGGCTTATTCTGAGTGAGGTTGATGAAGATGCATGTAAGAAATAAATGTATGTATATGTATGCACAGTAGATACAGCCAAATTGACTTTAAGCTGTCTTACATTTTCCTGAGGCTGGCCTGTATCTCCTGCAGTCTCTCTTTTGTGGACTGGGCCTGATCCTGTAGTAAAGACTGATTGTGAGAACCAAGTTTAATATCTGCTGCCTTCTTCACCAGGGACTCAGCTCGTACAGCAAACATGTTTCCCTGCTCATGAAGCTCCTGAACAAACATACACAGATATGAGTATTATTCTCAGTCCAAGGTTCATTAAACATGTAACTAATATATATTTTTGTCTGTGCTCTCACTTTAATATTTTTCATTTCAGTCTTGAGGTTGTCCAGGCTGCTGAAGATGAGCTCCCTCTGCAGGACAGGACTGACAAGACACACAAACTGCCAGATGGCCTCTCTTTCCAAATCAAACTCCTGCCATGCATTCACAGTGACCTACAGAGCAAAGACAATGACGCATTACCAACTGTAAGTAATTTGAGTGATTACATTTCTTGCCAATTATTCATGTTGCATTACAGGGTTACACTTTATGCACAAAACGTAAGTGTGCACAATGTTTGACTTCTGGAAACAAGCTTGGACCTCTGAAGAAAGGATCACACTTTCAAAGTTAGTCTACCAGTGTTGGGGATATTACAATATTTTAATAAGTTACAACATTGTGTTACTTCCTAAAAAGTAACTAATAGCAATACTTGGTTACTTTTTTATGGAAAGTAATGCGTTATGTTACTTTTTTTAACCTGGGCTGGGATACTTTACTAGTTACTTGGAAAAAGTAATCAACTTGCGTTACACTGGGAAACCTGTTTCTTCAAAGAAGGTGTCAAGGGTGAGAATTAAAATAAAAAATATCTTGATTTATAGTTGCTTTAGCTTAATTTAAAAAGTTTGCTGAGGCCACCCTAGAGAACTATTGCTTTGGCCAGAATCTAAAGTAGCATCACATGGTTTCTTCATGGAGAGGGCTATCCCAGAATGCATTGCAACGAGCTCAGTGAAATGCTAAATCCAAGATGGTGGACTTGGTGAGAGAAATGCTTAAAATGATACAATACATTAAAAGTGAACAAAAAACCTTAAATCGCAATAAACGTATTTTGATACCAAATATTAATCTGTATCTGTTTTCTTCATAGTGTAACGCAGTTAGCTTAGCAACATACTAACGTCAAACTGAAAGTGATTGAGAGTTGAGTCTAAAACGAGGTTTAGTCATTTATGAGGTTTAATAACAGTTAGGATCCTGCCTGTGTAGCGAACATGCTATGAGTTAACATATGGAGAGCTTTCTGAACAGTTCTTACAAACACTTATGTGTAAATATCATTTGACTGAAAGTGTTACCTGCAGGCGTTTCTCCTGAGCTGCCCAGTCTTCTTTACAGAAATTACCTTGAGATCTCACATCCATCCCTTTTGCTTCCTGTGCCTTCAGATTTTGCTGAGTACCCACCATGAAAAATTGACAGACAAGAAGGGGAAATATAGAAGGGAAGAAAAATAAATTATCCTGAGATTCACCCCTTGGAATATTATGCATGAGAAAGAATCACTTAATCAAAAAAATCAGATTAGCAAATAAAATCGATAAGATTCATCATGTCTATTGAATTATATGTGTCAACAAAATTAATTCTACAGTCCCTACCTGGTGAATGAGGAGCAGCTGTTTGGCTTCTGTTATATTCTCTGCATTCAGTATTCTTCTGTGCTCCTGTGTCTGAATCACCTCCTCCTCCTCCTCCTTCACCTCCTTTCCAGTCTTTATGTTCCCTTCATTTGCCACTGCAACAGGAACATCCTGAGAAAACAGTAAACGAGTTTAACTATGCAAAATATCAAACAGTAATGCCACAGATATCTGTATAATAAAAAGATCCTGTAGATGATATTAAATATACACATGGAGAATTTTATTCTAATAGCCACATATTAACATTTGCATAACATTTTCTTTGCATACATTTACTTTCCAAAGTGAACATGGCACATGGCATTTTCCCATGAGCAAAGAGGGGGACTGGCAACAGTACAACTTGCATTAAAACTAGCGGACATGAGGACCACTCTTCACCTCAGACAGAGATTGGAGCAGCGAAGAAAACTGTTGTGAAAGTTTATCAAGAGCAGCTCTCTGTGTGTGAACCTCACTCTCAGGACTTAACTCCTCCAACACAGCAAGACGAGCTTTAAGCCAGTCCAGAGTCTCCCCCTGAGCCTTTACCACCCGACGCATCTGTAGGGGGAAGGAGAGAGAGGTCAGCTGAAGTCACATAACAGACAGTATGCAAATGAGCATAAGTCACAGATTTAGTGTGAGCTCACCTGGACAGAGGAGATTTCAGCACCACTTTGCATTGTCTGCTGGGAGATAAGCCATCCAGACAGCTCACTCAACCTGGAGCACAGCAAAAAAAGAACTAAATCAATCAGTCAATCATAAAAAAACACAACCTGCAAAACCAGCATATGTTGTCTCTTGTGAAAAAGAAATGTGCTTAACTGTATTGAATGTGCACTTGTAGTGTACTTCAAAACATATTTTTAAAAACTGTTTCTTAACACACTTAAGTGACCTTTGTAATAATGTCAAACTAAACGTTTTCATTTTAAAGTACATTTTAAATCACTGTTTTAATAATTGTTGTCGAGCTTTAAATAAGTGCACTTATTTTGATGCTAAAGAAAATAAGAAAAGTTTATATACTGTATTCTAAATGTACTAAATTGCAACTTCATTACAAATGTGTAATTACAAATATTTTTTAAATACGTTTCAAAAGAAATGACATTTAGATATATTTTATTTTACAATAAATGCTTGTCAGTATTCAGAAGTACAATTTAACCATATTTTGACAGTAATTATAAAAATTAATTACATATAAAATGTACTTATGTCCTACTAAAGTAGGGAAAAGAATTGCATTTCATATCAATTCAAATTATAATACATTTTCATTTAAGTATATTCTATTAAAGTCAGTATTTCTGTAATAAGTTCTCTTTTTAAAATTATGTTAAAGTGTAGTACTTTTTCACATGAGGCGTTTTGGATGTTGATGTGCTGGGTCCCTACCAGGCTTCTTAACAACCGGTTAATTTAGCTTAACTAACTTACTAGCCTTATCAGAAAGACTTGGCCAATCAACACGCCTCACCATCAAAGTTTTCAGAGTTCCCATACATTTTACACCATTCTGCACCATTCTGTGCTGATTTTATGTAAAAATCTATTGAAAATCATAGCATGGACAGAATTTGTGGGACACATTACGGGACAAATTCTGTCCATGCTATGATTTTCAATAGATTTTTACATTAAACATAGATTTACATTTTACATAATTTTGGCATTAAATATTTTCATCTCACCTGGCATGCCACTCTCTCCACTTATCGGGGTGTTGCTGTAGTCTCAAGTGAGTTCGCTCTACTAAACCCCTGAGCTCTAAAAGATGATCTCTGGTTTCTTCCAGTGTTTGATAGCCTAGGTCATTTTCTGGAAGATCCTGACAGAGATGCTCCATTTTCTTTAGTCGTTTCTCACATGCATAAAGTGGGTTTTTCTGTTTGAAAAATGCCTATAAAGACACACAAAGAGATCGAATAAATAACTTCCAGGTTATGAAATGAATGCACTTGCATGATCATTTCCTTATCTGTTCTGTCTAACCCTGTGTTCTTTGATCATTCTTTCACTGCCAGCTGTGAGCACGGCTTTGTCCTCCCTTTTCAGCTCTATCCTGCACTCCTGTAATGTGGACATCACCAAACGCTTCTCTTTTTCCACTCGGAGTCTGAGCAAATGGGATGGAGCCTCAGCTTGAATGTCCTGGGAGGAAGAAAATACATCGTGAGGAATCCTTTACGGGATGTTCCTGTTAACTAGTCTAAATTTTCACAATTTTTCACCTTCTAACTGACCTTCCATTGCTTGTGCAGTCTTCTGACCGTCTCTCTCAGACTCTGTTGGTCTTCCTCGGAGATTATATCAGTGAGGTCATCACACGCCTTTAAATAAGCACTTAGAATGTGCTGGTCTAGTCGCCCAAAGAACTCCTGAGCAAATAATTACACACTTAATTAACAGGACAAAATAAACATGTTTGAAGGGTTCGCCGATTAAGACATTATTGACATACATTATGTTTGCGAAACAACTCATCTGGGTCTCCCCTTTCCTTTAAACAGGCCTGGCCCACACGCAGCGCCTTCTCCAGGTCAGCACGAGACTCCTCAAACCTCCGCATGAGGTTGCCATTAGTCTCTGCCACCTGTCTCCACTCTAAAGCCTCCTGCATCAAAGCCTGATCAGAGCAGAACACAGTTACTCCATCAGCTCTGTAGTTGATGGACAAATACAAACTATATCTCTCTATCGAATAGTTATTTTTTCTTCTGTGGAAGACAAGCAAGAGTTAGAGAAGAGGTGAAGATTTTCAACCAAGACTGTCTTAAATTTTGTATTGCTTCAGTAGACTTGGATTATAGCACAGGAGTCATATGGACTACTTTTATGGTGGAAAAATTTAAATTCTTTAAAATCTTTAAAAAATTCTTATTTAAAACATTTCTTGTCTGTGTGTTCCGTAAACAATGACAGAATCAATTTATCGATAAATTATTCTTTGACGATCATATTGAGAAATACAAAAAACATTTTAAAAAAAGACAACAAAATATAAAATTTCAACAATTCTGCAGTTCAAAGCCAGCATTAATATCTTATGCTCACTAAGGCATTTACATGATCAGAAATATAGTAAAACAGTAATATCATAAAATATTATTACAATTTAAATTAATTGTTTTCTATGTTAATATATCTTAAAATGTAATTTATTCCTATAATGGCAGAGTTGAATTTTCAGCAGCCATTACTACAGTTTTCAGTGTCACATGAACCTTCAGAAATCATTCGGTAACACTTTATTTTACAGTGCCATAGTTACACATTACTACATGTACTTACTATAGTAATAACAGTAAATTGTGCATAATTACAAGTAACTAACCCTAAACCAAACCCTAACCCTAACTGTAATTCTATAGCAAGTACATGTTGTTAATTAATAATTACAATGCAATTACGACATTGTAAAATAAAGTGTAACCAATCATTCTAATATGCTAATTTTCTGCTCAAGAATCATTTATTATTATTATCAATGTTGAAAACTGCTTAATATTTTTGGAAATCATGATATAGTTTATTCTCATTCTTTTATGAATAGAAAGTTCAAAACAACAGATGTAGTTGTTTAATTGAAATAAAAATCTTCTGTAACATTATAAATATATTTATTGTCACTTTTAAACAACTTGCTGAATAAAAATAATAAATCTTAGTGTATGAATGCTTTATTGGAGAGCTGTAATGTAGTCCAACCTGTGCGGTAGTCTGAATCTCCGTCACTCTGTTCTGCAGAAGAGACGTGTCAAAATTGTGTAGGGATTTCGCACAGCACAGCGCCCTCTGTAGAGACAGGTAACTGCGTTCCATAGCACAAACACAACGCTTACAGGTCTGCTGCTGAGTTTGGAGCTCCTGCAAAAAATGAACAAAGCAAAAATTAACACAGCGATCAATTCTAGTTCACACAGATACAGCCAGGGATCTTTTCCTTATTGAATTCTTGTGGGATTACAAAAGACAGCCACTTATTATTTGTCACATCATTGCTGTTTCTCCACACTGTATTCTTCATGGTCTGATAATCTTTTCCTCCCAGTGGTCTGTACTGACCTGGCACATTTCCTGGTTGTGTTGCTGGGTGATGATGTGTCCAGCGTGCTCCGCTGTCTGGTAGAAAGCTGAGATTTGTTTCTCTAGCTCTTCTAACAGAGGAAATAGAGCCTGGCACTCCCTCAAAATTAAAGGACACTTTTCTTTCAGCTGTAAGGATGCAAACAAACATTTACACATCATTTATTCCCAGATATATGTCACATGAAAACTATATGATATGACTCAGATCATCATTCCAAACTTATTTGGTCTTTTTTTATTTTGCAGAACACAGAAGCAGACATTTGATAATGTAAGTGAATGGTGACCAGAGGCAGTCAAGCTCCAAAACTGATAGAAAGTAGCATAAAGTGGGCCAAATGACTAGCATTCAAAGACATCTGCAGCCATACCAATTATGTCATGTTACCTGATGCCTTTATAGTAAGAAAGCCTGTGGTTACTGCTTTCACTTTCATTATATGTAGAAATTCCATAGTAATAATATAATACAAGTTAGCAAACATTGCACAAACCTGGTGGAGCTGTGCTTCGGTTGTTGTTATAGTAGAAAGTCCTTTAGTTCCACCACCATGAACAGAGTCTTTGGCCAGAAGCTGTGCAGAGCGAGCAGCCACTTTATATTGTGCTTCCACAGCAGGCAGCCTGTGCTTGATGTCCTGCAATATGTGTGTAAATTATATCAGAAGACTTAGGTGACTTAGGTGAAACTTAGAATTTAACAACACACTCCAAATACAGAGAATGTTGAAACCTTTTTACCTCAGCATCCTGCATAAAGGCTTTGACATCCAACAATGACACTTGAAGTGGTGAGGTAAGTTTGGTAATGGAAGTGTCCAGAAACTCTTGTATGCCTGAGCTGACGTCCTGGTGTGTCCTCACATTATGAGTCTCAGGAAGACGAGCGTACTGTGAAAAGAGAAAAACAGACTTAAGTAGGAACCACATATGACTTTCTTTCTTCAATGAAACAGAAGTTCTGACATTATGTTAAACATCATTGGTGTTCCATGAAAGAAACAAAGGCATGAAGTTTTAATGACAGAACTGTCATTTTTGGGTGAGTTTCCCCTTTAAACTGACCAGCTTCTTGTCTTTAAGATGTGAGCGAGTGAGAACATTTCTTTACCTGTTTGACCTTAAGAAACAGCTCCCTCCATCTTCCATTGAGAAGCAGAAGCTGATGCTTTACATCACGTGTCACTGTTTCATCACAGGTCTCAATCAGAAAGTTGCCTGCATCGTTCATAGCAGCGTGCTGGTCCATCCAGTGCGGAAGGTTACGAAAAAACTCCTGAAAAACAAGAGAGAATAAGAATGTATTCTAAATATAACCCTACTAGTTATTTTTAGAGACATGCCTCCATATATGTGGTTGTCTTACCCGTTTGGTGTTCTCAGGTTGTCTGAGAGCCCCCTGAGCGTCCTCCAGCCAGGCCTGCAATGAGGCCACGCAGCTGTTGTACCTCAACCAGTTACACTGCACCTCCTCCAGCATGGACCTGACGCTTCGCACCTCCACCGACAGACTCCTCCACTGATCAGATACCTCTCGCAGGAAGAGCTTTACTCCTCCCTCAACTTAAATGTGAACAGACATGAACATACAAAAGCAGAGCAGAATCATGAAAGTACTAATAATTACGTAATAATAAATCTAATAATAATACTGATACTAGTATCAGTATTATTATTAGATTTATTATAATATAAATATAATATAATATAACATAATATAATATAATATAATATAATATAACATAACATAATATAATATAATATAATATAATATAATATAATATAATATAATATAATCTGTCTACAACACTTTCAGAATGTACCAGTGACCCATTTTTGAATTGCAATCTACCAGTAGAGCTGCAATAAACCACCATGATAAGATGCGATTGGCTTAAGGAAGACCTATTTTGTGATCTTCCAATCACACTTCAGATATATACACAAAGACCACCCCTATGTTGAGGTTGCCTTGGGCATGGACAAAGCAACATGTTGGCAGTCTATTGCCCAGAGAAACCCAATTAGAATACAGTATCTGCACTAATGGACTGGAATTCCCTTTTGAGTTCTGTGCCTGGGAAAACCTCATTTACCAGTAGCCCGAGGAGAGCAGAATGAGCATAGAAAGAGAAAGAAAAACCAAAAGGAAAAGAGCAAGAATGAAAGAGAGAAAGAGAGAGAGAGACAGCTACAGCAGGAAGATGCTACAGGCACAGACTGATTGACTACTGAGTCCACAAGGATTAAACTCACTGAGGGTGAAACAAGGTGAACTGCTATCAGTCTGCCCTTTGGACACAGAGATGCTGAAATCTGAAGGATTTGCTTTAAAAAACTGCCTTTATCTGCCCAGCCATGATATGATTTGTACACTACAAATACATTTTTTTGATTCACAGAAGGCTGCAGTACTAAAATTCATGGGGCCCAGGATCAAAATTTTTATGGATGGCCCCCCTTTTCCCCATGTCCGCTACAATTAAAAATATATAAATAAATAAAGTTTGCTATATTTGAGGATTCTCATATAAAGTGATGAGAAAAAGAAGTAATTGCACTATAAAACACCAAGATGAAAATCACTGCTAGAAAGTTGTAGTGCTGTTACCAAACTATCAACAGTCACAGAAGCATACAAAACAAAACTATTCAGAATATGAAGCATACCTGAGGTATCTGCTTTAATGTAGAGCTCAGCAGCTTGTGTCAGAGCCTGGTGGCTGGATTCATACTTCTCAAAAAACTGCTGTCCCTCCACAAAAGACTAGATATACGGAGAATGAACAAATGTAAAGATCAGATCATTTAATTGTGCAAAAAGTAATTACTAACTAAAACAGATCTTAGGCTACACTGCATTTGATGGAATGGAATCCCTCTGGTCTGTAAACTTACACCATAGCTCTGTAGCAGAAGCTCCATTGACTCCAGTCGGCCGTATTTAATGATCCAGGATTTCAGCTTGGACTCAGCTAGAGTCAAAAATGCCAGCATACCATATTTCATCTCCCAGAATTCTAGTTTGCTCAAGTGAACGTGTGAGGAGGTAGATATGTAGTTTAATCTGAAAAAAAGCAGTTCAATCAAAACTGGTTAATATAATATAATATAATATAATTACAATTTATACAAAGTTTTATTTATAGCCACTGCAAATTGAATTTTAATTGTAATTATAATTTGAAACTCTTCATTAATCTTTGAGGTTATCTGCTTTTACCTCTCTGCCATGTCTTGTAGTTGTTCCGTGGGAATGGGGACATTATTAACACATCTGTCTCTGTAGATTAACTGCAAGGTCTGCTTGTGTCTTTCAAGAAGCCTTAAGATCTCCTGCACAACCAAACACAGAAAAATGTAAGATCCAAGATTCATGTTATTCATGTTATTATGAAAGTAAAGGTTCTGCTGGTGTTGTTACTCATTAATAGATTCTCATTCATTCATCTATTCCTCAATAGCTCCTTCACATCCACATGTTTTACCTGGTCATGTAGTCGCTTTTTGTGAATGGCTTTTGTGGTCTCATCATGGGCCTGCTGAGGGACCAGCTCCTCTCGTAGGATCTTCTCTGCTTGATGTAAATACACACCAACTTCACCCAGAGGATGTGGCAAACCACTATCCAGCTGTAGATGCCAATCCAAAAGCTACAGACAAGAAAAATAACTGCATGAATTTGTATGCTCCCCCCTATAGTATATCTTTATTATATTATATTATATTATATTATATTATATTATATTATATTATAAAGTGTGTCATTAGAGGAATTGCGATAAAAAAAAAAAAAAAAAAAAGATTTCCAATGTCAAAAAAATGACACATAACACTTTTAAGTGTGAACGTCCTCAAATGGACTAGAGTTAGGGTTTGGACTAAGGTTAGTCTATGTATAATATCTTCAATAAATTATAAAAATAATTAAAATCTATGGTGTATCTGACCCTTGCAGACAGTTTCTCCCAGGCCTGTTTGACCAGAGCCTGATCTGCAGTCAGCTTGCCGTCCTTCTGAGTGGACTGAACACATGTCTCCACTTGTCTTCTCTGCACCTCAAACTGTACACGATAACGCTTGAACGTCTGAGTGAAAGAGAGAGTGAGTGAGTGAATAAAAGAAAGAACTACAGGAAATTAAATTATTAAAATTCAGAATATTCAAAGAATGCCCAATGTAATGCTAATAGGAGAGAGACAGCAAGATAACACAACCTGTCCAAAAAATGACAAAGCAAGAGGAAGAGAGAAAGAGACACATGCCAAAAGCTGAAAAAGAATTTAAACAGCCAAATTGCACATGCATGTATTCATGCAATAATGGGCTCCAATTTTCCACTTTCTCTCAACCCATGCTGTCTCTGCTAGAGCTCTGAATCTTCTGAATATGGAACATATCCGTGGGCGCGATAGACGTCGCTTCACTGGTGTGTAGTGCCCGTGATTATGAACGCAACGAGAGCTCTCAGCTATAATGTATATTAGTGGTGTCTGTATGCATATGTGGGTGTGTTGAGCAATCAATGTTTTGTCTGGGACCTACTATATTTTTCACATTTTTCTTACACAGAATGATGATTATTATACACAAAAAGGTGTCCAAAAGTCTGAGACCACAGTGAAAATCTGACATTTAAAATCCCATGCCTGACAGCCTACAGTACAATACCATTCAAAAGTTTGGGATTGTAAGATTTTTTAAAGAAGTCTCACCAAAGCTGCATTATTTTATCAAAAACACGGCAGTAATATTCTGAAATATTATTACAATTTAAAATATTACATTTTAATATATTTTAAACTTGAATTTGTTTCTGTGTTTCATCATTTCTCCAGGCTTCAGTTTCATATGATTCTTCAGAAATCGTTCTAATATGCTGATTTGATGCTAAAGAAACATTTCTCATTATTATCAATGCTGAAAACAGTTGGATTGCTTAATATTTTTAGTATATGAATATTTTATTAATAAAAAATATTTTTTTTCAGTATTAAATAGAAAGTTCAAAAGGACAGCATGTATTTGAAAGAGTTTTTATTTTTTGTAACAGTGTAAATGTCTTTTCACTTTTGATCAATTTAATGCATCCTTGCCAAAAGTATTCATGTCAAAATTTCTATAAAATTCAGTTCATGTACTTGTAGATCAAGTGCTGCTGTCATCAAAACAAAAGGACTAAATATCAAATAGGCTACAAAGGTAGGGCTCCAGACGAAAAAAAAAAAAAAAGGGTGCCACTAGCTCCTGAAATGACAAATTACAGAATCGCTTCATTACGATGACTGTTCAAAAGCATCAGATTCACTTCATAAGAGTCATTTGTGACCATTTTTGTCCCAGTCTGGAGCTCTGTAAGAATTCTGAATTTCATGTTATTTAGTTTCCAGCTGCTGATTTCAGTATTTATAATGAAAACAGTTCTATCAAGTTACAATACAAAATAGAATCATTTTTACTAGTAGCTGAGACTTTGGGACCTCACTGTATATCAGCATTACTTCAACCAACTGCCACACTGCTTTCTTGGACATCGTTATCAACAGTGACCATTTAAAAAACAAAATCATTCAACACTAACTAAGATTGCTGAAGTTTTATTTGGGTATCCAATTGATATTTCATGACTGAGTGAGACCCTCACTCACCTGGTACTGCACTCCAAGACTTCCTCCGTCCCTCTGGGCTTGAGCACAGTCTCTCTCCAATTGATCTGCCCATGCTTTCAGCTCCCTCAGTGTCTTACGCTGCTCCCTCTGAGAGAAAAAAAAGAGCACAGAGTTAGTTAGGATTGTAGAAACAAGACAAAAGGCAAACATTTGCGAAGATTTAAAGCCCTTGGGGAGTGCTGCGCTCATCATTTCCTTACCTAAAGTAATTTAATGCACTTTAAACCCTCGACTCAATACAATTTTGCTGTTCAAACATGCATCACTAATGCCGCATTTATAAATCCAACGCAGACTTTGTGCTCCTGCTGTTTGCAGAGTTCTTTGCCTCCATTGTGCAGATCTGCCCCAAACCTCTCCACGGGGGAGCAAGAAATCAGCTCTGCGGGGGAGATACTAATCATTTTACACACATTTACCCTCCCTATTATGAATTAGGAACAAGAGCGAGAAAGTGAGAGCAGTGTTCAGCTAATTCTAATGAAATTAAGCCTATTCTTTCGGCGCTCATCTTACATTTTGGCATCCTCGATGAGGCAATGCCTTTGGGTCATCAAAATGATTATATTATGACCTTGCCAAAGTCTGCCGCATGATCTCCTCCCCACCTCCCAGACACGAATACTGTCACAAGCATACAATGCCCTGGAATATTAAAACTTAACATTGTCTTAGTTTAAAGAGGTAAAAATGATTTATTAAATTACAGTGACTATGAAACGCTCGCAAACGGTGGCATGAGGGAACTAATGGTTTCTACAAAAGGACCAGGTGGTGACAGGATCAATTCCCCGCTTCAACTTGATTATGAACCATTATTATTCTTTAAAGGCTGCAACTAATGCTAATCATCAGGCTATCGGTATCAACGCAAAGCCAAAAAAAAAAAATCCAAAGGTGGTTATTGTCATGTTAATGTCACCCAAAATTCCAGTTGTAATGCAAATGTAATAGTGAAGGGAGTAAAATTATATGGGACATATTAAAGCCATACAATGCCCTGGATTATTAAACCTGATCTACACAGTATCGCACTGCTCATGATGAAAAGGAAGGCAAAATACTACTGAAAAGATTTCAAACTACACAGCGCAGCAGCAGCAGCAGGTGGAAATAGTGGCAGAGCAGTCAAAGCAGGCATAATGTGTTTTATACGAGCAAACGTACCTCTAACATTTCCTCAATGGCTCGAGGAGCAAGATAAAACTTGAGACAAAAAGGAATGAATGCAAACAACAAGACATTAGTGGACAAAATAGAGGGAGGAGTATAAAGAGAGAGATATAGTCTAAGAAAATGGTACAGAGTAGAGAGACATGACTCCACAAACAAGACAGATTGTTGATAGTGATCATTTAAAAAACACAGTAAAAAACCAAAGTATCTGACCATGAGACATACAGTGAATGGAGAGCTGGTTGAAGTTTGATTGTTGGATGAGAAATATTATAGTACCTCTTCTTGCTGCCGCCCAATCTCTGTCTCTTGCCGGTCTGGGTGATGCTTCAGGAACTGTGCCACGTACGTCATGATAGACTTCTCATCTGGCTTATCCACATCCACATCTAAAACATATCAAAGATTTACATTTACAGCCATTTTACAAGTTGCAACAACTTGTATGTTCTGCAATTAAGCCATGTGTTCAGATTAGGCCCATAATAACTAAATCTATTCAAAGACTCCCTTTCTTTGCAAAAAGAAGGTTTGCCATCTTCTTTTGTTTGAATTTTTACCCACTCATTGTGGTTCATTGTTCTGTGGTAAATTTGATTTAATTGATTTTTTTTCAGTCACAGTCACTTACTTTTAGCTTTACCTCCTATCTCCTGTTTTTGTGTATCCATGCATTATCATTTAGCTTAACATAGCATGAAATTACTTACTAAAATTTCAAAGATCATATGCACATCATATGTTCTTTTGGGTATATATATATATATATATATATAAATAATGCTAGTACACTGGTTTGTCAAGACCAACAAAAAATCTTTAACATTTCTTATGCATTTTACATTGTAAAAATTCTAAAAACTTCTGTCCGTTTCCAGACTCAGTATGAATCAGTTTTTGAAAATCTATTTATAGATTTTGGTCTGTATATACCACTATATATTTACATTTTCCATCCACTTGACATGGAAAAGCTGAATTCTGCTCCTTCAGAAATCATTCTAATATGCTGATTTGGTGCTCAAGATTGAAACATATCTTATTATTATCAATGTTGAAAACAGCTGCTTAAGATTTTTGTGGAACCTGTGATTCAATTTGTACCTTTTTAAAGGTACAATATCTAAAAAAAACAGGGATATTAAGTCGACATTGTCTTGCAGAGGTTTCACTCATGGTTCCCTTTACAAAAGATCCATGGTTGACAATGTCCCTTGACTCACCGTTTACTATTTGTTCAGTCAGCTTTACCATGGCTAATGGGCCACTAATCGCTTAAATGTCAAACTTCATTTGTCAGACTCCTGGTAGGAAGCATGAGGAAGCTCAGATGGCGTCTAGGAGGTCTAAGACTTAACCCCACCATTAAAAATTCATCAATCACATCCTCTGTGAGTGGCGTGCTGTTAATTAGAATTTAAGCATTTGGCGCTTAGAGCCTTGTGCAACACAATTTGAATGTACACAGTCTAAAAAAACATATTTTTATCCTATATACCAGCTTATTTTTGAAACTACAAGAATTCACATCAAAAACAGACTCTGCATCAAATCCCTAGTCATGAATCGGATTATATATTTCTCAAACTACCAAAAATAAACTTGAAACACTATAAACTAGGCACTGTAAAAAGCATTTTGGGATTGGTCTCACCTTCAGGGTCAAGTATTCGTGGGATGCCCAGTTCTCTTTCAGCCAATGAGAAGGCCTCTTCTAGGTTATCCCTGTTGGGTCTCCTCCAAACATGTTCCATGTTAACCAAATGGGGTCGCAAAGCAAAGATGACAGCATGAAAAGCCACCCCAGTGCGCCAACTAGGGCCAAAATCCTTCACATCGAGACCCAATCTCCTGTAAACACATGCGTAAGTATGTACATTATGTCAAAACCCTGGAAGAATGCAGTCATATGCTTTACTTAGGGAAATGGGATTACAAGAGCAAAGAACAATATATTCATTCAAGGCCTTGCACAGGCACATATCAACAATACAGTTATTACTTTGTTGCAGTGGTCTGGACCCATTTGAGTAGGGCTCTCTTGGCCCCGCCCTGAAATGAAAGGCGGGGCTTGCGTTTGACAGGCGGGCTGCTGGTCTCAGTGCTGTTGGAGCTTTCCACTGATGAGTTGCTACTAGATTGAGGTTGCAGGGCTGGTAGATGACTGGTCAATTCCTCTATCTGAACAAGAAGATGGAGAGGATATTTTGAAAATGTTACTATTTTTAGCTACTCTATTTTATAAATTATAGAAACTTTGAATTATTAACAGGCTTTGAAATGTTTCCTCTCCTTTTTATACCTGGAAATATAGGATGATGGTCCATATCAGGCCCAGTACAATAGAAGGTCTGCCATCTACCACATCTGTTGTGTTGATGTTAACTAGCTTAATCTGTCAAGTAAGAAAATAAAAACCTCAAGCATTATATTTAAATATATAGTTCATCCAAAAAAGGGGGAAAAATCACTTACTCGCATTCATGTAATTTCAAAACAATAAAACTTTCATTCTTCTGGTTTAATGTTTCCATACATTGAAAGTGAATAGTGACCATGGCTGTGTAAAATTTATGGCAAGATATTGTACTGTATGACTTCAGAAGAAATTGAATAAATTGCAGAGATCACTTTTATGATGCATTTATAATTTTTTGAAGCTTGACAGCCCTTGATCCCTATCAGTGTTGTTATTGTTATTGTTAACTACAACTAAAACTGAAATGAATATTATATATTATAATGTGTGTGTGTATGTGTAAAACTAAACCTGAAATAAATATAAATTAATGTTAAGTAGAAATATTTAAAACTAAGCACATAGCAAAATAACTAAAAATTAAAACTAAAAATATAAAATATAAAAATAAAATCTAATTCAAAATATCAATACATACTCTAATTGTATATAAATAAAACTAAAATAACACTGATCCCTATCCACTCTCATTAAAAGAGCAGCTCAGACATTCTTCAAAATCCTTTTTTTTTTAAATTACATGAGCGTATTTTTTATTTCTTGGAAATATTTAGGATGCGCTGTATTATGAAAGTCAGTTCCATTTGTAGATATCCTGAATCAAAAAGTGATAGTGTCAATCACAGTCATTCATAGACAGTCACAGGAAAGGTCATACTAACCGGAGATCCTCTGTAGGCCGACTGAAACGGTAACAAAACAAAGGAAGAAAGACAGGGAGACAGAGAATAGGCGTCATTACATGCTGTTAACAAAAGTGTGGCCCATCAACTGAAGGACATGTGATAAGGACCCACACCTCTGAGATAACCCAAAACCCTTCAGTGACAAGCAAAGTGTGCACTGCACCCATTGTTATACACACACCAAGGCAGATACATTAAGAACCAGCCACACATACAAGTTGAATGAGTGACAAATTCACACAAAAAGACACGCACACACAATCGCTATCCACTTTCTTAAAACAAACGAACCAAAAAAAACATCCATTTTCTTAAAAAATTGTGTCCAAATTGGATGTAAAAGTACAGTTCGACATAATACAAAACAGTTCTCTTCTCTGGTTTCTCCCACTGTGCTCCACAGGGAATAGAGAGAGATGAGAGAGGGATGACAGAGACAGATAAGATGGTGAAAGACTGTAGCTTACGAAATGAATCCTCAGCTCCTTGAGAGATCAGATACACAGACAGACAGACCACCTCAGGAGTGGGAGGCTTAGCTCAGCTTCATTCACTGACAGGCCGTATAATGAAAGTCTGAAGCACAGCTAAATGGTAAATGAAATATCTATGTCCTTCTCCCCAGAGAGATGATATAAAAAATATCCTGTTTATACAGGGAAAAATAATGTGCTCCATTTCTCCAAATCACTATGGTTTTACTATGTAAGAATAGACAATGACAGTAAACCTCATCCTTTATTCCATTTATACTGAGCTACATTAAAATGAATTTATAACGAACACAGCTCTCTGGAACACTTTATTGATTAATTACAGCATTGAGCTGTCAAATATTTTTCTGTAATGACCAATAAACTGGATACACTACCTTTCAAAGATGTGGGGCGGTAAGACTTTTTTATGTTTTTGAAGGTGGTCTTTTAAAGTCAAATCAAAATTGAAAAGTTTTTTTGCTTTTAGTATGAATATGTTAGCTTCACTGTTATTTATAAGCTAGTGTGCTCCAAAACAGTGACAAAATTCGCATTTAGAAGATATAAGCATTCAAAATTTACAGTCTCTCACTTCCGCTAAAATGAATCAATGATTTTGATGACATCACTCTGCACTTCAGCTTCTCATCAGATTTTCTGTCCAATCAAATGCTGTCTAGAATCTAAATCATACCATACCCCAAATTATAAATAGACTCTGAAGCTGCAGTTGAAATCGGTCACTTGTCCACACATGTACTATTTTCTACATGGTGAATGGCACTATATAGGGGAAATGGAACAATTCAGACAGTGTAAATATCCTTTCCATTGCGGTGAAAGAAGTCTGATTTCACGTTAGTGTGCGAACACAGTCAGTTCCAGTCCAGAGACACAATAGAACAGTGCAAAATGATGATATCAGCGCAAGTCAGCGCATATCAAAAAATGTATCGGACATATTTGAATTCTGCAAAAAAAGCTATATTTTAAAGTGATATGGAGGAGATTAGGAGGAGAAACGTTTAGAGATCAAGAGGAAACTGTGACTTTACCGAGCTCAGCGGCTCTGGCCGAGCTGTGATACAAACAAAACACTACTGGTTATTTAAAAAATGGGGAGGGGCTGATCGATATGTCCCGCCCTGTCTTCCTGTTTCAGTGGAAATTACATCAATACATTCAATAATGCTGCATGTCTCAAGATATTTCAGTGGGACTTTAAACTCACCAGGGCTTAATTTATTTGATAAAAAATATAGAAATACTAAGAAATATTAATATAATTTAAAACAAGCTGTTAAAATATCATTTTATGACATATGATGGCAAAGCTGAATTTTCAGCAACCATTACTCCAGTCTTCAGTGTCACATGATCCACCTTATTTGGTGCTCAAGAAACACTTATTATTATCAGTGTTGAAAGCAGGTTTCATATTTTTTGTGTAAACCGTGACATTTTTTGTGTAACCCGTGATGCATTTTTTTCAGGATCCTTTGACGAGTAGGAAGTTTAAAAGAAGTATTTATTTTAAATAGAAATCTTTAGTAACATTATAAATGTCTTTACTGTCACTTTTAATTAATATAATGCATCATCCACTGAATAAAAATATTAATTTCTTTTTAAAAAATTATACTGACCCCAAACGTTTGAACTGTAGTGTATATACTGTATTAACCTTAATATACATCTGTTTATATATACAGTACATATATGTGTCTATGCATTTTTAATACAGTAAGCCGATTATTTCCATGTTATAATGTCTTTTTCACAACAGTACCACATGTGAGGCACCAGAGACAGATTTATGATATGGTGACTCAGGTCTAAACCTCAATAAGAAGAATGATTTCAGTCTGAGGTGTCAAAATCACCTCATAAATCTATGCTGGGCCATCTAGAATGTTCTAACTAATCCATAAATCCTTCATTTGTTGGTGATTTGAATGAAACATATAATTTCTTGTCGTTTAGAGTAAGAATTAAACATGAAATGAAGAACTAGGTTTTCCTTCTCTTTGTTTCTTGTGAGATAGCTGTAAAGTATCAGAGTGGGGAAGAGGTTATGTAGGTCAGACAGAGTGGCTATGACCTGGAGCTGTACACCTGAGCAAAGCACTCTGGGAATGGACTGCCTTACCCTCCTGCCCTCCAGAAACTTGAGCGCTCTTCCCACGTTAGCAACCCAGTGGATCCTCCTCAGCTTGCGGCCCTGCTCGCATGGCTGTCAGATGGGAGAGGATAGCACAGCAGACAAAAGGAAAACGGTGATAGACAGAGGAAAATGTAAATACCCGGCATGGAACGGGAAGAGATGTAAACAAACAGAAAAGCCGAAAGAGACAGTAAGAAAGCAGATGAGCAGGATAGTTAGAGTACAGAGAAAAAGACAAAGGAGTATAAGAAGGAAAACAAGATGACATCAAATAGATGGTAAGAAAGAAAAGGAAAAAAAAAATCAAAGCGCTGTGAGTCACTTAGTCTATTGAATGTTACAGCACTGTAAACACCCGAGGAATCCTTATAGGATAGTTTACTGAGAATGTGGATATTCAAATGTGTCTTCGCGTATGTGAGTGCTAATAATGCTCAGTGAATATACTGTGTTTTTGGTAACATGACTTGTATTACCATATTTTCCATCATTTCCATCAAAAAAATGTTGACTATATATTACAGAAATTTAAATAAATGAGTTTTTACAGCTAACAAAGGACAATCAAACACCAAAACAACCAAAAGTACATTTAGCTTACCAGTTTGTGACCAGACAGGACTTCAAGAAGAGCCAACAACATCACTCCATCCTTAACATCTTCAAAGAGATCTGAGACCATCAAAGGAGGATTACACTGTATGGGGGGAGGGAAAACAATCTATTGATGATTTTACATTTTACCTTAAAATATTTAGTATGTATGACAGAGAGATAGAACGATTGAAAGAACAATAAATAGAATGACAGAACAATAGATAGAACAATAGATAGAACGATCGATAGAATGACAGAACAATTGATAGAACAATATAGATAGAACAATAGATAAAATGATCGATAGAATGACATAACGACAGATAGAACAATGATGATAGAACTATAGATAGAACATTAAAGAGAATGATAGAACAGTCGATAGAACAACATAGATAGATAGAACGATCGATCAATAGAATGACAGAACGATGATAGAATAGATAGAACGATAGATAGAACAGTCAATAGAATGATAGATAGAGAACGATCGATAGAATGACAAATAGAAAGATAGATAGAATGGTCGATAAAACGACAGAGATAAAATAATAGAACGACAATAGATTGATAAATAAAACTATAGATAGAACAATAGAATGATCGATAGAACGATCGATAGAATGACAGCAAGATAGATAGAACAAAGATGACTGAACAATAAAGAGAATGATAGAGCATTCGATAGAACAATAGATAGATAGATAGATAAAACGACTGATAGACAGAACGATAGAACGGTCGACAGAACGACAGATAGAGAATGATCAATTGAATGATAAATAGAACTATAGATAGACAGAATGATAGATAAATAGATAGAACAATAGAAAGAAAGCTAGGAGTATATATAGATAGAACGATAGAACGACAAACAGACAGACAGAGTGATAGACAGAACGATCGATAGAACGAGTGATAGAATAGATAAAATGATAGATAAATAGATAGAACAATAGAAATAAAGCTAGAAGTATATATAGATAGAACGATCCATAGAACAACAGACAGAATGATAGAATGATCAATCCATCAATAGATAGATAGACGGACAGACAGAGAGATAGTATTTGTTGTGACATCCTGATCATAGTTGTGACATTTTAGTTAGAATCAAAAGCTTTATAAATCAAAACCCAGTGGAGATTCGTGCTGTCGGTCCGTAACAGTCAAGAGCTTAAGAAGCATCTAAAAAGCCTGAGTAAAATGCTGATTCTGGAGACGACACAGACTGTCTGACCTGATGAAGCCCTCCACTAATCCAACCACACAGCTCCTCTTTACCAGGACGACACATCCAGGATTTCTCTTAAGACAGGAGTCACATGACTGGGATTTGGAGTGGAAAGCAGCCGGGTGCCAAAGTCATTCACGAGGAGATTAATATGAAACAGTGAAAGTAAGTGTGTGTGTGTTTGTGTGCAAGAGAGAGAGAGAGATGTAGAGGGGGTGGGGACTTCAAAAAAGAGTGAAAGTGAACAAAGTCAAGAGAAACGACAGTGGAATGACCTTAATTAGATGCAGAAAGGAGAAATGAGTGATGTTTTTTAAAAGATTAATTCTTGAAGCATTTTTGATAGAGCAGGGGGAGGAATTGCTAAGATATTCCAATTAGCTCTAAATAATTCAAAAGCTAATTGGATAAAATCACCTTATAGGATATTACATTAAAAAGAGGCACTTTGAGTAATTATGCAACTAATGAAAAATAAGAGAAAAAAAACACAAATGCACAAGCAGCAGGGCTTAACAAACTAATTATCTGTGTCTGGTTATTACTGATGGAAATAGAGTGTCACGGCAGGCGCTACTGATGTATTCAGCAGATTGACAGCGTTTAGCTACGGTAGCTGCACGTCCTGAGTAACCCAATCAAAGTTCATGTGAACATACAAACGCCTGAGGGCCACTCGAACTGTTTTCAATATCAGCCAGAGATGAGAGAGACAAGTTCAATTAAGGTTGAGAGTAGGTCATGGTTTAATACTGTTCGAATGCAATTTGTACATCAAATCATTTTTAAACCATCCAATAACATAGAATTTTTTTTTCATTTTTTTTAACATAGAAAGTTTTATTTTATAGATTTATTTTACAGATGGGGTCCGATGTTGTTTGGCACTGACTTTTATTAGACTAAAAATAACATAACATAACATAACATAACATAACATAACATAACATAACATAACATAACATAACATAACATAAAATAAAATAAAATAAAATAAAATAAAATAAAATAAAATAAAATAATAAAATAAAATAAAATAAAATAAAATAAAATAAAATAAAATAAAACAAAACAAAATAAAATAAAATAAAATAAAAAATAAAACCTATTATCAATGTAAATGTTAAACATTTAAACCTGAAAAAAATCAATTCAGAATAATCTATATACGGTTTTCCACAGTGAAAGCGCCATAGAAGAACCATTTTTGGTTGCCTAAAGAACCTTTCAATGATCAGCTCTAAAAAGAACCATTTTTTTTCTTACTAATGGTTTTAATAATCTAAAGAACCTTTTCCCGCTATAAAGAGCCTTTATATAGAGAGTGTGAGGGACCCCTCTAAAAAGCAGAGGTGCGGCTTATGAATATGTGGGTACAAATTACAAAATTGAGGGTACTACTTACAAATCTGTGAGCAGTAATTGATAAATTGAGGGTACAGTTTGTAAATCTGTGGGCACTGATTACTGAATCTCATAATTCAGAGAGAAACCTGATGGGGCGTTGATATATGTCCCGTGACAAAGCAGGTGCAGCCAGCAGGGTGTCCGGGTGGCTGCTGTGTGCTGCTCACCCATGCTATCTGTCAAACACATGAGAAACGAGCTCATCCTCAATTTTGGGTATGCCATAATTAAGCCCTAACCCCGTCTGAGAGGATTTGACAAAATTGAAATGGAGGGTGGCCTCTTACGCGTTCCCTTCCTTTCAATCGCTGTCTGTCTCTCTCTCTCTCTCTCTCTCTCTCTTTCCCTCTCTCTCTCTCTAGTGGCTAATCAAGTTGAGGCTCTTAGGCAGATTAGTGCTTCAGTCCTGCCTCTCTGATGTCCTTCAAATTTGCAAGTACATGTATGAGTAAAGAGACCTGAGGCACTGCGTCCTGTGATGGTATCTTTTAATGAATGGTTTGGAGTATGAGGATTCTGGTAAATCTTTTAATGCGATGCTGATCAATTCTGTCAGAATTGATTATTGGGTTGAACCAGGATCTTGATCTGAAGCTAAGCAGTTCTTTGTGCCTTATGCAATAAGTTTGGACCTTTGCAATTTCACAAGATGTGCACAGAGAACAGGATGCCATTGTTTATACAATTACAATGAAGACAATTGAAAGACTGGAGCTTTCAAGCTTCAAAAAAGGACACAAAAACCCATAAAAGTGTCATAAAAGGTAGTCCATATGAAACTATATTCCAAGTCTTCCAAAGCCATATCATACCTTAAGATGAGAATCACTGATGATCTTCCCTCCAGTGAACTCTACTGAGTTTAAGAGTTTGATTCTTAAATGAATCATTCAGACCGGTGCTTTGAACTGGATCAACTGATTCATTCAAGAGATCTGGCTCAAATGAATGACTCTTCTCTTCCATAAAACCATTCCCAATTCATTCTCCCCCTTGCGTTCCACAGAACATTACATGAAGGTGAGAAATATGAATGTTTTATTTATGGCTGAATTATTCCTTTAAAAATGATATACACACACTCCACTACTCACTGATCCTTTTAAACGGCATAGACAGCAATGATGAGCATATATTCCTATATTTATATAACTCTAGGGCAGGAACCTGTTCAAAGGTTAATGCTTCACTGAATACTGCAAACTCTGCAAATGACAGTAATATGAAAAGCAGCCAGCGGGCTTTCAAGTCAACATACGGAAATCTTTGAGGCCTCACTGCAACATTTCAATCACTCACTACTGAAACTTGGAACTAACAGACCTAATTTACTCTGTTCACACCAAATTACATTTCATTATCTATCATGGACCTGTGGGTGCATCCTCAAGTACTCTTTTGATACTTCTATAAAGGAATGAGGAGAGAGACAGAGATGGTGTATAATTCTCATTCTGTGTTATCTTACACATGCTAAGAATTAAACCGGTGCCTTTGGGCTAGGAATTATAGAGCTGGAAAATCACTGCAGATGATTTGCATTAGCGATTTGGTGGCAGGATACAGACGGACAATTTGATGAGAAATACCTGAAACGCAAATCTAAACATGCTTGAAACAGTTTCACTTCAGTTTATCAGTCTATGTTCGTCCTGTCAACAATTATAAGAGTTGCATTTCTTCCTATTTGGTACATGCGTTCTCAAACTTCTCCCTCAAATACTTGAGAGTGCCGTCACCAAGGCAACGTCATTCAGCAGTAGGATGAGGTTAAAGGGCATCAACAAAGAAGTGGGAACAGCGGGTGCCTGGGATTGTGTGGTGGTGTTCGGCTATTGAACAAATTATTTGGATTTACTTGATACACTGAATGTAATTGATTCTGACGTTTGTAGAATCAGTTCAAATAATTCTCTATTTGCAATTTTAATGAGGCAATCTCCATTTCTGTGCTTCCTGCACACATATTTAATGAAAAAAGTGTCCAATGTCTATTGAAGCAATTGGATAATGTCACATCTTTGTCATACAATAGTATAGTAGGCCCAAGTTAATATATATCAGAGTGAATTTTCCATCTCTCTTCAATGCAGTCCACTGAAAGCAAAACCTTGATTTCTGAGCCTGATCTAAAGCCAGCTTAAGATTTATTATGAAATTTTACTAATTTGCCAATTTACCAATCAACTATCACTCAATGACACAGCAATGTTAATTAAATATAAAACTATTAAAAACCGTTTTTCAGTAATTGAAAAAAAAGCTGAAATAAAGTAAAATACAAACATTAGATGAAAAGGTACACAATGTAATTTTTTTGTTCGAAATTAACAAAAAGACAATGCAAAAAATCTTGAACCCCTCTGAATCACAAATGTTGAACAGAGGAGAGTCTGCTGGCAAAAAAGAGAATTTGACAGAGTTTGTAATAAAACAAGAATCAACATTGGCTTTGCTTTTCAAGTAGTACTAAATCTACTAAAATTAAAACTGAAATAAAAAGATTGAAACCAAATTGGAAAAAAAAAAAAATTACTAAAATTTAAACTAAAATTAAAATGAAACTAAGTCCACATCCACACAAAGCCAGAGCTTTCCATATTCTATCTTCTTCGTCTCAAAAAATAGCTGTGTACTCACGAAACCACTGAAACAGACTCAAAGCGATGTAGTATACATGCCAGATCAGTATGTGGCGCTGTAATTCTGCCACAGAGATACACTAAAAAAGGAGAAGGACCATGAGAATAAACCTTGCGCGCTGTAAACAAACTTTAGTAAAGCTTAGTTGACGTGACGTAGACGTAGACGTAGACGTAGTACGTGACGTACGTGACATAGCGGTGTCTGACTAAAGTTGAGACCTGGGGTGATGACATCATCATTTCACAAAATATAAGTATTGGCTGCACACATGAAACGAAACACAACGGTGTCGTGTTCAGATTTATCCACTCTGGGACCCGGTTTCAAAACAATAGCAGTTTCAGGCTCCCAAAACACCGGATCTGTCGGGACGAAACGCCGATACGATACAAAATTTTTACGTATATATCTAAATGTGTCTCCATGTGGACAGGCTCTGAAAACAGAAAAATAAAAGCTAATTTAAAATATTAATAAATACAAGTAAACAAATAATACAAAAATAACACTGCAGTATAAAATAATTTATAATCTTTATAATTATTTATAATCTGATACATTAGATTAATTTAATATAAGTCAGGCCTACATGAACTCTATTTGTAAATATTTTTTAAAATTTTCATAAGTCAGAAAGCATCTGTTGAAATAAGTGTGGAAACACTAAACCTGAGGATTCCTGTCAGTGAAATAATCAGAGCATAAACCAATTCCTGTCATCTTCAAGCACATTGACGCTATGAATCTCACCACCAACTCTAACTGACAGGTCCAATACGTCCATGACAGATGGTAATGAGCAAAGAGATAAATAAATAACGGCTAGAGAGTGTACGAATGTCAACTCTTCTGTGGTTAACATTTTACGCTGGAGAGGCGCTGGTGTGCAGCCTCATACAAAATACGTATTCCCCACAGATTGATATTTCAAATGAATTTCCTGCTCCTCGTCACAGAAGATTAGTCAAGTCAGGTCTTGGTGATCATAGTGGAATTATCTGGAGTGGCAGCTAATTAAAAACGGCTTGACCAGTCACTATTTACACACAAATCAATAAGCCATCAAGTTATTACATGCAATATCATAGCCAAATGCTTGTGTCCTATTTTTCGTGCAAATTTATACAAGCACCTGTTTCTCGGTAAGCTTTTAATAATGTCCCTGTTGTGATAATGGAAATTCAAATGATTTAAATGAATATTCCGGGTTAAATCCAAGCTCATTTAAAACCACATGTGGCAAAATATTGATTACCACAAACTTTTTAACCCTTTCTTTAAAAAAAAAACAAAAAACAATGTGGGTTAGACTGTATCAAAAGTATAGCCACAAGATGATAAATCATGTTAACATGCGTATGATTCAACGCTTATTAACCTTTTCTGCGTCAATTCAATTTTACTACTTTGATGGCATGAAAACAAACACCATAAACCCTAAAACAACTGTAAGAATTATAACAAACTTACAGCTCAAATGACATAAGTTTTAACAGATAAATTAATGAGTTAATGATAAAAGTGTTTATAGATTATAACCTTTACATTTTTGTTTTCAAAATCAAAGCCGCCCTATTGTAAGTGCAATATTACATGAGATTGTGTGACCGCGTTATTTTCCATTACATAATGCTGTACTGTTACATAGCTCTCTATAGGTAATTCCTGTCAGCAGACTTGACTGTACCCTGGTAAAATGAGGCACAGTAATTTAAAGAGGAGATTAAAGTGTATGTTCATGTTGGGTCTGGACTGGTGCCACTGGTCTTGTGACAGATTAATACTGAAATGTGGAGAGAGGTGGTTTCACACATGAATGGATGTATGTTGGATCAGAAATCTCACATGACTCTGCCTACCTTTGCCAGATGAGAGTTGATCCATTTTGTGAAAGTTCGCTTCTGCACAGCTTCCTGCTCATCTAAAGTAAAGACAAAACACAACATGCTTCAGAATCCAGAGTAACAAAACAGATCTTAAATCTTAAACCAAACAGGAGACATTACTGTCATAATCGTAATAAAATTTGGTTCTTGGTTGTTCTGACCGAAATATAGGATTATTTTCCTTGATTATATTATATTCTTATTTGGTTATTGGTTCTTTAATAATAAGCCCATTGATTTGGCAAAATTTGGTACATTTCTTCCACATTACATGAACACCTAATATACATTCTCATACGAGTAAAAGCAACAGTTATACATATCACAAAACAATGAATAAAATTAATTGCAAAACAACTTTTCTTAAATGTAATGGCATAAATAATAATAATACATTCATAATGCATTATTGTTGTAATCTAGGAATATTTTTAGGTGTTACTGTATGAAAAAGCAGAAATAAAACAAATAAACACATATCGGTTATACATATTGGTTCTGCATATCAGTTACCAAACTCATAAACATAAAAATAATATGTATCATAAGGGTTGCAAACATATTGAAATATAGCCTGGGATCCAGGACAACAATAAATAGGTGGGCTCTAAAAACTTTAACCCAATTTTCCCAAGCTCACTCACAGTGATATTTCCTAATGTATCCTGCAAGCAAATGAAAGCAGCATAAACATATCATTCTCTAAACAAAAGGTTCAGTCCTGATTCTGAACTGCAAGGTGACAGTAATATCCTTTCTCCTAACTGTTATATCAGCATGAGATGACAACTGACACAGAGCCAACGTCTTTAATGAAAGCACTGTCTGATGGATTACACTGAAGCCAGTCACTATGACACACACTGTCTGTGTGTCTGTGTGTGTGTGTGTGTTATGAAGGGGACCTAGCTCATGCATAATGCAGACCACATGTGCCAGTGCCATTTGTGCTAAAAAATTTTGTATTTTGTGAATTAATAGTTCGATCAAGCCTGTTTCAGAGCTAAACCAATCAAATATTGATGAGAAGATGAGTGTGATAGATGGCAACAGAAAAGATTTGCAGCTGCACTGGTGTGTATTACAGTGTATATGAGTGTAAGTGTCTGCCCAGCCCACCATCATAAGGACAGGGTGACTTTGAGCAGGAAACACAGATGCGAACTCACTGTATAACACATACACCCACAAAAATGTCTCCATTGCACCTATAATAATAACCAGGTGTCATTTTTCTTGTAATTCCTAATTAAATCTCCAAAATAACCACCATTAATCAACACTTCCTCGACTATCTCTCTCGCACAGTCAGAAATCACAGTGCATCCAAAAACCTGCTGAGCTGTTTTGAACATTTTCTACATGTGTGCACAGGATGCCCTACAGACGACCCCGTTATTCCCAAAAACACCTCCAACTCGACAACACAACATTATTGGAGTACATTTTACAAGAAAATACTATTTCAGTCGTTCTACTTCAAAATTTCATGTTTAATTCAACATCTTACTTGCCGTTTCTTAGTAATTAATTGTGAAATTGGTATTTTCTAAGTGAAAATTGTTCTACATTGTATAGTTGCACAAGAACAGTCAAATATGCAGATCTGACATAAACTATTATACATCTATAAACACATGCAAATTGCTTAGAAGTGCATGTCTATACTTGAAATTGGCTGCATTTATAAACAGGTATGGCAATTTCTTACCACGCAGGTGCTGAGAAACCCCTGGCACTAAGTTAAGAGACGTGCCAGACTTCTTCTTGGCAGCTACATCCTCCCATCGTCTTGCAACTTTGCCCTTGACTTCCATTCCCACAAAGCCTCTGTGATCTTAATTGCATGAAGAGCACAGTCACCTGTGATGGTCAGAGGTCTTGCACAGGGCCAACTACTGAGCCCTCTTGTAGAGATTTAGCTGTTCTCTTCCTAAATTTTGTGATTTGCTGCTTGTCAATGCAGAAGGAAACCTTCATGCACCTCTTTTTTAGGTTCTCTACTTCCTTCTCACCATCCGACGCAAGTAATCAAAGTGTCCTGTCCATGTCCTTCCTACGTAACAAAAAAAAAAAAGAATGGGAATGTGTACATGTGTGCAGCACCGGTCTCAGCATCTCTCTGTCTTTACACTCTCTGCAGGAACAATTCCCCTTGTGCCTCCAGCCAATCGTTTGTATGGGAATGTGTGATGTCATCACACATCTGAGCGTATGACGGGAGGGGGAGTGGTGTGCGTATATGTGTTGTGAGTCACACAGCCTGCAAAGCACACTCTTTAAAGACCGGACTGGGCAGGACGTGCTCGGCACTGAAATTCCCTGAGATCAGCTGAACTCTCTCTCTCTCCTCCCACAAAATGTATTGGATTCTATGGTTTAGGAAAAGCCGCCTGCCTGAGCTGATTAACTTTGCCTGAAAACACTGCTCGATCTGATTTACCGCTCCCAGCGGCTTTATAAACCTCCTAGAACAGTCTAACAAAACAAACAGCATTGCACTGCTAGATGCAGTATTGAGATGTGATGAGGCTTTTTATGTCACATAGTACTATCAACAAACAAGCTATTAGATTAAATGAATATTACAGTATAAAGTCCAGGCTGTATTTTGGCTTGAGATGCATAAAAGAAATATTTTATACAAGAGAAGAAGAGTAAAAATGAACACCACACCAATGTTGCAGGTTTTGAAAATGAAGATATGAGAAAATGAAAAGCCTGGGGAGAATGATAATCTTTAAAATTATGATAGTTTCATTAATCATGGCTGTAATTTTCTCTTTTATTCGTCTCCTCCCAAAAGGGTTTTAATGATGGAAGTCATTAATATCAAATGGCCTCTGTCATATGCTATCAGTCTCCAGTTATCTTCACTTCTCAACTCTGGAATCTGTCCTGCAATATCTTTAATGAAAATCTCTGACAGGTATGCGCATGCATGTATTTATTTAAGAGTGTGTTTATGAGTCAAGGAAAAGCTGTTGTTATATGGTGAAGGCACACCACAAGAAAGCTAACACTACAACAAATTTACTGTATATAGTTATAGTGGCTAATTTTCTCTAATGACAAATGATTTGACATAATCTGAGCAGACAGCAATGCTTTACTGTGGACCTGACTGGTCTCTGTCCGTGGTACTGAACTAGTGCATTGAGCAAAAACACTATTAGAACAGAAGAAAACAAGCCATGAAAACAAAACGACCTATTTAAATACTGTCAAACTAAGAATAAAATATATCGATATTTACAGTCTATACAAGCGAGTCTGTATCCGTTTTTTATATATAATATGGAGGTGATACTGTATGAGCCCCTTTAGGCTAATGAACAATCCACATGAGAAAGATAAAAGAAAAAAAGACAGCATTTTGGAAAAGCTTTCATTCTCAACATGGGATTTTGAGTTACTAAAAGAAGGTTGTATAAAGGCTGAGGGCTATTCTGGACTAGAGATCTGCAGAGGTTAGAGTACAAACAGATGCTGGGTTATTGTGCCTAATACCTGAGGCTATTAACTAACCTCATGGGTCTAGCTCTCTAGTGCTCGAAAATGGCAGGACTCCAGTGAAAGAAAGACAGACAGACAGACAGACACAGACAGACAGACAGACAGACAGACACAGACAGACAGACAGAAAGACAGACAGACAGACAGACAGACAGACAGACAGACAAACAGACAGACAGACAAACAGACAGACAGAAAGACAGACAGACAGACACAGACAGAAAGACAGACAGACAGACAGACAGACACAGACAGACACAGACAGACAGACAAACAGACCGAAAGAACACCACCTTGTGGTAAACTCGAGAACTCTAATATACACTGTAGATGAAGTGGTGCAGCCTCGCTAACTGTAAATTGTACATTAAACACTTGCAATCACTTCCTGGTGATTTCCCAAGAGACATTTTATTTCATGCTTGCCAATGAGTTATTTATTTATTGTGATTTATGAATGTACACATAATAATAAACTAAAGAAAACCGTGCCTCTCTCCACAAGGAATGTGTGGAATTCAGCATTTCTTTGCAATGTCTTTTAATTTACAAATAAATTTTAAAATTCAAATAGAATTCTTCAATTGACTTTTATTAACTGATATTCAAAAGTAGAAATGAAAGTTTGTCAAGATAAACTTTGTCTAAGCTTGACAAAGCCTTGTTTGAAAGTTTAAAAATGTAATACGGAGACAGACATATTGAATTTATCATTATTTCATTATACCATTATATTTAATAAATTAATTTTCATTTTATGGACATTTTCAAAAACCTGCTGAATTTCTGTAAATTCCACTTCGAGTATTTTTTGAATTCCATTTAAATTTAAAATCTAATGAATTGAGAATAACTTAAATTCTGAATTTTAAACAAGGTCATATAACATCACATTTACCTCAGAAAAGCTGTTCAATATACAAAACCTTGTTAGTCAGCTAGAAAAATTAACTGAGAAAGCAGCATTTTGCTAAATATATGTACTATATGTACTATTTATCACACATACATACATACACACATATATATATATATATATATATATATATATATATATATATATATGTCCACAATAAAACATGGCTGCGACCGCTCTCAACACGACCGTATCACTACACAACACCCTTAGCAACCACTCTAAGCAACGTAAACTGTTTGGTTTCAATTGATATTGTTCATTGAAGCTTACTGTATTATATAGAAGAGTATCATGAGAAGAGATCAATTCAACGAGTTTATAACCTGCATTCAGATTTAGCATTTTCCTTCAGATCAGTCCTATGTTGTTAATAAAAAATGCCTGATATATTATCTTGTCCTTTTAACAGTTAAGCATTTGTCAGTTGCATCTTGTGTTCACAACAATTCAGTCTTTTCAATGTAAAAGTATTCGCTACTGACTGACACACTCATAAAGACTACTAATAAAGACATCTAATGGCGTAATAAATGTAACTACTGTTGCAGTTTACGGTCAGGGACTATTTTTTTTCTGGCGGAAGGAAGGCTTTTAGTGAAAGTTTACATCATGAAAGTTGCATTGATACATATTTTGGCTTTAATATTTGTATTGTGTGGTAACCGTTTTATAAAAGCAATAAGGTACTCAAGGCTAGTGCTGTATCTTGAATACGGTTACGAGTGAAGGGGTTGCATATATATATATATATATATATATATATATATATATATAATAAATACATGTCCCCACAAGACTGCCACATTCTGTCCCCATGATGTAGAGTATTTTCCATTATTGCTCAATTCAACCATCACTATAGCAACAATTCTTTCTACACATACAACATTATTTATATCTCTGACCAGTGAGTGTGGCTATTAGCACTTTACCCTCACTGATAAGGGAAGTCTTGAGAGCATCTCCCCTCCTGCGCTTTCCCACTAAGACAAGCCAACCTTTAAATGCGAATAACTGCATCGGCACCAAACCCTAATGCTGCCAAATTAGCATTACTAATTACAGTCCAAATCACAAAAGATTTTATGAATAACTCAAGATGATTACTACAATGGGAAATTCTTCCCGTGGATTCAGACAACGTGCGCTCTTAACAGGACACGTGTACACAATACACCTCAAATTTGGAAAGTGTCTAGACATATTGAGGAAAAATGGTAACACTTTACAATAAGGTTCATTAGTTAATATATTAACTAACATGAACTAACCATGAGCAATACATTTGTTACTGTATTTACTAATCTTAGTTAGCGTTAGTTAATGAAAATACAGTTATTCAGTGTTTGTTCATGTTAGTTCACAGTGCATTAACTAATGCTAACAAGATTTTAATAATGTATTAGTAAATGTTGAAATTAACATTAACAAAGACTAATGAATGGTGTGTAAGTGCAGTTCATTATTAGTTCATGTTAACTAATGTAGTTAACTAATGAACCTTATTGTAAAGTGTAATCGGAAAAATAAAAACATCTGAAAAGAGAAAAAAAAAAAATCACTCAATCATATCTTAGCAATTTTAGTTTCATTGAGCTCATATATAGACTTTAATAGTTTGTTTTAGGTAACACTTCACAATAAGGTTTCATTAGTTAATATTAGTTAACTACATAATTAACAGGAAACTAAGAATGTGCGACAAATGAAAGAAAGAAAGAAAGAAAGAAAGAAAAGAAAGAAAGGAGTGACCACTAGCTCTCAGCAGATGTCAATCATGCTATCTGGAGAGCATTAAAAGATCTCCTGTTGGCTTCTGTAATGAAATGATGTTGTGGTCAGAGTCATGGCAGAAGTAGGTCAGACAGCTTTTCATCCACCTCGAGAAATTCTGAGCCATGCCCACAAATACATCACGTGGAAGAAGAGAATCACTCTATCGGTCTTATTGTACAAGATCAGTAATACAACATAAACACAATGATGAAGTATAGTGGTTCAGGATTTGCATACTCAGGTTATCAAAAGAGCATACAGTCTGTCTTAGATTTCACTGAAGCAATCAAAGGTGCACTCACATGGCACAAATGAGACAACAATGCAGATTTTATCTACTTCAGAAGGTGAACTGATGCCTAACTGACCTTCAGTACTTGACACAGCTTGCTTGTGGCAAGTAAAAGGTAAAGTAAAGGTCAACCTGCCGTTGAAAGATAAGACAATAACATATTATGAGTATTCTTGCGCTGTCTGCAGGCATTGTAGGTGTCACGGCTGATTCTGCTGACTAAATGAGGAGTTAAGCACAATCTAACAACAGTTAATGTGTGTGTCGGTCACACAAGAGCCCATTCAATATCACGGTCAATGGCAATCAATCAGTCCCTCATCTCGTAACAGCAATAGTCCATCGCCGCTGAAAGGGGACACTCATGAATGCCCTTCTCAAGCCAAAACAAATGGGATGCCCTATGATCTTGTGGACTAGAAAATACTATCCTCGATTAATAGCCTTTTGTTAATGTTCACTACAGAACAAAAGTTTGGGGTAGTATGATTTTTAATATTTCTGAGAGAAGTCTCTGATGCTTACCAAGGCTGCATTTATTTGATTAAAAATACAGTGCAAACAGTAATATTGTGAAGTATTGTTCAAATTTAAATAACTGTTTTCTATTTTAAAATGTCATTTATTCCTTTGATGGTAAAGCTGAATTTTTACTCCAGTCTTCAGTGTCACATGATCCATCAGAAATCATTCTAATATGCTGATTTGGTGTCAACATTTTTTTTTTTTTTAAATATTTTGTGGTTTTCAGGATTCTTTAATAAAAAGAAAGTTTTATATAAAAGAACAGTATTTATTTGAAAAAGAAATCTTTCCTAACATCACTTTTGAACAATTTAATGATCCTAGTATTAGATCCTTAGAAGTATTACTTTCTTTAAAATAAAAAATATTTCTGACTCCAAACCTTTGAATGTCACGATCAGTACCCATGAAGTCCACTAGAGGACACTCCACTCTGGACTTTCACACACAGACACACACACACACACACTCACCTTGGACTTCACTCCCCACAATGCACTACATTTCCCAGAAGTCTCCACACCTGATACTAATCACATCTCAGCACACTGCACAAACACCTCACTGCGAAGTCTTGATATTCTGTTAGGTTGTCATTTCTGAGCGTTATTCCCTGTCTTGTTTTCCTGGTTTTGATTCTGCCTGTTTTCCTGGTTTCTGATCATTCCCTGCCTGCCTGTTGCATTTCTTGCCTTGGATTACTGGACTGTTGATTGCTTGCTGCCTACCTCGATCTACTTTGCCTGTTTAACGTTTACGACTCTCCCTACCCCCTGACATTCCTGTTTGCTGTTGATTTGACCATTGCCTGTTTGACCACGTTGCTTTTTAAAAGCCTGCATTTGGATCTCATCCTGCTGTCTCCTTCATTACAGGTAGTCTGCACACCAAGTGCTATTTGGACAGATATTTTGAAATATTTTGTCTGTCATACTACAGAAACACACACACATTTCCCTTTGAAATGACTAAATCAGGTCATCTCACTGTTAGCACAATACAATTTCTCTTCCCAGTTCTCATACAGATGTTAATGCACTCTTAACCAGAAGTCAACATTCTCCTTTTGTGTGTGTCTGACAGAAGAAAGAAAGTCATAAAGGGTAACAACTGAAACATAAATAACAACCGACTTTTAATTTTTGGGTGAACTATCCCTTTAATTTTATAGCACACTGCAACTGTTTTGTTCTTTGCTGACCTACAGCACCTTGTTTTGTGTTTGCACCTCTATTGTATTACGTCTTTGTGCAGCTCAGAGCTGAAACAGAATGCTGAGTCTGTGTGGTGGAATGGAGAGAGCGAGAGATGAGGGAGACACTGATGGAAGAGGACTGCATCCATAGGAACTCACAGCTCCACAGCGTTCAAGGTGACCGTCTGTGCTCGTGTTGGTCAGTGGAGAATGGCCGGTCTGTGCCATATCTGGCACATCATTACACGGCTATTGTGGCAGAGTGCCAGAACTGACCCATTTCTCTCTCTCTCTCTCTCTCAGTCCTGCTCCATTTCTGTGTGGCATTGTGCCAGTATTGCTGTAAGTGGCCACAAAGAAAGAGAGCTGGATGGACAGGATGACTCCCATGTGCGTCTTTATGTCTTTCTATGTGCATGTGGAGAGTGCAATACTTTAAAAATTACAGTTCACCCAGAAGTGAACATACATATGATTTTCTTCTGTGGAACACAAATGGAGAAATTTTAAAGTATGTGCTGGTCGCTGTTTTCCACTCAATTATAATGCATATGGATGTGGAGCTTTCAAGATTCAAAAGCACCATAATAAACAAATAAGCAGTCTATACAACTTGTATGCTGTATTTTAAGTCTCCTAAAGTCATAAGCTTTGTGTTACAAACAAACTGAAGTGGAAACAGAATTAGCTACATTTACATGGACACTTTTTGTTTCAAACAGAATTAAATCATTCCGACTGATGAACTTCAAACATAGTGTTTACATGAATGCTAAATAAATGATTGGGTCATTTATGTGTCACAAGCTTCAAATCAGATTTGATCTTTTGACATGCGCACACTGCACAAATTAACAGTTGCAGCTGTTGGCGCATAATCATCCCTCTACCGCTGCTTCTTTTCTTTGTTTTAAAAAGCAGACTTTATATTTATCCATTTTGGGTCCTAATTTGGAGACGATGAGCACATTTCTACATCATTGCTTATATGTAGAACTTTCCAGTTTCAGTTTTCAATCCCATCAAGTGTTTACATGCCCTATCAAACATATCAGAAAAGGTTAAAACCACCCCTTACACTCCAAATGAAGCTCCAACTTACGTAGTTACATGTGACTTTTTTTATTCCGACTGTGCTAATAGTCCGGATTATTAGGGTCCATTTAAATGCAGCAATTGAGTCAGTGAGTTTATCAATAAGCAAATCACTCCCATTTGTGAACAAATAATTTAGACAAGTTGTGTGAAAAGGAAGAAAGGAAGGAATTTCTTTTTTGTGTAAAACATCCATTTAAATAAAATGTACACACACCTGACTACCTTTGCATTTACAAATACACAGATTCACACACACAAACAACACAGTACCACCTCTAGAAAGAATAAGACTGAACTTTGATTTTTGAAACATCTGTGTTTGACTATTTATCAGAAGCATGAAAGTTTGTGGCTTTTCCAGTAACAATAATATCTAGAGCCAACTACATCTTTTAAGGGGGCCTTGACTGTAGTTTAATACCTTTTAATTTGTTAAGTTTGACAAAATACAGTTCCAAACTAACTTTTCTATCACTGCACACATCAAACAAAGAGACGTAAAACAGGTAAGAGCATGAGACACATTCCCCAGGTGTTTGTGTGGCTGTAGGTGGAGAACTGGTCTTATGACGCCTACATTATGACTACTGAAAAACACTAAAATACAGAACATATTTAGAAAAGAGGCGTTTCTGTCTGGATAACGAGAGATAATAAATAGCAAAATTCCTCAGCATATGGAAAGATTTTTAGCCTGGGAGGGCTTCAAAGCAGACTTGCCATTTTCTGCCATATGGTGCCACTAATTGCTGCTTTTTTTTAACAACCTGCCACTGTTTGGATGTGAGTTACTGTACCCAAAAAAAAGAGGACAAAGGAAGAAACATGGCATAGACATTGTGCTTGCTATTGTTAAATATGAGCTCATTCAAATTTAAGTACATGCAAATGTCTAAATATTGTACAATATATCAGAACATAATAAATACATAACTAATATAAATATATGTATGTATGTACAGCGGGTAAAATCAGTATTGAAAATGTTAACATTTAATTTATTATACAAAGTTCCAATGCAGCAATTCACATAACAGTTTGAACAGATGTTGGTATTAGCGCAAGAAATCGATACAAAGGAAACCATAATACCACAATCCATAAAAAAAGTTATGTGTAATAAAGTGAAATGACAAGGGAAAAAGTATTGAACACACTAAGAAAAAGCAGTACACTAAGGCAAGTGAAGAAAGCAGCAGACTAGACTACCTGTGCAAACTAGAATCAGTTGGGTTAGTGCATGTTGTTAGGTTAGAAAAAGGCTGACCCACGTCTGAATCAAAGTATTGGACATCTCATGATGGGTAGAGGCAAAGAGCTCTCCCAAAATTTTCACAACAAGATTTTTGTAGTACATAACAACGGCACTGGTTAAAGAAGGATTTTCCATCTCCTAAATATTCCTGTAAGCATCATTGGGGCCATTTTCCACAACTGAAAGGAACATCATTCCACCATCAACTGGCCATGCAAAGGAACTCCTCACAAGATTTCTGATCAGGGAGTCAGAAGGTTAGTGTAACAGTTCGTAAGTACAGGTGAAGAAGGAGGCGGGAACTGGCAAATATTAAACATAACTTTAATAAAGCAAATACACAACAAAACAAAAGTAAATGGCAGCAGTTCCTCACGGTGACTGCCGCACACACAAACATAATGAAATATAACATAGAATCCAGGCCTGGTCCTCTCTCTTCCTTCACTGTCGCCACTCCCCTTTTATGCTTCCGGAGCTCCTCGCGCCATTCCCTCACGGCTCTTGCCTCGCTCTGCTTGTCACGGTTAGTCAGAAGTGTAGCCCAAAAACCAAGGACCACTTGGAAGGAGGTCCAGAAAGCCTTGGAGGCAGCAGGTACAGTTGTCATATAAAAAACAATAGGAAATGCACTCCAGCTCCACAGCCTCCATTCACGCTCACCAGAGAAAGCTCCATTATTAAGAAAAAGCATGTTGAAGCTCATTTCCAAGCTCATTTGAAGTTCTCTACACAACATTTGGAAAGATCTGAACTACTGGTTGAATTTTGTGTGGTCAGATGAGACAAAAAACTTAAACTTTTGACAACATGTTTGGAGGAGAAATGGCTTTGCATATGACCCTAAAAATATTATACCAACAGTGATGTTTTCGAGGTGGAAGCATCATGGTATGGGGCTGTTTCTGTTCTCATGGTACTAGCAGAATCAATATTATTGAAGGGAAGATGAATGGAGCCATGTACTGGGAATTCTTGAGATGAATTTGTCGCCATCCACCAGGATGATGAAGATAAGACTTTGGTGGACCAAAGAACAATCCAAAACATACTGCAAAAGGAGTCTTTGAATTGGTTCCAGAAGAAGATAATAAAGTTGTTAGAATGTCCCAGTAAATCACCAGATATAAACCCAACAGAGCATTTGTGGAAGGAACTGAAGATCAAAATTCACAAGAGAGACCTCCAGAATCTTCAAGATTGGTCATACAGGATGTGCCTTGAAACTGTCATTGGAAAAAAGACTTTTGCACCAACTATTGAATACAATTTTGTTAGTTAGTTAGTGCGTTCAATAATTTTTCCCTTAGTCATTTCCCTTTATTTCACATAAATTTTTTATGGATTGGAAAATTATGATTTCTTTGTCTGTGTGATTTCTTAAGGTAATATCAATGTCTGTTAAATATGTTATGTGAATTGTGGCATTGGAACCGTGTTTAATAAAAAGAAATGTTGATCTCTCTCTCTCTGTTATATATATAATACAGTGATAATACAGATAATATGTTTTAAATAAATAAATAAATGGTTCAGACAGACAGCGACAGGGACAGATAGACAGACAGATAGATAGATATAGAGTAGAAGACAGATAGACAGATAGTCTGTTTTATCACCTGCATTGTTTGTCAGCACGCCCCAAGATAACTAAATTCGTGCCGTGCCATAATCAACAGAAATAAACAAAATCTCAAGGATATCTAATGTGGCCTGTGAAAGCGTTCAATGCCTGCATGCTCTCCCATTACGAAAACAGGTGCTCATTAGACTTTCCTTCTGTTTTGAGAAATAAAACAGGAAATTTAAACGATGCTTTAAAATGTTTTGATCCCAATGAATATTGCCGCTGATGAGCCCTTTGTTTAAGGGAGGAAGAAAAGCTCTCTCTGCCACACTTGCACACACAGAAATGGTAATCTGATCAAAGCAGGGGATCAAATTGGTCTGATTAGCAACTCTAATCTGCTCACTCAGTAGGAGAGAGAAAACTCAACTCAAGTGCAAAATGAACATTGAATGATATATTTATGTACTAATACGAGACAAAAACGGTTGCTTCTTTGACAAGACTTAGACACACTTCTATTTATTACTACTTTATTACTACCATTTCAATACTTCCAGTATTCATGTATGATAATTATATATAATTGACCGTTTTCTAAAACAGAAAATACAGCTACTTTAAAGAGGTGACCATTTTTTCTTTCAGCAGTATCATTATGTGAAAGCTTTACTACTGTTTCATATTAAGCACGAGAGCATGCGCATACACATAAGCATGTCATTATGGCCGTTTCCTGCTCTGCCTTAATTTTGCAACCAATGAGGCGTAAGAAAGCAATGGCATGCTGAACAACATACTTAGCATCACATGATTCATTCCCCCCACAAGCATCTTTACACACCATCAATCTGGCCTGACACTCAACATACTGCTCTACTTCTGGTTTCTAGGACGACCAAAGCCCAAGCCTCCAACATTCTACCTACAGAACATATAGTGTCTGTGCAACAGTTTCAACTGCAGATGATCATATCATGATCATAGTCCAAGTGATAGTGGGTACAGGAATTTATCAGTCTTTTTCCATTGAATATGAAGGTGAAGACCACCATGTTATGTTGGCCAAGTGCATAAGTGGGCAAAATATTATACATTATATGGTAGTTCATCTCTTAGAGCACTGCATCTTACAGAGCAGAGATTTCTTAAAGGAACAGTTCACCCAAATAGTTTTATTCAGAAGTCATCAATCAATTTTAAAAAAAAACTGATTAAAAATATTAATAAATACTATAATAGTAAATAAATAATACTAAAATAACACTGAACAAGGGATGCATAGAAATTTCGGCTACTGAAATTTTTCGGTTTCGGGCAGAATGATTTTGGAGGGCCGAAATCAACTGTGATATTCTGCAAAACAACAAGCTTTTTTTCTTACTGCTGAAAATTAGACCACTTACCATTTGTTTTCTCTCAGTTACGTCGACCATGCAAGATTCACAGTGAATACTTCTACATCACTCGTCAACTTAGTCCATAGCAACAACAAAAAAAGCCCCCTTTACCCCACTCTACACTACCAGTTACACCAGGAGATAAACATTGGTGAACACCCGTTACAACTTACCGAAATGAATCCTCATGTAATCGCTCAATTAACCTAACCCTACCATAAGTTATCCCTAAAATCGGAGGGAAATGGTGAATAACACTGATGTACAAGCACCTAACCCTGGCTGTACGCATAACTTGACAAACTGTAAATTGGGATTAATAAACTATTACTTAAAAAATGACTAATACCTAACGCTATGAAGATGAGCAATGCGGAAAGAGTGTTTCATAACTTACTTTAGAGGTGACACACTGTACTGTACCTTGTTTATTGCAGAACTACACGCATCCAGAGTCAGCTCTTCTGCTCATAAACCATCTCTTTCTTCATTCCCGCTGTCACTCTCTGGGAAATCCTTCATCCTAATCTCATTTCTCCATTCATTCACTCTCTCTTCTCTACCTCTGATTCAATCTTAAAAGTGGTCCACACAAAAGGGCACACAAGCGCTACAATCCAGGTCAATGGGAAACTGGCTAAAGATGCTCTAATACACCAGTTTTCATTGCTTAATGTAAAGAGCATCTATACTTTTAAACTTCTTAAAAAATGGGATTGTGTAACTGAATGTGTATCCGCATGAACACAAACAAACTCTCCCGAAGTGCCAGAACAGAAATTCTCCCCAAGGACGATTTTGCAACAAGAGACGTCATAAGCACTGCAAAGCATCAACTGGAAACCAACCGTAAACTTTGCATGTGGCTGTGACAATCCTGGGAATTGCATTACACGTCTCACAACACACAGCTGCAGAGAGATGCACTGAACCCGGAAAGCCAAATAACACTAGCACAGACATCTTATATTGATTCATAGGTGCATTCATCAAACAAAACATGCTAAAGCATCACAAGCAGAGTTAGAATCTATTCAAGTTAATCAAAAGTAATTTCAGCCTATACAGAAAATTACATCTTAAAAACGTATATATGCTGTGTCATCCTACACAGTGGCGAGGTCACCTTTAAGAGAAAGCATGCGTAAGCACTTACCCTGCAGCCTCTGCATCTCATTGGCAATCTCCCTGTCTGAACGACCATAGCGCTGAGCAGATGCCATTCCACTGATTTGAAGTCAGTGGTGCTGATGCAGGACAGTGGATGCGGCTCCACCCGACACTTCTCCAATGATCTTGGATCAGCTGGATCAACTCTATATGAAAAGCGTCAATGTTTTTAAATCAGTGCATGTCATGCATACATACGGTTTCTTTCCTCCCTTTGAAGTTCTGTGCTTTCTGCAGGAAGCATCCTCTTCCCTTTGCACTCTCGCTCTCTTTCTGCCTCTCAGACTCTACTCTGGCATCAGCATTAGATTTCACTGCCACCTGGTGTCCAATCAGAGTGCAGATCTCGAGTGCAGTCTGTTGGCCAATAGTGAGGGCCGAATCGAGTCCTGCGTGCGAGTGTGTTACTTTAGCAATACCAGACAACATTACACTAAGTGATTCAATTAAGAAGCGTTACATGTCTGAGGTTCTGCCCATGGAAAACGAAAAAAAGATGCTCGAATATGGCATCTCAAGCATAGGACTCCATTAAGTGAAATTCGAGAGTGGCAGGGAAAAAACTCCCATAGCAGAGGCACACTGTTATGCTTTTCCCTTTCATTACCAATTCAATCACACACATGCCTGTTATAGGAAAAAAGCAAAGTGAAATGCCTGACTGGAGCATTAAGCTCAGAATTCAGAGACCGCTCTGCTGAGTCTGCTGGTTTTCAAACAGCAGTGCTTAGCAATGACCTCTACACGGTCACTGCAGATGGATGTGAGAGAGAAGGAGAGAGAGCACAGCAAAGAAGTTACTGACAGGAGTCCTTGTGCGCAGAGGATCTTATGTCAATCACATTCACTCACCTTCTCCAAGGAGCCACCATGAAGCTTCTGTAGCCTCCATCAAACTGCTCAGAACTACTTGTGCAACATTGTCCAAAATGTTTTCCTCGGACTAGATAAGAAAGAAAGAGATTTGCATTGATGAGCAAATAAACAAACCAATTAGAAAACAAGATCAAGAAAGGTGATGTGCAGGGAAATATTTGAAATGCAAATCAGATGAAAAAAAAAAAATCAGAGTTCAGCCTGAAATGATGATTAGCTGCAACGTTCTCTAAAGAGTAACAGAGCCATCTGCTGTCCATCAAGAGAAGACAGAGATAGGATACAGGATAGGATACAGGATAGGATAGGATAGGATAGGATAGGCGAGTTACAGCAGCCATAAATAATACAAATAAATACAACACAATAATGTACTAAGCAAAATACACAGAAAAAAAATCTAATGAAATATATTATACAATATAAAAAATAGACAACATTATTTTATTTCAACAACAATTTTTGCAACTATTATACCAAAAAAAAAAAAAAACATTCATGGTTGTATTAAATAGACTAGAATGGAATAAAGAATTTGCCTTTCATTTCTGATACATTATGAATGACTTCAGTCAAAGCCTTACAATAACATTTATTTCATTTTGTTCATAAATATTATACAATTCTAAACAAAATATAGTGAGAGAAAAAACTAATGAAATATATTATACACTGTGCAAAAAAACCTTTTTTTTTTATCAGTAATATTGTTGAATATTATGTGTCTCTGACTAAGCAAGCCAGAGGCGACAGTGGCAAGGAACCCAAACTCCATTAGGGGAAAGAATGGAGAAGAAAAAAAAAAACTTGTGAGAAACCAGGTTCAGTCGGCTTTCATACAAAATGACAGGCCGAGAGGTCACAAACATGAATTAGCCATGTTCTTAGGGGGGGTTTAATGCAAAAAGAGGCTGAAAATGAAGTTTAATGCATACTTCAGAACAGCTGATATCTGCACTCCACAGCACAAAGCAACAATGAGAGGAAATGTCAGTATACAGCCTGTCCCGTTCCTCCCAGACCAGTGGCTCTGTCCTAAAACCCAATGCTATCTACTGTTCTTAATCACTAACCTTCAGATACCATTAATGAACACTATGAAAGGAAAGCACACTGAGGAAAAAGTAGTCTGGTTTGGGGCAAAATCTTGCTTTTTCTGCAGGGATCTAATCAGGATTTTTGTTTTTGCAAAAGCTAGCCAGGCCAGGATAACCCAGCACAAAGCTGGCACTCTACATGGAAAATATGAAGCATTGTGAAGACTACAGCAGACACAGTGGAACAGTTAAAGCTCAAAAAGTTTGGAAATTTTGTTAAGAAATTTTTTTATGAAATACATACGAAAATACATAGAAAAATACTAGCATTTCATCTGTTTGGCTTTGATTTTATGCGATGTCTGTACTGATTTACACAGTAGTTTTAAGTGGAAAAGACATCGTAAAAATGAACGAATGTGGCCACATCCCTCCACTCTAATATTTTGAATGGTCATATTAAAATAATAAAAATCAAATAAATTAAATGAAAATTTTTTTCATTTTTTTTTTTTTTACTGTATTGCATATTATTACTATATTATCTTATAGATACACAACCATTTATAGTTTGGGGTCAATACTTCTATAAGAAGTAATAGACTTCAATAATAGACTTCTATTCAGCAAGGATAAATTATATTAATTTAAAAAAAAACAAGTGACATTAAAAAAACTACAAAAGTCTATTTTAAATAAATGCAGTTCATTTAAACTTTCTATTAATCAAAGAATTGAAAAAAAAAATGCATAACAGATTCCGCAAGAATAATAAGCAGCACAACTTCAATATTGATAATAATAGGCTGATTTCTGAAGGATCATGTGACACTGAAGAAAATTCAGCTTTACCATCACAGGAATAAATTAAATTTTAAAATATATTCAAATAGAGAACAGTTATTTTAAAAACTGTAATAATATTTCACAGTATTACTGTTTTTAATGTATTTTTGCTAATGCAGCCTGGCTAAGCATAAGAGACTTCTTTCAAAAAATTAAAAAAAACTGTATATAGATAGATAGATAGATAGATAGATAGATAGATAGAGAGAGAGAGAGAGAGAGAGAGAGAGAGAGAGAGAGAGAGAGAGGTGCATAGCTCTAGATTTAACTGCAAACTGGCAAAATGCCATCAGTGGTGACACAAAGGTACAGTCGTCATTGCTCATGCCAAGTGGCTTGAAGAGAAAGGAAAATAGGGCAGAGTAAAATTTAAAGAATTTTGGCCAAAGGAAAGAGGAAAAATGACAGGAGAAATGGATTTCACACACACCTTGATTCTCCTCCTCTCTGTACACTCCTCCCTTTCCTCTCCATCCCACAGGAACCCTGGTCTGTGGAGATAAGGACTGCCTGCTGCTAATTTTAAGCAGGAAAGGCAGGAAATGTGAAGTGAAGACTTTGCTTTTCCACAAACAACAGAGTAGAGACCCTGGCCTTGGAGAGGATCCTGTGTACCACAGTGCAGCGCAGTCTGGGGCTGAAAAAGAGACAGACAGAGAGAAAGAGAAAGAGAGAGAGGAGGGTCCCTACAAGCGGGGAGTTGGATACACACCGAGAGATACACAAGAAAAAGTTAAAAGAAAGAGTGAGAGGAAGAATTGGAGGGGAGAGACGGTGTCCCCTCTCATCTCCTCTGTACCTCTGGAGGGAGCTATGGCGGATAACAGCACTCATCCCTTTGTGGACATACTGGAGTCCTTCGGATTGAGTAAGATATTTTACCATCTTTACAAACTTTGTATAAGGTTCTCTTTCACATACATGGGAATTAACTTACAATGTTACATTGTTTTGTCAGCTTTGTACTGTAAAAAATCTGGAGAGTATAAAAAAAATGCAGTGTCGAGTCTTTTAGGAGAACTCATTTTTCAACAGAAATGCAGACAGTAGTAACTAGCGGTAAAAGATATTGGCAAAAACAGTCCATAAAAAAACAACACCGCCAATGTGCAGCTTTTTCCATTCTGTCTTTCCAAATGTCATTTCCAGATGATCCTTCACTCCGGACTGTGATTCCTTTCACCCAGGGAGAAAACTGCACATAAATATCCATATTAGTTTACACACACAAGTCTCTAAAGAGTTTTTGATGTCATATTCTTATAATAATACAGAATAGCTATGTACTGTGGTTAAAAATGACTATAATTTGTCTGGTTCATATATAACACTAAAAGAACACAATGGCTCCCGTCTATGAAAAATGCTATTAAACCAAATTTCAATTTAAGAATTAAAATTTAAAGACAAAATTCACAGCAATGCTCAGCTCAGTGTTTTCAGTTTCAAAGGACCTGTGCAAGATAAAAGTCCTGTGTGCTAATGATATTGGTATTTCTCTAGACAATGGAATGCCATAACAGGAAGCTTCATAAAATACAAACTATTTAATTCACTTTAGCTGCAAAGGATAAGAAAACATTGGGCGTGCCTTTTATTGTGGAATTTGGCCCCGCCCACTTTGAGTTGTTCTGTCATGAGAGTAACATTCCATCAACACTTCTTTAGCCATCTGAAATGGATAAGACCAACTGCAAAGGAACTACAGGAAACTAGACACCCAGCAACACGTCCATAAAGGAAAAAGGGGGAGAAAACGCATTATTCAATCAATTCACTTTTTTAACTTTAGTTAGTGTGTAATGTTGCTGTCAGAGCATAAACAACATCTGCAAAGTTATGACACTCAAAGTTCAATGCAAAGGGAGATATTTTCTTTTAAAGAATTCTCTGTTTAAGGACTACAACGAGCTTCTTCCCGAGTTAGTGACATCACTAACCCTAAAATTTACATAAACCCTGCCCCCGAGAACATGCAACAAAGAGGGCGAGGCCATGTTGGCTGCTTTAGAGAAGAGGAAGGGTTGTTGAGTGTTGTTATCATGCCGTCAATTCAATGCGGAATTTGCACAAAAGATTAACAGTCGATGAGTTGAATCAACTCCACAGCAACTACATGAATTTATCCACTAACTGTTCAGAAACGTCTTGTTGTATTCTATAAGTTGTAACTTCTTCCTGAGTTTGTCCATCAGTGTCCTACTCCGGTCAGAACACCTTTACTGACAATCATCGAGTCTCATGCAGCCAATATGAATCATTTTGAGACTCATGAGACTCTCCAGTTTTGATGAAGTTGAGCAACCCAACCGAAGCGGGAACTGTTAAAACTCCGCTCTCTTTTGCAAAGTGGGCGGGGAGCAGCAACTCATTTGCATTTAAAGGGACATGCACAAAAAATGGCATGTTTTGTTGACAACCACGTAGGTTTGACAAGCTATAGCTAATAAATGATCAGGGGGATATTTTGGGCTGAAACTTCACAGACCCATTCTAGGGACACCAGAGACTTATATTAGATCTTGTAAAAGGGACATTATTGGTCCCCTTTTAAACATTTTAAAAATAATACTACGTTTATGTGATATATGTGAAGGTCTGAATGTATCATCCTAATGAGGGTTTGAAAGCACACACTTATTAGGAGTTCGCACAGAACGTTTCATTTAAAAATGAAAAATAAAAGTCTAGAGTCAAGTTTTTAAAAGTTGAACTTCTTTTAACTCTGATAGCCACATTTTTAGAACGCATTGAACAAAGGCGCTGGAAAAATAAACGAAACGTGAATGTTTGACATACATCCAGTGCATGTATACAGAATAATGCAGCGAAGTGGAAGTGTAAAACGCATTGTGTTAAAATCGGAACAGATTAAAACACTGTGGCATCATACGCTAAACGACTTGAGTATCACCATCATACACTACCAAACTTTTCAAGTAATTCTGAAAACAACAAAATCACAGAAACATGCGCCTCATTGATAGGAGACTCAGGACAAATGAAAACAATTGTCTACTGCATCCAAAAATCACATAATGTATAGTAGGTGCTACTGTCACAGGCAGACGAGTACAGTCCAAAATGAAGTTTAATATATAAAGATTCAACACAACAGGCAAGCAAGCAGCAACACAAACACATTATGGACGAGACCGAACAGAGAATGAACATTAGGGTACAACTTAGGTAGTAAACATGTGATAACGACAAGACACAGCTGACACCTATGAGCTAATAACGATGGTAACTGGGGAGACAGACGAGTGGCGGGAAACAGAACAAAGGAACATGTGACAGATACAAACAAAATTAAAGTCCAATCAAACTGAACATAATGGTGACAGCTACATTTGGTTTGAACAGGGCTGCTTCTCAAATGGAAGGCTGCGTCCTAGTAAGGCTGCATATCTCGGCTGCCACGTCATCAAGCGCCAAAGAAGGCTGTCTCAATTTAAATGATCCTTGGAAGAAGGACAAATGCACCTCATTTTGAAAGATGCATCAAGTATATCCTTTGCATCCTTCAATCACCCACAATCCTTTGCACACATTCCAGTTCAAGAAAAAAGAACTGACAAAAAACAAGTTGGCATGGAGCTTGTCTGAATTCATTATGAAATGAAAGACAAAAATAATGTTTTCAGAGATGAAGGCATACATGTTGTCTTTGTTTTGGTTTAAATTAATCAATTAACACCAATAATGTAAGCCACTGGAAGACCACAGACAGTTGTCATTCACTGTAAAGCAGAAACAGAAAAAGCCAGTAAATAGAACAATTTTTAATACAAATGATGTTTCCAGAATTAAGTTTTAATAGTTTTTCCTGCCATGACCGTGGAGAGCAGAAACATGTGTGACGAAGTCATGTGGACCTAATAGACCATCTCAGCGTTCAATACTGAGGAGAAGGATAGCCTAGAGGCCTCAGAAGCACTGGTCAACGTAGGATGCAGCCCTCTATTTGAGAAGTACCCCTACTTCGTGACCATTAAAAAAGTATGTTCTATATAGTATGAATGTGTGTTGTATGAATGAAATTCGGACGTACTCACTGATATAGATCAGTGGATGTACTACCTGAGCCATGATGTCATTGTCATGTGACCTACAGAATCAGTTGCGTAGCTTCACTTCCATTCAGAAATCCTCTCCTGTGGCCTAATGGGATAGTAAAGTGTCCATCAAATGCACACTTCAAAATCTCACCGCCATCCGGTACTTTTCGCCTATTGTTTTATAAATACTGTGAATTTGGACATACTACTCTGCACACATATCGTTTTTTCACTTACTACTGTGTATAGTATGGAAGCAACCATATTCAGACACAGCTTATCGATTTTAAAATATCAGACATGTCTGATATCCTCTGACTGGATGGAATTATGTTAAGTTGAAAAAAATCTGTGCTCATTATACACCACGTGATTTTCTGTAAAATCTGTCAACTCTGACTGCCCAAAACCTGCAGACTGTCTCAGATTATTGCCCACTAGTATCGACTCATCCAGACTGCAAATCGGACAAAAATCGGTGCAGAAGTTGTGTAATGTATTCCAGCCTTTAGCGAACTCTGTCAAAATTGTAATCAAACATTTGAGGCTAGGTATACTTAATCTCATGAGTACTGCTTGCTTAAAAACTGTTACAAACATGTTTTTTTTACCGCTTTTATTTTCTCTCCTTTTTCCAGAGGATGTGATTTTGGCCTTCTGTCTTTCTATGGTTGTTGGTCTTCTGCTGGGAGCTCTGGTCTATATGATCTTGACCTGGATGTCTCGTCGACGGGCATCAGCCACCATCACGCGTGTACCCATCCACCACTCCCGCTCCACCACCCGTTCATCCTCACCACGCTCTCGGCCAGGCTACAGTCGGCACAGCAGTGGCTACGACCGACGCAGTAATAACAGTCTGGCCAGTGCTGCCTTCTCCTTCCATCGCCAAACCTCCTCCTCACCGATAGACTATGGTGACTCACCGGGCCGCAAATCAAGCTTCCGGGCTTCTACCTTTCATCCTCTTCTCCAGTGTAGCCAGATTGCTCGTGAGGCAGAGGAGGGTGCCCAGGGTAGCCTGCCACGGACGCCCACTCTCACCACCAGCCCTGGGGCAGCCGGATCAACCAGCACTGTCAGTTCCATGGTTACTCCACCCCGGGCCAGAACCCGACCAGATTCCTTCTGGGGCAACAGCAATCTAAGGGGCTTCCATGCTGGCCAGACTTCACCACCTGCCTACGAGAGCATCATACGAGCCTATCAGGAGACGACCACGTGAAGGAAGGGGACATGCTACAGTTATAGGGGAGGATACATGTATTAGACTTGGACTGGAAAATTGGACAATGGAAAGCAATATGGATATCCTACTACTTAAACTGACATGGCCAGTATTTCAAAAATTGTATGTGTTGATTTGTGTATATGTGCATATTTCTGTTTGTGTGCAATTTAATCAGAATTATCAGAGAACGTTTGGAAGAGAGAGTGAGAGTTTTTAGTTTCTACAGGTTGATTCACTAAGCCAAAAGACTGAAAGGCCTATATGTTTGTGTAAAGCAAAGAGAGAAAGATTAGCAAATGTGATGAAGAGAGAGAGAGAGAGAGAGAGAGAGAGAGAGAGAGAGAAATAGAGAACGCAAGAGATATTGAATGTCACAATAAGCATGAGGAAAAATCTCTGAGACCATGATCTCTATTGCAAATTCCTAGACAGACAGTTATTGCAAACACTAATTTAAAATAGTTTTGCCCCGAACTCATTAAATTGTATATTTATTGGTTTGTTTTCTTGGAACTCTAGTCTTTTGGAATCATTTTAAGTGTTTCTCAATGTAACTGTACTCATAAAAATAAACAAGACAGTGCATTTTGCAATAGCTTTTTGTCTAAAACATCTGCACGTTGTAACTGAAACAAATGCCTTCATCTTCATAGAAAGCAGACTTTTGGAACTAAGGGATAGTTCAGCTAAAAATGAAAATTTTGTCATTATTTACTCACCCTCATGTCACCATCTCTTTCTTCTGTAGAAAAGAAGATATTTTGATAAATGTTTCAAAAAGTGTGTGTGGGGGGGGGGGGGGGGGGGGGTTTCCACTCCCTCCCTGGGGTCTAATGCTGTTTTAACCCTGGATGTTCTTCAAAATATCTTCTCTTTTGTTTGAATCAACATAAATGAAGACAGAATTTTCATTTTGGGTGAACTATCCTTTTAATATGTCCGTTTTAGGGTGTTAAACATGTCCATGATCTTTCCATTAAAACCGTTACTAAGGAATGAACAGAACAAGGACAAAACAACACAATGATAAGGAGTTTTCAAGAGGGTTTAGAGCACACACATCCTGGAAGTGACCTGACATCCTTGAAGTGACCATGGGCGAGTGGATTTCCCTGACAAGAGGAAGGAATTGTCTGAACAGGTTTAAATGTATGCTAATGATAAATCAAGATAAAAAAAAGAAAAAATATACTCTGTGGTTTGGCCTATAGACTTTAGACTTAGTGGTCTGTTTTAGAAAACTAGTTCTTAATACTCTTAAACGAAAACTGATATTCAATCATTAAGTCATTAATCATTTAGTCAGCTATATTGAATTCAGTTTAAGGTCAACAATAGCCAACATGTGTTTTCTGTCAACAGCTTTCCAAGAAGCTATGGGCCCTCCAACTTAAAAAAAACAAAAACAATATGATGTTTGTATTATTAACCCTATAGCCCTGTATTTCTAAAAACGGAATATATTCCATTCCCGGTATATTGTAATAAATCCCTATTCGATTACATGGCACCAGATGTGGGCCTCCATGCCCATATCTTACCGTATATGATGAGTGGAGGGCAGTGAGGCCCACATCAATGTTTTTTCAGGAGGCTCAGAATTTACTATCTACGGCCCTGGTCGTGAATACACTGACTGGACAACAGAAGTGAGCATTACGGTAGGACATTACTGACGCGTCACACTGACATTTGCGGTTATTACGGTAATGACGCTCTACGCTGCACGTTCAAGCTGAAAACAGTTCCTGTTTATACCTGCTGTCAAGCGTGTTTTTATGCCTCGTTTATTGGAAGGAACTTCAGTTTAATAGGTAATTTGCACATTTAACGTACAGTTTAATTCGTTAAATGTCAAACTTGGACGTACGTGATTAATTTCGCTAGAATGCCACTCAACTAACTCAGCGTTTTCATGTAACTGACAAACCAACTGGTTATTATTAAACCTCATCAAATGACGAATTGTCATGCAAGTAAAATATTTAGCAAATAGTTAGCCTGATACTAGTAGTCTCTATAACTAAAGACGTGTGTTTAATGTTTCAAAAACTGAGTAGAGAGAATGAAAACAGCTGATAGTTACTCCTCCGGCATGTAATGACGCCACCACCTCTTCTTTAACTTTTAGCATTTAGGTTATAATCGGCGTGAGAAGATTCATTTATATCACCAGCAGTCATATATGTCTCACTGGCCCTCTGGCCAAGATTGATGTGTGCAATTGACGGATATCTGCGAGGGAAGCCTATGTCTGTGTCCGCGCTGCGAATGATCCGCGTCCGGAGGCTGAGCACCACCGGACCTGCTGTGAAGAGAGCCCTGCCATGGAGAGATCTTAGTAAGAGCCTGAAGCTCACGACATGCCCACCTAAATAGCATTTATGGTGCCAAAAAACGCTGTCTAGGAACGCAGCTCCCTTGTATTTGAGAAACAGCCACAACATTTACCAAATAAAACAGGGCCTGATATTTTTAAATGTGTTGTTTGTGACTTGGGGACATCTAAATACATTTTAAAACCCTGTATTTGTATTTTTAAAGATAAATATTAAATCAAATTTTAACATTAGCATTATTTTTTGAAGATAAACACCAAAATAAGTCCGTAGGAAAAAAATATATTGTGTAGGAATATGTTATCATACACTACTGTTCAAATGTTTGTAAGTTTTTCTTTTTAACAATACTTTTATTTAGCAGGAATGCTTCAGAAGTGTCAGTAAAGACACTAAAGAAAGTAAAGATTTATAATGTTACAAAAGATTTATATTTCAAATAAACACTGTTCTTTGAAACTTTTTTCATCAAAAAATCCTGAAAAAAATGCATCATGGTTTTCTTAAAAATAATAAGCAGCACAACTGTTTTCTACATTGATAATAATAAGAAATGTTTCTTGAGCAGCATATTAGAAGAATTTCTGAAGGATCATGTGACTCTGAAGGCTGACAATTCAACTTTGCCATTACAAGCAAATTACATATTCAGAAAACAGTTATTTTAAATTGCAATAATATAACTGTTTTACTGTTATTTTGATCAAATAAATACAGATTTGTTCAGTATAAGAGACTTAATACAAAAACATTTAAAAAAATAAATGAATAAATAAGTAACACTCCCCAAACCTTTGATTGGTAGTGTATATTTCCCATTAAAAAATCCATTTTGTTTTTCCTGCTACATTCCTATCAGTTCTGACAGATTTATTCTGAATGCTTTGCTTAACTGAATAATATTAAATGCTCTCTCTCTGTTGTCTCTAGGAAAAATAGCAAAAGTGACAGGAGCAATAGTATTGGGGTAGGTTTGCAGATTCTTATTTTATTTTTTGCATTTATTAAACAAGCCATCAATAAAATTATACAAGCAGTTTCACTGAGAATGAGGAAACAAATGCTAAAAGTAATAGATCTTCTGTGCCAGATTTGTTATTCCTCTCTGAAACACATTATGACTTTATCAAGTTTGCTTACACAGAGGCTGTGTTTTCATCACATATGAGGTGTTTACTCTGAACCAGGCGGTCACTATCGACACCAGTGCAATTCTACAGGAGAAGCACAAGTCCTACATCTACCTGACTCACGCCACTAATAGGGAACAGGAGAGTCTTGCTTCTGGTACATTCTGACAGTTTTCATGCTTGTGTGTTTTTGTGCTTGAGAGAGTGTGTAAATATCAGTGAGCTGAAATATTCATTTGCATTTACATTTACATTTATTCCTCAAAAGCAACTTGCAAATGAGGAATACTAGACCACTACGACAAAAGATTCATAGATTCAGGGATAGTAACAGTGTCGCAGTGGTCCCGATTTGCTGAAGAAAATACTTGTTAGTGATAAAAATCACATGATTTGAACAAACATTGAAAGAATTTGTGTTATCTGTCAGGGGTTATAAAACAATAAAGCACATGAGACGGGAGCAGTGAACTTAATCCATCTTCTTTACTTTCCACTTTCATTCTCACACAGAGTATTTAAGTCAGTTTAACACATACAACAGTTTAACAGTTCAGACTTCCTTTTCAAAATAGTAGTCAACAACATAATCATACACACAAATATAACAGAATTGTACAATATTTTATGTTATGTTTGAGTTATTTAGCCAGGCATCAGAGCAAATTAAGTTCATCATAGATATGTCTTAGATTAGATTTAATTTTTTTGATAATATAGTATAGATGTATTGTTTGATATTTAGTACAATTAGACATTAAATCAGCCCATTCATGTATTACAGTTTATTTACCTGTAGGAATTTATTGATTGCCCTCAACAGAGACAATATTCCTCTTTCAGGCCTCACTATCAAGACCAGGAAGGAGCTTCATAAAGCAGCTAGAAAGTTTCTTGAAATTACATCAAGAGTTCTGCATCGCCCACTGGACGGTGAGTGGTTTCATGTCTTTTTGATGGCAATTTCAAGTGCCTGTTAATGCTTTTAAAATATTACAAATATTTGTTGACTGTAGGCACTGTCTGAAACAAACTGCATGATTATACAAGAGGACAGGCTTAGAAAAACCACCTAGGGAGAATGTGGTTCAGTGCATGTCAGGAAGCATCTGGGGTTTTTTTGTCCTAGAGATGTCACGTGTAGCTACACAGAGAGGAAGTAACATGGAATGTTGTTCTGTTTTAAGGGGGACAGGTGTCTAACTGTCTGTTCTGTTCTGTTCTTCTACATAATGTGGAATCTAATACAGTCTGCTTTAACATTTTGTTTTTTTTTAAATCACAGCATGCTTGGCATCAGGTTTGGGACTGAAGAGTAGTTTATTATATACACTGCTATTCAAAAGTTTGGGGTCAGTAAGGTTTTTTTTTTTTTAAAGAAATTACTACATTTATTCAGCAAGTATGCATTAAATTAATCAAAAATGACAGTAAAGACGTTTTTCATTTCAAATAAATGCTCTTCTTTTAAACTCTATTCATCAATGAAACATGAAAATAATATCACATTTTCCACAAAAACATTAAGTAGCACAATTGTTGATAATAAGAAATGTTTTTTGAGCAGCAAATCAGCATATTAGAATGATTTCTGAAGTATCATGTGACACTGAAGACTGGAGTAATGATGCTGAAAATTCAGATTTGCCATCACAGAAATAAATTACGTTTTAAAATATATTAAAATAGAAAAGAACCATTTTAAGTAGTAAAAATAATACATAACATGTGTATCAAATAAATGCAGCCTTGGTGAAAAATCTTACCGACCGCAAACTTTTGAATGATAGTGCATTTGCTAAACACAAAACAGTTTAGCAAAGTGTGCCAATAGTAGTAGACTGATGGACTATAGAAAAATTTAGATCAGAAGTACTGTGCTATGTTTAACTGAAGGCATCTGTTTCCATTTCCATTTTCCACTTTTGCTAAAACACTTCATATCAACTTTTCAAATCATAAACTTCACATTAAATCATGATTTTAACATAATTTCTAGCATGTCTCTGTGTTTGTAGTTACGTGAAATGAGCATGTGTTGATTTTTTTTAATCAGAGCGTCTCAGTCATCTAGACGCAGATCCTCATGAATGTGCGCTATGGGTGCTGCTGAAAAGAACCTGCTCTGCCGACCAGGCCGTGAGAGAGCAAGCTGTGCAGGAGCTGGCCCAGAATCACCACTGGCAGGGTGAGAGACGGCAGCACACTTCATTGTTAGAAAATGTCCAGATTTATTGACATTAATGAACTTTTATACTGTTCTTGCTGAGCAAAACCTATTTCTATTTGGTGGACCCCTTTGCCCACCAGAGAAAAAACACATCACTAATAACCTCTGTGAGCTCTGATTAGTCTGTTGTCTTGTCCGTCACAGATTATCAATACCAGACTGCAGCACAGGTAGTAGATCAGCGCACATCTGTGGCTCTCGCCCGCATACCTAACGTGGACCTGCGCTTCTTTCTCCCTCCTCCTCTACTGCCACACACTGATGATGTGGGTAGCTATCATTCAAACAATAGCCAGATTGAACTGCTGTGCAATGTCAGCTATTAGTACTAATGATTTGTGCTTGCATAGGATATATCAATAGAAGATGGACTTAGGCAGCTACTGGCATCTCTGCCCCAGTCGGAGGTGGATCAGTGTGTGCAGTACTTCACTTCCCTGGCACTTAGAGAGAGCAGCCAATCGCTAGCCTCTCAGCGGGTGAGACATAAACACACTCAAGCTTTAGAGCGCAACAGCCAGTTTCTGCAAGTAAAAATCCCATTTATTTTCTCTATAGGGGAACTGATTTTAGCTTATAAACAGAACAACAGTGAGCTACAAGGTTGTAAATTGATGTTACTGTATATGCTTCTGTTGAAGCCATCAGCCCGCATTAATGTATGTCTTAAAGGGTTAGTTAATTCAAGAAATGAAATTTCTGTCATTAATTACTCCGATGAGAATACTTTTTGTGCGCAAAAACAAAACAACTTTTTCAATTAATTTTCCTCTTCCCTGTCAGTCTCCTACTCAGTTGACGCAGTTTACGTTGAAACGTCGGCTCAGTATTGGCTGAAGCTGTTCATGTGAGCACCACGACTCATGTATGTGATGCTGACGCAGGAGCCGAGTTGGCGTTCTAACGCAGAACACAGAAGCTCTGCACTGCGTCATCCGAGTAGGACGATACCCAGCCCTATCTCAAACTACTTAAATTTTTCTATATATGTGCATATTTTGCAATAAACATAAAATATATTGTTTCTGTATACATAATGAGCATCTTTAAATCAATAGTTTTGTATTTATCCATCATTTTTATTTTAATCACGTCGCTCGCAATGCTTCATGGGATTATAGTTCTTTCCCTCACTGAAGTCGTTTCCTACACCGTCTTGTACCTTAGTCTATTTGTTCAATTTTCAAATGCTTTTTTTTGTAATGTTGTGATTCACTTTATAGCTAGTAGGTTTGGTTCATAGCTTAAAATTCTTTAACAAAGCCTTTTTTTAAATCCTCATGGGAAATATGAATAGGAAAAAAACACTTCCAGAACCAAGGCTGCTGAAAAAATGCATGAGCACTGTGTCACTCTATTTGATCAAATTTGTATCCAGATAAAAGAGTCAATCCGTTAGCTGTGTATTTTGGTTTGTGGTTATAGGGAGGGCTGTGGTGTTTTGGAGGAAATGGGTTGCCCTATGCACAAAGTCTCACTTCTACCCCCTCTGAGAAGGTGGAGACGTTCTGCCTGCAGGCCCTGGTGCAGCACTCAAAGGTGAAGATTTACAAACGCTGCAAAATTACATGTATATTGCAAGGAAGTAGCTGATGATCAAAGAAAACAGGATGCTTGTGTATGATGACTGATGTTTTGTAGATATTCTTGACTTGTACCTTCTGTTTAACTAAGTTTATTCCAGTTTTGATTTTAGCAAATCATTGTTGGTTTTAATAAACATATAAATTCAAAGCATTTCCATTTGGGTTGTTCTTTATTCACAGGTCCGGAGTCATTGTGACCACATTGTTGCTAATGGAGGACTGCAGCTCCTGCAAAGAGTCTACCAGCTTCGTAGAGACTCTCCAAAAATTCAGCGCAACATTGTGCGAATTATTGGAAATCTCGCCCTGAATGAGAGCGCGCACACAGCCATAGTGCAGTCAGGTTAGCCTTGTACTTAAGTATTACTGATTTATGAATTAGATTTTATGTTAAATATTTTTTCATTTTCTTTTGTGGTTGTCCTTAAGGTTGGGTGTCTGTCCTGGCTAAGATGATCCAGTCACCACACATCATGCAGGCATCATATGCTGCCCGTGCTTTAGCCAATTTGGACAGAGATACAGTAAGGGAGAAGTACCAGGATGGTGTTTACATTTTGCACCCACAATGCCGCACAAAGTAAGCATGCTTATTTGGACTGTCTCTTATGCTCACCAAGGCAGCATTTATCTGATCACTAATACAATAAAAACAGTAATATTGTGCAATACTATTATGGTTATTGGGTAATATTTATAATTATTATTATTACAATTTAAAATAACTGTTTTCTATTTGAATATATTTTAAAATGTAATTTATTCCTGTGATGGAAAAGCTGAATTTTCAGCAGCCATTACGCCAATCTTCAGTGTCACATGATCCTTCAGATAACACTCTAATATCCTGATTTGTTGTTCAAAAAAATTGTATTACTATTATCAATGTTGAAAACAGTTGTGCTGCTTATTGTTTTTGTGGGAAGCATAATACTTTTTGTCAGGATTCTTTGATGGAAAGTTCAAAAGAACAGGATTTTTTGTGAAATAGAAAACTTCTGTATCATTATAAAAGTCTTTACTGTCACTTTTGATCAGTTTAATGCATCCTTGTTGAAAAGTTTGAATTTCTACAAAAAGAATCTTAATGTCCCCATACGCTAATGTCTTCTGTTTTATAAGGATTATTCATGTTTTCCATCCAATATATTCAGCCAGCCAATCAAAGCCGATGTTCTCTTCGTGCACGGCCTCTTGGGAGCAGCTTTTAAAACATGGCGTCAAAAGGACCGTGATGTGACGGACGATGACAAGGTGGAAGGGGTCCGAGAGGACTACACTGAATGCTGGCCCAAGGTCAGATATTTTCTTGAAGAAGTATATAGGTAACTTTAAAATCACAGTTACCCAAATACTATTTATGGTATAATGGCATTAAAGTCTTCAGAGGTATTTTGAAAAGTCAGGCCAAAGTCCAAATTCAAGAATTCAAATCTTATTTTGTATTTTCCACAGTCATGGTTGGCTGCAGACTGTCCAAACCTCAGAATCCTGTCTGTCGAGTATGATACCCATTTAAGTGACTGGAAGGCTAAGTGTCCTGCTGAAAACCAAAGGTAAACAGTCATGGAGTAAATTTTCATTGATCTACATCACTAAATTATATGATTAACTCAATATAGCATACATAATGACAATGTTTTGTTTTGTTTTTTCACTTTTTGTGCTATAAAGGAAGTCCTTGGCCTACAGGAGTCAGGAACTGCTGAGGAAATTGAAGGAAGCAGGTGTAGGGGACAGGCCTGTGATCTGGGTAGCCCACAGTATGGGAGGTTAGTCCATGGTGGGTCTTAGAATAACCAGCACCTAACTATGAGAGCAACTTCCAAATCTTCCTGTTACATTCATTTGTTACAGATTAGTTGTTTACGAGAAAATCATATTGCAAATCCAGTTTGAACTGCTATACAATATAACATTTAAAACTGCACTGCTTTTGTGTGTGTATGTATGTGTATATAGACTAAAAATGACCTTTTCAACAGTGACTAATGTTTTAATCATCTTACAAGGCTATATTCAGTATTTTAATTGCTTGTGAAGCCCTGTTTGTAGGTTAAAAGGCATTTTTAATATGGGGTCTGTTAGAGTAACTCTAAATCATAATTTGATTCATAGGTTTACTTGTGAAGAAGATCCTCTTAGATGCCTCAAAAGATCCGGATCTCAGTGCACTGATCAAGAACACGAAGGGAATTCTGTTCTACAGTGTTCCTCATCACGGCACATTCATGGCTGAGTATTCCGTAAATGTCCGATACCTCCTGTTTCCTTCCATTGAAGTGAAAGAACTATGTAGAGGTATGATGTGATTTTGTTTTTGTTCTCTGAATTTAATATAATTTAAAAGGACTTTCTTTAAATCTCCTTCTTTCTCCTCCATCATGTGTGTATACTGCTATTGTCTTACTGCTATTGGCTACAAGTATGCTGTTGTGCTCATTCTGATCCACTTTCAAAAGCGTTTCTCCGAAATCGCTTATTGAACCTTTAATTCCTCCTTATAAGATTAAGATCCTACAGTATGACTCATTTACACATCTGTTTCTACTCAGACTCTCCAGCTTTGCGGGACTTACATGAAAATTTTCTCAGCATTGCAAAGGATCGAGAGTTCAAGGTTCTTAGCTTTGCAGAAACACTGCCAAGCTCCATTGGGCCGATGCTCAAAATATTGGTAGTTCCACCCGAGTCAGCAGGTAAGTCAGAGGAAATTGAACAAGCAGCAGCAGTTCTCTCTTATCATCAGATATCAGAAAACAAAATTTCTCCTTTTTCTCATTCAGATCTGGGTATTGGGGAGCTCATCCAGGTGAACGTTGATCACCTCAACATCTGCAAACCAGAAAAAAAGGACACTTTCCTCTATAAACGTACTTTACAATTTATTCAGGATGCTCTTGAAGGACAGAGAATTAAGTGAACTCTTAAGTCCACAGTTCAAAATCAATCTCTTGTCATTTCATTGCCGTTGTCATTGCCCATTAAAAAATATATACATAGTGTTGCTGAACCTACGACTGAATGGAAGTTCTAAAATTGCTACTGGAACTGTTTATCATGAAAACATGATCCTTCAACCATTTCATGTCCCTTCATTTGTGAAATGGAAACACCACTGACCTTTCACTTTTATTATTTTTTTCTTTACATTTTTAAATTCTTGCCAGCATGAATATGCTTTGTTAAAACATTTACCTTTTGACGTGTTTTGACCACTTCACCATTGCCTTGTACTGTATTTCACTTCAGTTATTTTAAATGAGAACATTTAAGCATTTATTTGAACTGGAATCTATAACAAAAATAATGAGGATCAAGTTTATTATGTTTACTATAGCACATTTTAAAAGTCACTTATAGAAGGTCGGTTTTATTTATTATTCTTGGATGAAAAAGAAAAATTTAGTTACACACTAAAAACTAGCCTTATTTTCTTAACTCACCAGCCTTCTTTGTATCCCTACCTCAGACACAGGTTGGTACTGATGTTGGCTGTAATTTGCCAATATTTTTTGTACTAATGGATTAATTGTTGTACTTGCAAAGGACCATCCTACATTTATTCTGTGTAAGACGCAATTATTGTCTATTCTTCATTACATTGTTGAATAAAGCTGTGTATCCTAACTTTATATTCCACTTAAATAATATACTTTTACTATTTCTACCCTTTATGCGATTATATAAATTTCTATGAGCACCTTTTTCTTCTCAGTGTATTGAGTAGTACTGCGCTCCTGGCCAGCAGAGGGCAGTAGAGCTCATATATCCAACGCTAGTCAGTTAGTAGAGGAAGACTATTGTTACTAGACGGTAATGTAAGTGACGTTTTTCATTTACTTGAAAATTCTGGTTTGTAAATTTATATGAAATGCGTATGTGAGACGCATAGTATGTCAAGCGTTTGTAATGATTACATTCATGGTGTACTGCTAACTGTTTGCCTTTGAAAACAACTTTGCCTTTGTCCTCAGATAGATACAGACGCGAAGGAACAGTATTAACACATCCCGTCAAAATGGTTAACGTCATGAAAGGAGTTCTCGTTGAATGGCAAGTTTTACAAATCATTTAAAGGATTTAAAGATGCACTCAGTGATTTATCTCTCATTTAACAATTAAAGTAAGAAATCAACAGCGATTTAAAAAGAAGTATGTTTGAAATCATGTACACTTACATTAGATGAGGATTCCAGTCAGACGTTTTATTTTACCTGAAGTGGACCAACAATGTTATGGCATTCACTGTAACCGCTTATTTAACATTTGCTTGCGATATAAATATTAATAGCTGACAGTGACTTGTATTTCTTCAGTGTCAGCTGCAACTTAAAACTTGCTTTTGCTTGAGGCAAGGCATCCATTGACACCCAACAAACAAAAACATTTTGAGTGCGCCTTTAAAATAAAATTCATGCCCTATTGCACCTTCATTGATGGTTCTTCTTTTAAAATATGAAACAGTGATCCAGCTATGAAGCAATTTCTTCTATACCTGGATGAGACGTCAGCGTTGGGGAAGAAATTCATCATCCAGGATTTGGATGACACACATGTTTTCATCCTAGCTGAAGTTGTGCAGATTCTCCAGGAGCGAGTAGGAGAACTGATGGACCAGAATTCATTCCCCATCACCCAGAAATAAATGTCTGAATCTGACAGCAGCCCCTACAGTCTGTGAGAGCAGATGGATGTGGAGATTCTTTCAGCACAATTGCACAAACACAGATGCAACTGAAATATATAGATGACTGCCCACCGATCCTTGGTTTCATTTGACTGTGTGGCATAAGTTCTTCATCTGAGTGAATTATTATGTTGTGTTTTAAGTTGCATGTGTTTCAAAGACAGTTTTTGAATTGTAGCTGTGTTCTGAAAGTATCATTAATGAATTGTTTAGTGTAAAAAATGGCATTAGCTGCAGAAAGAAAGAACTAATTATTATATATTGATTATTTACTTTTCAATTTCAACATTGTATATAAAGTACATGATACTACTGACAGCAGATGGTTGAAGACAGTGAGATTTATATACATTCATAATATACAAGCATCAAATAAAAAAAAACTAGACAATATAACAAATGTTCTCAGTATTTGTTTCCTGGATGCATTGCAATTAATCTTAAAAGCTAGCAGATTGCTACATGCTGACAGGTGCCAAATTGTAAAGTTTTAGGCTCCCTTCCAGTTTATTTTCTACAGATTTTTGGTGAAACACCAGCTCAAGCGACTGGCAGATGGGTATTTTAGGGTATTTAGACGGAGATGATGAGAATTGAGATGTGTGGTCAGGAAACTAGTGAAAGACTTTACCTTGTGGAATGTGGGGGAAAACCAGCAAAATCAAGAGCCAAAGGCATTAAAGGATTAGTTCACCCAAAAAAATGACAATTCTGTCATTACTCACCCTCATGTCGTTCTTCACCCGTAAGACCTTCGTCCATCTTCAGAACACAAATGAAGATATTTTTGATGAAATCCGATGGCTCAGTGAGGCCTCAATTGCCAGCAAGACAATTAACACTTTCAAATGCCCAGAAAGCTACTAAAATCATATTTAAAACAGTTCATGTGAGTACAGTAGTTCAACCTTAATATTATAAGGCAACAAGAATACTTTTTGTACGCCAAAAAAAAAAACGACTTTTCAAGAATATCTAGTGATGGCCGATTTCAAAACACTGCTTCGAAGCTTTACGAATCTCAGTGGTTCGGAGCGCCAGAGTCACGTGATTTCAGTAAACGAGGCTTCATTACATCATAAGTGATTTGAAATTTGAGTGATTTGGGGGTTTGCCACACAACAAGTATTCTCGTCGCTTCATAATATTAAGGTTGAACTACTGTACTCACATGAACTGCTTTAAATATGATTTTAGTAGCTTTCTGGGCATCTGAAAGTGTTAATTGTCTTGCTGGCAATAGAGGCCTCACTGAAAGTGAGGATTTCACCATCGGATTTCATCAAAAATATCTTCATTTGTGTTCTGAAGATGGACGAAGGTCTTACGGGTTTGGGACGATAAGAGGGTGAGTAATAAATGACAGAATTTTCATTTTTGGGTGAACTAACCCTTTAAATTCCCAAAATGTACAGCATGTGTGAGGAAGTGAAAGTGGTACAGTATACTCTTGGAATTACCTAGGAATTCACCTAAAAAGTAGGCTAAAACTTATACAACACCACAATAAAGTGTTATTTCCTTTATTTTTGTTTGCTAATAAGACCACCATGTGGAAGTAAGAGAAAGAGTTATTTTGGGTCAGACCTAGAGCGTTGTAGCGTTAGATCCAGTTTATTTCGTTATCAGGCACCTATCAGCTATCTATCGCTCTATCTATGTTTCCATATATCTATATTCTCTGAATCCAATCAAAGCGGAGCACATAGAGCTGTAGTTGTTTATGACATCAAATGGTAGTCTGCTTAAAATATTACGAACTTGACAGCCTCTATAACAACCTTTTGCAAACCTATTTGAAAAATAAAAATTCAATAAATTTTGCTGATTTTGGTTTGTGAACTCAGTGACTAAATATTTACGCGTTTGTACCGCATCTGTGTTTGCAACGTTTCTGAGCCCCTTGTTCTCCAGACAGCGCAGATGTACTTACCCGCTCCTCGCTGTGGCGCTCGGGTCTGTGTGAAGTTCTCGAGCGTGCGCACATCCACCTCCAGTAACGCACAAAGCGCTTCTGCTCAGGTTACTGTAAATGAGACCTCCAGTCTTACTACAATTACCTGTTTAATGGACTAAATAGCCAGCAGGACCAGAAGCCATAATATGAAGAAACGGTACATGGATATAGGCAGGCTACGGAAAATGAAAAAGATTAAACTCACAGAGAAGATTTCCGAAAGGTATGACACCGCGCGCGCTGCTTTGTTGTTTTGTTATTGCTCTTATTCGTTTTCACCTGAATGGCTCGCGCTTGGCTGTTCATAGCGCGCTGAACGGATTGACGCAAACAATAAACAAACGTACAGCATCTCCTGTTATGATAAGAAATCGGGGTTTAATTTACAGCTAATGCTCGCTGTGATTTAATGGATGCACTCAGGGCCGAATCTATAATATTTCGTGTGAAAACAGTGCGCGCGGGCCACGTTGCTAACAAAATATTTAAATAACAAAAATAACCGCCACTTATACTTAGCATATAGTTTCGCATTTTAGTTATTTCATGCTCTGATATTAATAAGCCTAGCTATTATTGATGCTGTTTGATGCAGTGTCATCTAACAAGTCTTGTTGTTTCTTCATGACAATACATGTCTGAAAAAAAGGACATGTCTGAAAACAGACAAACCTACAAGGGCCTCTGACTAGACAGTATATGCGCGCGGGAATGTCGTTTATGTAATACATTGTACCTCAGAGATTGTTTTGTTTCTGAACTGTGTAGTTAAATTATGCATATTTATATATATTAATATAATATTTAATAGAGCCGTGTTTTTAAGATGTTGGGTCCATTTTTATTTCATGATTTCAGACTATTGTTCCTAGTGAGGTTAACACAAAACAGTGACGTCTGAACTCTTCTTTATATAGTGTAGTAATCTGGATAATAGTAATTCGTAGTGAAATGAACGTGCGCAGATTTCTTCTGAAACGCTTTCTTGTTCTTTAAATAGCCATGGCAACACTGTAGATTCGACGTTTAGGTGCTGATGCAGAAGATGAAATGTTGCCATGGTTACCAAACACAAAGGGATGCTGAGGGCAGAGAGCCTGAACAAAGGAATGAAGCACAATAGACTGTGCGACCAAAACATGGATTGTAGCGTCTTCGAGAACTTACTTTCAGATTTTTCAAATCTTACGTATATATTACGTGTCTTTTAAAATACAGAATAGATTTGTTTGTCTTTTAGTCAATACGTGGTAACAAAAAAAAGTATAAACACAGACAACGTGCGTTTCTTTCGTAGTTGTACACGGACTTCTGTTTTGTCAGTCCAAATGATATATTATTTACTTTTTTATCTATTTCAAATAATTCACATTAAATAAATTGTCTGTTATTTATAGATATATAACTCAAATAGCACTCTGCAGATGAGCCATAAAATGTATTATTCACAAAATCAGCATTAGTGATGCTTTGTGGAATTTCTAATTCTATATCCTGTTCTCAGCGCATATTCTGTTCTGAAGTTCATGATTGTCTGGATGCTGGTGCTGTTAGCTGACTTTGTTCTGGAGTTCAGACTGGAATACCTGTGGCCTTGTTGGCTCTTTCTAGGGACCGTCTACACCACATTCCACTGCCATGGACTGGTAGGGCAGCATGCAGTTGTATTGTTTACTTTTAGAATAAAAACAAAACTCTGTCCATGATTAAAAATGAATTTTCTTGTTCCTTTTTTCATCAAATATGTGATATTTTAATATCATGTTCTGCTGCATATTTGTGCATTTCAAATTACATAAAAAAAAACAAATCTAACCTCTGCTTTTCTTTTACAGGCCATCTGTGTGGTTTTTGTGTGTGCAGCATTTACCCTGGACTTATTCTGTTTAATTTTTGTACCCTTACACTGGTTGTTTTTTGCAGCCAGCACATATGTCTTACTCAACTATATGTGGCATACAGGTAAGCCCTGAGCGCTTCTAATTGCCATTTCATTATCACTCACAGATAAAGTCTCTACAGTGGGAAGAACAAGTATTTGATACACTGCCGATTTTGAAGGTTTGCCCACTTACAAAGCATGTCATTTTTATCATAGGTACTGAGGAATCTAAAACAAACGGAAAAACTGACGGAATCTAAAACAAAAATCCAGAAAATCACATTGTATGATTTTTAAGTAATTAATTTGCATTTTATTTGATTTGATACATCAGAAAAGCAGAACTTAGTATTTGGTATAGAAACCTTTGTTTGCAATTACAGAGATCATATGTTTCCTGTAGTTCTTGAGCAGGTTTGCACACACTGCAGCAGGGATTTTGGCCCACTCCTTCATACAGACCTTCTCCAGATCCTTCAGGTTTCGGGGCTGTCGCTGGGCAATATGGATTTTCAGCTCCCTCCAACGATTTTCTATTGGGTTCAGGTCTGGAGACTGGCAAGGTCACTCCAGAACCTTGAGATGCTTCTTACAGAGCCCCTCCTTAGTTGCCCTGGCTGTGTGTTTCGGGTCGTTGTCATGCTGGAAGACCCAGCCATGACCCATCTTCAATGCTCTTACTGAGGAAAGGAGGTTGTTGTCCAAGATCTCGCGATACATGGCCCCATCCATCCTCCCCTCAATACGGTGCAGTCGTCCGGTCCCCTTTGCAGAAAAGCATCCCCAAAGAATGATGTTTCCACCTCCATGCTTCACGGTTGGGATGGTGTTCTTGGGGTTGTACTCATCCTTCTTCCTCCAAACACAGCGAGTGGAGTTTTGACCAAAAAGCTCTATTTTTGTCTCATCAGACCACATGACCTTCTCCCATTCCTCCTCTGGATCATCCAGATGGTCACTGGCAAACTTCAGACGGGCCTGGACATGCGCTGGCTTGAGCAGGGGGAGCATGCGCTGCAGGATTTTAATCCATGATGGCGTAGTGTGTTACTAATGGTTTTCTTTGAGACTGTTCCCAGCTCTCTTCAGGTCATTGACCAGGTCCTGCCGTGTAGTTTTAGGCTGATCCCTCACCTTCCTCATGATCATTGATGTCCCACAAGGTGAAATCTTGCATGTTGCCCCAGACCAAGGGAGATTGACCATCATCTTGCACTTCTTCCATTTTCTAATAATTGCGCCAACAGTTGTTGCCTTCTCACCAAGCTGCTTGCCTATTGTCCTGTAGCCCATCCCAGTCTTGTGCAGGTCTACAATTTTATCCCTGAAGTCCTTACACAGCTCTCTGGTCTTGGCCATTGTGGAGAGGTTGGAGTCTGTTTGATTGAGTGTGTGGACAGGTGTCTTTTATACAGGTAATGAGTTTAAACAGGTGCAGTTAATACAGGAAATAAGTGGAGAACAGGAGGGCTTCTTAAAGAAAAACTAACAGGTCTGTGAGAGCCGGAATTCTTACTGGTTGGTAGGTGATCAAATACTTCTGTCATGCAATTAAATGCAAATTAATTATTTAAAAATCATACAATGTGATTTTCTGGATTTTTGTTTTAGATTCCGTCACTCACAGATGAAGAGTACCTATGATAAAAATTACAGACTTCTACATGCTTTGTAAGTGGGAAAATCTGCAAAATCGGCAGTGTATCAAATACTTGTTCTCCCCACTGTATATGCACCTGGAAGTATTATGGACTGTCTATGAACATTTATTTATTTATTTTCTCACTCACTTACATACTTCCTTGCAGAGAAGGGAATCTGTATGTCAACTGTGACATTATGGATACTCTTAGTGTATATGGAGGCCTCTCTAAGGTTAAGGGACCTGAAAAGCCCTCATGTAAATCTGTCCCATCTATTTGCTGCACACTGGTAGGTCCTGATTGTCAATTTCAGAGCAAAATGCAATTTGGGGTTTTAAATGAATAATAACTCCACCAGCTGTGTTTCATACTGTACAATAATGATTTCTTCCAGCATTGGTTATCCACTAGTGTATATGGGATTTGATGCAACCTGCTACTTCTCCAGTATGTTTAAGCTGCGTGCTCAGAAATCTGTTCAGAGTGAGAATGACCTCCACATGGATCTCCTGCAACAATCCCTACCTCCTTATATGCACCTGTACCCAAAATTGTGGATGGAAGGTAGGTGTAAATTCTTTAACGGCACAATATAAGTGGCATATTTCCAAAACTTTAGGAAGTATTTATAAAATGTTCAGTATTGTTTAAACATGCCATATTATCCCTTATACAAAGTCTAGATTTTGTTTTTGTTGTCTACTAGAATAGGTTTTCGTGCTTGAATGTTCAAAAAACATAATTTTTCACATATTTTACATCACAGTGTGCTCTGATTGGTCAGCTGGACCAGTGTGTTGTGAATGGTCAACCACTGTGATTGTGTTTCTAAAATGTCACGTCCCTTACCATAGCCGAGAGTTTCAGTACTGATGCAATTCAACCAGGCCTCGCCCCCTCTTTTGGGGAGGAATATTGTGACGATGTTCCTCATTATTTAAATGAGGAATAGTGTGACACATTCACAGAAGAAAACTCAAGACTATAGCCAAGGCTTTTCAGGGGTTCATAAACAGTGCGCAATGATGTAGAGAATAAAAAAGGCCCGTTCACACTAAAGACGATAACTATAACTAAAACAATAAAGATATAGTTCTAAAATCTTTCTAAATACAAAATCCACACCACAACTATAACGATAAAAGCAGAACAATATCGAAACAGTATCACTGGAATCACTTTCAGAATGATTTTTTCCAACTGATGAACGATACAGTCAGCCAATCAGAATCCATCCTGCTATTTAAAGTGGCAGACAACAAAACTGCAGCACACATTTACATTTCGTTTACACTACTCTGGCGTTTTTCAACCCTCGAAAATGGAGACTTTCGAAAAGTTGCAGAGCCCGTTTTAGGTTGAAAATGCTGGGGTTGCATTTCAGAGTAAACAGACCAAAATGAGACTTTCAAAAACAATGGCGTCCGTGTAAAAATAACATGGAGACTGAACTGCAATCTTTGCTGGCTTTGTTGTCATTTTTAGCAGTTAAACTCTGCACTTTTTTAATACTGCAGCTACCTACATGCACAATAGGCAACTGTTTACATTTGTACGCCCATGCCCAGTGTGCAAGAACGGTCATGTGACATATGTTTTCGGTCGTGTAGTGTAGACGGAGATCATTTCTGAAACACTGTGGAAACACCAGTGTAGACAAGGATTGTTTTCATTTCACAATGCTGTTTTTAAAATGAAAATGCGCTAGCGTAAATGGGGCCTTAAAATAAACAGAATGATATCGTCCGCTGGTGTGGACACTAATAAAGTTATCATTATAGTTATCATTCTTGGTGTGGACGGGCCTTAATCATCTTTGGAGTGGACTTTCTGCTTTGTAAGACTTTGTAGACATTTGTCATGCCCAGACAGCAACGTTACACATAGAAAATGTAAAAAAGCGTAATAGGTCCTCTTTTATATTGCTCAAAAAATTCATTTGAATGATGATATAATTTGCAATTCAATTTAGTAATAAAATCTCATTTAAATAAAATTGTGACAAATGTTTTTGTACAGATCCCAAATATAAGGTGGCCAAATCCAGGCCGATGCAATACCAGTGTCCATCTGATGCCGTCACCTCAGAAGACAAACAAAACATGGAAGACTGCCTTCAAATCCACAGACTTCCTGCAAGACCCGAAAAAGACACAAATCCACAAACTCCAGGACCCAAGAATCGTGGAGGTGAACTTCATTTAGACTCTACATCCATGCTAGAGATGACTGAAAACCTACCTCAGGAGGACCAGAGCAGCAAAGCTCAAAGACCCTCCAAGAGCTCCTTGCCTAAAGTGCACCGAGGTTCAGTGAATATCCCTAATAGCAAAGGGGAGAAGAGGCAGAAAGCCTCCAAAGTCACCAACTCGACAGGGGACTCTGCCGAAAGGTGCTCGTCGAACATCTCACCAAGTCCTCCAAACCCACATGCTGACCAGATGTTGAAGTATGTTTGTGTTAATTCATTTCTACATGTACTGATTCAGCTCAAAATTCATAGGTTTTCAGAAAAGTAAGGGACTGGTGAAGATGGTTAATGAATTTTGAGTACATTTACACCGTGATGTCCATCTGTTCCACAGGCTGGAGCAAGAAATGAGGAAGCTGAAGGGAGAGCTGCAGGCGAGCAGACAGAGTGAGCAGGAGCTGCGCAGTCACATTTGTAATCTTACCAACAGTGAACACAGTCTGCGCCCTGAAGTCTCTCTGCTCAGACATGCAAATGAACTGCTGCAGAACAAGTGAGTCCTCTGATCTCTTCCTGTTGGTCTTGGCATTAGTGCTCCTGTTGATGATCGGTCACACTGATTGAAGTTTGACTGCTTGGTTTGTGTTTATACATCAAGGAGATGGGGCTTACTAATTACTAGCACTTTTTTATGTTATATGAGAACATTAAAATTTGAATAGTTTTTTTTACCATAACTTTTATGTATGGATTTAGATATAGACTTTTAAGCAAACTATGAAAATGAATCATAAAAATATTATTAAACTTTTAAAAACTATGATGATATTAACAAAGACTAACTTATAAACCATTTCAACCCACAGTTGTGGCACCATTTCCATCACAATTACCAAAACTTGTCCTATTAAAGTTTTTTTTTTTGTTTTTTTTTAAATAATAATAACAATAATAACAAATTCCACTTGTGAAAAGAATGTATTTGTGTGGGGGTTTTTTTCCAATTAAGCTTATGGAAGGAATTGTGAAAATAATTGTTTGAATTTAGGATACATAAAAATCTAATTTCTATTTGAAAAAAGAGAAAGGAAATACTTTTAAGTATCAAGTTTTGTAAAAAAAAAAAAAAAAATATTTCAAATGAACGCTGTTCTTTTAAACCTCCTATTGATCAAAAAATCCTTAAATAATGAATCCCGGCTTCAGTGTTGATAATAAATTAAATGTTCTTGAGCAGCAAATCAGAATATCAGAATGATTTCTGAAGGATCATGTTACACTAAAGACTGGATTAATGATGTTTAAAATTCAGCTTAGCCGTCACAGAAATGAATTACATTTTGAAAATATATTCAAATAAAATACTGTTATTTTAAATTGTAATAATATTTCACAATATTACTGTTTTACTGTATTTTTTCAAATGAACGAGCATAAGAGACTTCTTTAAAAATCATTTTAAAAATCTCTTGAACGGTAGTGTATACATTAAAAATGAATGATGTGCTACAAATATAACTATGAAAGCTCATGCTTTTCTTTTTGTAAGAGTATGTGTGACATGAATAAATCTAACGCTGTCCCTTTAAATTCTTTGGCGTGCTGCTGTGCAGGATTCAGTGTCTCACAAAATCCAGACAGAAGGACAAACAAAACGGCTCCTTGCTGGAAAAGAAAATCAGAATGGAAACAGAGGCTCGAGTTGTGGTAGAAAAACAAATCACAGAAGTCAGAGCCCAAAAATTCGATGAAGCGACAATTTTACTCCGGAACGCATCACATAGGTAATTCATATACATATTGTATTCATAAAGCAAGAATATGCATGTATTAATCATGTATATGTGATATTGAATGATACTTAATCTGTCTTTGAGACTAGGTCTAAATGGCCTGCTTTTCAATTATGGTTATAATTGGCAGTAGAAATCACAATTCAAAATAGCAGTGGCAAAATAAAACCTGTAAATTGTTGTATTTTTTTCATCCACTATAGGCAAGAACACTGTGAAACTCAAATGTTGAGGAAAAAAGCTAAAGATCTAGACTCAGAGTACAAACAACTACAGCTGGAATATCAGGAGAAAGAAAATCGAATGATAGCTCTAGAGAATGAAGTGGAGGTAAAGGACGCGGTTCGTAGATCTGTTCAGTTACATACTGCATTTCATAGATGTGATGTGCTCGATGTATGTGGCTCATATTTTTGTGTTCTTCATGTTATGACACATGTGGATCCGGTAGCTTGCTGTCTGTGGTGTTCAGTCCGTGGCTCTTTTTATTTATTATTATTGGTGTGGGTGAGTAATGCAGAATCCTAATTCTGTGTTATTCCCTGCTGAGAAATCCAGTATTGCTGATCACCACCATGTTTTGTATGCTGGGAACAGCATGGGATGCTGGATACTGGTTCCCTGCGAGACCAGCACTAAACCAGCAGAAACCAGCCTGGACCACCATGGAATTTATGCTGGATTGTGCTGGATTTTTCAGCAGGTTTTTTTTTTTTGGTCATTATTTCTTGTTCCTTCCCCAGTTTAAATGCTGTTAGTACCATCTGTTATATAAACCATGCCAAGACAGAAACCACATCTTTCAGAAACTATTGTGCAACCTGAGAATTTTTGTATTATGAATTTAACATCATTCACTCTAAAAATGCTGGGTTAAAAAAAAAAAGCCAGAGTTGGGTTGTTTTTAATGCTTGCCCAACATGCTGGGCAGTTTTATTTAACTCAACTATTGTTTAAAAATGACTATATGGCTGGCTTCAAATGAACCCAAAATACGTTGGAAATTAAAAATCAGACTCATTCAGACTATTAGACTCATTCAGACTCATTCAGACTATTATTGTTACTAGAGGCAACAATAATAATGAAAAGGTGATCATTTATTAATAAGCAATTTAAAAAATATATATTTATTGTTTAACAATTATTCATTAAACTAATTAATAAATGTTAATTGATTATTTCTCTGTTTTTACTGTTATTTTTTTTCTTATGCATTCCATTTTTATTCTCATGTATGTATTCCTCTTTCTGTAAAGCACTTTGAATTACCATTGTGTATGAAATGTGCTATATAAATAAAATTGCCTTACTGTGCCTATTAAACATATTAATAAATGTAAACTTCCAACATTCTCTGGGTTCATTTTAAGCAAGCAATAAAGTAATTTTTAAACAATAGTTGAGGTAAATAAAACTACCCAGCCAGTTGGGCAAACATTTAACCCAACCGCTGGATTAAAACAACCCAGTTTCAACCCAACTTGAGTTGCTTTTAACCCAGCATTTTTTAATGTTCAATCTTTTTAATGCTTTTCTCTTTAAATGGAAAGTATTTCTTTGTATTGGAACTGAATCAAACAGTTCTTTGTGTTGGAATTGAAAGAGTAATGCAAGACTAACAGATATTTATCAAAACATGTGTGTATACAAAATTTGGATGTGTACATGTACAAAAAATGCAAAATGTATGATCCATTCATGTATGAACAACATTCCTGTCTCAAAATTTCCTCATATAACCCTGTCCCTACCCATAAGTTATGCCTAAAATTAGAGGGAAATAATAGGTGAATAACTCTGATGTAGAAGCACCTAACCTAAACTTCTCATAAACTGTAAACATGTCTCTCAATTCTGATTGGTTGATTGGAATGTTGTTCCAGGATCAACAAAGATGTTGATCCAGTAACATGTTCTCACCATTATTTCATACTGTTCCATTGTGTTCCCGTCTCATCCATGCAATATTCTCCTCCCCAGACCCTTCAGAGGAACAGATGTAGCGAGCAGGAAGCAGACGCTTTGCTCTCAGCTCTGTCCTCCTTGCAAGACAAGGCTCAGCATCTAGAGTACAACCTGAGTGCAGAAACCCGTCTCAAACTAGACCTCTTCTCTGCGCTGGGAGATGCACGCAGACAGCTGGAGATAGCGCAAGGTTCATCTCATTTCAAATTATGCCATCCAAGACTAACATTGCAACTGTTTTTTTTTTTTCAGAATGCATTCAATACTATTTTGGCAGTACACTATGTATCTTTTGGCCATCTAGCAGTTAAAAAACAAAATCTGCATGCATTTTGCGGAAGAACATTATTTTGGTTACGCTTCGGCTCTGTGTGACTGTGGGGATGAATTTGACCATTCACAATAGATAATGCTTGAGCTACATATGACAATTCATCTATTCCAATAAAATACCTTACTGTTAAGTTGAGGGGGGGGGGGTGCTATCACTCCATATCTTTATTTCAAATCCTGCGTTCTGTTTTCTGTTCGGCATTTCTTTAAAAGGGGTGGAGGTTCCAGATTTAGTGTGCTCCATGTCGAAATTTCTGATTCCTTGTGAAAACAAACTTATGCCACTCCCACACCATATACACGTCAAACTAGCCGGATATGTACGCAATTTCCCACGAAAACCATCCCGACAAATCTAAAATACTTAAAATAGTCTTACCTCAGTAAATCACAGTAAGACAAAAACACATTTTGGAAGAAGAATCTATTGACTTATTTAAATTGTGTTAATTTTGAACTAAAAGTGTCACATAATGTACCTTTAGTTGTGCATTTTCACGTTTAGAACACATTTTCGGTCATCTAAATCTCGCGTGAAGTTAATCTTATAATTTAGTAATACCAAACATTCAGTTGAAAGTCATCTTTAGTAGATCTCAAAATGAATATACATATTTTTATTTTGCACAATTATAAAGTTATGCCTAAATTTAAAAAATGATTTAGTGTGTTGTATTTTTATTTATTTAGACAAAATGCTAGTTAATAAAAAGTTGTTTATGATGATTCAAAGTGCATCAATAAATCCTAATAGAAACTTTTCATTAAAATAATCGTAAATGTGGAAATTAACTAAGATTAATAAATGCTGTAGAAATATTGTTGTTAATGTTAACTGTTAACTAATGTGGAAAAACTGTATAGAATTTTGTATAATAATATAATATAAATCAATATAAAAGGATTATTGGCTTATCATCCACAATATTAATATCTGTTTTAATGTCTTTCTTTACAGTTAAAATTTTGAAACAAGACCACGAGGTTAAAGAAATGAAGCAGAAGCTTGCTGAAGCGATGGCCGTGGCTCCAGGTATGTCGTACATGACCCCGAGGTCCTCAATGCCTCAGTATCTCAAGTTCTTCAACTCTGAGCGCTACATGCTGAATCCCAGAGCACTCATGTATCAGTGTCTTAAGAAATAAGACCGGCGAGGACAAATCGGATGGCTTTTGAAGGATTGTTTTGACTTGACATTCCAAACACGGGGGCATCTCGGCTTTAAGGTTTGCCTGAAAACTTTGCCTTTTGACAATGCCGACAGCCTCTGGTGAGTCTACGGCTGTTTACTGATTTCAGCAGAGACACTGAGGCTGGTTATAGTTGACCTTGCTTCGAGCCAAGCTTCATTCCAGATGAAATCAAAGTTGACTGTAAATACATTGTTGACCAGCGGATGACCATCGAATCCTGAGCAAACCGCTGCGAGCCGCACAGACGGCAAGATATCAGTATGAAAAAAGCGTGAACTCGATGAGGAGCACAGTTCATCACGAGGACAGGATATCCTGTGTTGGGTGTTAAACGAAGAGGCTCTTCTTCAGCCATGACAATAACGGGCCAATGCCTCACTTGGTCATTCTGTGCCTCATTATTTATGTGAATTCAATTTATATAACAAGCCAATATCAAATGTAAGTCAGTATGTGAATATTTGAGTGCTTTGTACTGTTTTGTATTCTTTTTACATTACACACATTATACAGAAGTGACCAACACCTCCCCAAAAAAATGTTTGTAGGTTTTCATGTTTCTGAAATCGTTGCCTTTTTTATGTATCAATGGGATGTTTTTTATGAGATGTTTATTTTTCTGGCTTGACATACTTTCCCCCCCTCCCCCTAAACCAAAATTGAAATAATGGTTTAATTTTGTAATTCTAGTTGGTCTGCATGCCAATTTATGTAAAATGATTGTTTTGGACAAAAAAAGAAAAGAAAAAGATTTTGATGTCTAATTGTGCATTTGTGCAAGGGCTGTTTTCTTCCAATAATTCTGGAAGCAGTAATAAAGTCATTTTCAATGATAATCTTGTATTCTTTTCCATACGATTTGCTGACAGAAGCAATTTATAAATGAAAATTCTGTCATTCACTCTCAAGGTTGTTCCAAACCCGTGTGAATTTATTTCTTCTGTGGAACGCATAATGAAAATCAATGGGTTTCAGAGTTGTTTTGGACCCCATTGACTTCTACTGAACAGACAAAAACAGTTACAATATTCTTCAAAATAAATAGTTTGTTTGTATTTTGCACAAGAACAGCCGTACAGGTTTTAAATGACATGAATAAATGACAGAATTTTCAATGTTGGGTGAAGTGTGCTTTTAATATTGTACTCAGGAGATTAAATAAAATCCTAATATTTCCAAATGACACAAAATACAACAGACAAAAAAATGGAAGTACCCCGTATCTCATCTTTATATCAAGAAATGGTGCAATTTTGAAAAGATAGAGGTTAACAGAGTAAAAGCAGTTATGAGTTTCTGAATGTTTTGCGTGAGACAAAGCCTGTTGTTCTTTCGAAAACTACTACATAGCTGGTCTGCATTAATGATAATAATAATAACAAAAAGCATTGATTTGGTGTGCTTTTCAGGCATCGTTGCCACTCCACTAACAGAAGCAATTTGTACCATTTTCATAACTAAAAAGAAACAAGTGTATCAGCAAAAGAAAACTAGATGTTGTTCAACTGCATTTCATGCATAATTTCAAATTTGCAGCTTGTAACAGACAGATGTTGATGTGCCATAGAGGTGAATATGAAATTTATTGCCATCAACATAAAATGAATCAGTGCAAACAGCTTGTTTGGATTGAAATGATGCTACCAAACAAACAAACGCCACCAGAACCCCCAGGAGTTTTAATATACTGCAAATATGCCAAAAAAATGTTACAGTATATTAGCATGCAGACCAGTTGAGAAAGAAACAACACAATGAAAAAAGGAATAATACAATATGTTTGTCAGTCTACGGATCTTCTGAACATGGATTGATTGTGTCTCTGTTCAAGGCACATTTTAACATGTCTGGTGCACTGTAGATAAACTCTCTATAATGAAACTCATAACTGTGTCACATACAGGGGAAAAAGACAAGTGAAAAATCATATCAAGTGCCCTTCTCTTAGAAACAATTAAAATGAAAACTTACAGTATACATTCACAGGTAATAAAGGGGGAGAAAAACAGCCGCCACAATGATGAAAGTGAAACACGCTTCAAGATAGACCATACGCATATAGATAAATAATCCGTTTGCTTATTTCGATGCTTCGAGAACCCCTTTCCTTTCACAGTCGTCATAGATCTTGCATTGCAGACCAAAGTTAACCACAATTAATGTGTGCCTTAAAAAGGTACAAAGAAGACAAGTGTTATTTGGTAATTTCAAAATAACACAATAACGCATTCCCCTTACAATAAAAAAAAAAAGAATGAATGTTTGAAAGGGTGAATAAAAACCATGAAATATGCATGTGATGTGCCTAAAAAAAAAACAAAAAGGATTTGCTAAAGTGCAAACCAGAAGTAACCGATCCCACACATACTGTAAGCAAAAATGTTACAAAATACAGCTCGTAATACTGATTTAAATAATAACCGAGTCATTTTTTTCTTCTTTTAAAACAGAGAAGCAGACTGCTACACTGACAGAATAAATGTACTTGGGAACCATCAGCCAACACCTCAAGTGGTGTGAAGAACAGAGCGCAGGGGTCGTTTTCTTTTCGAGGCTCAGTTCCAGGCGTTCCGATCCCTCCCCACAAAGCTCGCACACAATCCTCCGAGTGATGAAGCGCTTGAGTCCCGTCCCGTGCATGAAGATAAAGGATGGTGGAGAGGAGCTGGTAGATTCGACCCTCCGCTATGAGGACACGGTCACGGGATTCAGAGAGCCGTTGCGGCTGTAGAATCTAGAGAAGGCCTCCTCCAGCACGGTAGTGAGACGTGGCTGATCCCCCTTGAGAGAGAGACACACACCCAAATTTGAAACAAAAGTGGGAGCAGAAAATGAAACTTAAAAGAAAAAGGTAAAATACTCTAGATTATTTTTAAATTCTAATCTTTTATATTTTTTGTTGTCGTTTTCCATCTTTAACCCTTTAAAACCTACACGTCTTTAAGAGCCAATAGAAACCAAATAGGTAGCACATCATTTTGCACACAAAATCAGAGACGTTACACATCTAGATCAAGCCGCCAACATGCTCCCGTTGTCTGGTTTTCACCCTCTAATGAGTCGCCACAAATTGCATAATAAGCCTTTTACAACAAAAACAGCGCACAGGCACTTACTGAAAATAAATATGTCGATTTCACATGGTGTTTTTGCTCAGAACTAAAATGACAAATGCACAGATCATGGAAAATAGCACATCATTATTTACAGTAGATTCTCATGATTTAAAAAAAGAGCCCAAAAGCAACCATCCGTTAGTTCGATCACGAGATATTACTCACAGAGTGATGTAACATACTTGGCTAATAACATGTCTCTCATCTTTCTGGGATGCAATGTGTTATCCAATGTACCGTCCATGCGTGTTTTCCAATGTGGAATACCACAAAATAGGTATTTTAATGCATCTAAACATTTTGATCAACTCTTAAAGGATTAGTTCACTTCAGAATTAATTTCCTGATAAATTTACAATTTAAAATTGATATACTTTATAACCACAACTTCAAAATCATTCGATATTGTTGAACAAACAAAAAGATGCCTTTTTTTGTAAAGGGCATTTGGCTTAATCTTCGCATGTTTGCTTTATAGACACTGGATCGCTACTTTCACCCATGTCACGAGTGACCATTTTAACCTAATTACGTCACGCATGGTGGATCACAGAGCAAGACGAGCATTTGTGTTTAAAAAAAAAAATTAGATTTTTTTTTTTTTTTTAACAAAATTACCAATCATTTCTGTAGATAAGACCCTAATTGCTCGTCTCGGATCGTGTGAAGCACTTTGAAGTTGCACTGAAACTGCAATTTGGACCTTCAACCCAGTGAATCCCACTGAAGTCCACTAAATGAACAAAAATACTGGAATGTCAAAAACCTTAATTTCTTTTCAACTAAAGAAAATTTAATCACCCCATGTCAAGTTATCTTGAAATTTTCATTCAGAAGTGAACTAATTTAAAGACTGCTGACAAGTCCCTATAAACCGGTGTACACCGCCTGCAGGACACCACCTAGCAACCAAAAAATTAATAATCTTATTTTTCAAAACTACTGCCTTGATCTTCACAAAATAGGTGTCGTTTGAAAGCTTAGATTCTGAACTTTACAATGCATTTAACCAATTCACTTAACTCCTAAGTAGTGCCGAGTTATTTGTTGGTAAATAAAATAAATAAAAATCATTATTTACAGCAGATTCTCATGATTAAAAGGAGTCCAAAATCACCATAACCCTTCATAAGATATTCCTCACAGGGTTACAACACAAAACTCCACTGGCGCTTAATAAAAACAAATATGTTGATTTCAAGTGACATTTTCGCTTATAACTTCATGAAACATGCAAAGAAAATGGCACAGCTTTATTTATAGCAGATTCTCGCAGATTAAAATGAGTCCAAAAATCAACAATTCAATGCGTCGATCATGAGATATTCCTCGTGGAGGCACCATTTTAAAAACACCCATTAGGGGGCCTCAAGGGCTAAACAAAAAGCCTAACTTGGTTCCAAATTCTGTAACTTTTGATTACTTTATGCTTTCACCACAAAATTTGATCCAGATGCAGCTCACATGCTTCAACAAGAAACAATTCCTTCTGCCTCATTTCCTTCCTGAAGTATTGCATCTCAAATAAGATATGTAAAATTATAATAAAAAATTATATATTTGTCTTTTATCAGCCGTCACTCAGCATGAGAATGTCCAGAAATAATGTAATTTATATTTTCTAATAATTTAAAAAGTGTTCTATCAAACAAACCTACTTTTTGATTCTCCTTGCTATAGTTTGAGTTACGAGTCTTAACTTTTGTGTCACTCAGAAAAAAACAACTCTAAAAATGCCTTGAGATCTTGAAGGGTTAAGGGAACTAAAAAAAACACTGATTAATAAAGTTTTAAATTAATAAAAGGTACAGGCATAACTGAATTCTCAGGTACATATATCCCTGGTATAGACTAAGTCATGTAAACAAAAAGAACAACAACAACGTGGATATAAAATCTGATTTAACCATTTAGTAATGTCAGGTATTATGTTAAAGACAGAGAGATGAAAGAAGAAACATGCTGGAATTACACAGATGGTACAGCAGAATCCCTCGCAAAAGTGCCAAATCAGGCAGATGACAATACCGATGAGAAGAACTGAGAAAATTCCTCAAGAAAGAGCAACGACTGCGCATTGAGGGTACGTTTACACAACAATGATATACTAAAAACACAAAGGTTTTTCCTTTACATTTTTCACGTACAGGTGACAACGTTGTCAAAACGATCCCTATTCACACGGATCCGTGAAAACGAATAAAATTGCTGTGTTATACAGCCAGACCAGTAGTCGGCGATGTCACTTTGTAAAGAAAAACTACGCTCCAATAGACTGAACACGTATTACGCATAACGTCACCGTTTTCACAAATTTACTTTTTTGTAGTTTCACAGAGATGATGACGGTATCATTTTCAAAAACTTGCACTTTGAAACCCGCTTGCGTGTTCAGGCCTCCAAAATACAATTGTGGTGTAAATGAACGTCCAAAATGCATAAAATTTTCCATTTTTAGTTGAAAATGGTGTTGTTTAAACGGCCCCTGAGACTGCAGAGGGAAAATTGATGAAAAAAATTGGCTGTGAACAGCAGTATTGGTACGACCAAACAAAGAGCCATGGTAGTAGAGATGGTAAAGTTGCCGTATGCTAATATTCCCTAGCGTTATAATGCCAAGTCCTATTGTGGTCTTCTCTGTGAGAGGTCTGGCTCTGGTTTGTGCATTAAAAGAGAAACTTTTCACGTCTGTTTTATTGGGCACAGCTAATCCATGGACTCTACTTTGTGTGCTGTTTTTCTGATTAGCTCACAGCGTTCGTCTTTTCTCCTATATCACCCTTCCAGGAATCAGCCAAGGCTGATCCAAAAATTCTCAAGCAACTGAATTATTGATTGGAAACATTTTATTATGAATGTTGGCACTAGTGCTTTGAAGAGGAAAAAAGGAAGAAAAAAACCTTTGTAAATTTGAACCTGGTGACAAATGTTTTAAAATTGGCCAGAACATCGAGTGATCTCACAATACTGAATAAACAGAGTAACCATACCAACACTAACTAAAAACATCACTTCAAAGTTTTTGGATTAACATTTCTCACACTTCATTGAATCTGTCCTGTGACTGACGAGTTTGGCTCAAATATATTCATTCTCATAGTCTAAGAGACATGATTTTGGCAATAACTTATACAAGCGCTCATACAAAAAGTGCAATGTCATCATCATGGGCAAAGAAATAAAGAATTACATCAGTAGTTTCAAAAATTACACCGTTAACATTCTGCCTTAAAAATGACCAACACAGGAACTCATTTAAACAAAATACACACTTCATCACATATTAAAGTACACTACCGTTCAAAAGTTTGGGTTCTCTAAGATTTATATTTTTGAGGGAAGTCTCATATTCTCACCAAGGCTGCATTTATTTGATCAACACACTGAATAAAAAAGTGATATTGTGAAATTTTATTACAATTTAAAAATAACTTATGTTTAAATAGATTTAAAATGTAATTTATTCCCATGATGGACAAGCTGAATTTTCAGCATCATTACTCCTATAATCTTCGGTGTCACATGATCCTTCAGGAATCATTCTAATATGCTTATTTGGTGCTCAAGAAACATTTCTTTTTATTGTTATTATTATAAATGTTGGAAAAGGTTGAGCTGCTTGATATTTTTGTGGAAACCTTTTTTTTTTAATCAGGATTCTTTGACAAAAACAAAGTTTAGAAGTAGAAATCTTTTTGTTACAAAATAATCACTTTTGATCATGTTACTTCATAATGCAATTACTGAGCCCAAACTTTTGGATTGCAGTGAACATTATTACATATTGTGGGAAACTTCTTACCTCACTAATGAAGCCAAGCTGGACCAGTTCCACGGCCAACTCCTGTACATTCTCATCTAACACACACGGAGAACAGCAATCTTAAGTTTCAGCAATAAGTCAACAGAAAAGTGCTGTATTTTACTTTACAGTTTACTTTTCCACACTTTTTTTCTTTGTCACTATTATGATTCAATCTGATCCACTTCAGCATATCATATTTATCTCTTATGTATTTGTGACAATTACTTCATAATGCACAAATAAGGACAGAAAAAATTATTAGACCAGAAACATACTACCCAGCCCCAATGTAAATTTTTTATTCTTATCAGATTCTTGCCTTTTTGTGACGCTACCAAACATGCTTGATTTAAACTGGTTGTGAATTCAGGTAGCTATATAAACATGTTGACAATTCAACTCGGCAAGCTTCTTGATTCTGAGTAAGCTGACTTGAAAGACAAAACCGACAGTACTGATGCCCATTATAGTGTCTCCTTCAGCTGAGAATGCAACCCATTTTTTTGCTGCATTCTAAATTGAATTCTGACACATTTCAGAACACAATGGCATGTTAAATCAAGCCATGTAGCTGGAAGCATTTAGATACTCGTGCAGAGTGCGTTTGAGGCCTGATAAAGTACTCACTTGGCGCCAAATCACAACTCAAATGTCGGTTCAGCTTATCTTCCAGTTTTAGCAGTAAGGTCAGCTATAAAAAGAACAGTGAGGAGTTATGGACACAGAATAAACATCTGACTTGCATCATTCCAGCAATGAACATGAAAAAGGGCTTACATGATGTTTCGCTCCTTCCTCCACAGGCTCGATGTTGCACTGCATTTGTACGACCTTAAAGAGAGAGATTATCTTTAACACAAACATATGATGCTAAAATACTGCTAATCCTGTTTATTTTGACTGTAACCACCCATCTAGACTTGTTTGAGCGGAAAGTAGTAATATGTCACACAGAGAGAGGGGCAGGAGAAAAAACTGATTCATTCTTAATCATTGATTCTCAGTCACCATCTCCATAAATCAGTCCATTTCTCACCTTCCTGGTCTCCAGCTCTGCAGGCTCAGGCGTAGGCGTTTTGACAGAGGGTGGCACGATGGGGGACTTGACAGTCTCTTGCTGAGGCTGCTGTGGGCAGGGCAATCCGAAGGCAGTCAATGGATAGATCCCATTCCTACATCACAAGAGCAACGAACGCTGGTATTACATTTGAGCTTGTTTTTTGACTTCTTTATTGACATTTGAATCTGGGCTCCATCTCATTTTTTTATTCCAAGATAAATTGGGAAATTCTTTTTTTCCTCACCTCACATCCTCAAGGAACTTGTCAAGCTCCAAGGCAGGAAATTGTGAGAGTCTGATGGGAAAAGAGACAGGATTACAGAAGTCGTTAAGGTTCCAAAAAACCTATTTCAAACTAAAGCCAATGAATCAAAAGGAGGAGACTCACTTTAGCTGGACCTCTTTTCTTTCCATAATGACCTGATTGGGGTCCATGTTTTTGGTAATTTCCTCTAAAGCATTTTCTGCGATCATGTCTAGTAGCCAAAAGCAAATGGTTTCAATGTGTTTAGCATCACTGAATCCCATTCAGGAATGTGACATGAAACGTCTGAATGGTAACGAGATTAGCTCATGACTCACGCTGGTGACTGACGATACAGTGTGCAGCCAGTAGTTTCAAAAGAGGCACTTCAAACAGAGCTTGATGGAAAAGCAGCTCTCTGGCTGTGGGCCTCTTACTGGGGTCCACCTCCAGACACTTCTGAATAAACTCCTAAAAACAAACACAGAGAAAAATGAGACTTCACAATGATTAGTATAAGATTAGGTATTTTGCAAAAAAGGGGATTAGCTTCTATGGACACAGTTTGTAAGGGAAGGCTCCGCTCACCCCTGGGGGAACAAATAATGGTTACCTTAGCTACCCATTAATTCTTAGAGGGAAAAAAATAACATCCAATACATCTAACAATTTAAAAAAAAAAAAAAAGTTTGTGTCAGGGTTTTTTCCCCAAACATTTCAGGTTGTCAAGTATTGTGTTCTAATGCTAATACAAGTTTAATTCATCATATTTCAATTATACTAGTAGTCAAAATCTTTTATGATGATCGATATTTCTCTCACTTTAGTCGGATACATGCAGATTTGCAAAGTGTCAAATACCAATGTGAAAGAAACAGTGCAAACAAATTTGCAATCTGAAATGATTTCACACACATCTGGAACATTTCATCCAATTACTGTAAATAACAGAAAACAACAGTACAACTTCACCACCATTCAAAGCTTTGGGGTCAGTGAGGTTCCTTTTTGAATGCATTAAAAGGGTCAAAAGTGTCAAAGACACGCATCTGTTACACAAGATTTTTATTTCTTTATTCGTATGACAATATTTTTATCTCGGAGATCAGAATGAGGAAGTGTGCAGAACAGCGTGACCAGTAGGGGCAGGAATTATGGTCGCGTTGACTCACGTAAGATGAGAGAATGCCAAGTCATGGACTGACACAAACCAGGAACAAGAAACACAGAGCTCGCTCTGAACACTCTTTCAGCTCTTCAGATCGCATAATTCAGTGAGAAATGAATAGAAACGTTATTCTGTATAACGAAAAATTTGGAAACATGTGATATTAAATCAATATTTTCTGCAAATATGCACACTTTTGAATTAAGACCACTAACGTCTAGTGTATGTATGTGAACACAAATAAACCAGAGAAGACATGACTGGCTTTTTTTCACATTTTTAAGCATCAGTGTTGTGTTTTTTTTTCTTGTTAATATTCTATTTAAACTATCGTACATCACAGATAGATTATTTTGCACTCCTGACATGAATTAAGAAATTAATGTCACTGCAACCTAGTTTTATATCATAAACCGTGGCCAAATATCGAAACTGGAGTCCGCCATAATAATCTGGGGCCGTCAACGATCCTTGACCATAATTTAATCTAATTAGATTAATCAAATCACCACATCATGTATTAGATTAAAAATTTTAATCGCTTAACAGCAATGATTAAAATATATATAACAAGCTATTTCATATTGAAATAATATTTCACAATATTACCATTATTATGTTTGATTAAATTAATGCAGCCTTGATAAAAGACTTTTCAAAAACATAAAATATATATATACATATTATGTTTTTGAAAAGTCTTTTATCAAGGCTGCATTAATTTAATTTAATATTATATATATATATATATATATATATATATATATATATATATATATATATATATATATATATCTTACCAACTATTTTTGAATGGTAGTATAATTCAAATAATTGAACAACTGACATTGTCAATTCAGTCTATACTCACTCTCTGCAGTGGGTCCTCCAGAGACTGAATGGCACTATTAATGGCTTCTTGTGACACATATGAGGACTCTCCATTACTTTGGATTTCCAGCACTGCCATCTACAAAAGTGGGAGACAAACCTGAATCTCTGCTCTAATAGATCCGATACACTGACGAATGATCTGCATCTCAAAACACCACTCACCTCTAAGGCGCACATTCCAAAGGAATAGATGTCCACGGCTGTAGTGACACTGGCAACAGCTGAAGTGGATGAGGGAAGAGGACAAATTGTACTTTTATTTTTACAAAACAAGTTCACTGAAAGGGCTCTAAAATAAGTTTGAATGCATTTTAAACCCTAGTTTTACCTCCATACTCTGGAGCAAAGAAATGCAAACTCTTCTGTTCCTCCCGACATGTTTTTACATGGTTATTAATGGTGTCAGGGGCCACTACAAAAAAAACAAAAACACAAAAATACAGCAATGTCATCGACAATACTAAAATCTATAACATTTAAATTTTTTTTTTTTAAATCACTCAACAATGTGCTTCAGCCCACCTGATCCAATTTTGATGAGTCCATTGTGTTGTATGAAAATGGTGTCACAGGTCAGGTTCCCGTGGATAATGGGAGGTTCACATGAATGCAGATAGCTGAAGGAAGAATGTTGAGAAACGTGAGTGCAATAGGAGCTCTCCACAAGACATAATGGAACATCAAAACAAGAAGAAATGCTCAGCTATGACAGTCAAGGACAGCATTTCAGGTGTTAATGAGGAATTTTGTACAATATTTCCAAAAAATATCTCTACATTATTGTTAAAACAACAGTATTTAGAGAGAGAGAGAGAGAGAGAGAGCGAGAGAGAGAGAGAGACAAACCTTAAGGCAGATAATATCTGAGTGCACCAGCGTTTCCATGCCTAAAAGAGTGCCACAAAGAGTTAATGGAATAAACTAATGTTAAAATAAAGTAAATATTGCATTTTCTTTTTATGATGACCTTGGTGATCAACTACTATAATCATATCAAAAAAGCAAGTATTTGTTCTAGCACTCTCTCTCTTAAAGTTTTAAACAAATCTTTAACAGGTCATACATGTAGGCAAAGTCAACAATGACCAACATTCAAGCAAGAAATTTAAGACTAAAAATACATTTTAATCAACAGCTCTTTTGTCAATTCGTCTGAATAGCAAAAGAGCAGCAATCATACCTTTTCATTCATGGTCTTATGATTCTTCTTTGTCTTCTTTAGAAACTGCTTCAGGCTCCCAGAAGACATGTACTCTGTGATAAAAATAACCTGAAGGGGGTAAAAAAAAAAAAAAAAGTCTTATGATTGAAAAATATAAAAAAATCCAAAAATGGCACATTTTTGCTGTTGTTAAATTTCTTACCCTGGCTCTGTTCTCCTTCACATCAGCCCAGTACTTGTGAAACTTCACTATATTCAGATGTTCCAGCTGGATGAGGTTATCAAACACTGCTTTCACTTTTTCCTGAATAATATAAAAAGAAAAGTAGGATTAATTTACCAGGAAACCTTCCTATATGTAACATCTTGAATTCTAGAAGAACAGGTTATTAATAAAATATCAAACTCTAACTTTATTATTTCATTATACAATAACAAAGAATGTAATAGTTCAGTGGGGGGAAAAGGTTTCAATGCTCTTTATGACTGGACTCACTGCACAAGTCACATGTGCTTATGGGAAATGCAATCAGCAATGTAGATGGCAAAGCCTGTCAAAACGCAACCTCTAAAATTACTTATTGAATTCCACGAAGAGCGTCTGCCAAGCAGAGAGGATCGCAGTATGTGGATGGGCCAAACAGATGGCTGTCCACGACTCTATGCCAGGCAATAATGAATCGAGTTTGATTAAAAGTGCTCACAGGCAATGAAAGAGTGAAGTATGCAACATTAAAAACAGTAGAATGACCGTTTTAATATTTGAACGTTCAAGAAATAAGAGTTACATAACCACAGAGAAGGTTTTCTTAAATACTTTTCATGAAAGCTCTGACCGCCAATGCTGTTTCAATAAAAGCTTGGCAGCAAACAGGTCAGAGCACTTTGGGTAAGGAGCTTACACCCAGAAATGAAGGCAAGCACCCTCATTCTGTGAAGCAATCAAACGGTCCCAACACTCATAATAGTTAAATAATCATTGGTATTGCTAATTCACAGCTTAACATGTTAGCAAGAACACAGGAAGCGATTCATTCCACGATGAATCTGTGGCTAAGTACAAGAGTCAACAGTGAATATTATGCTTACTTCAGGTGCCTGAAAAATAATTTTAGCAGGATATTTGAAAAAGTGTTTTGTGTAACTAACAGCAAACCATCAGTTCATTCATACCATTCTAATGGATGATTTTATTTATGTTTTTGAAAGAAGTCTCATGCTCATTTTATTACATTTACATCACATAAATACTTATATTTTTTAAACATTTTAAAATGTCATTATTTCTGTGATGGCAAAGCTGAATAGACCATTTTCACATTTCCGGGTTTATCAGAAGCGGAAGTCGTCACAGTTTGGTAAAAAGGGTCTATTTTCAGCATCATTACTCCAGTCTTGAGTGTTACATGATCCTTTAGAAATCATTCTAATATGCTGATTTGATGCTAAAGTAACATTTCTAATTATTTTTACATTTTATTTATTATTATTAGCGTTTAAAAAAAACAGATTTGATGCTTAATATTTTTGTGGAAACTGATATATTTTTTTCAGGCTTCTTTGATGAATAGAAAGTTCAAAAGTACAGCATTATTTAAAAAAAAAAAAAAAACATTTGTAACAAATGTCTTTACTGTCACTTTTCTTTACTAAAATTTCCTCATTGAAAATTCAGCCAGAAAACAGTAGACTTCAAAAAAAACCTGTAACTGCAAATCTTTGTAAAGCAGGCACATAGTTAAATTGTTTTACCTCTTGTAGTTTGAAATTCTTCCTCTCAGAAAACATGACCTCATTCCACACGACCTCCACACCCTCCTCGGTGTCCATGGCAAGATAAGCATTGTCGATACCTGGGACGTTGCGCTGGTTAACCTGTGGGTGAGTAGAGGAGGATTTATATTTAAAAGCAAAAACCCATCAGGTTTCCAAGATTCTGCTTAAAAATTATATAAAATCCCCTCAAATAAAAATATTAAATCAAAACCCCCTATAGTGAAAATTGTCATCATTTAGCAGAAGGGAGCATTATCAGGGAATAAATACTAAAATTTTTAAAGCTATTGAAACACTGAATATACCTCCTCTCTCCGTTTCTGCCAACGTCCACAGGGGCTTTCCTCCAGAATCTCAGATTCATCTTCGCTCTCCTCCTCCTCATCTTCAGTTGCAGGTGGTGCTGGCTGTGTTACTGTTGAAACTGGGGGAGACACAGATGAAACAGTTTGGCCGGTAGGTGGCGAGACTGTGGACTCCGACTTCGTGTCCATAGTGGATGCAGGGGCAGGTGTGGCACTCTGCTTTCCTTCTTCTGACATCATTGACTGATAACTGACAGCCCTGTCCTGAACCACCACAGGAAAAGAAGTCTGGCTGACTCACACCTCGAGGACAGGAGGCAGAGAGCTGTAAAATCAGGAGAGATTGAAGAATATAAACTCCAATCATAAACGGTATAGAAACATATTAAAGACAAATATTATTAAAGTTACTCATTACAATAAGGTCACATTTGTTACCATCTGTTAATGCATTAACATGAATTAACAATAAATTTTTGCAACATTTATAAAACTTTGTTAATGTTAGTTAATAAAAAAATATTCATCTTCATGTGCATTAACATTATCAGATACAACTTTTGATATTAAAAATGCATTAGTAAATGTTGATATTAACATTAATGTTACTAAATGCTGTAGAAGCATTGTAAAATGTTAATTCAAGTTAACTAATGTGGCTGACAAATCAAATCTTATTGAAACGGTTACCAATATTAAAAATTATTCATGAAAACTGTGTAACATCTTCAATAGATGAGATATCATTAGTTTCAAAACTGAATTCAGTTAGAAGTTATTTTTAACTAAATTCAATCAAAATTTAAAGTTCCCACAACTTTTGACCAATTAATTGTGATTTCCTCATGACCATTGCAGTTTATAAAAAATTATTTAGATAGGCTGAAAAGATAAAGTACAGCTATCTGTTACAATATTTATTCACTTTATAAATTAATACATTTTTAATTTTGTTGTTGATTTTCCATGAATGTAGGAACCCTGAAAACTTACATTAGACTTTTCAGGTTAACTGTTATACATTGTTCCGTGTAAATTGTTCTTTTGGTCTCTCTCTCAATATATAAAATTAAAAATTATGCATTTTGAACGTGCCCAGATCTCAAAAGAGGAACCCTCAAAACACCTCAACTCTGAAACACTAAAAAGCGTAAACTAAGAGCAGCAAGAATTTAAGTTACTAGCTTTTAAGTGACAACTTGGTGTTACCGTGTCAGTTTCAAACTGAACATTATGAGCAGTAAGGCCATTTTTATCTCCAAACCTGGACAAGTGTGTGACAGCTGGTGAGGTGTGAGCAGAAACACGCTTTAATCATGTCTGAGTTACATTATTTCTCTCTTCTCAGTCCTGTCCTCAATTCAACCCAGTTCATGTTCAAGCATTCAAAATATTCACGCATTCTATCCCACCTCATTGATAAGAAACAGACGCAACAAATACAACATCTTGCTCCACATCATTTAAACTTCAATGTTGATGATCTTACTTGAGTTTATCCTGGATGAGCGGCGTCGCCAGCTCGCCGGAAGCAGCTAACCGTCGGTAGCTGAGGACACGGAGGAGGAAAATCCTCAGACAATAAGAAAAAAAAACGATAAACTCTTAAACGATATGGGTCCGTGTTGGGGGTCAGCTCTCGGTTATAGTGTTTGAGGTTTACAGAAATACCAAGATATGAAATGACGGTTCAATTTCCCCTTAGCAGAGAGAGCCTGAAACTAGCAGCGCAGCTCCGCGGCCTCCGGAGCCTTCGCGAATATTATATCTGAATAAAATGTTTCCTTAAGCGATATGGTCAATGTTAAATACAATAATCAAAAGATCAAATCTGTCGGGCCAGTAAAATAAGCTAAAACAGTGATACAAATTTTACTGTCTGTCAGGTTAGATGCGTTTTGTCTGTTAGCCGCGGATGCTACACTCCAGGATATTGGCGTTCTTCACTCAAGTCTTCACAGAACGATTTGTTTCTCCCCAAAACACTTAAATATTCCAACACGAACGGACTCAATTTGTTAAACAGCGATATCCCTGAAAAAACTATACGTAAATGACAACAGCTCCGAGTTTTGTGGTAAGCCGTTGCTTATTCCTGCATGAACCTCTCTGTCGTTTAAGCAAGTGTAAATCAGTACCAACTTCACACAGCGCCATCTACTGTCTGACATGATTCTGCCACCTTCACTGCTCATGATTTAACCCTCAGTGATCCATGGGGAGAAAAAATACACATTTATTCATTCATACTCCATCGTATATAATTTCATTATATATAAATTATTATATGGGATTAATATATATAATCATATATTATATATTAGACATTATATATATATTTATAGACATTATATGTGATGCTATATATATGCTATATATTATATGTGATGCTATATATATATATATATATATATATATATATATATATATATATATGCCTCATTTACTCTTTCCTCACATGGAAGTCTGATACTATCTATCTATCTATCTATCTATCTATCTATCTAGCTATCTGTCGGTCTGTCGGTCTGTCTGTCTATATATATAAAGTTAACTTTAAAAATATCCATGAAGGAAAATTAACTTTTTAATAGGTGTTCATCTATAAACATTTGTAGAAATATGAATTTGAATGCTTTGTGTTATAATGTTCCATGGTTTTACTTTTCAAATCTTTGACTGGACCTCTGTTATTCCCATTATCCACATTGGAAATGTCTGAGGTCACCAGCTGGGAATCATGCCCCCATTAGACAGGCAGAAAGAGAGAAACCCTCGCGTCCCTGTAGGAGGCCTATAAATAGAGTTAGCTTCTAAGAGGAACGGGGAAAAGTTGGGTGGGTGTATGCGAGTATGCAAGCATATGTGAGCATGTGTGTGTGAACCGGTGTGGAACATTTGCCTTAACGTGACTTTATTTGTGTATATAGCCAGGGGAGTGCCTCCTCCGGAATATAAAGGAACTGAGGAGTTAAATAAGGACAAAGCTAAGAAAACTGAGCAACCTTAGATACTGATACTAAACTTCATATTCATTCATCGGTCCTTTGGCAACTGTCTTCAAAGAGCAATATGGCAGAAGAACAGAAGTTCTCTGAAACATCTGTCCAGCTTACTGAAGCTGCTCCACAGACTGTGGGCAGCGGTTTTACCACCCCTGGAAACATTTATTCAGCCATTCTGAGCCGTAATGAGGCTGTTAAAGATGCCAGGCGGCTCAAGGATTTTCAGGAGCTCAAAGACAAATATGTACGCAAAAGAGTGCTGTTTGAAGACCCCCTGTTCCCGGCCCAGGACTCCTCTCTCTTTTACAGTGAAAAGTTCCCACTAAAGCTTGAATGGAAGCGCCCATCGGTGAGTGACTTGCCGTAAGGTGGCAGTGTGCATGAGATCAGCTGCATTGCACCATGTCTAGGACAGAGATGTTTTGGATAATATAATTACTGCATTTCCAGGTATGTATGTTCTTTTTTGCTTATTAAAACATTATTTTATTTTATTATGTTTTAATTAATTTAATTAATTAATTAATTTTTTTTTAAATATTATTTTATAACATTTTGTTTTTGCCTATTATTTATGAGGTGCTTAAATAAGTTTGAAAAATGGAATCCATTCATTTTCTCTTGACCTTCTTGAGAAAATTAATGTAGTTACTCTTATATTGTCTGCCTATTGATTAATTGATTAAGTATTGATTAAGTATATCAATTTTTCAGTTGGTTTCACTTACCTAATCAGCAAAGAGATTACATTTCTTTTCAACTTCCATCTGAATAGGCACAGACATGACATGACAGGCATGCCATGAGAATGTGTCAGTGTCCCTGTAGTGTGTGCGTTGGATAGATGGCTGCGGTTTAGCGCATTCTGTCTCAAGCAGCTGACTTCCCAGTGCTTCATTAAGCAGAGCTCTACCTGATAATAGACTTGTATCAGTAGGTTTGATATGTGTTCTTCTTATCATCACAAGTTGAATAATGGAAACAAAGTTGATGTAACATAATAATGTTTTTAAGGTGTAGACAGGTTACATGTGTCTTGCTAAAATTTGGAAAAAGACAGTTGAGGAACCGTTTGTTTCGATTGTTGTATGTGACATGTACATTTACTGCTTCAGAGAATCGGGTTACTGGACGCGGTCTTATGTGTCTGCAAATCTTTTGCTAGGTCGTTAAAACAATTTTTGGACGGTGCTTCGAAAAGAGAATAACACAGTTTCAGATGTGTTTACTGACACTTTAAAAATAATGAGTAGAAGAATTTGTCTTACATACTGTACATGATCCTGTCCTGACGTCCTTTGAGATGCAGCTCATAAAAACGCATTAGCAAAGTTACAGTCAGCAAACTTTATGACCCAAGACAGCTGCTGTATTTCTGTTGTGGTGCTGAGATCTTCACATATATAGTCATATCCTTTTTGTGAAGCCAGCAGAGGTCTAACAATATAGCTATGATATAATAAATGATTATAATAACTGTAAGTGTGTGTCTCTCTTCCATAAACAGGAAATTTGTAGCAATCCACAGTTCATTCTTGGGGGAGCCAACAGGACAGATATCTGCCAAGGAGACCTGGGTATGAAAGTGCCAATATATGACATTCAATCTAAATTCATAAAAATACATAATGTATATGGGGATTCACCAGTATTAAAATTCAGAAGGATACCAATAAGCAGTTAATTATTTGTCATGGCTGAAAACTGATAAATGGGCGATATTACTATTCTATTTTATCTACAAATAAACAAAAAAAAATAAAATAGATTTTAAATGCTGCGTGAATTTAGGCATCACAACATTATGTAGCCTACCTTATAAAAATAATTATATAGGTTATATAAATTTGCTAAAGATTACATTTAGCAGTGTTATTAAATGATTTATGTTTTTAAATATGGACTTTTTAAGTGACCATTAGATGACAACAAATGAAAATGAAAAATATGGGAAATTAGCAAGAACAATTACATTTCCAATATCTGCTATACAGATTGTTAAAATCTCTTTAATATTGGCTGATAACAAAAATGGTAATATTGTGCCTGGTGGGAATGGTGATATCTTGCCCTGGTGATCAGGGTCAAAAGTCACCAGGGTTCAAGTACTTAATCACATCCGACATACACAGACAAACCGTATCTGGCTACTGTTATTAAAAAATGAGACACTATAATGGAGTGGAACACAGCTGAAGTGGTCTGCGTTGAAGGGGGAGGTCCTGTCCCAAATGGCACTTCTTCTGCACTTGCTGTCAGTGGCCACCATGTGCATGTGAGTGTTAAGTCAAGACCATAGGGCAGGGTTCCTTATATCCAGCCCTGGAGAGCCAGTGTCCTGCAGAGTTTAGCTCATTTATCTACAATTTTCTAGTAACTCTGAAGACCTTGACTAGCTTGTTCAGGTGTGTTTGATTAGGGCTGGAACTAAACTCTGCATGGCAGTGGCCCTCCAGGGCTGGATTTGAGGAACCCTGTCGTAGAGTGTCCCATGTGTCATTTTAGGTTTCAGAAGGGTGCTTGCAGAAGGGCGCCCTCGATTTGCACTTTTGCCAAACCCGCATTTCCTCAACAAGCTCCGCAGAAGACTTCTACTCGACAGTCAAAGCAGCATTATGTCACCAAAGTGTGGACTCAGTAGAAGATCGCAAGGGCCCTCTTAAACTGACAAATGGGACAATCTTGTGGACTTTATGTACACAAGCATGGGGCCGCCCATTGTAAGTCCACAAGTCTGCAAATGATCAAGAAGTGTGCCTTTTGGGACAGGACCTTACATCTCCATTTGAGACAGGGCTGGAAATGTTTGAAATGGGGCGGGGTTTGTGATCTTGATTTTAATGAGATCCAAAGTGAATCATTTCCTGTTCGAAGCGTGGCAGTGTCACCAAAGATAGCCTCCACCTGTGACCTGCATACAGGGATGCTCCCCATTTCCTCACCTCTCAACATATCCAAACACTCTGTTGAAAAATAGATCAGTTGCGTGACACGGAAGGCTTGAAGAAATTAATAAAGTGTCCGCTGCGGTATCTATGTTGCGGTGCTGTGTTCCACAGAGGCATCCTGTGAATGCATGAGGCGCATAGAGCAAAGGCATTTATTTCTGCACCTGTACAGTGTAAAGTTTCATACATGCAAAGGTTTTGCTGTGCAGATTTTGAATCCTTAAATCCTTAAAATTTTTCCATGAGTAATACGGCATTATTAAATAATTTTTTTTCTTGAGGCGTGATATGCTGATCTCCGTTCTAAAACTAGAATTTTTCAAATTGTATTATAATTATTGTGCATGCAGTTTCACGACCTAATTTTAGTTGAATGCACAAAATATATAATATACGTTTCTATGTTGAAATTAATATTTAACATTTTTTTAATAAAATATTTTAGTAAAACCTTACTTCCGGTGGTGCATTAACACCTGCAGGAGATTGCTGGCTGTTGGCTGCTATAGCTTGCCTGACCCTGAATGATATAGTCCTGAAGAGGGTGGTTCCCCATGACCAGAGCTTCTCTGAAAACTATGCTGGCATTTTTCATTTCCAGGTATGGGCATCTAAACTGGACCATCTTGTATTTCAGATATAGTTTCTGATATATAAACATTTCTCTCTGATGAATGAAGCACAAGCTCAACCATTTAAAACAGCCTTAGTTTATTCTTCTAGTTCTGGCGCTATGGTGAGTGGGTGGACGTGATTGTGGATGATCGACTTCCTACATGCAAAAACCAGTTGGTGTTCACCAGGTCTGTACACAAAAATGAATTTTGGAGCGCTCTTCTGGAGAAGGCATATGCAAAGTAAGTTAAACATCTTAATTTATTGATTTAATTTTTTCATCAATAACTCCATACTTTGTCATGATATGTAAGCTCTTCAAGATATAATTTCCATGTGTCAAAAATCAGATCAAGGAGCTAAATGTGTTGGTATGACTTCTGTTTCCCAGGTTACATGGCTCTTATGAAGCTTTAAAGGGCGGAAACTCACTGGAGGCCATGGAGGACTTCACTGGAGGAGTAACTGAGTTCTATGAGATTTCAGAGGCCCCCAAGGAGTTGTACAACATCATGAGAAAGGCTCTGAAGAGAGGGTCCCTCATGGGCTGTGCCATAGATGTAGGCTTCCTTCTATTCCAAACGTACTAGATGCTGTTAGGTTTAAAAAACAAACAGCTGATAAATATAGCTATTTCTTTGCTTGCGCTGCATCTAAAATGTTCTAATTATTGCATTTCACTATTATTGCACCACTTGCATTTTAAACAGACTATCAGTCTGTGCATTAATGGTGGAAATTTTGACTCTCTGCAGGTTACATCATTATGACAATAGGTGTCACTGTCATTGAATCCTTCACTCAAATGATTTGTACAGATAGAATGATTCATTTAGGAAGGAAACCGAAGACTGGTTGTCATTGTCAAATGTTGTCATTGTCATGTGACCTACCAGCAGTTGTGTTGCTTCAATGCCATTCAAATACTCTTTTGTGGCCCCATGGGATAGTAAAGTGTCCACTAAATGTGCATTTCATAATCTTGCTGGAGTAGTAGGACATCCTGGGACTTTTCAACTGTAGAGTACTGTGAATTTAGACATAATGTTTTTCACCTACTATATAATAGGGATGTTTCAGATTTTAGATGCAGCCGCTGTCTTTATGAGTGAGTGACTGAATAATTTATTCAACCAATTTGTTCAAATACAATCATTCAGGATTTGCAAAACTTTTTTTGTTGACGGATATTCACTGGCAGTATTGTATTGTAACTAAAACGCACTATCATAATCCACTTGCTGGTTTGATATTAATACTGAAGGAATTTATGACAAGCAGGGTGAGGCCTAGAGCCATGGGAATAGAGCAAGACTGGTGGCATGAGTTTCATCTACTTGGCGCAACAAGTCTTGCTCTGTTCCCATGGCTCTAGGCCTCACCCTGCTTGTCACAGTATAAAATAAAAGATTTTAAAACACTTTATTGGTAACATTTTACAATAAGGTTCGTTAGTTAACTACATTAGTTAACATGAACTAATAATGAACTGCACTTCTACAGCATTTATTAATCTTTGTTAATGTTAATTTCAGCATTTACTAATACACCATTAAAATCTTGTTAACATTAGTTAATACACTGTGAACTAACATGAACAAACAACGAACTGTATTTTCATTAACTAACGTTAACGAAGATTAGTAAATACAATAACAAATGTATTGCTGATGGTTAGTTCATATTAGTTAATGCATTAACTAATGTTTAACTAATGAACCTTATTGCAAAGTGTTACCACTTTATTGTACAGTCCTGTTGTACATACTATGTACTCATTATAGTAATTGCCATAACTGGGTATACTAACCCTGAACCTACCCCTAAACCTAACCTTAACTCATGTAGTTTCCTTATATTGCCAAGTAATTTTTTAGGTAAGTACATGTAAGTCCACATACTGTAAAATAAAGTGCAACCAACATTTTAATAAAAACTGCTGCATCACTGTGACATAAATATAATATTCCATTATATATTGATTCTCCTGCACAGACTTTGGTCCCAACTGCTCAAACGACTAAAACTGCATCTGGACTAGTGAGAGGCCATGCATATTCAGTCACTGGAGTTGAACAGGTGGGTTTGTCATGCAACTTGAGCATTTGTATCTGTCACATCTAAATACAGGACATAAGTACATGGCATTTATCAGCAACATATTTCAATGCAATAACTAAAATCTCATTCACAGGGTAAACGTAAGGATGGTAAAGACCTAATGATCCGTCTGGTTCGTGTACGAGATCCCTGGGGAGTTGCCCCCCCTCCCGCCTGTAAGTCTAATGACTGGGCTGCTCTAGCCAAAACTGAGCAAGACAAGGAGAGACTCCGGCCTACAGAGCAAGGGGAGTTCTGGTTAGTACCTTCACAGCATCATGAGACCATAAGGCTTCCAGAAAGTCTGAAACAGTCGCTTCAAAGAGTATTACGCTTCAATTAATACTCACAAATGGAAGCTGGTCTCTTTTATGATTTTGCTCATTTCTCCTCATGCAAGGATGTGCTTTGAAGAGTTTCAGAAGAACTTCACCAAACTGGAGATCTGTAATCTGACCCCAGACACTCTTGAGGATGACCGTATGCTCAAGTGGAATGTGACCATACATGAGGGCCGATGGGTGAAAGGCTGCTCTGCCGGTGGCTGCAGAAACTTTCCTGGTATCTAGTATAATTTTGCAACATTTGCAATCATGATTAAAAGTCTGAGTGATGGTTTTAAAAGCCTATATATATAGCCTATATCTTTCTGTCCATTTTGTTACAGACACATACTGGACAAACCCTCAATACCGCCTGGTTCTTGTGGACGCAGACGTTAAAGAGAAGACCTGCACGGTGGTGGTGGCACTAATGCAGAAGGGCAGAAGAAAAGAGCGCTGCGCAGGTGCCGGCCTACACAATATTGGGTTCGCCATCTATGAGGTGCGCTCAAACAAGTACTCTTTCAGTATTAATAAGAACATTTCAACATGGTACAGCGCATATGTATCAATTTGAATGGCTAAACAGTATGTATTTATTTGCAGTTTAATAAGCTAAAATCATATGATTTAAAGTGTATGATATGCACTTAATTGTTTTTTTAAATTAAATATAAATTATCTTTGTTGCCGATTCATTTTGTTTTACCCATTGTCTTTCACAGGTTCCTAAGGAGGTATGACTACATCATGAAGAGACCACACTGATGATACCATGATGTAATTGGTCACAGAAAACCTGTAAATATTAAGGAATTTTGAAAAATGTGATTTCAAGGTCTGGAAAGCTCATGAAAAATTCTAAAAAGAATATAGATTTTTTTTGTCCTAAATCAGAAATGCTTCTTTATTGAAATTGGCTAGGCTAGAAATTATTAAAAAAAAAAAAAAAACACCAACACCTATTTTCCATATTCCATAAAACATTTATTTTAGCAGAAGTCACCCTATTATTTCACTTTAATTATAGCTTGTCTAAAGTAATATATCAAACACAAAAAATGTCTTGAAATGTTCTCTAACTACATGTTGTCTCTGCTATCATTTTAGATGAAAGGTAGCCAACAACAGCTGTCAAAGGATTTCTTCCTTTATAATGCTTCCATAGCTCGCTCCAAGTCTTATGTCAACATACGTGAGGTGACAGAACGTTTTTGCTTGAAACCGGGCGAGTATGTCATCATTCCGTCCACCTTCGATCCCCACAAGGAGAGCGAGTTTCTGCTCAGAGTCTTCTCTGAGAACTGGAGCACCTCAGAGTGAGTCTTAACACCAAACAGTCTGATTATGAATGTCAAATCAGTCATTATATCAGTTGTTATAATAGCATTAACTAATATGTTAACAGATCGTATCATCATGTTGTCATAAAAATGATATATTATTATTATTATATTAACATGAAGATCAGTGTCACATGATCCTCCAGAAAACATTATGCTGATTTGGTGCTCAAGAAACATTTCTTATTTTTATCAATGTTTAAAACAGCTGTGCTGCTTAATATTTTTTTAGAAACCGTCAAACATGACAAATAACAGTAACATTATAAATGTCTTTGCCGTCACTTTTGATTAATTTAATGCATCCCCAAAACTTTTGAATTTATACTTCAAATTCATATATATTCATGCAGTACTTATCTGTTAACCATTATATAAGTCTGTTAATGGATTATAATGTTTTTTAATGAAAATTGTTTCATATTCAAGCCCTTTTCGTACAGTCGAAAATGTTTTAAAGAACCCTTTGACCTGTAAATTTGGCTGACAGCTGCATGTTTTCTCTCAGGGTTATAGATGCAGAGATTGAGGCGGAGCCTGTGGTGAGTCAACACCTGTCTCAGTCTGTCATGTTCTGTTGCAGCTCATAAAATAGCTTTGTCCCAATTCAGAGGCTGCATCCTTTGGAGGGCGCAGACCTCAAAGGCCACGCAGCAAAGTTCTGAAAGAGCGTTGTTAAATGGGACGGTCTAGCCTACAGAAGATTGTTCTTGTCGCCTAGCAACTGTGACAGCTGCCGTTGACGAGTGCCAGTGACGTTTGTACTGGACTTTTTAGAAAGTTACATTAAACAGTCTGAAAACAAAACAGGGTTTACAACCTGTCGAAATATGTTCATTTGAGTAAGTTGAACGCCAATACTTACATTTAAGTGTAATCCAGCAATTTCTCTCAAAAAATTTCCGGTTGTCACTGGCACAGAAGGAATTCTGGGGTAGGGTAGGCCATCTGTTGTATCCTTTTTTTATGCTCACATTTGAAGAAGCCTTCCAATTGAGACAGCCTTGGAATGCAGCCTTCGAAGGATGCTGCCTTTGAATTGGGACGCAGGTCACATTTCACTGTCTCTCTGCTTGTCCAAAACAGTGAATCACTATGTGAAATGTTAGTACAACCAAACAAAATAAAGTAATACTCAGATTTTTGTCTTTGTGACCAAAAAGCACATTTATATCTAACATTTCACATTCTTATACCAACAGATGGATAACATCAAGAAGAAAATTAAGGTAAATATGGAAATGAGATTGAGATGTTCCATCAATTTCCTTTCTCTTCTCTGCGATGTTCTATGCCAGCCCACATCAGATGATAAAAAGGATTAGAAAGATGGAAAAGGAGATGGAAAATTATTGTGATGCTCTGTTAATTATCTGCACTAATGCAGACTTGCAGCTCTGTTTTCATCTTCAGTTGTGCGTCAGTCATAACAAAAACAGCATGTGCACAGCATGAGCTAGAACGATATGTCAAAACTGTAATTCATAATGACATTCACAATCATGACACAAAACTGCCTTGTGCAAAAGTACAAGCCTGTCTTTATGTGCAACAGTCCTAGAAAAGATACATTTATAAAATCTCTTATGAGTTCTAATGACGATTTACAAATGGATTTGTTTTTTTGTGAAACAAAAAGTGAATATATATATATATATAGTATGTTGTATATTCATTATTTCAAATTTCTCATGTGTAGCTAATTGAGGATGAAGAGACTGAAGAGGAAAAACAATTCAGAGCCATCTTTCAGCAGATAGCTGGAGACGTGAGTGCAATTATGGAAATGCATGTTTAAACTTCATATTTATTTCACACTTCATTGTGACAGCGTTCGCTCCTTGCAGGACATGGAGATTAATGCCAATGAACTCAGGACTGTCCTTAACAGAGCGGTTGCTAAACGTGAGCGAAATCTTATTTTCTGTTACTAATTCTCTCTGTAGGTTATTTATAATCTATTCCCTCCATTCCTCAGATAAAGAGCTAAAAACAGAGGGTTTCAGTCTGGAGAGCTGCAGAAGTATGATTGCACAAATGGATGTATCCTTTATTAGGTTTGCTGTGCATTATGGGCAAATAATGTGTGCATGTGCACCTTGTGTAAAGTGATTGTGATTTTGGCGAAAAAGTTCTCCATGCAGATTTTCACTCATGTTCATGTTGGCACTGCAAATTCTCTAACCTCTAACCAATAGAAAGCTGTTTGGTTTGGCTGTTTGAAAGTGACTTCTGTGTATGCGGAGCTTCATACGTCTCTATGCCACTGACAATGGACCTTTTTTGCACATTAAATTTTGGTGAAATTTCGCTAATGTGAACGCACCACTTCAGAAGCAAAGAAACAGAAGAGCCACTAGGTGCTCAGCGGTAGTACAGAAGACTCAAAAATCTGGCAACCAATAAAAATGGTTGTAAATGGTCCCATCTGAATGGCTAGCTAACTTATTTTCATTCACTTCATCAAGTGAACTATATTAGTGAACTGAAGTGGGAAATAGTCAACAAGGATATGAGGGCCAATTTCAGATACAACCAATTTAATAGACCTTTTTTTTGACAGGAATGAAAATGAGGTTGTGAGGGATTGAAGTTCAGTGTGTTCTATGTACCATAGTTTAACAACATCCCAATAAGTCAGCTGACAAAACATTGTCAAAGGAGCTTTTCAAAAGTTGTGATTTTGAAAATGATGATAATTCAGTACCTTTATATAATACCTAAGATTGAAAAGGCTATAGTCTATCCCTCACAGCCTCATTTTCAGACATAAAAAGCACATTAATGGCACCCCCTTGTGGCCTGGATGACTTGCAACAAATAGTTTTGTTATTACTGTCAAGCAAAATACCAAATAAATGTACAAAGGCTCTAAAAGATGCTCTGCATCTTAACCACAACTCCTTAGACTGATGGATCAGGGAACCTAAACCTGCAAGAGTTTAAACACTTGTGGAACAAGATTAAACAGTGGAAGGTATGCCATTATTTTCACCTTTAAAAAGCATGCCAAGTCTTGTTCTTTTGTACTACACTTTATTACAACATATGTTAAAGCATAGACATGCTGTTTCTCTCTGCACTATTTTCAGCTGGTGTTCACACGTTTTGACACAGACAAATCCAGTACAATCAGCAGTTTTGAGATGAGGAACGCTCTTACTGAAGCAGGTTGGGCAGTCAGGCGTCTTTTTTAACTCCTCATTTGATAATATAAACATTTTTATTGGGTAGAACCTAAGCTATTTCACTGTACCTCAGGTTTTCAACTCAACAATCAGCTGTATGACATTATTTGCATGCGATATGCCAACGAACACCTGGAGCTGGATTTCGACAGCTACATTAGCTGCTTAGTGCGACTAGAGGGAATGTTCAGTAAGTGTACATGTTTTTTTCCTCTGTTATTTTTCTAAAGTAACTTGAAGTTCACACAGGCATTACAACCAGGATTTGTAGCTAGTAAAATTGATTCTCTTACAGGGGCATTCAGAGCCTTTGACAAAGATGGAGATGGTATTGTCAAGCTCAATGTTTTTGAGGTGAGCTTAATCTGTATATTGAATATTAACAGGATAAAGACAAGAGATTATTTGCAGCATAGATTTAAATCATATTTGTACTGATCACTGCTATTGTTCACTAACAAGTTCCTGTTTTCTATATACACAGTGGCTTCAACTGACCATGTATGCCTAAAGACACAAACACAGATATAAGAGCCTGATGACACTCAAATCTTTTCCCATTTTCAACCTCTATTAAGTGGAACATTAAAGATAGAAATATCTGCATCCGTATCAATTATGCTGTACACCACTGTGTCTTTCTTCTTCAACCAATGCTGGTACAGAACAAACTGGATTAATTAAGAGTTCCTGAATGTACCATGACAGCCCATTTATGTCTTGATAAGTCATATTGTCATATTAAATGAAATAAGATGTCATGGCATAAATGACACACCTCTGAACCCATCCTTGTAAAATGTGTCCGCTACTGTGCAACTGTAAATAATTCAACTAAATAAAGTACTTTGCACTGTTCCATTCCACTTGTAGCACAAAATAGTACAACAAATGTCCGTTCATGACTGCAAGCAATGGATAAACACATGGTTAACCTTGAGGATGAACAAACTTCTTTAGTAGCACAGATGATAACAACCAAATGTATTCAACGTTTTAAAATATTATTCAGATTCCTTTAAAGAAAACAACTACAAACCTCAGAGAGTAAGTCTGAATGAATACGCCAATATGATATCTTATAAGCATTATTAATTGAACTGATAAATCCATATCCCTACACTACTTATTGAATTAGGCAGTGAATGAACAGATTCTGCTAATGCTTTTATAAATGTCTGATTATTTTTTCAATCACCGATTTTTTTACATTTTAGGTGACCTTTTTTAAATGCAATTTTACATTTCACGATCCTTTAAAGATAGAAATGCTTCTATCATGCCAGAATCAGAGCAACAAAAAAAAAACTATTGCTTTTTTCTTAAATAATCTGCATCGATCTGATCAAACTAGAACATACTCCAATGTGAACTGCAATAAAACAACTATAAAATGCATTAAAGTCTGTTACAATGATGCGGTCTGTGCTCTCAGATGAGACACATGCTCACAGAGGTCATTTTTGTGCACTGAGAGGTAGAACCAGAATCAGATACTCCTGAGAGTGAGTCCTACTGTGCAGCTGCTCCATGAGGCTCATAGGAACGGCCTGTGAGGAATCTCTTTCCTCAGAGGTTCACACAGCTGTCAGGAGGCATTTAGCCCCACCTGCTGGTCTGAATGCGTCGAACACTTACTGGGATCTGACAAAACATTTCAAGCATAAACAAGCATTATTATTACATGTGTAACATTACATATTAATCAAAAAAACTGAACTGAAAAATATTTGAGATGATAAAGAAGCTCTTACTCTTCATTTCCTGCAGAATCTTTATGCGCTTCGCCCTGAGTGACGCCATCTCTGAGGTTACCTGACAACAGAAGAATTGATATTGTAGTACTGTATAATTTAAAAAATAAATTAATTGCATAATAATACTATTGTGCAATAATACTATTAAATGGATACAGAAAAGGAATGTGGGGAAAAATGTTGGATTGTCTAACTGTGAGCAAAGATGCTAGTTCAAAATTGACAGTTCTTGTATTTTTATGGAATATTGCAGTAATTATTCTAAATGATTTATCCGTGCACATCATTATTTTTAAAAAAATGCAAGCGCCCTTGTAATCTTTAATCTCTTCCGATGGCGTGTTTACTGGCGTGAGGGCGGGACAACCGGTCACTCACATAAGATCACAGTAATAGCAAACCACAATCATTTCCCGATGGACAAAATCCGGTCCCGTCCTACATTTTTTCTTTTTTGAGAAGCCGTTTCACTTGGATATATGTAACAATACGGAAGAAAACACTAGTGCAACTTCCATTTTGTGCAGACTTAATTTTAAAAGAAATTGAACACTTCTAAAATATGAAGGATGAAAAGAGCTTGGGATGGCGATTAATGAAGCAGACACATACGTGTTGTTTAACAGCGAGTAGACGCTGAACTTCTGTGTAAGCGCTCTGCAGGGTGGAGTACGCCTGGAACAACTCTTCACCAACAATCTCCAAAGAGCTGGTCAACTCATCTTCTTTCGAAGACAGCGTCATCAACTTATTCACTTTCCCTAAGAATCACATACACACACAGATAAACTTTATGATATGTACAAGTATATTTTTGGTCAATTAGACTTATGATGGTGTACAATTATTGAGATTTAACATCTGGCAAATAACTCATGACTAATTTGTAAAAGGACATTTTACCTAATAAAAAAAAATCTAACCTCAAATTTGCATTTCTTTGCAATAACAAAAAATTATTTTATTATAAAAATGATTTTAAAAAACTTAATTAAGAATCAATTTAAGGAACAAATGCTAATTAAAGCTACAATAAAATTGAATACTCACTTTTTCTAGATGTTTCGTCATTCGTCTTAGGATTCAGATTATGTGAAATGTCCTGTAATAAATTAACAATAAATTAACAATTAACAAGCATTTCTATGGATTTCTATAGATTACTTGTCACACTTCGCTCGGAAACTCTCGTACTTGTTTTTTTCTCTTGTTTTTCTGGACGTTGCAAGAATTGGTTTCAAAGCTGTTGTGATGCTCCAGTGATGTTTCTCCCTGTTCTGTCTCACACTTTTTTGATTTCTTTTTCTTAACATGCACATTATGAAGCCGAACGTTTTCAACAATCTCTACTGCCTCGCAGTCATTTCCTGCAGTCTGGCTTTCAAACATTTCAGCCAATGAAGTTCCAGATGGAAGAGAATCAACATTTGGCTCTTTCCTATTCATGGCTTCTCTAAGAAAAAGAAGGAGATCATAGTTTAAATAGACAACAGACTTTTATCTAAGGTCCTGAAGACTTAAATCAGAAACATGCTTATGAATCAAATTGAATGACATTTAAACATTGTGAATTTTTTAAATGTTAACTCTCAAGAGACTAAGAAAGAATGAGTTTCAAAGAAATTTTACAAAGGGGAAGCAAATAATAAAAAAAAAAACGTAAAATTCATGAATTATTCACCTGGTTGTGCCCTGTCCACTCTGTGATGCTGCTCTGTTAACTTTCTGCGTAGATTTTTTGGAACGAGTGTGTTTTTGTAGTGGAGGCGTGGGAATGACAGCTTCATTCTCAGTCGTTGCCTTCTGTGTTGAACAAGCTCCTATTGCTGCTGTCAATTTGGGTTTGTTGGCCTTCATCCTGCTTTGGACCAGTCCAGGGCCACATGTAGACCCAGCAGATGTACCATCTTCAGTTTCTGGAGTCAGTGTGCCAGGAGCAGACATTTCTTGAGAAAGATTGCAATCTTGTCTCCGTTCAGGCAGGTTTTGGTTAACCTGGATAGATTCTGGAAAGTCATTTTGATTTTCCGAAAAGAGGAATAGATGGCATGATCGTGGCAACTCTTCCTTTGTGAAATCCTCACCCACTATGACGGGTTGTGTTAAATGCATGCTCTTGCTTATGTTTTCTGACTGATTTAACAACTGTGCCCTCTGCCATTTTGCTTCTTTCCAGCTCTTTTTTCTCTCTATAGTCGTCCCTTTTCTTACAATAAAGGAAAAAAGCAGCAGTGAGTGTCAAGGGGCCATTCACACAGAACACATAAAATAGATTTTTCAAATTTGTACACACAGAACTTCTCATGAAAAATCTCTGCCTAATTAACAACACATGAATGACACACTTAAATTTGTTCCTAACCTCCATCTAATGTTAAATTTAGCATGCTTAAGTTTAGTCATTTTCATAAAATATACCCAAACCGTCTGCTTTCATCCCTCTCAGCAAAATGCAAAATAAACTCTAAAATTCTCTAAAACAATGCAAAGTGCACCACTCCCAAAGCCAGTTTAAATATAAAAAACCATCCTTTATACAGACCCAGACCCAGATCTGTGTTTTATGGAGAGGAACCTTGCAGCATGAGCTATAACACACCTTTTACTATTTTACTGTATAAAACAAAATATTTTTAAAGGGTTAGTTCACCCAAAAATGAAAATTTTGTCATTAATTACTCATCCACATGGGGTTCCACACTCATAAGACCTTCATTCATCTTCGGAACACAAATTAAGATATTGTTGATGAAATCCGAGCGGTATATGACTCGTTCATAGACAGCAATTTAACCACCACTTTCAAGGTCCAGAAAGGTAATAAAGACATTGTTAAAACAGTCGACGTGACTGCAGTGGTTCAACCTTTGTTTTATGAAGCGTCGAGAATACTTTTTGTATGCAAAAAACAAAAATAACGACTTTATTCAACAATCTCTTCTCTTCCCTGTCATTATCCTTACGCAGGTGCCGCAGTAAGCACAGTAAAGGCTTCTGCGTTTACGTCCCAATGCTGGCTCAGTATTGGCCAAAGCTAATCACGTGAGCAGCATGACGTATGATTCTGACGAGCCAATAACGAACTGGTGTTCGGACACAGAACCTGGACGTAAACATATGGTAATGACACAGAAAAGAAGATGTTGTTGAATGAAGTCGTTATTTTTGTTTTGTTTTTAAGCACAAAAAGTATTCTCGTCGCTTCATAAAATTAAGGTTGAACCACTGCAGTAACGTCGACCATTTTATTGACGTTTTTAGTACCTTTCTGGACCTTGAAAGTGTTGATTGTATTGCTGTCTATTGACGAGTCATATACCTCTCGGATTTCATCAAAAATATCTTAATTTGTGTTCCGAAGATGAGCGAACGTCTTATGGGTGTGGAGTGACATGAAGGTGGGTAATTAATGACAGAAATTTTGGAATTTTTGAATGAACTAACCCTTTAAGATAAAATATCTATGTATAAAATTTCCTAACGTGTGTCAGTTCTTCCTACAATTTTTGTAAATTTAGAATAGATTTTAGTATGAAGGTTATAGGTGAATCACTTGTTCATGAAAACGACCATACACAGATTTAACGGACAATATTCTGCATATACTGAGAGAAAATTTGTTACAAAAGCAGCGACGTGGGATGCAAACACACATTCTGTGTGTTTCCTAGGTCTATTGATAAAACTGTTCAGTCACTCAATCATCATTCATTCAAAGCACCCACAATTACACACGTAACGTATGAAGTGACAAGCTTACATTTGTTGATCTCTTTGGTGACAAAGGGCTCTAAGCTCGTCATCAATTTCAGCATTGTAGTCCACAGGTTTTCCATCAGCTGTAATCTTCTGAAGTTCAAACAGCATGTATTTATGATAAAGAGTGTCAATATGCTGCTTAAACTGTTCCATTCCTGTCTTAGTCATGTCACAGGCCCAACACTTATGCACTTGTGGGCTGTAGGAAGAAAAGCATACGTTTATTTTCACTTTTTATTATTAATAGTTTAAAATTAAAAACAACTAAAGTCACACTGGTTTGAAACAACATGATGAGCATGAGTAAAAGATCAATCAATCAATGATTTTCAGTCCCATACCTGCCCTTCAGTTGCTCAACCGCCTGATGGTGGAAAATACTGTGCATGTGTACGTCCAAATCCTGTGACAGCAAAGATTAAGGTAATTATAAATGAACAGATCTAGGACATACATCCTAAGCCACAATGTGCTTAAAGGCATAAAACGTTCAATTTGGGAATGAAAAGGCCAATGAGTTAAATCATCAGATAAAACACAGTTCTCTCATTACATCAAAATATTTACTTTCTTTGTTATGTTTTTAATTCACTGAAAAATCATCATTATTTTAGCCTTCATCCATAAGGTTATCAGTCACAAAAGAAAAGGTATAAAAAGTTATACAACATTGCTACCTGTACAGGGAAACTCTGACAGCAGACAAAACAAATCTCCGTACATTTTTGCTTCTTCCTAAATGGACGAAAAGGAACTTTTCCATCTTTGAACCATATTAATATTTATATTGAGAAAATAACAGGTCAGTTTGTTTTAAAAGGAAATTTATCAACTATTTTTTTAATCAAAAAGTTGTATTATACAGTTGAATGTCTATGAGGTCTATAACTTACTTTTGTAGCTCTGTTTGAAGGGTTATAAACTCTTCATCAGTCAGGTCAATATTGTAGTTCACTTCAAGACATTTTTGTTGTTTTCTTTTCTTGTGGAGTTTGTACAGACTGTATGTGTGCTTGCGGGTGGCAACATGCTCCTTGTAATGCTTTAGTCCCATCATGGATACGTCACATGCCCAACACTTATGCAATTGTTCACTGGAATATCAAAAGTGTATATTTTCTTACTTTTTATTCCTGAGAAAGACATTATAATCAGTTCTCTGTAATTCCATACCTGCCCTTGAGATACTCAATTGCTTCATGGTGGATATAAGAATGCATATGAGTGTCCAAATTCTGTAAAAAAAAAAAAAAAATTTTTAAAAAAAAAAATAATAATAAAAAGTTTTATATATATATATATATATATATATATATATATAATGTTTAAATTAAATACATATACATAATAATACAGTAACTCGTCGAATAAAACTTTTTTTTTAAAATTATGAAACTTCTAAACAAACAAACCTGATCTCCGTACTGTTCGCCGCAGATAAAACATTTCCTGTATAAGTCTAGTTTGGGTTTCTTGGACTTTTTCTTCTTTCTTCCGCGATACATGGCTGCCTTAGTTTATTTGCAGTAAACGAAAAAACGTGAAGCAAAATGTTTTGAGACGGAGCTAACATTTCAAAATGTTAAACCATGCTAGTGATTCAGAGCAGTTAGCTGGAAAACTCTTATCATGAATGGTAGTGTGATCATAGAGGCTGTGAACCAATTTTATATTAATCTACCGAAAACAGCATTATTATTTATCAGTATATTGTGATTTCCACCCACGTGCTTGCTTAGTCAGACCGTGTTGACTGGAAAACACTGTTGCCAGATCACACAAAAACAATTAAAACGATCCGATGCGACTTGCCAAACCAAGATTAGCTACCACCCGGGTTTGAGCTTTGATCGACTGTATGAATGAAACTGAACACAAAACAAAAACCAGTCAACTCGCTACTTTTGTAAATATTTTGTACATATAAGTGCCTTGGCGCATATATTCAGTGGACATGGCAACACTGCTGTCTGAGAAACACGAAGCTCCCCCTAGTGCAGTGGTTCTCAAACGGTTTATTTTCAATAAATGATTTTTATTATTATTATTATTATTATTATTAACAATAAACTTTATTAATGTCAAATCTACTAATATATATATATATATATGTGCAACATGTAACATGAATTATAATTCCCACTCCAAAACAATTAACTGACGTATTTTAGCATAAGTGAATGAGGAAAAGTCAGAGGCTGAATATTGTCAAGTGAGATGGAGATGTGGGACTTTGGAGTAATATGGATTAATCGAATGTTTATTTTGCATTGCATTAGTCATCAAACTTTATTATAGATTCAGGGTTCAAAAAAAACAAAACAAAATGAAACCATAAATAAAATCAATAGCATACTGCACACACGACATACAAAAAAATATTAATTATTATTACCACAAATAATATATATATATATATACACACACACACACAATTCAATATTTGTGAACAAATTTAATAAATAAATCTGTAGGGGTGATCTGAAACGTCACACATTTTTGCAAAAGTCTGTCGAAGCCTTCTCATGCATTATGTTCCCATGGGTAAAGACCAGAAGGGATACACAGCTGCGGCCACTGGGCATGCGCACATCAATATTGCGTCACTTAATATTTATTTATTTAATTTAATAACTGTATTTGCAGTATTGTACGGGTAGGTTTAGGGTTGGGGTAGGTGTAGATGTTAATAAAACACAATTTGATAAATAGCACATTTCATTTACTGTTATTTATTCTGAGGTTTTGCCTCACTTCCGGCCGTAGCTGTATCCCTCCATAGACATATACAGTCGTGGCCAAAAGTTTTGAGAATTATATAAATATTGGAAATTGGAAAAGTTGCTGCTTAAGTTTTTATAATAGCAATTTGCATATATTCCACAATGTTATGAAGAGTGATCAGATGAATTGCATAGTCCTTCTTTGCCATGAAAATTAACTTAATCCCAAAAAAACCTTTCCACTGCATTTCATTGCTGTCATTAAAGGACCTGCTGAGATCATTTCAGTAATTGTCTTGTTAACTCAGGTGAGAATGTTGACGAGCACAAGGCTGGAGATCATTATGTCAGGCTGATTGGGTTAGAATGGCAAACTTGACATGTTAAAAGGAGGGTGATGCTTGAAATCATTGTTCTTCCATTGTTAACCATGGTGACCTGCAAAGAAACGCGTGTAGCCATCATTGCGTTGCATAAAAATGGCTTCACAGGCAAGGATATTGTGGCTACTAAGATTGCACCTAAATCAACAATTTATAGGATCATCAGCAACTTCAAGGAAAGAGGTTCAATTCTTGTAAAGAAGGCTTCAGGGCGTCCAAGAAAGTTCAGCAAGTGCCAGGATCGTCTCCTAAAGAGGATTCAGCTGCGGGATCGGAGTGCCACCAGTGCAGAGCTTGCTCAGGAATGGCAGCAGGCAGGTGTGAGCGCATCTGCACGCACAGTGAGGCCAAGACTTTTTTTAAGCATTTTTACATTTTTAATAAAACATTGTTTCCTCATAAATCACAACGCGCGCACACACACAAACTGCATTGTATTTTAGCTATCGTAATATACATATCTATGATAAATAAAGCTTTAATCACATTGATAAACGTATAACTATCTACGACGAATCACACGCCAGGAATTTACGTAAATGTATCGTTACCGCTAATTGGCCAACACCAATAGTCCTTTCACCAATGAGAAACCGTTCGGCACACCCCCTGCCATTTTGAAAAGTATGGAAAAATGTGGTTCAGATCACGCAAACCATATATGGAAATCAAAGAGTCCTTATATAGAGTCCTTATATGGTCATCGGTGGAGTGTGGCTGTCATCTAATGGAAAAGTTTGGTACTGCGCACAAAAAATCTTATCGAAAGTAGGGTTTTTTTTGAGAAATTAACCTAAAATTTGGCACAGAACTTAAGATATTTAGCTTTAATTTTCTTGAAGTTTTAGTGTTGAACATGTTTTGTAAAATATATATTTTATAGAAAATATAGAAAATATATATTTAAAATTTTCATAAACTTCTATTACTTTTACGTAAACTTTACTTTTACAACTTTTTTTTACTTATACAATAATCTGAAGTCTTCATTTTAAAAAAAGATACCTGTGCTCTGAAGTATTCAAGATTTTTAAAAATTTATATTAGAAAATTTTCATATCTATCCTCAAAAAGTGGGATAGACAATTAATAGGTAAAACAACTTTATATTTTCACAAAGTTTGAAAATAAAAAAAGTTGTTAAGCTCAGTAAGACCCAGTGTCTTCAGGACTAGAGTTGAGGAGTTCTGACACACAACAGAAGTATTTGTATTTTGGGTCTGTAGTTGCTTTTGAATGGCTGTCTATGAGTCAAACTGACCCACGAACAGTACAAACGTATAAAAGTTCTGTATGCACATTTCACAATACATCAGCATGTTGAAACTTCGCATGCATGTGCAGTACCTTAAATGAGAAAAAGTCACAAAAATTCAAGAAAAACAGTGTAGGTTAAATAGTATTTCAGATAGATTGAAAAAAGAAATGATAGCTCATTTTTACCATATGTGGCTGACAAATGATTATTTTTTTGTATAAGTGAGGAAAAGCTCCTTTTATAGCTTCATATGGTAGTAAAAAAACTAAAGTAACACAATATAACCAAAACATGTTATTTTTTTGGGTCTGTACAGTTGCCTTAGAACTTTAAAAGATGCGGGTCAAATTGAGCCGCGAACATATTATTTGCACCTTTTGTGTCCCATTTAGTTTTCTTGTTTGCTTCTCTCTCTCTCTCTCTATCTATATCTATATCTATATCTATATCTATATCTATATATTTACTGGGTTGGGGAGTAACGAAATACAAGTAACTTAGTTACGTATTTGAGTAACTGTATTTCATTACAGTTACATTTTAAATGGGTGGTAATCAGATTACAGTTACATCTGAAAAGTATTTTAGATTACCGAAGTGAAAAAAAAATTGCCCAACTTCACTTAACTGTCCTGTCATGACCTGGATGATCCACAACTGTTTTCATGTTTTGGATTGTTGTTTGTGAGTCATTTTGTAATTGTAAAAAAGTTCACTGTAACTTTCTCACAATTTGTTTTTTCCCCTCACAATTGTGAGTTTGCATTTAACAATTATGACTTCTTCTTCTCAGAATTGCGAGATTTAAACTCACAATTGCACGTTATAAAGTAAGAATTGGGAGATATAAACTTGCAATACTGACTTTTTTTCTATCAATTGTGAATTTAGTATGTGAGTTAAAGTCATAATTCTGACTTTATAACTCGCAATTGCAACTTTATATTACACAATTCTGAGGGAAAAAGTCAGAATTGTGAGATAAAAACTTGCAATTAACTTTTTTGTGTTTGTTCCACAGTTATTAGTATTCCAAAGTATTCTAAAGTACTTAGATTAAGTTACTAAACTTGAGTAATGTAATGAAATACGTTACAAATTACTTTTTAAAGCATGTATTTTGTAATCTGTAGTAAAATACGTTTTAAAAGTAACCTACCCAGCCCTGTATATATATATATACCCCCGTCTGAGTTTTGTTTGTGGATTAATTCAAGTCTATTTTTGTTCATCTTCTTCATTGTGCGTGTTCGTTATAGCACCACCGTGACAATAAGACCAGTTTATGTATGATTTATTTCATCATGAAGACAACAACACAAGGATCATCCAGTTTCAGTGAGTTTATTGTCATTAAATATTATTGTACTTTGTAAACTGTTTTACGATGTATGCCATAATTTTAAGAAACTTTATGCCCTTCTTTATTTTGTACATGTATTTGATTTCAGATCTACTCATAAGATGTAAATAAGGTTTATAGCAGGTGTAAATGGTGATTAACAAGCATTAATCTGAAGGGCGGGGTGGGGTGCTATAAACCATTAATGCTCATTTAATTCGAGAGAATAACCACCCCGTCCTCCTTTTGTCAATCACCGTGTCACACCCCCCACCACAACCCTGCAGGGGGCGCCAGTAATTATTTGCTGTTGGAGGCAAATTCCTACCGTGAACCTTCACATCCAGCGAAGAGAAACACTCAATATAAGGACAGGCTACATTACTGCATGCAAAATTGCTACAATGGTGTGACTATACATGTGAATTTAAACATTTAAATTGTATTGGTTTATTAAATATGATACACAAAGCAATTTGCAGGTTGAAGCAAAACACAAATTTGAGAGGATCGTTTATCATTGACGTCTCCGTTTATCACTTGGGAATCTACAAACAGATTCAGATCATTTTATTTAATGATTTATGACTAGTACGGGAAGGAGTATTTAAAGCTAAAACGGCTTGCCATAGTCAAATATATATTACAGATATCTCAAATCGGATTTCTTACTAGTGCAATTATAATTGCAGATATCTCTAATTGTCATTCTGACTAGTCGAATTATAATTATCACTCGTCAAAATACAATTGTTGCTATCTTTAAATATATTTATAGATAGTCAGAACAAAGTTTAAAAGCTAAAACGGCTTGCCATACTTCCACCATTTCCACACCAAAGTCGTACAGAGAATTCATAGAAGAAGACGTACACGGAAGTGCCTCAGTGGTATTTTCTTAACTGTCTGATCAGAAATGTGTACTGGTTGTGTGCAGAAACAATATCCCGACAGGGTGAGTTCATGATCGTTTGTGACTGGCACACCTCGCGCGAATCCTGCTACTATATATTTTGACGCTATTAAAGTACCAAAGAGGCAAATGCAGCGCTGGTTGTTGGTTTTCAGCCAAAGATGAGCATCACTGCACTTACGTTTCCTGAAAAGTTGTGCTTGTAGCCAAACTAGCTATTTGCTTTAGGCTCTTTCCATTAATTCTTGAGACAAAACATTTGATAGCACTAAGTTGAACTTGTTTTGGTTGTTTATGCACTGGGTAGTTCAAGAGTTTACATTTATTGACACTGTTAAGACTCTTTATATATTTGTTAGTAACTGTATTTCATCTGTTTTATGCATAGGGTAGTACCTGTCTCGAGAACGGCTCATATCTCATGAATTTTCTCGGCTGCGCTAACTGTCACCAGCGGGACTTTGTGCTGATCAGTGACAGGACGATGGCGAATGAAGATGAGGAGGAGATTGTCACTTACCTGCGTGAGTCACGTGACATTGATGCATGTAAATATTCTGCAGAACGTCTCAGACTGACATCATCAGCACTTGCTTTTCAGATATGTGCAAGAACTGTGATCACGTGATAGCCAGACACGAGTACACCTTCACTGTGGTGGATGACTATCAGGTGAGCCATACTCTCCGTTCAGTAACTGGATACTAAATGTTTGAAGAATAAAAAGTATGTACACTGCCGTTCAAAAGTTTGGGATTGGGAAGTTTTAAAAAGAATGCTCACCAAGGCTGCATTTATTTGATTAATATATATATATATATATTTAAAAACTGTAATATTGTGAAATATTATTACAATTTAAAATAATTATTTTCTATTTGAACATATTTTAAAATGTAATTTATTCCTGTGATGGTAAAGCTGAATTTTCAGCATCATTCCTCCAGTTTTCAGTGTCACATGATCTTTCAGAAATCATTCCAATATGCTGATTTGATGTTCAAGAAATATTTAATATTATTATCAATGTTGAAAACAGTTGTGTACAATTTTGTTTCCAGGATTAGTGATGAATAGAAAGTTCAAAAGAACAGCATTTGTTTGAAATAGAATCTTTTGGAACATTATAAATGTCTTTACTGTCACTTTTTGAATCAATTTAATGTATCCTTGCTGAATAAAAATATTAATTTCTTTCAAAAAAGAAAAAATACTGACCCCAGACTTTTGAACAGTAGTGTAACATGTTACAAAAGCTTTATATTTCAGATAAATGCTGTTCTTTTATTCAGCAAAAAATCCTGGAAGAATTTTCACAACTGTTTTCAACATTGATAATAATAAGAGATAATTTCTTAAACAGCAAATCAGCATATTGGAATGATTTCTGAAGGATCATGTGACACTGAAAACTGGAGGAATGATGTTGAAAATTCAGCTTTACCATCACAGGAATAAATTACATTTTCAAATAAAAAACAGTTATTTTAAACTGTAAAAATATTTCACAAAACTGTTACATTAAAATCAAAAGTATATTTTTGTATTTTTTAATGCACGAGTTCTCAAACATTTTGGGGCTGTGGACCCTTATTGGATTGAAAATTTTCCAATGATTACAACAGTGATTAAACCCAAAGTTAATGTGGGTGGGAGTAATGAACACAATATGCTTGGTCTCCATCTGTAAATATGCATTTTTAATAATACAGCACAATTTCATAATTTACAAAATAAGTTGCACCTGAGTATGTCACACCAGGTCAAACTTGAGTTGTTGAGAGAGAAAAAATACAGATAAATCATCATAGCGATATATGTCTCATTTAATTATTACATTCAAAAATAATGTAAAATACTGGTAAATAAACATGTATTTTACTTCCCCTCACTCCACAACGAATCCTTTCAATTTAACAGTATTAAGAACAAAACAAGAATGAAAAATATAAGCCTAAAAAACATAAATTATAGTGGCAATCATTACATTTATTTTAAAACTTAAATGAATTTATTTAAAGCAAAACTGAAGCTGGTGTCGGGCTCCTCTCTCATTCAGCACAAACTAATGTTATTTTACAAAAATAAAATTTCAATTATATATATATATATATATATATATATATATATATATATAACACACACATACCAGTGTGTGTTTAATATTACAGTAATTGTTGTTATTGCATTCATTAAAAATGATAATGAACACTTTACATTATTAATAACCTTGGTCTAATAATTATTTAGTTATTGTCTCAAAAAGCAGAACTAACAACAGTTTCTAATCTTTGCTGAATATCAGTTATTTGACATTAAAACAAAAATAATTTTATTATTTCAGTCATATCAAACAATATTGGTACATCTCTAATTAAGATAAATAATTGATAACTTATGATAAAAATGACAAAATATATGAAAAATGCATGTATGTAAATGGTACAGTATATTAAATGTTGGGAAACTTAAGAGGATTTGCTTAGTTTTAGTTTTTTTAAATTATTTTTTTGTTTTATTCTTTCTTTCTTTTTTTTCAGGAATACACAATGTTGTGTATGTTGTGTGGAAAAGCAGAGGATTCCATCAGTGTTCTGCCAGACGATCCCAGACAAACGGCTCCTCTGTTCTAGAGTATTTGCTCAGATGCAGAGACAGGGAATTGTCTTCTTTGTAAAGAGCATGGTTATACATGATGGAGGGAGCCATGACATATGCAAAAGTTTTACATACTGTACGCTTAGCACTGGAGAACGAAGCATTGTCACGTTTAACCCAGAATATATTGCAGAATGCCTCGTGTTCTTTGTTTCTACTGCTTAAAGAGTGGCACTAAGGTTCCGACCCATTGAGTCATTTACAACTATTAAACCTAATTAGTGCCATGGTTCCTTATGTTTGTGTTGTTCATTCTGTGATCATCTTATATTTGATTTGCTTACTTTGTTAAAAGCAAAGTGTTTGTTTCACATGGTAAAATGCTTTTCCTATCCCATCTTAAGGGATAATTCCAATTCACAAGGCACAATGTTGCTCTGTTGCCAGTTATATTAGTTAGCAGTGGAAATATCTGTGACTATCAAGAGAGGTTTAAGTGGATTAGCAGTTTGTTAAACAAAGACAGGATTTTTGTTACCATGCAGCACTTACATAGAACATGATTGGTTTATATAAATGAAATCTTACACGCATGATGAAAAACCAGATTCCTGCTTGTTATTACTGATACATTTAAAGTATATATGATGTCATACTGTATTATTAGTGTTAAATGTGCACTGTGTAAAATTAAGATCTATTGATAATATACATAGCAATGTTTTGAGTGGAGTCACCTTACATAATGAACCATTATGTATTTATTACCTTAGAATGAGTCATTTCTATCTTCATCCCCTTTAATGTCTAGTCGTTATTTTACATGTTTCTATAGTAACCCTAAACCGACAAACTGCCCTACAGAACGCGTTTGGTCACTATGAGCTGAGCCGTTGGTTGCAATTCGAAACCTCACCGCTAGATGCCGCTAAAACTTACACACTGCACCTTTAATGCAACAAAACGTTTTGTATACTTTGTCTAAATAAACTATGAAACAATGAATTTTGTTTATTAAAATAATGACAGCATAATGTCTTCACAACATCAAGCATTTGGTATGTAGAGTACTTATTTATTCCATTAATATGAATACATATACATTCCAACATGGTAACTTTTTTGCATGATTGAAATATGTTTGTTAGCAAAATACAGTACATGAAGCATGAGGTGGAATTTCATTTTCTTAATATATTTATATCTATATACAGTTCAGGTTATGTACAATTCTTAAGATAATAGACCATCCGCCATTCCGCTGTTGTGGGTCTATACTGATGCTTTTTAAAGTAAAAGTACTTCTAGAGGACAAAACACGATCCAGAACAAAACAACTATTCTAGCTGCACAGCACACAATGAAGTCGTGATAATGACTCGGTAGCGACAATCCCTTTCTTTGTACATCCACGAGGGTCTTGCACTCCTCAGACAACTTTCAATAAAAGCCATGACAGAGAATTCGATCCCAAAATCCGCAGAAGCATCTTGGCATAAGCAGCCAACTTATCAAACAGGCATCTTGCAGATGTCTTCAAGTAATATGGTAATGGGACTATAGTGTTTGAATCAAGAGTTCCTTTAAGGGTCTGTAGTGTTTTACTGCTATATATTGGTAAGTTCCTTACTGATGTTATAACTATTTACAGGGACTGTTAGTATGATATTGCAGGCATGGAAGAGATTATACTTGGCAATTGCAAGGTTGCTGACCCTTAATGTGATGGCAAATTCACTCAGTAGCAAGTAATAAAGCTACATTGTCATGTACGTAACCACATCCAATAAATAAATAAATACATTCTATAGATGATACAGTTTACAGTACATACATTCCCTGAAATACATATATACACATGCTTGCTCGGACCAGATGTACCTATACATGAATATCACATTGTATAGATGGCTATGGATTGAAATGAGCATTTAAGATTAAATGCTTTGACCAATGATTAGAAAAACAAAAAAATGATAGAAAATGTAAGGGTAGTGTATCTGGAGTGCCTACAAAACTTAAAACATGCATCTGTTTGACAGAATACAACGAGTTACTAAGTGCAGCCTCATTGTTTTCACATTTCAAACATTCTCACTGATAGTGACATAGTAAGTGTTTAAAATCTGACATATGTAAGGTGTGTAAACTAGAATGTGCAAACAAAAAAAAAAACAAAACATGAAAAAGATCGCAAAAACAACAAAAATATATGGCACAAACTATATAGTGTAAAATAAATAAATAAAAATGATTTACGATGAAATGCAATGGGCAAGTTTTTAGGACAAAGTTACACATTGTCACCGGAAAGTTCAGCATGTTAATATTTCATGTTTTCTTAAAATGTCAAAAACATGATGCTTTCAAGTAATCACAACCAACCGTCAAACACCCGGTCCTTTATCACTCTACTTATCAAAACACCACTTGTAAAAAGGCTACAGTTCATTAGGCTTAATCATGTGACGTTAAAAGCTACTTTTGGATCCGGTTGTCAAATTACTGACAACTCACGCCATCGATTACATGCTTTTCTCTTTATTTGCTCGTTTTGGTGGGGGTTTTGCTCTCAGGACTTCCTGATCTGACTCTGGTGCAGAACCCTGTCCCATGATTAACCCGCAAGTCACTGATTCGAGGAGGCGGGGATGCTGAGCAGCTACTAGGCGACTGGCTCTGACCCCCCTCGAAACGGGAAGGGGAGGAGCTTAGCGAGCGCTGCAGAGAGGAGGCGGTGGTGCGCTGGTAACGAGAGGAGCTGACGCCCAGCCCACTTCGCTCCTGCATTAGCTGACAGAGGTTGTCCAAGAGGTCCGTGTCACCGGTGCTGCTAGCTCGAATGCGGTAGCGCCTGCGTCTGAAACATTCAATATCGCATTGATTATTTAGATGTATGCGGTCAAGGTGATGTTCATTTTGTTTACGAATGAAAGAATTTGTCTCTCTTTTTATTAGTGTGAATTACACATGGCTGTGTTTCAAACTAGTATTCGAGTCATTTGAGTTAGCGTTAGGGTTAAGAGTCAATTGTCCATCAGTTGGACTACATTGGTCACGCTGTATGTTTTTGATTATCTAAAAAGGACCAGCATTTAATGGACTACACTGGTCTCATTTTATGCGTGGTTTTTGCATGCAGCCCATGAGGACAACTTAGGACAAGGATTAGTTCACTTTGAAATGAAAATTAAACCAAGATTTACTCACCCTCAAGCCATCCTAGGTGTATTTGACCTTCTTTCTGATGAACACAATCAGAGTCATATTAATAAATATCCTGACGTGTCCAAGCTTTACAATGGCCGTGGACGACGAGTATGAAGTTCAAGAAAGTGCATCCATCATAAACGTACTCCACATGGCTCCGGGGTTTAATAAAGGCCTTCTGAAGCGAAACGATGTGTTTGTGTAAGAAAAATATCCATATTTAACAAGTTATATATTCGGAAGGAAACCGCCTTCCGTTTTCATCTTACGAACAAAGTGTAACCCCTCACGCAGTTCAAAAAGCTTACGATAGGTCCTACACCTTCTGTATTTAACTTACGAAAAAAGCGTAACTGACGTTTTTCTTCGTAAGTTGAACAAGGAAGGCGGTCTGGCAGAAGTTACATATTTTACTTTATAACTTGTTAAATATGGATTTTTTTTTACATAAACGCACCACTTTGCTTAAGAAGGCCTTCAGTGACCCCCAGTGCCGTGTGAAGTACATTTATGATGGATGGATGTACTTTCTTGAGCTTCACACTCGTTGGTCCCATCCACTGCCATTGTAAAGCTTGGACGCATCAGGATATTTCTTAATAAAACTCAGATTGTGTTCATCAGAAAAAAGAAAGACATATACACCTAGGATGATTGAGAGTGAGTAAATCTTGGGGTAATTTTCATTTCAAAGTGAACTAATCCTTTAATACAGTGAAACAGGGAACTTGCAACATTATGAAAATACTCATTTTGAAATTCTGGCTTTTCTCACCTGTTCTCGCCACCTGTGCGAAGGGGCGGTTTGCCTGGTGGTGGCCGAGGAATAAATCGAGAAGACAGTTGATCCGGTACTAGTGTGGGGCTTATGGGTCTTGGTATTTTACTCTTGCTCGACAGAGGTCCTGAAGAGGAAGACAGAGAGAGCGGCTCCTCCACCTGCCAGTCTGACCCTCGAGAACCGGTGGGGAAAGTGAATTTGTCACGCAGCAGCGCTGAGGGAAAGTGCTCACATGACAGTGAGAGAGATGGAGAAAGCGGAGCTGGAAAACCCCTGCGGGTCGGTGAGTCCGGGTCACGGACCGGGATGCGACTGGTTCGGGGTGAGAGTTCACGAGGTGATGCCGGAGCAGCATCGACACTGTGTCCAGTTGTCTCACCCTGGTTGGGGGTTGAAGGAGGTCCGCCGTCAGGACAGCCCGAGTCGCTCTCCACATCCTTGTCAGAAGCCTTGACAGAGATAATGTTTTCATCTAGCTTCTTAGGGCTTTTAGAGGGTGAAACAGCTGACACGTGGTCGTGCTCTTTTTCCGCAGGGTCTGATGGATTGTCAGGCTGAGAGTTGTCTCCTGTCTTCTGCTGAGGCTGAACGGGCTGTAGCACTGCGCTGGATGACTGTGAAGGGAATAGCATTAAGAGGCAGGACATTATTAATAGAGCCCTGCAGTCATAATACTCTTATAAATTGGTTTTTCTTAGTGTACCATCCTCTGCTTGGCCGAAACATGAGCTCTGGTGAGATTTTCTGAATTTGTGTCAGCTTCACTTTTGGTCTGATGTTTTTGATATACAGTAATGTGTAAATCCAAGTTGCTGGCCAAAATCTGTGATGTTGCAGTGAAACTACTGCAATGCACCCATAAACGTTTACTACTTACTCCTACAGCTTCCATCACACAATGAAACATTATGGAAATGAGTTGACATTAAATTAACTTTACAGGTACACTTTTGTTCTAAAATTTTTATTTATTATTTTTTTTTAAAAAATGAATACTTTTGTTCAGCAAGGACACATTAAATTGATCAAAAGTGACAGTAAATTTATATTATTAGTAATATTATAAACTTACTGTCACTTTTGATCAATTTATTGTGTCCTATTATATTGCAAAAGATTTCTATTTTTAAATAAATGCTGTTCTTTAGAACCTTCTATAGATCAAAAAATCTTTTTCAATCAGTTTTCATACAAATTTTAAGCAGCACAATCTTATTTATTATTGATAATAAATAATAAGAAATGCATATATCAGCGAATGAAGAATCATGCAACACTAAAGAATGGAGTAATAGCTGCTGAAAGTTCAGTTTGGTCATCACAGGAATAAATTACATTTTAAATATATTAATATAGACAGTTTTCTTATTTATTGTAATAATATTTCACAATATTAATGTATTTTTTATTAAATAAATGCAGCCCTGGTGAGCATAAGTGATTTTTTAAAAACAATAAAAATCTTACAGACCCCAACATTTTTAATAGTTGTATAATTGATATCATATCTCACAATGTGAACTAATTTCTTTTGAAATGCAAATTCTTCTACCCAGAATATAGCATGAGATTTTTACCTGCTCAAGATGAGACCTGCTGAGGTGGACCATTGACGCAGGCTGTATTGTGGGAAGTCTTCTCAATCCAGACAAGCCTATTACGCCAGGCAAACCTGGAAGTCTGGCGAATGGAGGTCCAGTGTGGCAGACACCTGAGTGGAATTCTGCTGAGCCGCTCAAGCTGCTAACACGCTGAGGCAAGGGGTCGGACCAGGTGCGAGGAAGGGCAAGGGGGCTGGAGGAGCGTGGCGAGATCCCTGAGCGTTCCTCCTCATCTGGTTTAGAGCCAGCTGATCCGCTACCGCCCTCAAGCTCAACTAGGACCCACTCCTGTGAGTCACCCTCTTGAGGGACGGGGCTAAGGTTGACGGCAACGTAACCACTACTGGCTGCCCCCTCCTCGTCCTCTAAAGAGCCCTGCTCGACTCGACAGACAGACCTGTCTTGAGACAGACCTGGCCGCTGCTTGCCTAAACTAATAAGATTAAGAAGGAGAAGTGGTTATGACATCTCTAGTGACCAATTCACATTAATAAGGAAGTTCATTAAGACTTTGTTTACTGACTAGGCCTCAAGGAAGCGTTCAATGGTGGGTTTGGGTTCGGGAGTCAGTCTCTTGTCCAGCCCCATGCTCTGACTATGGCGCATCCTTCTCAGCAGAGGAGCCACACGGTCGATGAGCAAAGTCTCTGAACGCACACGTCTGGGAGAGCCCTGGATGGAGCCACTGTTAGGGCTCTGGTTGCCCTCTTTGCTTCGCTCCTCCTCACTAGCCACCTGAATCAGAAACACAAGCTCATAACTATCTTTGAATTAAATACATACCTGTATACCAGCGAAAAAGGTGATGGGGAGAGTATAAGTAACAATAGGCCTACTCTTTAAATTCTTCTAATGAATATGGTAACATCCTAAACTGTAAAAGTTTAAATAATACAAGTTTTGAAAAAAAACTAAGTTTTTATAAAATGATAAACATCACATTCCAGCCTAATAAATGATTATGCGCTTTATATAAATGGTCTTAAAGGGTTAGTTCACTGAAAAATCTGTGGGTTCTCACCCTCATGTCGTTCCAAACCTATAAGCCCTACGTTCATCTTTGGAAATAAATCAAGATAGGTAGTAAAGGCATTGTTAAAATAGTCTGTGTGACTGCAGTGGTTCAACCTTAACTTTATGAAGCGACAAGAATACTTTTTTTGTGAAAAAAATAACGACTCTGAAATTGTTCAACAATTTCAGACTCCGATGCTTTTCATAATTTTGAACGAACCCTTTAAGAAAAACGGCAGATGGGCTGAATGAAAGTGCAAATTCACTTATCAAAAAGCAAAAAATATAGCAGTTATCATGATCAAATGATGCGGAAAATGGAAAAGAAAACGGCATTGTAACTTTTCCGAAGACAGTAAGTTCCCTTCAGATATACATTCATATAAACCCCCCCAATAAAAAAAATGGACAAATCACATGAAAGATCTAATAATGCCAAATTTTGCCAAAACGCGACAAGTTTACAGGTATGTAAATAACAGAGTGATCAGCAGTCATTCCATCTGAATAGTACCTTTCTGATTAGCGGCTGAACGTGGTTGAGGTTTCGGTCACGGCTATGCTCCATATCCTCCCAGACATCCGCACCCTGTGCAGGCTGTGTTGGGATGGGGGCGCAATTATCAGCCTCACTGAGACGCTCACCCTGAAGGACGTCCTCTGTGTTCTCACGCTGCAGATCGCCCGGGATCACGGAGGCATTGGCCATGCTAGGACGAAACATTCATTTAACCATGAAGACCTCAAACACAGACCCTTATATAGAGACTCAATACACCATTGAATCATCGTAGATGCTGGATATCTACCCCAAATATGCAGGTGTGAGGCGGGTCAACTGCTGGGCTGTGGTTGTCAGGGTTCCAACATTAAGTGTGCCCTCTGAATCCGTTTTCTCCCAGTCATATGGGTCGTTTTCCACCACATTGTAGCTCTTCATACTGTTGTCAAAGACTGACATTAGCAGCTGCAACATAATGAGAGAGTATATTAGTGAATGGCTACTCTTTCAAAAATCTCTGCTAAAGAATGGCTCAGTTCAGTACCTGATAATCAGGTTTAGTGTAGTAGTCAAGATTGGAGATATGGTCGAGGAAAACGCTAAACTCATCTGGGAGGTGCTTGAGCATGAGGCGATGGTTGTATGTCTCCTTCATATTTCCGACCTGTTCCTATATTGATAGCAGGATTAAGAACACCAGCAGATCTCTTATCCACAGAAAATTATGATTTGAGCAGAACTTACTTTGTCTTTGATTTTCCTCCAGGGTAGCTGACCCACCATGAACTCCACAAGCATATAAAATAACGACCAGAGGTCATCATGCCGACCCATTTCCTTTAAAAATGAAGGATGTGCATTTTAGTGAAATATGAATAAGTAATATGACCTGCTGTATCAAGTTCAACAGATCGGCATCCACGATTGGCTTGAGAATTTGTGCAAAAAGAGAGAAGTTACCTTATTTTTGTGCGCATTAACTGAAGCATACCGGACGGTCCCTCTGAATCCTGCTACTGGGCGTGGCTTCGGACAATAAAGAAAATGTGCAGTCATAAGTAAACATATAGAAACATATTACAGGCATAGTTTACTCAAAAATGAAAATTCGGTCAAAATGATGATATTGAAATTTAAAGGATTAGTTCACATTAAAATGAAAATTACCCCATGATTTACTCACCCTCACCCATCCTATGACTTTCTTCTTTCCGACAAATACAATCGGAATTATATTAATAATCACCCTGCTGCTCCTAAGCTTTATAACAGAAGTGCACGGAAAGCACCTGTTTGAAACTCAAAAAAGTGCATCCATCCATCCATCATAAACATACTCCACACACCTCCGGGTGGTTAATAAAAGCCTTCTGAAGCAAAGAGATGCATTTATTCAAGAATAATATCCATATTTAACACGTTATAAAGTAAAATAACTAGCTTCCACCAGACTGCCTTCTGTATTCAACTTACGAAAAAAGGGTAACTGACGTTGTGTCAGTTACGCTTGTTTCATAAGTTAAATACGGAGGCGTAGGGCGCAGCATAAGCGTTTTGAACTGCGAGAGACATTACACTTTCTTCGTAAGTTGAATACGGATATGTTATTTTACTTTATAATGTGTTAAATATGGACATTTTTCTCACATAAACACATTGCTTTGCTTCAGAAGGCCTTTATTATATTGCCCTTTATTATAGTGCCACAATAATAGGAGCCACTTTTATGAAACCTTTATGGTTAATTTGTGTCCTTTTTAAATATTGAAAGCTTCAGTCCAACCACTGTAATAGAAAAGAGCAATTCTTCAGTAATTGCTTGAAATTTCTGCTTTTGTGTTCTACAGAAGAAATAGTCATACAGAATAACATGGAAGTGAGTAAATGATAACTGAATTTTCATTTTGGGGTGAACTATCCCTTTAAGCAACACTACTATATGACAATAGCATCCTTAAAAAGACAGAGTAATGTTTCATAAATATAAGCTTTAAAATACATCTTTGATTACTCACTGGACGGACTTCTTGACATGAGTTTGTAAACTGGCGTGCCAACCCAAAATCAAGCATATAACAGGTTCGGCACGTAATGGCAAGGCGGCCCATTGCAAAGTTGGACTGTTTGAAAAAAGAAAAGGATTGATGATTAGTTTATCATTTATTTTTAACAGAGCCTAATTCTTCCACTTTTGACTATATAGTCAACATTAAAAGAGCTTTTATGCCCAGGGCTGTATGTGAGAGCTGACTTACGGGTTTGATGTCTCTATGCAGGAAGCCCACAGAGTGGATGCTCTCTATGGCTTCCAAGATTTGTCGGCCCAGCCTGAGTGTGGTGGAGACACTGAATGTGCCGTGGCTCATGTTGCGTCGAAGGTCTGCCAAGTTCCTTCCCTGCGGTTCAATGGACAAACATCACTTCAGGTGACTGAAGTCAGGGTTGTTGTGTTACTACGACCTGTGTGAGATAACGTCCATCAATTCAGAAAAAATAATAAATCATTTGACGCCCTACCTGAAGCTCCATAACCACATAGTTGAAACGGTCATTGCGTCCACATCCAACAAAACGACAAACATGGTCTTTACCTACGAAATGGGACAAAATAAAGAATTAGTGAATGTTATACAAATCCATTTGTATTTTTGGCCATATAATACTGTTTTTGCCCATAATTATGTTTGTTTAACATAGGCCTTTAATGTCTGTCTTCATTTTTACCCTGAAGTCTTTTCAAAACTGCTACTTCCATCTTCAGGACCTGTTTGGGTTGCTGGGCAGACTCCACTTTCAGAGCCACATTGACCTGGTTCGCCTGGTCCATGACTTCATAGATCTCACCAAAACCACCCCCACCAATCTTCTTCAACTAGACAGGAAAGAAAAACTTGAAATGAATGACAAAGAAATCCTGGAACAAACAAAACAAAAATTCTTTTATGAACAGAATGTCCAAAATTACAACATTTATTTGTCACTTTTGATCAATTTGAACCATCGTTGCTAGATAAAAAAAAAATAATTTTCAAAAGAAATGGGAAAAAATACCCTAAACTTAGATAGTGTACAGTATATATCTTTTTTATCCCTTCTATAATTGAGTAGACAGCTTGCAAACTTGTGTTGGCGAACAGATGTTACATGACAGTTCTCTTCAGGCATGAAATTCTGCCTTTCAAAAATTGTCCTAGCAAAACAACACTTTTGTCATGAAATATAATGCTGTGTCTCATGACTATTTGTCAGCATGCTGTACAGTTTTCCATGCTGATGTCAGCAACATACCTGCGGTGTATCATTTGACTGAACTAAAAAGGAAAAAAACTCCTTGTCTGTGCGTAAGTTTACATAATGGAACCTGGCAGCTATCAGAACATCTCTACAAAACTAACAGTGCGTATTTGAATAGTCCTGAAGCCTTGTCCTCCTAAATACAGCTCCTACAAAAGAACTCACCACTCTCCATCGCTCCCGGACCATGCTCCCGACAGCCAAGATATCAGTCTGCTCCCCTGTTCCACTCATCCTGATGCTCAAGAGTGGACTGAGCACACTCAGAGAAGCTCTACACCTCACATCAGTGAGCTCGGGTCCTCACTGAAAATCACAGTAAGATCAGAAAAACATCTGTAGACTTTAAAAAGGCTTCATTTAGTAATGAAAGGCTCTAGAGAAGTTTGCAGACATAAGGGAGATTCCTTTGCTACGATGGCTGTAGACATGACAAAAATAATGTTTTTTTGGCTGCATCCATTAGAAGGGCCTTCTGTAAAGGCACCCTAAATGACTTGAATCTGGCCTGTCCCAAGGTTGTCTTTTTAACAGAATAGGCAAGATCTGTATAAGAACCTGTCCTGGTTCTTTTTTCACTGTCACTGCTAGGGTGCAGAGCAGAACTGATGGGAGCTAAATACAGTAAAATCCTTGAGGAAAAGGCTTACTGTAGGCCTGAAACAAGAATAAAATCTGCAAGACAGTGACTGAGGGAAACATAATCTGTAAATCTACATCACAAAGACTACAAAATACTAGCTTCATTATTTTATATGCCTGCCCAGTTATAAGACAGAGAACCTCGGCTCTGTTTCAGGTTTCAAAAAATGCAATCATTGCAATTTGCTAAGAGCCTAAAAGCATATTAAGAAATAATCTACAACTTATTTACCACTTCAAAGACTTGCAGATAATATGTGCATTATCTTGTATTATTTTGTATATTATGCACACTTATTGATCCACTTGTTCCATTCTGTCACACACAAAACTGCTTAAAAAATTAACAATGCTGTATAATTTAAAAAAAAAATGTTTACTGTACTTTAAAATATAACAAATGCTTGTCTATAAAGGACCCAATTGTATTAAAAGGCATTTACTCAGGCTTTAGTCAATAAATCTGTACTAAACTATCAATGTTAAAAAAGAATAAATTAAACTTGAATGGGTGACAGTCCAAACCAAATGTCATTCGTTAGCTGCATGCAGTACTGTTTTAATAGGGATCATCTTAAGGGTGGCCGCAGCTGGCCTGTTACATATCTTAATTAGCTGGATGTGTGACTGAATTGTGAGCATTTTAGCTTAAGCTAACATCCACAAGCTATACTGAAAACTGCCGCTGTCTTTTAGATGTTGGTTGAGTCTTTCTCTAAGCTTTCCGCATTAAGTGATAATAGAGGGAGACATAGGACAAGGCTAGCTAAAGCTAAAGCATCAGCCAGAGCCAAATCACAGAACAAAACAGCGCAATGAAACGGTCCCGCGCTAGCTAATTAGCCAAACTGAACATCTGCGCCTCAACATACAGCTATTATTGAACATACGGTTGCCAGGTTACGTATTGGCAACACAATGTTGTGACAGCTGTAATCCCGCTAATAATGCGGACTAGCTCGCTATGCACGCGTTCATTCAGGTACCCGGTGTGTTACATTACCTCTGTCTGCAGCGGAGGTCCAAGATGTTCCCGAAGACTTCAAAACATCTTCTTTTGTTCTATAGACCATGATGATATGAAATGTTGGACATACTAATCCCATAACGTTTTGAAACACGAAATAATGATTGAAGTTCACGTTATCAGCTTCACTTCTCTCAGCGGCTGCTCGATGACTGAGCGAGAGTACCGATATGTGACGTCACATCTGGTCGATTGGGTTTAATCCCAAACATCGTTTAGTACAGTAGAATAATTTTATATATAAACATTATTACACGAGTTAACATGAACTTATTATATATAAACACAGATTACACGAGTTAACATGTTAACAGTTAAAAACCTTTATGCATTTATTAATTTTAGTTAATTTCAACATTTACAAACACATTATTTAAATCATAATTTCTATGTTAGTATTATTTGATGGATCTGATCTGACACGACACAAAGCAACAATGAACAGCTGTATTTCATTAACTAACATTAACAAATGTTAATAAATACTAAATAGCACATAGTTCATGCATTAACTAATGGAACCCTCATGTAAAAAGTGTTACATTTTCTGTAATTATTTGTATTGATGGTCATTGTTTTAAACTTCGCGTTGGGATATTATGCTCGCACACTGAAAATTTGTTGTGCAATAGCGTACATAAATATAAATGAAAGATTTCCATTAAAAATTACAAAATTATGGTCACATACAGTATCTTCATTGCAGCTTAACACAGTTCAAACATTTAGTTTGAACCAATAATCAATATTAGTTTTGAACGTACCTAATAGGTTTGGCATATGTGACACCAGTATTACACGTAATTGATCTGTCATTAATAAGTCATTGAGTGAAGCTGTTCTCTTCATGTTCACTTCATTTGCAACAAACAAATTTATCCACAATGCAAACAAAAAAAAATGTTTCCTACAAGAATGTGAGAGGAATTTATACATTTATGCAGAGGATAGATTGATCAAATGGAACACAGAAGATATCAATGCTTAATTCATTTAATAAAAACGACACTGTTTTTGAGATGAAGGTTCCTGGCACCTCACTATGAAAAAAAAATCTGCTGAGAGATACTTTTCGTAATTTTTATAAACCAAATATACACAGACTAATAGAAGTTTTCTTGTCAGTGGATAATACCCGTGTCACAGAAAATTAAAAATATTTCTCAAATAAAATGATTAGAGAAATAATGTGCTCCCAAGAACAGCACATCATGTAAAAACAATAAAACACAATTAAAAACTTATTATTCTAAGTTTTGTTTTTGGCATTAAAATCATGTAAAAATTAACTTGTTTCCATCCCTTTCATAAAGTGATGATTTGAATTCAAAACAATTTTAAAATCTAAGCATCACTGTCCCTTTTTTTTGTTTTTTTTTGTTTTTTGTTTTTAAACAGTTGAGACATGCCCACAAAAAGTGGCATTAAACAATACGTAGTGATGGTTCCCAAGAATTGATTAAGTCATCTAAAACAATAATAAAACGTGATGGTTGTTGGAAACAACCGTTTAAACGAAGAAAATGCTTTTTATCAAACGTCCAACATTAGCTCTCCTGTGTGGCTTTTCCTCCATCAAGCAGTCTCTCTCTCTCCGGAGCATCTCCTTCCTCTGCTCTCTGCTCTGTAGGGCAGCAGGGCAGTTTGTCCATCAAGGGCTTGTGGAGTCCATTGTACAGCGCTGTACCCACGAGTAGGACGATGAAGCCCAGAATCTGTAGGCCCTGGAATTTCTCCCAACCCAGTGCCAAACTCACCGCCCAGATGACTAAAGTACGCAGACTGTCCAGCACCATGCGAGTGGTGGCACTTATCTCTTTGGTGACGCTGATGCCAGCGAAGTTAAAGAAGGCGATGCTCACGGTGTTGCCCAGCAGTGCCAGCAAAATGAGAGGTTTATGGCCAATTTGACAGAAGGCGTCCAGGGCATCTTCAAGGACCTGCCGTGGGTTATCTGCAAAACTGCCCACAGGGATGTAGAACATTGGGATGAGGAGGAGAGAGAGGATGACAAATCCAAAAAAACCTGAGAAACAGAGAGAGTGAAGACAACTAAGACACTGGGAAATAGTGTTGGGGAAAGTTACTTTAAAAAGTAATGCATTACAATATTGCGTTACTCCCTTGAAAAGTTATTAATTGCATTACTTAGTTACTTTTTAAGAAAATTAATGTGTTACGGTACTTTTTTCACCTTGGTTTGGGTTTTTTTTATAACAAAGAATTTTTATTATTGGGCAAATGTAAAGGCCCTTTCACACCAAAATTGAAATAATGACCCTCAGGCTGAAGGAAATGCACATTCACGGCTGTACAGTAGAGGGCGCAGCTCAAACAAAACTTTCAGCAAGTACATTGGTCAATGAAGTGAAATTAAATGCATATTTAAGACATTTAATTATTTTAGGTTTGAATTGTATTCTGATTTTGCATTGCATTTCACTGATTTTATTCATTGAGGAACACTGAATCTTTTTTTTGTTAGTGCATAAGCGAGACACATTTAGCCTCTGCAGTTACAATTTGTCTCAACATTGGGACAAGAGGGCTGTCAGTCAATAAATGGGAAAACAAAGTGACTTGCGTTACTTAGATATTTTACTGTATACATTTTAAAAGTAATGTGTTTTAGTTACTTGAAAAAGTAACCCTTGTTACCCCAACACTGCTGGGAAAGATTAATCTTGCTAACCTTTTTTTTTTTTTTTAAATAAACATTAAAATTACATACTTTTGTCAGCAGATGTTCATTAGGAACAAATTTCTTTTATCTATACTACCTTTTATTGCTGATCTAATCTTCTTAACAGTTAGCCTTTTCCAGCAAGGTCAAGTTAATTTGATCAAAAATGACAAAAAAGACTTTTACATTGTTTCAACACTGATAAGAGTAAATGTTTTTTGAGCACCACATACAGAGCCAGCATTCTTATGTAGAACCAGGAAGTGCGGAACATAAAACAGCTTAGGAGACACAGAAGAGAAGATTTGTTGAAAAAAGTTATTTTTGTTTTGTTTTTGTGCACAAAAAGTGTTCTCGTCGCTTCAAAAAATTAAGGTTGAACCACTGCTGTCAGACTATTTATTATATATTACTGTTTTACTGTACTTTTTCTTTCTTTGAAAAACATTTTCAAAATCTTGCCAACACCAAACCTTTGAACTGTATTGGATGAAGTGAGATTATAAACATTATGACAACATTAACATTTAGCATCAATATACTTGGATCAAACTAGTAGGGATGTCACAATATGCAAAGACGGGCATAACTGTGTGTGAATTTGAAAGTTTATGTGTAATAAGCCTAGAAAATCTGACACTAGTGAGAGGTGGCTATGTGTGGGTGCACTGACTGAAGTGCGAGTAATTTATAGTTTAAAATTGCTTGAATTTATAAATTGGCATGATATAAAACAATTGTATTGCACCATGCAGCTCAAAATCAATGTGGATACTATGGATGTGAAGCCATTTTTGCATTTTGAGTGAGTGAGTGAGTGAGTGAGTGAGTGAGAGAGAGAGAGAGAGGATGCGGTACCGCTGAATCACTCACACTGTTTGTGAAATTATGTCTCAAAGAAAGTTTTAAAATGAATGATTTGCTCTGATAATCTGTTTGAGTTCAACCTACATGCTATAGTGCATAAATTTTTGGTACCATCGGCACTGTAGAAAGTACCGTCAGGATTTTAAAATGTTGATATCTACTTGGTACCAAAGTATTGGTTCTCATGACATCCCTACAAACTAATCATTAGATATCTATATGGCAATTGATTAAAAATGACTAAATCTTTACCTTCAGTCCCAACAGCCTTCAGTGGATGCACGTTGTGCTTGTAAACAAACTTCTCCTCCAAGACCATCTGGACTGAAACAATAATCTGTGCCATGATGATCAAAAGGTCCCCTTCAAGACAAGATCAATGGATCATTAGTGATATAATCCAATCAGCTAGAGACACAAGATACAATCAGGTGAAAATAAAAAAAAATCCTGATAAACAGCTCATGAAAGGATTTTCTGATTTGTAGACAAAGCTCATCATTCTGTATGATTAAAAACATTTGGCAGCAGCAGAGTTACCTGTGATAACCTCACTGAGCTTATGGGAGTCATCCCCATGGCCGTTAAGAAAGTCAGCCAGTCCAACGACCACCAGACCAAGGATGGTGACTAGGATCCCAATCCATTGGCTGGGCTGCAGACGCCGTCCTAAGAACGCTACAGACAGCAGTCCGGTGAAGATGATCACAGCTCCTCGCAGCATCTGGAAACTGGAGGCGCTGGTCATGTTCAGTGCTAGAGATATGAAGAAAGAGGAAGCAAATCTTTTAATACAGAATGGATGTTTTTAGATAATACAAAAATAAATATAGCTTTAAACTAGCTCACTGCACACTGTCCAACTCAAATTAAAGTGAAAGACTATTGACACTCACCAACATACATGATGGACGTTCCCAACATGTCACAAAGAGCAGGGGGGAGGAAAAGAAAGGGGTTGAAACTCTGGCCTGGTTCCATGGTGGGCTCAGGTTTGCGCCGATCATGACAAAGGAGAATGTGGAACACCACCAGGCAGGACAGCTCTCCCAAAAACATTCCCACAGCCTGGAAGGGTGAGAGGAGGAGAGGTACAATGAAGGAAGGAGTCATGTATTATTAGGGTGCATGCAGGAAAAGTGATGTGAAAATCTGTTCTCATTTTGCCAAAACGCAAGACATTAGTTTTCGGCTGAGCTACTGAAAAAAACATGTCCTCTGATGGGAAGTTTGATGCAAGTAGCATGCTGTTATCTAGGTGAGGATAACTGAATAGAAAAATACCTGTACAAAAGGGTGGGAGAAGTTGTGATCTTTGGTGCCATAACATCCAGGTGCAGAGAACATATCAGCCCATCTAGAAATGAACACATTTATCAAGTGATGAGTGTAATATTTCAATATTAAAATTCCTCCCAACTTAATATGCAGTATAACTATAAATAAGGCACTCACAGCAAACATTAGCTCAACGATGGCTATGATTTTGGATATGTTTGTACAAACAATGCTGGATACGTAACATGTTTAGGAAAACGGTTATATTTAATAACAATAATATTAATAAATATTTATTTGTATAGCACTTTTCATACATGAAATGCAGCTCAAAGTGCTTCACAAGCATAAAAACAAATATTGGTAATACAATTTCACACAATATCAATAAAAAAACACTCAAAAGCAAATATAAAAAGGTTCACAAGGTAAAATAAAGACATACAAAATTTTCGCACAACACACTCACAAACAACTTTAAAAAAAGATATGCCTTAGCCCGCTTTTTAAAAATGCGAGTGCTAGATGCCTCTTTCACTTCATTCGGTACACAATTCCATATTTGTATTACACAACTATAATGTATGACTATTAATGAAACTACACCAGATTATGACTATTAATGAAACTACAACTTTAAAAATGTAATATCCTTGTTTCACCCGCCAGGCACTGTAAGTTTAATAAGTAACTATGCACATGGTACACTAATGTCACTTTTACAACCATGAAATGACAATTCATGATCCCACGACAAAGAAAAACCATATTTCCCTCTTTAAATTGATCAATTTGGTTTAATTAACTTAGCAAAGCTGTATTTAGAAACTGTAAAAGCGTCACACCATCAGTGTCAGTTTATCAGAAATGAAGTGAAACTGTGGAATCAAATATCGTCTGCCTAGAAACATCAAGCTTCTGTTTTAGACACAAAGCTGCATCAAATTACTTACAAGTATTTGTGACAGACAGCTTCGTTTTTGAAGAAATGGGCTACTTAATCGCGACTGCAAGATATTTAATGCTGCGATTGCACTATTGACTAATAGTCACAAGAGTTTTGGTGGCAGAATTGCTGATTTTGCAGCATCAACGTGTCACGACACATCGGGTCGTTACAACTGCATACGACTCATCTAATCATCTTGTCCTAAAAAGTGCGAGTTTCAGCTCTATCGGTGTATATTAACTGCACACAATGTTATTAAAGAATTCAATCAAAAAGGTTCATCTTTCTTTAATCTTATTTGTTTACATTCTATTAAAGTGATTTTTTACAATTAAATTAGTTACATGTATTCCCAAACAATGAGCACACGATGTACAGTTTTATAGGCATCGAGAAAACACCGCTGTCCGCTCTGTTAATAGAGGAAAAATTTGGGACAACTAATAAAAGTAACCAGAAATAACATGTAAACAATTACCACCTAGCGCGTGCGCGCGCGTGCTACTTACTTTGCGGATAGTGTGTTGATAGAGCCAGTGGTGAGCATCAGACCGGCGAGAAAGAGCTGATATTTTGTCCAAGCCATGGTGAGTGTGGGACTGACTGACCGCGAACATCAGACACTCAAGTTGTCTAGAGTTTTATCTCTCTTGCTGATGATGATGATGATGATGACTACAGCTATCTGAACAGGTCGTTCCCTCTATGCAAATCACATGATGGCGGTCACGTGACACACCAGCTGACGCCTCATTTCCGCAGACTTTCAGTGTATAGTGCAGAGATCTTCTGTTTTAATGCGACATTTAAAAGAGCGACGCAAGTCGTTTGTCAATACTAATGACAAAAATTGTTAATAATAATAAAAAATGATAAATAAATATTTTACTCAACAGAGTCGTATTAGTAGCTTTTGAACTAGAAAACTTTATTTACCTCAAGAGACAATATTATATTATAAAATGTTTCTTTGTTTCTTTTCTTGTGTTGCTTTGTGGGTATTTTGAATCACTTCAGTCATTGAAAACCGCTGACCCTTTGCGTACGCCAGTAGGTGGCGACAAGTGTCATTTGTATCTTGTAAGAGTCGTTGAATCTTCCACTCTGATTTGTAAAAAACGTTAATGCCTAAACAAGCTTGCCTCCTTAATATAATTAAACTTCTTATTCTGTTAGGGTAAATATATACATAAAGCAAAATGTATATCAATTGTACCAAATGGTTGACTATTTTCCACTGATTTTCATGACTCTAACTTCAATTCAGAACAATCAAAAAGCCATAAAGACATCTAAGCTGCTGAAAAGAATACTGGATGTATTAGAAACATGATTGATTTGAGATATAAGATGCAGAAAAGTCTGCCTCCTTTTTTTAGTAGGCTACCTGTTCATTATTAGACACGGGTTCTTATTTATTAGTTACCTATTCCTATTTAATTATACTGTACTAGTTAGAAAAAATTAGAACTACAATTAAAATAAAATATTATTTACTATTAGAAAATAGTCAACCATTTGGTACAATTGATATACATCTTGCTTCATGTATATATTAGAAACAGTGTTGGGTAAGTTACTCTAAAAATTTAATTAATTATCTATTACATCTTCAATAGTGTAATTAGATTAGATAATTTGTAAAATTCTATAAACAATGTAGAATTGCATAAATTATTCTTAAATTGACCAAAGTATTTAAAGTGGGAAGGTTACATTGAAAACACACACTTTAACATTAAATGCACTATTGTTTTATACAGAATTCTTCTATAGTCTATAAGTACATCAGAAGTAACTGAAATTACAGAAAAATTAAGAGAAAAGCTTGTTGTTACACGTTTACATTTTTGTGGTAAAGAGCTTGACATCAAGTTACAATTATAGGTTGTCCTAAATTATATAGAGCTGGATTTTTATCTCGAAGTCAGTCAATTTTCCATCCCATCCTGTAGTAGGCCTACATCTCGAAGTCAGTAAAAGTGAAAGTGATATGGAAAAATAAAGTCTTCTTTTTCAGTTAGTCTCACTAATGAAATACTGCACATTCATTCCAGCAGTGCGCGAGAAGTTCCTTCCGTCCAATCACAGCGCTCGCTTTTGCGCCTCGTATCGCCTCGCCTTCAATCCGAAACACGCTGATTGGCTGCGTGGGTGCGAACTGTTTTGTTGATAAATAACTTTGATGGATTGGTTATTTCAAGACGGTCCTCGAACTCTACGCATCCTGCAAACAGTATCGGTAAAATTGCGCTTCAACGGCAGAATGTAAACAGGAAAACGGGTTTGGTGACAACAAGCGAGGCGTTCCAATTTGTTCGGAAACAAAAAGTTGTTATATTTGTCACAAAGGCCTCTCGATGCATTATGACATGGTATTTTAACGTAACAAATGTGCGCACTTACGACTAGGCGTTTACGCTGCATTGTTCGTACTTCGTAGTGTTTATGGTCATGCACGCCGTTGACTTTGCCCAGGGCTGGAGCTGTTTTGTAAGGTGCTGTCACCCGAACTTGAGAAGTGAGGAAGGAGGGCGTCAATACCATATTGCAACAGTGTAAGTACGCTATTGCTCTTATCTGCTTTCATACACGACATTTCGTTCAATAAGCCAAGAAACGCAAATGAGCAAAGTGCACAGATACTGATACTTTGTAGTCTTACAGGGAAGTATGTAGGGTGGTTTGCTTTGCTGTGCAGCATTACTTATACACTTATTTTGTCATAACAAATGTTTTCATCGTAGTTTTGGGTTGGGAGGGGTTATCATTGGGTTGAAAAGTAGTTCTGCTTGTTCTCTCTCTCTTGTATTCTGTCCCTCTCTCTCTCTCTCTCTCTCCCTTTCCCTCTTCACTTCCTGTAATTCTTGTTGTCTTGCATTGCACTTTTCACGCCCCTCCCGTGCCTGTCTGCTGTTGCCTTCTGCATTCGTGTTTGTCAGGTTTCCTGGTTTTAGACCACTGTGTTCCTTCTGTACGCACTGGTCTTGCCAAATGGCCGTTAATTAATGCTGTGAATAAGGAAAAATGTCACATTTGGTGTCTTTTTGCACTCGTGAGTAAGTTTTGACGTATTATGGCCTGTTAGGAAATTGGTGATCTGAAGTTTACTTGACAACTCATTCTGTTTTTGTTTTCTGTAGAGATTTGATTTGTTTATTTGGGGACCCACACTGACATTTGGGTCAGAAATAAGAGATAAATGATTAAAAAATGTTTAAAATGTGCTGAGAGCTTAGATATGTACTCTTTTTGTATAGTTTTTTAAAGAAAAGGTTAATGATTTTAAAAATGTATTGCGGTGTTCAGAAAAGGTTTTTGTATTTTCTTTGCACAAGATTTATTTTTTAAATCAATGTTTTGTTATAAAAAATCTAAAGATTGGCATAATCTTTTGTTTTTAATCTTTCAAACTTTAATCTGTTTTTCTTTTAAATAACGTCATGCTTTTATTTATTTTTTCATTATGATATCAGGATTCGTTTCACCCTGACATTTTTAAATTTTTCACCTTTTAATGCACAAAGTAAAAACATGCTTGTTAGAGAGAGATAATGGAAAAAATATGAGATGGTAGGAAAAATTTCAATGCTTTTGCATTTGTTTGCAAAAGTTTTGCGTTTCCCTGAGAAACTTTGTGTTCTCTCACAAAAAAGTGTTGCGTTCGCTCACAAAACTAGAAGAGTGTGCAAGTTATTGTTTGTATGATTAATTGCATGTTTAATGTATTTTTTGAATAGTTTAATGGACAAAATTAAATGATTGTCATGTCATAGACCTACTTGACTTTTATATATTTTTGTATTTTTATTTTGTGTATAATGCAGACGCATTAAACTCCTATTGTGACTGATTTCAAAATGTAACTTTTTGTCTTTCTCTTCTTTTTAGAACAATTCCCATGACTGAGGAATGATTGGGTTTTTAAATATTTACACCACCTTTACACTGCAGTTTAGAAGCAAGTGGGGAGGTGAGGCTTCTACACCCCAAATAATCCTGCATGTGCTCTGCTCTGTAAAACATTATTATTATTATTATTATTATTTACTCTCAGCCTTGTTCAAACCTAATCAGGCTTATTTAAAACTGAAGTACTGACTGCCCTAGGTGTTTGCTTGCCTTCTAGTTCTACACAACTGCCATGAGTCTTTCTCCACACCAGAGAGGAACCATAAATAGTATTACCAAGCAGAATGTTGAAGCCATTGGTGAAACAATGCAGCATTCAGGGGATCTCTACTACAATGCGGTAGCTCCTTCCTTGGAGCAAACTCACAGCAGTCCGGAGGGTTTGGTGGATTCTAGCCCTGAAGTCCAGGGTGTTTTCAAATCTGATAAAGGATATCCAGTCCTAGGGCATTTTCAGCAGTCGGGACAAGTGAAGTGGGTGCATCAGGACCCAATGCAGACCTCGACTTGGTTTCAGGGCCTCCCAAACATGAATAAGTGGTCGCAGAACTTTGGCCCTTCTATGGATGACCCAAGGGCCTTTCACAAAAGCCATGAGATGGAGGCGGTGAAGTTGGAGAAGCTTTCGCCAGGTTCCTCTCAGTCCTACACAGATGCCTCTCATGTTTCTGGGCCGGATTGGGACCATCATACGATGGCAGCCATGCATCATGTTCAATTCCAGGCTCTACAACAAGGTCACAGACCTACAGACCTCCAATATCAGCCTCAGGGCATGCATCACGATATGTCTGATTCCACTCTGCAACCCTTCCAGTTGGCATTTGGACCTACCAAGCAACAACAGGCAACTGGTTTCCAACAAGTCTTCCAAGGCAACAATGCATCTTTAAATATGAATTACAACGAGAAGACCAAATCGCAACAGCAACTCATGCAGCTGCATCGCCAACACCAGATGCAACAGCTGCAGCAAATGCGTCAGTTGCAGCAGCAGCAGCAGCAGCAGCAGCAACAGCATCAAATACAGCAGCAGCAACGGCTGCAGCAAATGCAACAGCAATACCACCAACAGAAAATGCAGGAACAACTGCAACAGATGCAGCAGCAGCAGCTGCAGCAGCATGGACAAGGTTTTCAACACCTAGAGTCTATAGAAAAGCAGCGAGCCAAACAAGAGCTTGAGTCACAGGATCTTATCAGTGCTCAGGTGACAACAGAATCGAGTCAGAATCAGCTCACTGTCCCTCAACCACAACATCTTGTTCCTCAGGCATCAAATTACCAGGAATCTGGCCCTGCAGAGGCCACTCCAGACCTCCAAGAAACCCAAACCAAACGTCAGGTCCTCCCTCGCCGCTCTCGGCGACTCTCTAAAGATGGTGTTTCTACTCAAGGCGACCAGCCCTCCAAGGACAAGGTTTCTGCGCAGAATGGAGGAGTTGGTGGAGTCCAGGGACCCACTGTGGGGGTTATCCAAAGCACTCAAAGACGACGGAGGGCCTCAAAGGAGTTCAATCTTGAGACTCTTGCTCAAAAGGCTTCAGAAATGGAATTTCTGCCTGCAAAGGTGAGCCCATTTCATTTGGAAATCCATTTGAAGCCTAAATTTGCTGCAGTGGAATAATAGATATGTTCTAACATTAAATGGAACATATTTTATCATACTGGGCTGGAAATGTCCTTAAATGCATTTTGTGTATGCCACTTGTGTCACCAAACGGAATTGCAAATATATTGATTGTTTTCAAAAAAGGTTTCTTGAGCACATTCCCTTCTTGCTATTGGTCAAACAAACAGACAGTCCCACCCCCCAAATCTATTCTATTGTTTGTGGCACTTTTGCAGGATGCTCAACTAAACTAAGTAATTTTTAATAAAGCTACAGTGTTTTCCTTTCTAAGGAAATTTAATGGCCATTCAAACCATTCAAAAGATTGGTGTTAGTACGATGTTTTTTTTTTTCAAAAGAAGTTTACAAGCTCCATAATTTGTGAAAATATAATTTTTTGTTACATTTTATTACAATTTCAAATAATTGTTATAATTGTCTCTATAATAATATAGTTTAAAATGTAACTTATTCCTGTGGTAGCAAAGCTGAATTTTCAGCAGCTGTTACTCCAGTCTTCACTGTTTCATGATCCTTCAGAAATCATTCTAATATACTGATTTGTTGCTCAAGAAACAATTGTGCTGCTTAATATTTTAAAAATTATTATGGGATGTTTTTCTGCTTTGATGATGATCTCCTAAGTTGTTGATTTGTTGTTTAAAATAGCTTATGAATTGGTTTATTCAAAACCTAAAATGTCCACTGCTGACACTAGTAGGAAACTAACGCTGGATAAAACATGTCACTGGCTTTGTAACTAATCAAACTATAAAGTAAACATTACAGTACAAACTCGGCTCATAATAGTGTTTGCTTTCGAGCCTCCCCAGTCATATACAGTATGATGCAGTAAAGTTTATGGAGTTAGTGAGCATTGTGAAGCAGTCTGGTGAGCAGCTGCATGTCTGCACACCTTCACATTCCACACTCTCTTAAAATCCTTTCAGTTGAATTTGGGAGTGGCCGATTCACCAAGCCCTATTTGCTAACATTTATCCGATCCAAACTTCACAAAACAAGAAGTTTATGGTATGAATTTATTATTTTAAATATCGTAGACTGTCTTCAAATACTTCTATGTAACAGGAAATAGACACCTAGATATTTAAAAAAATTATTAACAACACGAACTGTAACTGTGTTTTTAAGATTGCACACAAACGCTGCTGGTTGCTTAAATTAATTTGTGCCTCTATCTCTATTTATGTCTTCTTCTGTCTTTTTAATCTCTCAATAGTGCGAGGACATTACTCCTGGTAGACCAGCTGGGATGGCCCCCCTAGTCATCCCAGTCTCGGTTCCAGTTCATAGAGGTCAAGCCCAAGTGGAAGTGCCGGGCAGCTGGGCACGGACGGATAATGTTCGGCATCCATCGGAGATTTCACATCAACAGAACCAGCCTGATCGCAAACCCTCTGTTATTGTAGCACGCCGGCACTCATTAAAGAACTCCGCATCCGAGAGCTTCATCCAGGTACAGGTTGATGTCAAGTCAAGTCTGCTTTATTTATATAGTGCTTTATGCAAAACAGATTGTTTCAAAGTAGCTTTACAGTGATAAACAAAAAAATAATGATCAATGATGCAAACAGAATTCAATTCTGCTGGAAAAATCACTAAAAAAAGGAAGTGTCGTTATTCAGCATAAGTCAGTTCAGTGTTGATTCAGTTTGGTTCAGTAACCATTTAAAATTCATCAGTTATGAAAAGAGTTCAATTCAGCTATAAAGCAGCTCTGCAGAAAAATGTCATCATCCAGCTCAGTTCAGTTCTTATCCAATAGTGTCAGTGCAGTCAAATCAATAATATTGCTGAATATTAAGTGTCCTTAATAGGGATGGGCCACTTATTTTGTTTTCGATACGATACCGATACTTTTAAAGGACTGTAACCGATACAATACCTCTAAATTATTAATTTTTTTAAATTATTAAATTACTAAGAGTAAAATGGTTAATGATACCCACTTAATTTATATTGAAAGTCATTTAAACATTCAATACGTCTTAATTGCAACTTATTTTTTTGTTTACAAATGATTAAAATATGTATACTGTAGAGGTGATCATGGAAATCTACAAATATTATTGTTGAACTACGGTTACTGTAGTAAAACCATGGTTAATTTTCATAAGGGACTGCCAGTGATGCACCCATAAAATGCAACCTTTTTATTCTAACAGTGTATGAATTATATTAACACTAGCAAATATAACATGATCAATATGAACTTTTTAACATTCAATTTAAAGAAAAAAAGTGTAATTGCACAAACTACGTGGGCTACAATTTTTAATAATTTAATAATTACAATTGTTTTTCTTTCTTCTACTGAACACAAAAGAAGATATTTTGAAAAATCAAACAGTTGACTGTAGTCATTGGCTTTCATAGTATGGAAAGTAAATACAGTGAACTATTTAGTTACCCACATTCTTTAAAATATCTCCTGTGTTCAGCAGAAGTAAGAAAAACCTACAAACTTCAAGGTGCGTAAATTTTCATTTTTGGGTGAACTATCCCTTTAAAATATCTGTTTCTGCCATTTATGTTTCAATTAGGGTAAAGGGCAAGAGGACAAATCCAGGCGCCGCCCACGACCTGAGCCTCTGGTCATACCTCAGCCGTGCACTTTCATCGCCCCCTCTGTCTACTCCAGCATCACTCCTTACCAGAGCAATCTGCGCTCCCCAGTGCGCTTACCAGACCATGCCAGCATTATCCCGCCGTACACCCCGCCGCCCATTCTCTCACCTGTGCGTGAAGGCTCTGGGCTGTACTCCGTTCTGTTCCTCACTTCTATGGCAGCAGGGAGCCAGGTCCTGCCACCCCCATCCACACCACGGAGCGGCACACGAAGCTTGCTGCGCACAAGTGTGTTCCACCTTGCATTTTGCTTCTTTTTTTTTTATATATAAGTAACAATTTACAATATAGTTCTAAGCATTAACATTTACTAATGCATTAGTTGTAGTAAACGACCAATGAAAAATAGTATCTTACAGCATTTCATTTACAGTATAAACACACTATTGTTTATTGGTGGTTGTTAATAACTAATGTTAACGTACTACTTTGAATGGTAAAAATATGTTAGTATATTTAGAAATAATTATAAATGATCTAATAATGAAAAATACTTTATTATTAACATGGTAACAATTGCCTTGTTGTAAAGTGCCTCCTTTTTACCTTCAGTATTTGTTTGTTTATTCACACTTATTAATAGATGAATTAGAAATTATCATTAGTTAGGCTACGGTATAATGAACTATCAATAAACTGTACATTCTTAGTGCATTTATTAATCTTCATTAATATTAATTTACAGTATAAATACACCATTGTTCATTGTTAGTTCATAGTTCATTAACTAATGTTAATTTATACAACTCGAAATCTGTTAGTATATGTAAAAAAAAAATTAATCTAGGTGAATAAAAGCTGTAATTGCATTGCTTGTTTGTTCATGATACCTAATGCATTAACTAATGATGTTCAACTTTGTTGTAAAAAATTGGTTTATTCATGTTTATTCTTACTTATTAATTCCAAATGTAGATGAACTGTGTTGTTCATCATATTAACAACATTTCTCTCTCTCTCTCTTGCTGACTGTGTTTTCTGCACTTCAGGCAGTTCTGATATCACTCCTCCTGCACTCCCACTGATTGGAGAAGCTACGCCTGTCAGCCTAGAACCGTGAGCATTTATTTGAAAAAGAAAAAAAAAGGCTATTCATCACAATCACTGTTCACTAATCTAACATGTTCTCCCCCTCTTGCATGTTTAGCCGCATAAACATCGGCTCTCAGTATCAGGCAGAGATTCCAGAACTATGGGATCAGACCTTGGTCCTAAAGGACCAGCATAAAGCTACATTGGTCTGGCTCCCTAGTTCAGAGGCTGATTCTACAGCCTCACAGGATACAAGATGTAACTTAACTTTAGACTGCATTCATATAATTAATGTTCACCAAATGCATATAACACAGACATACTCACAAACTACCATTCCATTATTTTCCAGTTGATGACCTTATGAACCTAGTCTGCTCCAGTGTTATGTGTGGAGGAGGAACCAACCCAGAGCTGGCAATGCACTGCCTGCATGAGTGCAGAGGCGATGTCATGGTGAGCACAGTCCTCAATGCAACGTTGAATGTACAGTTGCACCAAAAAGTGTTTGTACAACAGTGAAAATATTATAATAAACTAGTATAACAAATTCAAATATTTGAAAATGTAATTTATTCCTGTGACTGGAGTAATGGCTGAATTTTAAGCAGTGGGTGAGCAGAATTTTAAGATCATGTACCACGATCCTTCAGAAATCCTTCCAATATGCTGATTTGCTGCTCAAGAAACATTTCTTGTTTGAAAATAGTTCTGCTGCTTAATAGTTTAGCAGAAAATGTGATTCCAATTTGATCACATTAATGTGTGTTTGTGGAAAAAAAAAAAAAAAAACTATATTAACAAAAAATAAAAAGATTTTGTTGACTCTAAGAGTCTAAATACTTATTGTAATCACTGTATATGATGCATGTATATGTTTTCTGGAGAAACAACAAATATTGTTTCGACTCTGTAGGAAGCCATGGAAATGATGTTGCTGAAGAATCCCATCTTCTCCAGGAACCACCATCTGGCCAACTACCACTACGCAGGTAGAAAATCATTTACATTAACATATAATAATGGTTGTATGGAAGAGCTCATTGTGTTCTCTTTAGAAACTTCAAAATTATTAGTGATGTCAATTGATTTAAAAAAAATCTAATTAACTAATTAATCGCACATTTTTCTGTAATTAATCGCAAAGTTAAAATCTTTTATATATTTTATATTGTAATCTGAATTAATGCAGAAACAAAATAAAGATAATTTAAAGATATATTTAATAGTATAGTACTAATAAATGAAGGCCAGTATCACCGATACCAAAAATTGCTACTGATCTCTATTAAAATACTCTCTGTTAAATAGATTTTTTTTCTCAATTTCTGGGGATGAAATAATTAATAGCCATTCAACATTACAATATGAATGAATGCGGTAAAACTTTACAATAAGGTTCATTAGAACTAATCATGAACTGCACTTCTACTGCATTAATTAATCATTGTTAATGTTAATTTCAACATTTACTAATACATTATTAATATCTTGTTAACATTTAGTTAATGTACTGTGAACTAACATGAACAAACAATGAACAACTGTATTTTCATTAACTAACATTAACGAAGATTAGTAAATACAGTAACAAATTTACTGCTCATGGTTAGTTCATGTTAGTTAATGCATTAATGTTTAACTAATGAACCTTATTGTAAAGTGTTACCATGAATGCCATAATTTTTAATATTTTAATGGGCTTAAAAATATAATAAAATATAATAACAATCTTTAAATTTAAATTAACTTAAAACAATGTTCACTAGGGCTGTCACGATTTGTTTAAGAAAGTATTGTGACTATGATGGTTCTTTAAAGCTGCATTATATTTCTCAGCAGTAAGGTGGAAGCATCGCTGTTTTTGAAGTAATTGTCTTTTGGTCTATGTCTTCCCATTGTGACTTCTAAAAGTGCAGTTTTCTGAAATAACCTTGGTTACATCAAATAATCGCGATCAGATGGTTTATTAATAATCACGACAGGCCTAATCGTGATTAAACCCTTTAAAATAATTGTCACATTTAGCTTTGGCTTTAATATAGTGTGTATATATAGTAATATAATGATGTTTCTGTCTCTGTCAAAAGCTGTCAGTTCTTTTTCCACACTTAAGTTTATTGTGCTCATTCATTTTCACAATAAGAACATTTTAGTTTAAACATTTGGTATCTGTATTTTTAAGCGAGGATCGATCCTCGTGATACAGTGTCAGTATTGCAATATTTAAACATATTTTTGCACTTACATATACTGTAACGCTAGCCAAAGGATGCCAGGAAGGGATGCTACATTAACTGTGTTAAACACGTTTAACAGAAAATATTAATCAGAGAAATTAATGCATTATTTATGACAGCTCTAATGTGCCGTCACTGTAAATGGATAGTTGAATTATTGCAATCCAGCAGATGAATGTTTTATGGTGGATAGAAAGAGATTGATGTTCCTTTAATATTGGCAGGATCAGATTGCTGGACTGTGGATGAAAAACGATACTTCAACAAGGGAATTTCTGCTTACAGGAAAGATTTCTTTTTGATGCAAAAACTGGTATGCAGTCTTTTTTGGTACTGGTCATATATTTATTCATATACAGTAAATCATAATTTCACTTTTTAAGGTAACATTGTGTTTTTGTTTTTCTGTCTTTTTTGGCAGGTGAGGACTAAAACCGTGGCACAGTGTGTGGAGTTCTACTACACTTATAAGAAACAAGCGAAGGTGGGTCGTAATGGGATTTATACATATGGACCTTCAGACCCAGAGGAAAGCCTCCCTGTGGTAAAGTCTATTAGTGCTTACTGCTTTTAGGCATTGTCATTGACTTTTTAGCACATGTGCAGTGGACACTATAATTAGAATCAGAATCAGAACGAGATTTATTGCCAGGTATGTGTACACATACGAGAAATTAACAGAAAATATAAAATATAATTATATAAATATAATATAAACAGAAAATTTGTACACTTACAAAATCTGTGCTACAATAAATCTGTATGTGATGCATGCATGCTGGTCATACATCCCTCTGTGAGACTTTTTATATCATCATTCTGTTCTTTCATCTCCAACATAGACAAATGTGAAAGAGGAAGAAAATGATAGTAAACAACAGGAGGGCACACAAGATATTGTGGATGAACGTCTACAAGATGTGACCAAGACGCTTCAGGACTATATGAATGTGAGTATTTGGAGTGAAAGCGTATTCCTCTTTGGATATAAATATAGTAAATACACCACCTAGTTTCTCTGGGTGGAGTATTAAATGTTGCTTTAGCCAAATGAATAGCTCATTCAATAGTCATTTGTCTTTACTGGTTCATCCAGGAGAGGGCAGACGTGGCTCATAAGGACCAGAAAAATGGCTCTGCGGAAGAGTCTTCTGGCCCGATGCCAGTGGCTCAACCCTCCTTCAAAACTCCTTCGCCTGCACCTCCGAAGCCTCGCCCTGACAATACTGGGAAGAAAATCAGGGCCTCAACGGGTAACAAAAGTCAGGGAGAGCCAGAGGGTATTTTCCCTTGCAAGAAGTGCAGTAGGTGAGTCAGTTTGTATATGCTGGTCTTTGAATTTCTACTCAGTCAATTTGAAGTAAGCAAGTTTGTAGTTGTATTTACTTCAAAGGATAGTTGAGAACAGTTTTCTTCCAGAGGTTTCTTAAGCAGTTGCACTTATATGAGGGTTTACACTGTACTGTATTCTCTTACTCTTGTGCAATTTATCCAAGTAGTATAAGAGTGAGAATTCTGCCCACTGTACTCTTTATCTCTGGTCTTCAATACAGTTTCTCTGGGGAGTGGATATTCAGACACTAAAGTATTACTTTCAATATTTCAGTATTACTATTGTTATCACAATTACTTTATTAAAATATAGCAAAATTGTAATTTAATATGAAATATAATGGCAATATTTCAATATTATTACATCTACAATGTGATTTTGTCCAAATTATATCATATGATCAATATTTCAATATCAGTTTTATTTATTTATTCATTACAATTTATATTTATATATATATATATATATATATATATATATATATAATATTGTGATCTAGATGATGATGATTATTCTCAAATACTTTCAATATATAATTAATTTAATAGCATTATTATTAAAATGAATTTTTTATTATAAAAATTCAATATTTCAGTATTAAATATAACACTACAACACACTCAAAATAATTACTACATATCACATTTCAGACTAATCCTGCGAGGTTAGTAGAGTACTCTTAAGCAGAGATATTATAATTCTAATAATTCTAATAATATTATGTCATTAGTCTGAGGCCACATATAAAAATGCAGCAATTTTATTCTGTAAAGCAGAGGAAAATTATTTCACTTATGGAACTAAAAGCATCCCTAAAGGTTTAGAAAAAATCTCTAATGTCATCAGTAACTCGCCTTCATGTCGTTCCAAACCCTAAGATTTTCATTCATTTTCAAAATAAAAAGATAAGAGATTAGACATATGAATCAGGCGGTTTAGTCCACATTTTCCGAAGAGACACGATCACTTTATGTGATCAGCAGATTGAATTTAGGCTTTTATTCACATATAAACCTTGATCAGCAAAGAAATTCAACCGTACTTGATTGATGGGTGAGAACAAACCCAATGTGCTGCAAAACACATGAGAATGATACTCATTGGTTCTCACACCGTTTACCATAACTGATGTGTACGTCGATCAATGTTTGTATGTGAATAAAAGCATAAATTCAGTGTTCATCATATGAAGTGATTGTCTCTTGAAAAAATTGAGTAAACCGCCCGATTCATATAGATTTGTTTTCCGATCTCTTTATGAACTTTTTGTTTGTTTTGTTTGTAAGTGTCAAAGTGGTACTTGCGTAGGGTATCAATGGAGGGTCAAACATTTCTCAGATTTCATTAAGAAATCTTCATTTGTGTTCTGAAGATGAACGATAGTCTTACGGAATGAACTAACCAATTAAGGACAGATGCTTTTTACATTCTTTTTCTTCTCATTGTCTGCTCATGCTTTGAATTCCTTTATTCATAACATTCAGTGTGTGTGTGTATATTAAGTATAATAATTAAAATAAGGAAATAAATTAAAATGAGCTCCTTGTGTGTGTGTATATATAAATAGGGTGTTCTATAAAGTGAAGAGCAGGAGTGCTCACATGAAGAGTCACTCCGAGCAGGAGAAGAAGGCAGCCGCACTGCGCCTAAGAGAAGAGGAGGAGAGAATGGCTAAGGCAAGACAGGAGATGCTAGAGGCAGCAAGGAGGAAGGAGGCACAAGGAGGAAAGCAAGAAGAGAGTAGTGGAGCTGAAGAAAGCCCAGCAGAGCCAGATGATGAGCAGGATGAGGACTGGCATGGAGGAACTAGATGACTCCAGTTGGTACTAAAAATTTGCAACTTGTGCAACTTGGTTAAGAACAGTTGGAATGTTTGAAATGATAGCAGTGGATGATATGCCTTTTGTCTTTTTACCAAAATTTTATAAGAACTTTCCCTTGTATTTTTTAAAAATGTAGATGTGTGGCAATTTAGCATCATTCACGATGAATGAACTTGAAATATGAAATCAAATGAATATGAGGTGATTGATCAAAATCAAACTCTGTACATTTCTAGAAAAGTTTTACAAAGTATCTGAACAATTTTTTATGCCTTCAGTGAGATTGTATTTTTTTATGTAATATACATATGTAATCAAGAACACAGACAAAAATTTCCTCCCTTCTACCTATGGATAATATTCAATTAAATATTTCTTGTGCATGAAATGTATATAATGCATAAAAATATATTTGTATTATATTGTGTACAATATCGATTGTGTACTTAAAAGAATGTGTATATTTATGTGTTGAATGCACTTAAAGGGGAGTTGAATATTGGGATTAAGGGATTTTTAAAAAATTAAAAACATGTAAAAAAAAAAAAAAAAGTTTAACAAATCACAACAAATACATATTTGACATATTGATCACATTTTTCAGACTTTGTTAAATATTGTGACCACGCTTGATATTTGCTATATTTCATAAATGTGTGCACAATAAAAACAAACTTTCAGTATAAACTTTTATTATTTGGACTTCATATAATAAATATGAAAGGAAAAATTTCAATTATAGCAATTACATTTGGTATTGGAAGAAAACTTGGAAAACAATACTCTTAATTCAATAGTCATATAGGTGATTATAGAAGTTTAAATGAATTCAGGGTTTGCTGATTGTTATAAACAAGTAGTTTGGTAAATCTCTTCAAATGAAGGTTAAAATAACTATCATTAGTATCAGCAGGGTAAAAGACACATTGATTCTTCCACTGCTCCCACCTGCAAAGAAGAATAGCGTTAATTGCTTACTAAATATTCTTAAAATCCACAGAGGTAGAAAAAGCAAAATGGTTAAAAATAATTTGTTCGACTGACAGAAGAGGCCATTTTGAATGAAACCCCTTCCGAGATTCAAATCAAATGTGAATCAAATGCTTACCAGCATCAAAGTTATCCACTAGCATGCCTTTGGTGTCACTGAGACTTCCATTGTTTGCTTCTGGAACTACACCCAACAGCTTACACATCAGCGGATAGATACTGACACTGTCAAATGGCTCAGCCAAGAAACCATTCCTAAAGTCTGGTCCAAAGGCTCGAAAGAACATTTTCATATCCATTTCCTCATTACTGAACCCATGATCTCCTTTGTTGATATATAAAATGATCCTCTGCACAAACAGAAAACAAAGAAAAAAATGTTAGAGTAGAAAATATGATGATGAATTCAGGTAGACTGTTCACATAAATTCACCCTACCTCTAACCATTTGTAGTTTAAAGATGCTTCATGTTGTATTTACTGTGTTATATTACATTTTCAGTAAATGACAAAAAACGAATGAACGCTGCTGCTGCTGTCAGGGTTATGCTCTGTTTTCTTGTGTTTTGTGTATGTTTTCTTTGTTCCCGTTTTCCCACCATTAGTTTATTCCCATAGTTCCCATTGATTGTTTGATTATGTTCACCTAGTTTTCATTCAGTTTCCTTTGGTATTTATACATCCTGTGTTTCAGTTGCCCTTTGTCTGTTCTCGAGTTTTTTCTGCTGCCCCTGTTTTGGTTTTCTTGGTTGTCTGAAGTTTTCTTTTGAGTTTAGTTGAATTAAAGTGTAAATGCTGCAATTAAATCTAGCTTTTATTTCCAGTGTTTGAAACCTGTGAGGGAGTTATGAATAAGGAAGTGACTGCAAATTTTCTCTCTTCTGACCAACGTAATCAAACTCTTTATATTTTTTTACCTTCACTTGGAAAGTCATGGAAACTCTATCACAGATAATTCTTTTTCTTTTGCTACTGGAGCAAGTTCAATTCAAAAGTTATATTTTCTGTCATCCCCTGCTCACCGCTGTAGAAGTTTACCCAACAATGAGAACCCCAGAAATGTGAAAAGGGTCTATTAGGTAAAATATGTGATATTTATTTTGAAAGTCACTTACAGAGTTTATGTTGAACCCCAGGTCTGCCAGAAGGATTATAGGTTGAATTCTCTCATGTTTGCCTATGTGAAAGTGTTCTGGAATCTCTTCTTTCTTGTAGACCGTCAGATTGGGATGCGCATTCTTCAGGGCATCATAAACTTCTTGTTTTTTGCCCTCCCTAGGTGTGATCATACCAAACCCACCATAGTCGAGCAAGTCAAAACGGGTTAAATTTATTAAACTCATGTAATTGCTAAGTTTTATCTCATCAACCTCGGTGGCCTTTTTAATAGTGGTCATTCCATGGTCGGAGGTCAGGATGACATTGAGATGATCAGTCAAACCATTCTTGTGAATTGCCTCTCTGAGGTAGCCGATAGTGCGGTCGATCTGTTCAACGATCTTTCTTCTCTCTGGGGTTTCGGGGCCTGCAGCATGACCCACATTGTCTGGTTCTCCATTGTAGAGAGTAACAAAGTCAAAGTCCTCTTTGGTGAACCATCCCATCACAGTGTCTATATTCTGTCGCCACTCTGTCTCATTGTCATCAGGATAACCATGATCTTCCACCAGAGAACGATCCACAGCTTGGCCACTGTAATTTACTCCTCCACCAGGATAGAAAAAAGATGCTGTTTTCAGACCCTTTGAAATAGATAGAAGAAGTTGGGAGGACCAGTATGGTATTTGTCACTTAATTTACAATGAGATACAATTTTACAGAAAATATATAAACAACCAGTCAGAAGTTTGGAATAATTCTGTTTATTTATTTATGGTTTGGAAAGAAGTCTCATATATTCATCAAGGCTGCATTTATGGAAATACAGTAAAAAAGTAATATTGTGATATAGTATTACAATTTAAAGCAACTGTCTATTTGAATATGTGATGGCAAAGCTGAATTTTCAGCATCATTACTCTTCAATCTCATATGATCCATCAGAAATCATTATAATAATTCAGCTTTGACATCACAGAGAAAAAACTTTTAATATATATTAAAGTGAAGAAAATTCTTGTAAATTATAATAAAATTTCATAATACTCATGTTTTTACTGTATTTTTGATCAAATAATTGCAGTCCTGGTGAGCATAAGTGACGTCTTTCAAAAGCAATTAAAATATCATAATTATTCCAAACCGTTAAAATGTAATATATTTTATTTTGTATTTCTTGCTTACAATCTGCTCACAAAAAGCTTGTTTAAAGGGCAAGTTTACCTGATTCTGGGCTGTTATCCACAGGGGCAACGCACCATTATCCCACCATTCTGATTTTTTAAGCGTTGCCTTATGGGGAACTCTCTCGCCAGTTATATCATTAAACATCAGGTTATGGACAACACCATGATCCTCTATCCATCTTCCTGAATGAAAGATTAAGATAAAATCATATTGTTATATACTGTGAAATATATTAAGTGTTAATAATATTAAAGTATTTATAATAATTTCACCATACACAACGTTGAAAATTGTATTCAGTCATAGCAGCCAATAGCTCTCTGTAGTCAAATAGTGGATTCAAATGAACTAAGATTACTTATGATCACAGCTTGCATGCTGTGGACCCAATTTTTTTTTTTTTTTTCCACTCAATACTCATATTGTGAAGAACTGTAAATTGGCCATTAAACAAGGTTTATGATCTTAGAACACTGCTTATGTAAATAACCTTGAAGTTGGATGCTAACTTTGCACTATGTCATTTAATGAGGTTATTGGACAAGTAAGTGTGTGCTCAGCAGCTCTCAGAAGACAGATTAAGACTTTGAACATCTTGATAATGCAGACTGGACAAGAACATGAACACTTGCACAGAGTAAGCTATGGTGACAAGTGTGAAGCAGATGTATGAATATTAAATACTATTAAATTTCATTAAAATATATAAAAATATGTTATTTTTAATTTAATATTGAAATATGTTAACATTTCTTTTTTTAATTTAAAATAGAAGTTGATATATTTTTAAATATATATTTTATTTATTAAATTATTTCAATTCAAGTTTGAGTTGTTTCTATCAGTGGCTATATTTAGTGCTACAAAAAATATCCAGTGATGCTCACTTCTCTGATCAATCAAGTCATATGCAAGGTGTTTAAACAACCAATGATTTAAATGTTATTCATTCAGTATGCATTTCAAAACTACAAATTCAGTGTTTGCATGAATTGGGCCTTTGAATGTGACAGAGCTTCTATTCTACACATACGTCAATTAGATATTAAGCAAAATGTTGAGCCTTACCAGTAATAGTAGTAAAGTGTGATGGAGATGTCATGGTGATCGCTGGGGGATTGATGTACTTTGCCTTCACTCCCTCTTTAACGAGCTTGTCCAGATTTGGTGTGTCCGCATCTTGGTCATAATCCCACCTGAAACCATCAAAAGAGATCAGCAGCAACTTATTATACGTCTTCCTTTTGGACAGGGGTTTAGTGCTCACACAGAGAGACAAAGCCAACACCAGCAGAAGTTCTGACTTCATCTTGAGAAACTGTTAAGCAGAATGAAATCAGCAAAAACTGATCTTGGTGTTAATAGCAGGCATTATCAGGGGACTGATAAGACATATTTTCTGTAGTTCTCAGTCAGTTTATTGTTACTGAAATTACACTCTTTTATCATACTTTCACAGAGTGAACAAATGATAGATCTTAAAATAAATCTGAAATGTATTGTTGCCTACTGTAAATTAGAAAAAGGTCTTGTTTTCATTGATTTTCTGTAACTATTACCACCCAAGACAAATCAGTTCCCTTTGCAGTTTGCATTTGGGCCACTAGTGGGTTTATCTTAAGAGATAAGGTTGTAGCTAATAAACTGTAAACGATGAAATAAGCTTTGATATCTGCTAAAATGTTGATCATCAGTTTATATGATTCATCTTTATATACACACAATTACAACTACTGAATGAAAACAATTGTCACATAAATCACAGCCTCTTCGTTTGTTCTGGTGATGAAGCACAACATCACCGTCGGTTTCTAGCACAGGGGACTTTTATTGTAAAAATACTACCGGAAGAAGGAAGTCGATGTTTTTTCCGCTCGTTACAGTTCTTGTTTTCACACTGCTCTCAGGGCTGGGTCCCTGACAGCTGATGTGATATTCATGAAAAAAGCTTTTATTTTATATTAAATACAAGTCAACGTGTTAAAGAAAGTATTTTCGCCACTCCATTGGATGTAAGTAAGGTAAGTTTGGACTTGTAGTCGCAGTTTATTAGCTTCTCAAAAAGGCCTCTGCGCTGTTTACAGTGTCAGCTGACCTTTTTATGTATATAAAACATCTGTTATTATAACATATACGACATCTTCACACAAAAAAACCTTAGTTTTTGTTTTTTAAGATTAAAAAAAATAATAAAAAACCCCGCCACGAACAATATTCATATACTGTGGTACATACATGGAATCACCATGGTATTTTCAACTACACTTTTGTGACAAATCTTCACCTTTAAGTTACCTATATGAATGAAATGGAATTTGTTTTAGATGTGATATTTTAATTTTAGAAAACACCTTTTTTACCTGCATGTCAGTAATGTTTCAGCCCATTTTGTGGTGTTTTATTGTATCATGTACATTTGAAGTATTGTTGCACACTTACAGCTGACATATAAAGTATTTGCTATAATGTAATGACATTTTTAAATGCATTATATGCGCAATAATACACTTCTGCTTGACTGTCAGTATAGTAAGTTTAGATTACATATGTTTAGTGAAAATATTATTTGCTGAATCCCATGACCAAATTGTGCTTTTATTTCAGGAATAAATATGACTGCCATCAAGCACGCCCTTCAGAGGGATATTTTCACCCCCAATGATGAGCGTCTGCTGAGCATTGTCAATGTCTGCAAGGCAGGGAAAAAGAAGAAGAACTGTTTCCTGTGTGCCACAGGTAGAACACAGACACAGTCCACAGATCCATGTCAGATCGCATCAGTAAACGTTCATTTATTGATTATTTTACCTCTATAAATTCTGTTTATTATCTTTAGTGACTACAGAGCGCCCAGTCCAGGTGAAGGTGGTGAAAGTGAAGAAGTCAGATAAAGGAGATTTCTATAAGAGACAGATGGCCTGGGAACTACGGGACCTGACAGAGGTTGATGCCAAAGATGCCACTAAGGTCAGAGGTCATACATGTTATCAATATCAATTCTGACATAAAATTAACTTTGCTCTCGATGCTTTTGAGAAACATAGCCCAGATCAGTTATTGGATGATATTGGATACAGTGTTATTTTAGTATTATTTACATACTATTAAAGTGTTTATTAATGTTTTTAATTAGCTATTTTTAAATGTCCTTTTTTATTAAAAATTCTGTTTGTTTTAGTAATTTTTGTATGTACTTTTTTAAATATTTCTATTTAGCTATTTATTCTATTTGTTTCTGTTTCAGTAACATTAGCACTTGAGTGTATACTTGTTTTAATTCTAATTTTAATTTTTTAAGTTTAAATTTGTTTATTTTATTTCAGATTTATTTAAATGAACAAAAACAGTTTTTGATTTAGTTAACTATAACAAAACTGTTTTTTTTTTTTTTAAATAATCTGATTAAAATTTTAAATGACCTTTGCCATCACCTAACTGTTAATCTTTAAAAACACTACAATTAAATAGCACTGTTAAATGTAATCTTTAGCAAATATCAATTTAATATCAATTTTTCATACTGTATATTTTAATGTTGTGTTGCTTAAATTTACTTTGTAGCACTTAAAGTGATTGAGTTTAGTTTTTAGTGTTTTACATTTTAATTATTTAGACAAATTTAGTTTGGCTATTGGTCATAACCTATTGGCCAATAACCAAAACACAAAAGAATTATCGATTTGGTATTGGCCCGAATTTACTGAGAAAATCCATTCTTCAGGAAAATCCAGAGTTTGACCTCCATTTTGAGAAGGTTTATCGCTGGGTGGCGAGCAGCACTGCAGAGAAGAACTCATTCATCTCATGTATCTGGAAACTGAACCAGCGCTACCTTCGAAAGAAAGTGGAGTTTGTCAACGTCAGTCCTCAGCTGCTGGAAGGTATGGCTCACTACTTCTCCTGGCGGTGTGGGAGAGTAATAGCATGTTGTTAAACTACCAGTGTGTTTCTAATATGTATAGTAATTACCTTAGCCCTTTGATAGAAAAAAGTCTTGAAGTTTATACATAGAACTATTACATTTGCTGTGGTAGGAACTCAAACTAGTTTCTGTTTTCCTGCAGCTAGTGCTCTCTCTCTTCCTTTTTTTCTGAGCTCTTTGGGTTTCTGCAATGTGTCTTTTAAGTGTCCTTTAATGCTTTAACCTGATCTGTGCTGTTCTCTTTAAATCTCTCACTGGCCAGAGCTTCCTAAAGCTGAAGGTTTGTACGCTGTTTTTTCTTCTATCTTTCATCCTCTTCCATTTCCCTTCTCCAGTTTCCATCTCCTGCTACTGTTTCCCCTTCATTAATGCTCATTATTTCCTTCCATTAATTTATTTGTTAAACCACATATACAGTTATCTGGGAACATTTGCACAATGCTCACCCTCTAATTTTTTTTTTTTTTGTGTGTGTGCATGTTTAGTTTATTGAGTGTTACTTACATTAGATTTATGGAGTAGTTTAGTTCATATAATCACATGCATACATGCTGTTCAAAAGTTTGGGATCGATACGATTTTTAAAATGTTTTTATAAGTGTCTTATGCTTACCAAGGTTGCATTTATTTGATTTACTTGGGAGAAAAAACAAAAAACAGTAACGCCAGTAATATTATGAAATATTTTTGCAATTTAAAAAAACTGTTATCTATCTGAATATATCTAAAATGTATATCTTCTAAATAAATTATGTATATATATATATATATATATATATTTATCCTGTGATGGCAATGGTCATTACTCCAGTTTTCAGTGTCACATGATCCTTTAGAAATCATTCTAATGTGCCGATTTGGCACTCAAGGAACATTTCTTATTATTATCAAACAGTTGTGCTGCTTAATATTTTAATGGAGTTCTTTTTCAGGATTCTTTGATGAATAAAAAGTTCTAAAGAACAGTCCACTTTTGATCAATTTAATGCATCATTGCTGAATAAAAGTAATAATTTATAAAAAATAAATAAATAAAAAAATAAAAATAAAAAAATGTACTGATCCCAAATTTTTAAACCTTAAAAATTAAACCCAAAAATAAATTTGAGGTTTATATGAGTACTACTATTGTAATGCTCACTGTGTCATTCCTTTTCCCCAGAGTCAGTCCCGAGCGGAGAGAGCCAGAGTGTTGCCGGGGGAGATGAGGATGCTCTAGACGATTATCAGGAGCTGAACACCCGTGAGGAGCAGGACATTGAGAGCATGATGGAGGTCTGCGAGTACGCCATTTCCAACGCAGAGGCCTTTGCTGAGAAACTGTCCCGTGAGCTACAGGTCCTAGATGGGGTGAGTATGTTAGAGCGTTTCCAACTGTAAAACACTGCTGTGTACATTCATTGGGATTCCATTCTAAACTTTATTTGTATTTAGCTGAGTGCATCTAAACGTCGAGGTAAATGTGGCTTGTAGTTTGTCTGATTCGGGAATAGAGGATAACATCAAGTAGTCTGATTATTTTTTTGACAAACATATCAAAAATTAAGCTAGGTTAATTTTTGGTGTCGTGAATAATAGTATCTCTTCTTTCTGCTCAGGCTAACATCCAGTCCATCATGGCCTCTGAGAAGCAGGTGAACATCCTGATGCAGCTGCTGGATCAGGCTCTGGGAGAGGTGGACAACATCGAAGGCAAGTTGCTCAGTTATGAGGAGATGCTGCAGAGCGTGAAGGAGCAGATGGACCAGATCTCCCAGAGCAACCGTCTCATTCAGATAAGCAACACCAACAACGGCAAACTACTGGATGAGATCCAGTTCCTTGTGGTACGTTGGGGCACAATATAGATAGAATCCAGTAGGGCTGTCAAATTAAAACATTTGAATCTTGAATATTTGTCGAAATTAAAATTACAATCCATAGTCAATTATCATTTATTATCTAAAATGCCTTATCAGTGGCACACGAGATGCAACAATGATGTAAGAGTCATTTCATTTGAATGTTTTTGTATCCAGTTTAACTCACTAGATGCTGTGCTTCAAAATATTGCAGAAATAGAGAAGCGATGTTGAGAATATATAGGTACCTCAAAACCGCAACCAAGCCATTTACACGGATATATTTGTTTTATGTAGAGTTTCATTTGATTTATAAATGTTAGTTTAAACATTATGCATTTTTTTACAGACAGTCATGTTGTTTTATTGCTTTGAATAAACAATTTACGGTAGTGCAGTACATTATTATTTTGCTCATTACGCGCTCTTGAGGCCTCAGGAGACAAGCCAAAAGCTTTTTTTCCTCTAACTGAAATTATGGCTTTTAAATTTGAAAATAATTTAAATGTTAGTAATATTTAAGTATTAAATTCAAATTCAGTTTTTCAGCCATTTTGACCGTCCTAGAGCCTAGATAAACTAGTCGATCTCACTAATCAACTAGCTGGTTGTTGGATGACAAGTCAGCCATTGTGACCCATCAGTAACAGCTCCTTTAAAAACATAAATATTTGGATAGTAGTTTACAGACTGTTTACCCCTAAGATAATCAAGTTAATATTTCAATAGTTTAGTGACACATTTGCATGTTCACAGTTGTCTGGTGTCGGTTAATAATCACATGACATGCAGGTAAACATGTAAAAAATGTACATGTCTTTTCAATCTTTTCTAGTCAGTTTTTATATTTTTTGATTGTTTTATTTTAATACAATTTATTTTTAAAAATTTTACATTTTAATTGATTATTAGCTTTTCATCCACTCACAAACCTCATTTCCCTCTCAGACCTCATTTGGGAAACGCTGTATTATATAATAAATATAAATAATTTTCTTTTGTTTTATAGTGGCATATGATTTATACATATTTTATCTAAACTTCTGTATGTGTGTTTTTAACTTATTTATTTATTTAAAATTCCAAGGTGAGCAAAGTTCTAGATGGAGTGTGCTTCAGTACTGCTTATGTTTTGATATTAAAACAAAACTTAGATAAATTATTGGTATGATTAGAATTTATGTCTATTAATATCACTTTAACTTTTTTTTTGTCTTTTTCGTAATGGTAGAACTACATGGATCTATCAAAAGGGCACATCAAGGCTTTGCAAGAAGGAGATTTGTCTTCTCCTAAGGGTATCGAAGCCTGCATCAACGCTTCTGAGGCTCTGTCCCAGTGCATGAATGTAGCGCTCAAACCAGGTACTGCTCTTATACATCACCTGTTGTGTGAAAACAGCACTCTCGGGTGTGTTCGTGAACAGTATTGGTCATGTTTGTATGATTTTTCAGGTCACGATAAGCTGATGGCAGTCAAGCAGCAGCAGCTTCTGTTTTCTGAGCTCAGAGATGCATTTGCCCGCCGTCTCACCAACCACCTCAACAACGTGTTTGTGCACCAGGTAACATTATTACACATGTCACAGGTAAAGAACACGTACATCTTACATGTATGACAATGTGTCTCATTGCTGAGGACTGTTAGGCTTCCTTTCCTTTTCCTATGAATCTTTTTTCTGCCTCTGTATGTGATTGATTCTTTCTCCTGTCTTCCTGTTTGGCCACCAGTCGTGTCTCTCTATATCACTTTACTTCACTGTGCTTTCTGTTCCTCTGTCAGTTCAACCACTTCAGTCACTTCAAAATGACCATCCCTCAGTTCTATAGGTCGTCCTGTCTGTCACTCCCTGTGAGTACACCCACTCCAGCATCCTGTTTGACCCGTCCACTCTAACAGTCACGCAACTCCACTTTCTTAGACCTAACTGTCTCATCAATGCTTCTCTCTCCATGGAAACATTTAGTTTAAGCATGTTCATGGTGATGTAATCCAGACGTTCTCATCTTAGGCTTCTAAGATGATCTCCTCATAAACCTCCCAGCCAGCATCACACTTGTGTTAGTAGTTGTTGATTTTGTCCCCTGAAGATGTGAAGGGGTCTTCATTGCCTTGTTTTGCTCACTCTCCGATGGAATTATGGGATGCTCGTGAGAAGATATGGCCTGGTCAGCATGCAGTTCCTGTAGTGTTTGCTTTTATGATGTGGATGTTTTATAGATGCATTGAGAAGGAACTGCTTGTCTGTGAGAATATCACAACTGTCGATTTTGTGGCAGTGTTCATGGATTTGTGACGCTTGGTGGTTGTTGCCCAACTAATTACTGTTTGAGCTCAGTGTCACTGTAATACAACAGCAACCTTTTGTGTGGGAGTAGGGCTGGGTGTTAATGCAGATTTCGATATTCGTTTTGATATTTCGATTTGATTCCATCATAATGTCCATTTTCTCTAGGAAAGATAATCGCTCTCTGCTAATGCTGTACACAGGGCATTGTTTTAGACTGATTCAATGAGTAACTCTTATTTTTGAGCTGTTTATTAAAAAGAACCGATACTTTTTTTTAGAACAGGCCTACTCTGTATGTTTTTAATTAACTGAAAAGAACCAGTTAATAGTCATTTGTCCATGAATAAGACTGAATTGATCACGCTGTATATTTTTGATTCACTAAAATGGAACTGGTTCATAAATCAAATTTGTTTTTGTTTGCAGCCCATGAGGACGACTCAATATAAAGACCATTATTTTGCTGCACACAAGTCATTAATTAAATCACATTCAGTACAGACTGTAAATGCATGTTCACAACTCTGGTAAAATCAGATTTTTTAAAAATATGTTTTCACACAGCAACTGAAAATAGTCTTAGAGCAAACAATGAATGTTGGGAATTGATATTGAAATTGTTCAAATAAATATGGATGTTTTAATGTATAAGCATTATATGTTTTGAAGTTAAAAAAAATCCTTATCAGAAGTTACAGTTACCATTAAAATGCCATCATAATATAATAATGTTGCAATTTCTTATCGTCAATGGCAGCATCTCAGCAGATGATTAAAATATTTTATAGATATTTTAATAGTTATAGAGCAAACAAATATTGAAATTGTTCAAATAAAGATCACGATTAATCATAAAATCTGTATTTTTTACCCAGCCCAGTGTGGGAGTGAGAGTTTGTGTCTGTTCCTTAAAATTAAAGGATTGGTTCACTTCAGAATTAAAATTTCCTGATAATTTACTCACCCCCATATCATCCAAGATGTTTTTTGTTCTTCTCTTCAGTAGAGAAGAAATTAAGGTTTTTGAGGAAAACATTCCAGGATTTTTCTCCATATAGTGGACTTCAAGTATATAAATTTTTATTATTTATTTATTTATTTATTTTTTGATAAGACCCTTATTCCTCGGCTTGTACCTATGGAAGCCCGTTTCCGCCACTGAAAAAAAAAAGAAAAAGTTTATTTTTTACAATTATTGTGACTTTTTATCTCGCAATTCTTACTTTTTTTCACAGAAGTGTGAGATAAAAAATTGCAATTGCAAGTTATAAAGTCAGAATTCTGACTTTTTTTTTAGTATCTCGCATTCTGACTTTATAACTCGCAATTGTGAGTTTATATCATGCAATTCTGAGAAAGTCACAATTGCGTGTTTTTATCTCACAATTCTGTGAAAAAAGTCAGAATTGTGAGGTAAAAAGTAAAAGCAATAATCTTTTTTTTGTGGTAGAAACAGGCTTCCATATGTACCCCAGTGAAGTCCACTATATGGAGCAAAATCCTGGATCGTTTTCTTCAAAAACGTTAATTTCTTTTCAGCTGAAGAAATACATAAACATCTTGGATGAAATGGGGGGTGAGGGGAGTGAGTAAATTGTCAGAAAATTTTAATTCTGAAGTGAACTAATGCTTAAACTTTCTTTGAAAGTGAACTTTTCTCATACTGAGTTTCCACTCACTGTCTGTCTGTGTTTGTGTGTGTTAGGGACACGATCAGAGCTCCACACTGTCCCAGCACACAGCTGAGCTGACACTACCCAAACACAGCCCTCTGCACAGAGACCTGCTCAGATACGCCAAACTGATGGAGTGGCTGAAGAACACCCAGAGAGAGAAATATGAGGGCCTTTCTAGGGTAAGTGTTTATCACTACCATCACAGCAGTGATTATCATGACGTCAGGCAACATTGAGGTTTGGAAACATTTGGTCATGTTTATACAAATTGTTCCATCTTGAGATAGTCATTAAAGTGTATGGAAACCCTAATCGGTGAAGCATGGGACGAAAGTCAAAGACAAAAACAATATTAAATCCTATAACATTCTTATATTTTGTATTATCATTACAGTCATAGTGAATTGCTGTTCGTGACCAGTTTTACTTGCATACATACATGTGTCATATTTCAGAGTGAAAACAGGATATTCATTATTCAGTGAGAAAAATGTAGAGTGGAACTTTATTTCATTCATTGTGAATTTATTTATATGGTGTATATATATATATATATATATATATATTGGAATGAAGTCAGAATGAATGTGAATATGCTAAAACAATGTCTCAGTAGCTATTTGGCTAGATGTTAACATTATCCAATAGCATGCATGGCCTAAGTGACATCAGCAGAACAGGAAGGTTGTTTTTAGGTTGAAAATGACAAAAACAAGAGTTTTTTTGTTACTCTGAAATAACATGTATAATGAATATGAATTGTTCATTGGTGTATTTATCCAAAACGTGCATTTTAGAAAGTAAGTAGGTCCATTTGAATTAATCCCTTAATTAAGATTGTAATTGGAGCTTTCTTTTCTTGGGACTTTTCTTTTCCATTATTGCTGTATGTTTTAATGTATAAGCATTATATGTTTAAATCAATTGCATCATCAACAGTAATTGCAGATAAAAAACAAAACAAACAAACCCCTAATAAAGTCCATTATCATTTATGACTACTGACACAGTACCCTTATCATCAGTTACAGTAACCATAAAATGTCATCATAATAACGCTGCGATGTCTTATTCTGATGTCCTCTGAGAGCCAGAGGTTTTTGAAATGGCTGCGTCTCAGCGGAGGAAAAAAAACAGTTATATTTAATTTCAGCTCTGCTCAGACTTAATAGTACTTTTAATGTCATTCTGCAGACATTAAACCCAATAAACTCAAGGGCAAGGCCATATTTAAGGGTTTATTTAGAGCAATTATTCCTTTTCTGGTCATCACTCAGTTCCAAGTTGATTCCCAAATGTTTTATATGCACTTGTCTGTACCCTCTGTTATTAAACTATCTTTAAAATCCAAATGTGATCACAGACATGGCCTGGATGTGCACTCTGAAAGATTGGATTTGTGTCCAGTTCATCACATTTCCTAATCTTGTTCTCTCTGTCTGTCTTCTCATTATTTCCTGTGTTCTCATTCCTCTATATGAGAACAGTGCTGACAAATTAATTTCTTTTTTTGAATGTGGTCAAATTGCTGATCCTCCCTTATGTTTTTTTTTTTTTTTTTTACAGACTTATGTGGATTACATGACTCGACTGTATGAGCGAGAAATTAAGGACTTCTTTGAAATTGCAAAGATCAAAATGGCGGGCACTAGTAAGGATGGGAAAGGAAAATTTGGTAAGACCACAATAAAAATAAGTTATTTTATTTTTCAAGTTTATCAAAAAAAAAAAGCTCTTTGAAAGGGCTTTTTGTCCATGCTATATCTTCAATCAGTGTGCGTCTTGTGTTTGCTATGTTGTGTGTTTGTCATAGTGTGTGTTTGTGCTGTTTGTAATCTACATGTGTTTTTTCTTGCATGTTACACCACATGACAAACACACAGTTTAGAGTTGAATTTAAATTATCCAACTTATTTCTCTTGTGAAGTCAGTCATCGCTTGTCTCTTATATGATGGTGTGTAACGTCACGTTCTCATAGTAATGTCCTGACATGTGCTGCATGGCCCACAGTGTGTGTACTGTTACATATATCAGTATGCCATTAAATGTGTACTAGAGGCATGACCCTCACATTGTTTTGTGGGCGAAAAACCTAAATACATGAGCTACATTATTTAGAACTGCATTTCACAGAAAACTTTAAAATAGAGTAAAGAGGGAATTATTTAGCATTTACAGTATTGCGCAAAAGTTTGGGGTTGGTAAGATTTATTTTAATTTTAAAAGTATCTTATGCTTCATTTATTTGATCAAAAATACAGTAAAACTGTAATATTGTGAAATATTATTACAATTTAAAATAACTCTTTTTCTATGTTATTATGTTTTAAAATAATTTATTCCTGTGATGGTAAAGAAGAATCTTCAGCAGTTACTCCAGTCTTCAGTGTCATGTGATCCTTCAGAAATCATTCTAATATGCTGATTTGTTGCTCAAGAAACATTTTTTATCGATATTGACAATGGACACCATGATACATTTTTTTCTTTGATAATTAGACATTTTGAACAGCATTCATTTGAAATAAAATCTTGTTTAACCTTATAAATGTCTTTACTGTCACTTTTTTTTTTTTACATAAAAAATATTGACCCCAAACTTTTCAAGTGTTTTTACACAAATGTTTCTTTTTTATTCAGTATTTAAATATATTAAGGATATTAATTATATCTCTTTTGGAAACACACCATCGTACTAAACAAAATTAATACATTAAGTCCTTGGCATGTTTGCATACAATTATAATTGGATTTTCATATATTTTCATATACATAAAATGAAGTTGAGGAAAAAAGTCCCTTTTTGTGTCTTTCATGATTGATCACTGCTGTTATTTCTGAGTGCTCAGTTACTCATGCCCATTCCTATTGGAAACATTTTCCCCTCCTAATGCTGGGAAACTTCCAGGTGTTAGTAAGATGTTCCTCTTGGTTTTTTTTTACGCTCTTTCATTACCAGCCTCAACTTTTTTTTTTTCTCCACAAGAAAATGAGCTTTTTTGTTTCCAAATGGCCATTGAGCCCACATCCTAAATTCAGCCATTGCAGTGCATGTCATATTTGAAAACTTTGACCTTTAACCCCTAACTCTGTCACCATGCTGCATGTTGTAAGCCTAACGTGTCTCTGTCTCTGATGCCTGCCTTTCTAACCGGCCTCCAGCCACGCTTCCGCGGAAAGAGAGTGCTCTCAAACAGGAGACGGAGAGTAAGTACCAGTGCCACATGCCACGCCTATCCCATAATGCCTTGCTTCATGTTAGTAAAAGGGCACATCTGCCACACAAACACAGTAAACCATCATCTTCAGTTTCAATGTTTCATGAGTATGCAAAACATGTTTTCTAAGCTTGAGTTACATGCACCGTTTTATGGATTTCATCTTACCTTTTTCACTTTTTTCTCAATTAAAACTAACCACAAATGTGTCCAATGATATTCAGATTTTAAAATGTTTAATGTTAATGCATCAGGGGTTAAAGGGGAGTTTTATTTTTTTATTATTATTTTTTTTTTCATGCAATAAATTCTCTGATCTATGAGATTAATGGTAGTTGGATTGCATGCATGTTATGAACCTTTTCAGATCAATATGCTTGGCAAGGTAAGTTTAATAACCCATATAGAAAAGGGAACTTTAAATGAATGAAGTACATATGGCTGATATTTTTAATATTCAGTTCATGCTCTGATGGTTTCTCCTCTAATGGTCTCTCTCAGGCCTGCATGGGAGTTCTGGGAAGCTTACAGGCTCCACTTCAAGTCTGAATAAGCTTGCTGTGAGCAGCTCCAACAGCAGACGCTCTCAGTCGTCTTCTCTGCTTGATATGGGCAACATGTCTGCCTCTGACCTGGACGTAGCAGACAGAACCAGGTTTGATAAGGTATGCTGTCACTAAGACTTGTGGATTGTTCTGGCCCAATTTAAAGATGTTGATTGGCTCTGAATTGTCACTTTAGATGTGGATAAATACTGATATTTAGTGTGCAAAATGTTTTAAATCCAACACTACCTTTCAAAAGTTTGAGGTCAGTAAGATTTTTTTTTTTTTTTTTTTAAATAAATAAATTAATCGTCCTACTTTTATTCAGCAAGGACATATTAAATTTATCAAAAGTGACAGACCTTTATAATGTTATGATTTTTTTTTAATTCATATAAATGCTGTTTTAGAAACCGTAAAAAATGTATCATGCTTTCTACTTTTCAATATTTGATGATATTAATAAGAAATGTTTCTTGAGCACCAAATCAGGATATTAGACTGATTTCTGAAGGATCATGTGACACTGACGACTAGCGTTATGAACGCTGAAAATTCAGCTTTGCTATCACAGAAATAAATATCATTTATAATACATTAAAATAGAAAAGTTATTTTTTTTGTAATATTTCACAATATTAATGTTTTTACAGTAATATTGTGTGATGTGTATCAGTTAAAAGCAAAAATAAAACATTAAAAAAGAAAATTGTACCAACCCCAAACCTTTGAACGGTAGTGTACATATATGTCCATTAAGGGTTTGTGGCCCTTCTGTGTGTTGTTTTCTAGATCTTTGAGCAGGTTTTGAGTGAGCTGGAGCCACTGTGTCTGGCTGAACAGGACTTTATAAGCAAGTTCTTCAAGCTGCAGCAAAATCCTACTCTAGCTCAGGTAAGTATCAGATGATATACTGGTTCAGATGTGTGTGCATTGATTTGTTGTGTGTGATGGTGTTTTTAAAGGTGCAGTATGTACTATTTGCCGCTAGCAGTGAAATGAAATGGGTACTGCAGTCTAAATTCAAAATATTGGAGATGGAGAGTCTCATTTCCCCCGTCTCCCCTCCTCCTGAGACTCGACCACAGACTATCAAAAAAGATAGATAGCGGATCTCCGTTTCTTTCCACCGTAGCAAAATGAAGCGAAAATATCCCAGTAACAGTCATTGTCGATTATGTTGTTTGGAGCCTGAATCAGCGGAGTAGTTATCCTGAGGTGGAGACACCGCATCAAAGTCCCGCCCACACTCCCGCTGACTCATTTTATAGCACAGCTGTCAATTATGACATTACACTCCGTTTTTATAGCATCAAAAACTAACTAAAACCAAACTTATTGGGAAAGTGAACTCTTGAACATACGTTTGTGTGATGAGGACTATCTAAAATGACTGAGACGATCTTTGGAATTGGATTTTTTTAGTTTAGCTCGCATCCCATTGGATTACATGGAGAGAGGTGGTTTAAGACCTATACTGCAGACAGCCACCAGGGGGCTTAACTTTTCAGGACTTTTGCGTTACACTTGTACTCAACACACACCTGGGTTGCCAGATACGCAACAGGAACCAGCGCAATTTACAATATAAATTCATGCGCATCTCAAATATTTATCCGTATTTTAATATGCATCTTGTCATTGAGCTTTTTAGATGGATGCTGAGGCTTTTTAGGTCGGGTGGAATCTGTGATCTCTGACCCAGTTCATTTCGTTGGGTCCATGGCTGCAATAAGCTTTGATTTCTGCTGGCAACCATAGGTGTTGAAATTACTTTTAGGTAAAATGGCAGTGGGCAGGATCGCACGGACCAGAACAAAAACAGACATTCTGACACACATTTCAAAGTAAAATAACTGTCTGTAGCTTTGTTTTTTTGGTGAAACTAGTATTTGAACTTGGCATGTTTCCTAAATCTCTGCTAACAGAATGTTGTTTTTATGCATTAGTACAGTCAAAAAAATGACATACAGCACCTTTAATGATGTTCTAAATGCCTCATTAGGAAGAGAAAGTGGATGACACCGATGGAGCTGTGCACTCCAGACCCGCCAGTGATCATAGATATTCAATATCTGAGTGAGTGACTGTTCTCTTGAGCTCTTAGTTCATTAATTTCTTTCTGTCAGTCATCCATTTAACAGTCAACTCTGTATTTAAGCAGATTAAATGAGCCTTCAAATGCAAAAAATGATCATGCATCCATTTCTCTTGCAGTAAGGACATGGTTCGGATGATGATGAACAAGATCTTTCAGAGCATCGAGACAGAGCTGAACAGTCTGATTGCTTTAGGTGATAAGATAGACAGTTTCAACTCTCTCTACATGCTGGTGAAGATGAGTTACCACGTCTGGACGGCCGAAAATGTCGATCCCGCCTCATATCTCAGCACAACACTGGGAAATGTGCTGGTCACTGTCAAGAGAAACTTTGATAAATGCATTGTAAGTTGAGCTCATGTATTGACGTTGAGACCAACAAACTAGCATCTGAATATTCTGATGTTTCCGTTGCTCTTTCAGTCTGGCCAGATTCGTCAGATGGAGGAGGTGAAGATTTCAAAGAAGAGTAAAGTGGGCATCCTGCCGTTTGTCACCGGCTTTGAAGAGTTTGCTAAGCTAGCTGAGGCTATTTTCCGTAACGCAGAGCGACGGGGTGATCTGGATAAGGCCTACATCAAACTCATCAGAGCCGTGTTCCATAACGGTGAGGGTCATAACCAACCGGACCTCTCAAACATTTGTTAAATCATGACTAGAGAGTGCACGAGAAGCTCTAAATGACTTGAAATGCTTCTTTTCTGACATATTTTTTGAAATATAAAGAAAAGAAAACATGGCAAGTGAGGCTTCGAGCATTATTTTAGTATTTTTTATATACAGTTAGCTATTATTATTATTATTTTGAATTAACTTATATTTTAGTTCGTTTTCGTAATTTTGTTATGTGCGTCTCAAATTTATTATTTTTTAGTATATAGCTGTAAATTATTAAGTTTTAGTCATTTTAGTTCTTTAGCTTAAACTTCTTTCAGATGTTCACCAAGGCAAGTTTAAGTTTCTCATCTAATATTCATTTATTAATTCTGCTTCATTTATGGAAAATTATTTTTAATAGTTTTAGCCTTAATTAACAATAGAAACGATTTTGAGAACCAGCATCTCAGACTCAAAGCTGCTGGTCCATTAATAGAGAATGTGTTACATTATGGGCGACAAACCACTACACATTGTTAGTCGGTGTGACCGTTTATCTTATATTTTTAACCTTAGGATTATTCAGGTAGGGTAAGACTAGTCAAATCTATCTTAACCATAAAGTATTCACCTGCCAACCAGCAGGTTGAAGTCCTTCAGGAATGAAGAAGACTCCCTTCTGGTTGTTCTTTTTTGAGGCTCAGCTATAAGTAAAGTCTCACGGAAGGCAGTTGTAACAATAAAAATACTTATTTTATTGGTTACAATACAAAGCAATGAATGGAAAATAAAGTAAAATGACTTAAAATCGGCTTAAAGGCACAATATGTAAGTCATCAAAATCCAAAACGACATAATCAGGTTTAGATTTTTAATATTTGTGGTTCTGCTATATCCTTTTTCACATTCTCATCTGTTTGCGTATCCCTAGTGGAAAAAGTGGCTAACGAAAGCCAGAAGACTCCACGTGATGTGGTGATGATGGAGAACTTCCACCATATCTTCTCAACTCTGTCCAGCCTCAAGATCTCCTGTCTGGAGGCAGAGAGGAAGGAGGCCAAGCAGAAATACACAGAACACCTGCAGTCCTATGTCATCAACTCACTGGGCCAACCTCTGGAGAAACTCAATGTGAGACAAATCTTTATGAATCGAGCAGTATTCCAGTACATCCGTGTAAATGAAGAATTTAGTAATGAAACTAAAAATATAAATGTAATTGGATTTTTCAGCCTTCATTAGAGTGTAATAAGTGTCCTGGTTAATTGTATTCCCATCTTGCAGCACTTCTTTGAGGGTGTAGAGGCACGTGTAGCTCAGGGTGTGCGTGAAGAAGAAGTGAGCTACCAGCTGGCCTTCAACAAACAGGAACTGCGTAAGGTTATTAAAGAATACCCTGGCAAAGAGGTGAAAAAGGGCCTGGACAACCTCTACAAGAAGGTGGATAAGCACCTGTGTGAGGAGGAGAATCTGTTACAGGTGAATAATGAAATGCTAAATGCCTAAATTTATAATGTTTTGAGAACGTCAGTTCAAATGTGAACTTTGTTCTGTCCTCTAGGTCGTGTGGCACTCCATGCAGGATGAATTCATTCGGCAATACAAGCACTTCGAGGGCTTGATAAACCGCTGCTACCCTGGGTCTGGGATCACCATGGAGTTCACCATTCAAGACATGCTGGAGTACTTCTCCAGTATCGCTCAGTCCCACTAAAACAGGAAGCTAGGGAGAGAATGAGTGCGTACATTGTACATGTATTACAGTGCAGTTTTGCTTGTAATGTTGTCTCTTTTAAGGGAACTAACACTGGAACCCTGTTCGCAACTTGAGATTCTGTTGTTACTGATTCCATGAGTTTTGTTGAAAACCAACATTTCTTTATATTACATTAGTTTAGTAAATCACAAATGACTGAACTTTTTTTATCATTATCCTCAACACTAAAAATGTGTGTGGCTGATGTTTCATGCATTTGAATTCTGATGAGTATCAAAACATTATGTAAAGAAAATCACTAAAAAACGGCCTGGAGTCATATGTAAGGAAATAAAGCATACTTTTTAAAAAATAATTCTTTATTTCATGTTATTTCTTCTTGTAATTAATTGATTATAAAGCAGATAGTTGTCCGTTCACACCAAGAATGTTAACTATAACCATGTTATCGTCCAGACCATACAGTCATCTGATACTGATTGACTTTTCTATTGTTCATCTGTTGAAAACAACAACAAAAAGAAATGGCCCTGAAAGTGATTCCACCAATGTTGTTGAGTGTTTTTATCATCTTAGTTGTGGTGTGGACTTCCTCACTGAGGCCCGTTTACACAGAGGACGAAAACTGTAACAACTATAACGTTTTAATAATAGTTCTGATTCTATTAGAATAAGGAAGTCCACACTAAAGACAGAAGAATGATTTCACTGGAACGCTTTCAGAACTATTTTTGTCCCAGCTTATCAACGATAGTTTTCAGCCAATCAGAACAACATCCATTTCATTCCGACTTTAAAGCGGTATATGCAACTGCAGTGTGCTTAAACTAAACAATGTTCGTTGATGTGGACACTGATGTAGTTTTTATGGTTCTTTTTTTTTTTTACAGAATGTTGCAGTGTTTGTAAATGATTTATACATGCACCTCAGATGATTTTTTTTATTCATGTGCTCTGGTAATCTTTAATCAAAAACTTCCTTGGTGTGATTGGTGAGGTTTTTTACAGTCTTGGATGATTAGTGTCCACATGCAAAACACAGCAACCAGTCATTATTTTTGTTGCATAGCAACGTTATGTGGAAGAATTTATCTAATAAGGCATGTTAATTAAAAAAATTTCCTAATATTTTTAATGTAACCGTTTTATGTAAGCAATAGGTACGAGAGGATGTATGGAAGCCCGCCACTGAAAAAAAAAAAAAGATTATTGCGACTTTTCTCACAATTCTGTGAAAAAAAAGAATTGTAAGAAATAAACTCGCAATTCGGACTTTATTTCTCACAATTGCAAGTTCATATCTCGCAATTCTGTGAAAAAAGTCAGAATTGTGAGATAAAAGTCGCAATAATCTTTTTATTCTTTTTCAGTGGCGGAAACGGGCTTCCATAAGGATGTGCTATAATCTGAAAATAGTCATCAAAAGAAAGTTTTTAGCACGTTGCTACATTCACAATCAGGGCTGGGTAGGTTACTTTTGAAATGTATTTCACTACAGATTACAAAATACATGCTTTAAAAAGTAATTTGTAACGTATTTCGTTACATTACTCAAGTTTAGTAACTTAATCTAAATACTTTAGAATAATTTAGAATACTAATAAGTGTGGAACAAACACAAAAAAGATAATTGCAAGTTATCTCACAATTCTGACTTTTTCCCTCAGAATTGTGTGATATAAAGATGCAATTGCGAGTTATAAAGTCAGAATTATGAGATATAAACTTGCAATATTGAGAAAAGTCAAAATGAGATATAAACTTGCAATATTGAGAAAAGTCAGAATTATGATATATAAATCACTAAATTCCCAATTGCAAGAAAAAAAGTAATATTGTAAGTTCATATCTCCAAATTCTGACTTTATAACTTGCAATTGTGAGTTTAAATCTCGCAATTCTGAGAAAAAGAAGTAAGAATTGTGAAATGCAAACTCACAATTGTGAGGGGAAAAAAACAAATTGTGAGAAAAAGTTGCAGTGACCTTTTTCACAATTATAAAATGATTCACAAACAACTATCACAAAACATGAAAACAGTCGAAAACATGAAACTTAACTCCACTTTTTCAAACTGTCAGAGAATCACCAATTGCTGTTTAAATGACATTGAAATTCAAAGTAATCACTTTGGTAATCTAAAATACTTTTCAGATGTAACTGTAATCTGATTACCACCCATTTAAAATGTAACTGTAATGAAATACAGTTACTCAAATTTTGTATTTTAAATACGTAACTAAGTTACTTGTATTTCGTTACTCCCCAACCCTGTTCACAATGCAGCACTTCTTCAGCACGTTTTGTATTTCTCCTTTTAAAGTGTTTCACTAAACTTTACAGGAGCTGACGATTCCAGCTACGTTACTTTTCTGCGCTTTTTGTACAGTTACCGACTGAGACGCTGGAACTAGTCACACCTTTACTAATAAGTCTAATTTAAAGCGCCTCCACTAGTGGGAAGTTTTGACTAGTTTCCCCAGAAATCTGCCTCCCCACCCCCATAAACACAATACTCCATTTCCCATCATGCTCTCTCTTGAAAACTTTTTTCCTCTTCTTCACAGCGCTATCTGAAATCAGATGTCGGCTGGCTGCTTCACTGAAGCGATGGATGTCGATCTTTCGGTATTTTGAGTCACTGAGCCTCGATAAACGGACGGACTCTTTTATGCATGTGATTCACTATGCCGCCTCGCAAGAAGGAATACGGGATTAAACGAGCGAGCGGATCCCTGGTCCACTTCAGAACGCCCGTGAGTTCGACCACCGCGCGCAGACACTCCGCCGTCGTTCCTTCAGTGCTGACGTTCGCCGTTATCGTGGCATCCGGAGGCCTGTTGCTCATGATAGAGAAGGGAATGCTGAACAGCGTGCAGACTCCTCCGCCACGAGCCAACGGGAAGAAAGTGGAGTACCGGATGAGGAACAGCGACGCAGCTGTGGACGTGGAGTCTCAGGTAAAGTAGACGAACAGAGGCTCGAGTTCGTTAGATTGTGAATAAACAGTGAGGTTTTTTCTGAAATACGTAAATATTTTTGTACGTTTGCATGTAGTAATCTTTCTTTGAGTTTCGCGAGTCTGGACATTCAACGAACTCGGGCTGCGCCTCAAAACCTAATGACATTGTGGGATGGCAGTTTTGAGACAGGTCAGCTATTATACAGGCAAAAATATTATTTGTTATTATATTATATTATTATTAAATTATTATTATATATTACACTTTAGCCACACTTAATATATTAATGTATTTGCATTACAAAACTACGAATGTAAGACAAGTGATAATTTAAAAAAAAAAAAAAAAACGCACAAACACCAAGCAATATTTTACAAAAAGTTTGTTTCACTTTTAAAAATGACAAGTATGATAAAAATGTACCAGAAAACTAAAGTTAATTAGTTTTTCCTGTTAAAATCCCAAATGAATGTTAAAGTGGTCCTTGCTCAGCTAGTCTTGAGTAACTGGACAGAAAAGAATAAAAACATTCAAGACACTAATCTAGCCAGTGTATAATCCTCTCAAGACATTTGGATTGTCAAAATCTTTTCCTCTGGCATTGTAAGTTTCTTCCTGCACTGTTAACTCTTGGACAGTCGAGTAAAAGTAGTGATATTAAGGCAGTTAATGCTATTTATATCTTATTAATCCTATTATTCTGTCCTATTATTGCTCATCTGGAGGATAAGATGGATTTGGTTAAATTTAGCATGTGGAAAACATCTTTGATGGAACATAGAAAGTCCATATTTCATTCTAGAAAATAAAAAATAATAAACAGCTGCTTACCTTCAAGCCAAGATATGAAAGAATCTCGGGGCCAATTCTTTGAAGTTGAGATTCATGCCGTGCTCTTGACGGAAGAGCAGTCACGTGACATTTTCATTTTTCTACTATCTGTTCTCACTCAAGCGCTGACATGAAATCTAGACTTTTAGATTGTGTGATGTTGATTAGAGTAACTGGAGGATATTGTAAAATTATTATTGTATTCAATGCTTAGAATAATGACTGAAAGCGAACACACTGTCTCATTCATATATTTTGCAAAATTTTTAATGATTTTTTGTTGTGCTTGTATCCTAAAAATGATTCCTGAATAAGCCTTAAAGGATTAGTTCACTTCAGAATTAAAATGTCCTGATAATTTACTCATCCCCATGTGATCCAAGATGTTTGTCTTTCTTACTTCAGTCAAAATGAAATTAAGGATATTAAGATTCCAGGATTTTTCTCCATATAGTGGACTTCAACAGGGTTCAACGGGTTGAAGGTCCAAATTGCAGTTTCAATGCAGCTTCAAAGGGCTCTACATGATTCCAGAAGAGGAATAAGGGTCTTATCTAGCGAAATGATTGGTCATTTTCTAAAAAAAATAAAATAAAGTAAAATTTATTATTATTTTTTTTAACCACAAATGCTCGTCTTGCACTAGCTCTGTGATATGCCACTCATTTCATAATCAGATTGGAAAGGTCACGTGTGACGTAGGCAAAACTACCAATCCAGTGTCTACAAAGCGAACAAAGTCAAATGGCCTTTACAAAAAAGGTAAAACAATGATAATTTTGAAGTTGGAAGAGAAAATGAGATGGAGTTTTTCGCCTTACCACCTACCTACGTCAACCTTAATTTCTTTTTGACTGAAGAAAGATATAAACATCTTGGATGACATGGGGGTGAGTAAATTATCAGGAAATTTTAATTCTGAAGTGAACCAATCTTTTAAGTGCTGGACATGATGATATTTGGCCATCCAGAATGTCCAGAGTAAATGTAATTTTGTTTAAGAATATGTTGGTATGCACAACATCACAAAACAACTTAAGTAATTAGAGAGCACAGCCTATTTTATTAATAATTACATGATTCTCAGAAAATATTGTGTTGTGATCAGTCAGCTGGGGCATTCGGTGGTCAGGTTTGTCTTAAAAGAGTGCAACAGTCGGTGCCCGGCCAGTTTTTCAGTGGGCCTTGGTTCTGAATTTTTTTATCCATTAATTTCTCCGTTTAGTGATTTAAAGAAAGAGTTCTAAGAAATGAACCAAACCAACTTCAAGTTAAATCACAATACAAACTTTGATTTGAAGCAAAAAAGTATTTGAAAGTCAGAAAAAACGATTAAAAAAAAAGATTTTTTCTTTTTTTTTTTACAGAATGTTGCAGTACACATTATTATTATTATTTTTTTTAATTCATATACACTCGTAATCTTTAATCAAAAACGTTAACCTTCCCTTTCCCCCTCAAAATGATTTCTGTTCTTTTTATTACGTGTGTGGGACTAAATATCCTCCACAGCCAACTGCAAACTGCTATCTCATTCCAGAAGCCAGCTGTTTCATTCGGATGTTACTGTAGGAAGAAAAGATATCGCAACTTCCGTTTAATGACGACTTCAGCAGCTTCAGTGAGGGAAAGAACTACAATCCAATGAAGCATTGTGAATGAAAACCACATTAAAAACTATGGAGAAATATAAACCTAATCAACATTTAAAGATGTTGATTATGTGAGTAGAAACAATATATTTTAAAGTTTAATGTAAAATGTGCACAAATATTTAAGTAAATTGACTAGATAATGTCAGTTGCAGTGACATTGATGGGAGTCATTCTTTTTTTTTTTGCACGATTTGTTGAGTTTCGAGCGAGGCAAAACAGACTAAGTTAAATAACATTACTATACTGACATAAAGTAGGTTTAAACTAGGGATGGAGATTTTTAAAAAAATATTGTTTTTGAATATTTAGGCTAATTAAAAACAAATATTCGATTATTTGTTTATTTAAATTAAGTTTAATGATAAAGATGGTATTTTTTGTAATCATTAAGTGTCACAATTTCTGAACAAGCTTATGATTAGGCAAAGTACACAACAAGCTTATATTATATCTTAAGGTTTTCTTTCAACTTGAGTCGGCATATAGTTAGCATGTTCATATTGTTTCACTTGCTCATGTTGAGAAAAACAAGAATATTCACAAACTTGTTGTTCCGCTGACACCGGTATTGCAGTGACACAAAGGTAGGACACAAAGTTTCTTACAGATTTTTATGCAGTGATGGACAACAGCTGTTTTTCCTCATTCGACTTGCCAATAACGATGGTTCGGTGTTTGGGTTTGGGGACCTGAAAACACAAACTTTTGAAGACAAGTTTCAAAGTGCAAGTTTTTGAAAACGGTACTCTTATCGTTGACGTATAAACTACAAAAACGTGAATTTGTGAAAACAGTGATATCATGCAGATGCATATAACGTTCAGTCTTTAGAGATGTCATTTTTCTTTACAAATGACATCGCTAACTACTGGCCTGGCATGCATAATACAAGCATTTTTAGTCGTTTTCACGGATCCATGTGAACAGGGATCTTTTTGACCATTGTATCCGTATGCGAAAAATGCAAAAGGAAAAACTTTCCGTTTTTAGTATATCATTGTCGTGGAAACATATGCCCTAATTTATAACCGTGAGTTTGCGAGCTTAGGATTTATCATGGATTCACTGTAGCAGAAAATAGCAAAATTCGAATAGTATTTTTATTTTTCGAAAAATTATTACAGATCGACTATTCGTGCACTCTCCTATTTTAAACTAAATCAATGTGACTGTTTCATGTATTAATTTTGTGCTAAAGTTATATATGCCTCTTTCCCCCAGATTGTACAGGAGATCCGTAATCGCACCATAAGATCGATGTGTGGTCAGAAGAACACTCCTCACAGCGTGTGGTCTCTCAGTCCACTGCAGAGGAAGACTCTCCTCCAGCACATACTGGTGAACGACGAACATCGCTTCCTGTACTGCTACGTCCCCAAAGTGGCCTGTTCCAACTGGAAACGAGTGCTGAAGGTCCTGAGTGGTGCTCTAGCCAACGTGAACATCAAAGTGAAGATGGACCATCGTGCTGATTTAGTCTTTCTGTCCGACTTGTCTCCAGAAGAGATCCGTCATCGACTGCGGCATTATTTTAAATTCATGTTTGTGCGGGAGCCGATGGCCCGGTTGCTTTCTGCTTATCGGAACAAGTTTGGCGAAATCGAAGCATATCAGCGTAAATATGGTGCGGAGATTATAAGGCGCTATAGAAAAGGCTATGCAAAGGATAAAAAAATAGCAGGAAATGACGTGACGTTCACAGAGTTTGTGCGTTATTTACTTGATGAAGACTCGGAGCGGATGAACGAACACTGGATGCCCATCTATAACCTGTGCCAACCCTGTGCCATAGAATACGACTTCATCGGCTCGTATGAAAGTCTGGAGAGCGATGCGGCTTACGTTCTGGAACGTGTCGGAGCACCGCAACACATACGTTTTCCTGAGCGACAGACATGGTACAAACCCGTTACCAAGGAAACGCTACATTATTACCTTTGCACTGTGCCACAGAAGTTTCTCAAAGAGCTTCTGCCCAAGTATATCTTGGACTTTTCTCTGTTCGGATATCCTTTACCAAACACAACCACTGAATATTGTAGGCATTGACAAAGACTGATTTATACCTGCTTTGTTAAACTGTCTATAATCTTTCGTTATGTTAATATTTTAATACTTTTTTTTTTTAACTGTACAGAATTGAAAATATATTTGAATAAAACCCTCAGTACAGAGATTGGGAGCTATTTAAGTTCAAACCACTATTTAAAACTGGAAAAGCTAAATCAGCTGTTTTTATTGATGAGATGCAGTAATATGTCCATTTGAACGGACATGAAATGAAAAACATTGTGCTGTGCGCAAGACTATCATGAGTTTTATATCAGTAAGCAGATGCTTCAACCATTTTCACTTGTCAATACAATATTAAAATTCAGTGTTTCTTTTTTAATTTTCATTTAATTACTTAATCATTGTTACTTATGCTGTCACACGTATCGTTAGACGTTTTCTTTGTTGATGTGGTTTATCTTTTTACAAAAATGAAATGTGATGGTCACTCGGGAAAATCAGTTGCAAAATAACTTTTGACCACATTTCCGTTTGTATGTAATGAATTGTGTTGCGAGTGAAGTGTGTTGTTTTATACGACCAGCAAATATTTCTGACCACAAACTTGAACGTTTCTCATCTGCCACTTCCTCTGAAAAGAAGAGGCTCCGAGTTCAATCCCTTAAGAAATTATAAAGAATGCAGTTTCACATCCAAAAGCAGAGGTACTGTACAATGAGGAAATAAAAAAAATCTTTGAAACCCAAAGGCTGGAATTCTTCCGGTATTTTTTTTTCTTAGACGTCCAAGTAAAGACGAGGCGTACTGTTCTCCACACGCGGTTCATCTCATATCTGACAACGAATACACATCTATAATATGATTTGATGAAGATAAAACATAGTTAACGTTTCTGTCGATGGATAGGCATTCTGGCTTGTGGCTTCCCCTAAACTTTGTTCAATGGGAGTGCCGTATGCTCTAAATGACCAGTAATTTATGCCATCATCACCAGGGTGTTGATAGCGCACGAGTGCAGCACACGTTTTCTATATTTAAACTAAACTCATTTCAGCCTTGCCAATTTAAACATTCGAGCGCAAGACGCAAAAGAGAACGCTCGCGTGCTGCGAGAAGATTTGTGTGCGCGCTCATCCGAAGCGCGTGTACAGCGTGCAAACATTGAGCTCTCTTTCAAGTCTTGCGCTCGAATGGACAAATTCGCACAAAAATTGTCAACATTCCCGTCTTGGCGAGTATCCTAGCAAACATAGTAGGGTATGTCTTAAGTGAACTTAAACACTTGAGAAAGAAAGCATGTGTTCAGTATCAATGTACTGGATCGTGCATTATGTCTTAAAGTGAAAGCAGCCTAATATTCCTACTGTCTCTGTGTTTTTAATGTTAAATCAAACAACAAAAGACAAGGAAATCACTCACTGCTCTTCACTGAATAGCTTTTGTAGCTTAATAGTAATGATTAATATCTATTTAATTTATACAGCAAAGATTATATGCAAAGTTATTTTACATTTTATTAGCTACTTTATTCAATTTCTGTACCTGAAAACTACTGTTAGATACCTAAATAAACTGAAAAGCACTGTTTATTTTATTTGTATCTTTGCTCTAATGTATTTATTTGTGCTGTTGCTTGTAGTTCGATTATTTGTTATTTTCTTTTGTTTTTTAACAGCAGTCATTTTTTTGAACATATCACATACTGAACCGTACCAAAACCGCAATAAAAACTGAACGTTAGTAATTTGAACTGTAGCACCTCTAGGATGTGGCATATTTATTCCATGTAAACATGGTTAGATTGATGCATTCAACTATCTGTTAGCGTTCCATGCATGATGCCTTTCTAAAACCAATGCTAAAAAGTTTAACTTAAAGAAAAATAAAAGAGGTTCAGACCTTGTGATTTCTCCCATTCCACTGCGCTGCATCGCTGCGCTCTTTCTCACAGTCTATGCTGTCTTTTCTCCTATTATACAAAGAAAAAGAACAGTGATTGATTTATCATCAAACCAAATGGAATTTCACTCTGATATCAAAAGGCAGAGAAAAATAATTACATGAGAGATAGCATAGAGCCCAGGATGAATAACAGGCAAAGACAAATTATTGTAAAAACTAGGCATGTTTATTCATTAAGTTAATCAGTCAACATAAATTATACATACATAAACATAAAACACAGGTTGGAGTGGTAGTGTGACATTAACATAGCCCTGAGTAACATGGAAACATCAACTTTCTAAAGACCTCTTTGGTCACTTCACTTCACTTCAGGCATGTTTTAGAACAGTTTTAATATTTATTTTAACTTGTTATAAAAGGTCTGTCATGTAAATACATGAAGTGCTACAAGCTGCCTCATTTTCAATTACAAAGTCCAAAACTATAAAGAACAATAATAATTTTAACATCAAACACTGCTCTACATATATTGGCTTTGGTGGCATAATTTTATCTTTGACCTCAAATAAATATACAAGTACTTCCCTTTTAGAAGCCCAAGAAAATACCTTCTGGACTGATATCAGAGACATTTCTGGCCCAGCACAAAGTTTCTTCAGAACTGATTAAACAAGTTTCTTCCACACAACATCCCGGTTGTGTGTCAGCACAAATGTGACAGGCTGCGATGAATCATTTCCTTTGCCACTACTCCTTAAAGCTCACACTTCTGAAAAATGTGAAGTTAAATAGGGGTTACTTTAAATCATATCAGCATGGTTATGAATATCACAAAAGAAATGATATCTGCTGCAGTTTCACAAGCCGGTTTCAAGCAATCCTCACTTTTCTGGAGTCTTGTCTATGGAGCGCTCTGGTGTGCGGAGGATGGAGCGGTCGGGAGAAGCAGGCCGGGGACTGAGAGAGGTACTGAGAGGGGAAGAGCTTCGCAGTGAAGAGAAAGATAAGCCCTGTCTGCGCATTTCCTGCACAGCTCTCTCCCTACCACAAAAAAACCCCCAAAAAAACACTGCCACACTTTAATCAACATTTCACAAACCAACATACCAAGCTCATAGCAGGCACATACAAGAATGTAGACAATTCCAAATGGCTCGGTGATAGCAAGGAAGCTCAGTAGTCTCACCTTTCAAAGCGCTCAGTGGTTAGCTGTCTCTTGAGGACGTCCATTTCTGTCTGTAGCTGGGACACTTTTCCACGCAGCTGAGAAACCTCTCTAGCATGACCAGCCCTATGAATACACACACATTCTGAGATCTCGAAAGAACAGGCCAATAAATTGTTATAACTAGTATTGCTGTTTAACTGTGCTGGATTGCAGTAAGCAATTTGATTAATATCTGTTTGTTCCACATGCCGCAATCAGTGATCGCCATGGTAACCGCACACTATTGAGAAACTGCTTGTTTGGAGGAAAGCAACATTCAATGGACTCTTTATGCAGCCTTAAAAAGGACACAGTCCTCTGTGTATGTCAAAGACAAATCCTTTACACAGATCCCTGTATAACAGTCTTACAGGAAACTGTAAAACAATAAATAATGCGATATACACATAAAAACATTGGCAGAATTACTCTACACATTGTATAATTTATATACACACACATACTTATATAGCCCCCTGATGTTTTAGAGCGCTGTCAGTTACAAACAAACATGTAGTTTGCTCCCCTCTAAATGACCGGGTGGGGCTTGTTTGCCTCTGTTTCCCAAAGATCCCTCCTTCCCTTCTCTGGACAACTTGTGTACAGAAGCTCCGTGGCCTCCTCTATTATTATTATCCTCCTCCCACTATTTAAAATTACATTTTGTCCTCTTTAAAACACACACCAATGATGTAGTTAGATCTATTTTTAATAGATCTATTATATTATTTTTATTAGTAATTAAAAATATGAATGCAATTAATAATATTATTATTATTTATTTTATTTATGCACCAATGCGTTTTATTTGCACTTTGTTGTTTGATCAACATTAAAAAAAAGAAACGGGTTTATTAAGCTGCTCTTCCTTTAAGACCAAATGCACGGATCCAATATACTGTTACACATGAGTTTTATTTCTGAGCTGTTTACTTCCACTTAAATCACATGTTAACTAGGATACTCGCCAAGACGTGTTTTTAAATCATTTTGTGTGAATTCATCAGTTCAAGTGCAAGACGACGTGAAAGAGAAATCAATGCAGTATTCAAGCACTGTCTGAGACGCGGCTTTCTGGGCGCAGTAAACTTCTTGTCCTGTAATAATGTAAGGAACCACTTGTTATACATAAATTACGTAATAGTTCAAGTTTTTACTTATGTAAAGGATTTAGTTTTAATCCAAATAAGGCATGTTTGTCAAGTGAGCGAGCAGCAATCAAGTGCGTGCTCTCTTTCTCTTTACCGTCAGTTAACGTTAGTGATATATGCTCCATTTGAATTTCTTTGCTATTGGCATATCTGAACAAACTACAAACTTGTCAGCGAAATCTGCGTGGGATGCGATTGACGAGCTTGCGTTTCTGTGCCACCGCGCACTCAATCCATTTCAAGTGTTTTGCCAATCAGCCTGCGCACAGCTGCTATATAGGTGTAAATGTGTTTAACATTCTATTAATTCGATACATTTAATTCATAGACATCCTTCTCTGATATATCCATTCTGCACCTGTTTGCTCTGTTGTTGGGGTTTCTGTCAAAAGCACTGTACTGCACATGCTGCGTGGTATTGGTGCATCCCTAATTATTATTCTACATACACCATTCAAAGGTTTGGTGTCAAAGATTTTTTTTTAAATAAGCTATTACTTTTATTCAGGAAGGATGCATTAACTTAATCTAAAGTGACTGTAAAGACATTTATAAATGGTACAAATCTCTATTTTATAGAAATGCTGTTCTTTTAAACTTTCTATTAAATCAAAGAACCTTAAATGTATCATGGTTTTCACAATTGCATTATTACATTTTACAATATATTAAAATAGGAAATAATTATTTTAAACATTAATATTATTTTAAAAATCTTACCCTATTTTTCATTAAAAAAAAGCTTCAGCTTTGGTGAGCATAACAGACTTCTTTCAAAATCATTTAAACAAATCTTACCAACTAAATTAATGTTAGAGTAATATTAACAAAAATTAATAAAAGGCTCTTTTGTTTTTCTACTTACGTTTTGCTGTCAGCGAGAGCGAGGCGATCCTTCAGCACTTTGAGCTCTGAATCTTTCTCACTGGCACTCAGATGCGTCTGAAACTCCTTCTGTCGATTGGTGGAGAGCAGAGTCTCAAGATTGCGAACCGTCAGACGTTCGCTACCCAGCTGCTTTTTCAGAAGCTCTGTCTCAGAGCGCACATCCTCCAGTTCACCCGTCACCTGCGATTAATGTTAAAAGTTTAGTGTTAGTCATACATTCGCTTATTTTCAAACCCTTTCTAAAGATGTAGTTGACTGGGAGAAAGGTATGCGTGCGAGTCTTACTCTCTCCAGCTCCATGCTCTTAGCCGTTAGCTGGCGAGCGGTGAGCTCTTTGCTGGAGTCGAGCTTAACGCAGAGTTCTCTGACAGAGGCCAGATCTGCCAACACTGAGGCTTTCTCGGCTCGAGCTGCCTGGACCTCCTCTTCCAAACGAGACATTGCCCGTGCCAGCGATGACACCTGTGTTTCATATGCTTGTAGGGCGTTCAAGTGCTGAGAGAAAACACAGGTGATGTTTAGGGTACATTTACATGACAACAATTTACTAAATATGGAAAAGTTTTTTCTTATCCTTTTTTCATGTACAGACAACGTTGTCAAAATGATTCCCATTCACATGAATCTGAGAAAACAACTAAAATGTATTTTGCATGCCAGGCCAGTAGTTGGCGATGTCATTTTGTAAAAAAAAAAAAAAAACTATGCGCCTATAGACTGAACACGTAATTTGTATGTGCATGATGTCACCGTTTGCAAAAATTAGCATTTTTGTAGTTTACACTGAGAAAATAAATGTATTGTTTTCAAAAACTTAGTTTGAAAGGCCCCAAAAACAGCATTGTCGTGTAATGAACAGTAAGGATGGGTGATATGGACTTAAAAATATATCAATATTTTTTGGTATTTATTGTGTTCACGATATCCATGATGACATAAATAAAGTACCATTCACCACTGTTTTTGGCTCCAAAGGATAGCTGCATGCAGTCTTACAAGCCTCAAACACAAACTTTTATCTAAAGTAAAAATAGCCATAATCAAATAGGCTCCAGTAGTAAACAAATTACATAAACGAATAAAAAAACAGTAAAAAAACAACAACAAAAAAAACAACACCAGCCTTGCAGAAATGGAAAAGTTACAAATATACTTTTCTTCTGTCAAGTGCAGATAATGTTTAAATAGTGCAACTGCTGAAAAACATCACACAATAATAAACAGATTCTGTATTCTTTCATACTCACATGGTGCAAACAGTGGTAAAAAATAGTGCAAACAGAAATACATCATCAACTAGGCTTTATAGTTATTATTGCGGGAAGACAAATTTTTATCGTCCGGAGAATTTTTACCGGTACATCACCAATGATGATTTCACCCATCCCAAATGAACAGCCAAAACACCTAAGAAGTTTTCCAAGTTGATAACGTGTCATGTAAACGGACCTTTAATGTGCTCCTCATGCTCAGAGTCACTCATACCTCCTGTATCTCTCTGTCCTGCAGTGAGACTCTCTCTCTGAGGTGCCTGCGCTCTGTGTCGGATGAGAGCAGCTCCAATCTAATGGAGTTGTTTAGCCCTTCGGCCTGCTGCAGCTTTAGCTCTCTATCCTCTGACTCAGTGTGGATGGATCGAAAACGCTCCAGCATGTCCCTGTTCTCCTGTTCCTATAAACACACCATAGATAAACAAACGTCAGTGCAAAAACAAACCAAAAAAGCTTCTAAATGACTACATTTGATCTGCATTGAAATTCAACTGAATTTAATTCTGTATTTAACTGAACTTTTTTTCCAATTAGTATTTTTATTTATATAATTTTTTCCAAGAAAATAAATTTGAAATCAAACAATAATTGGTCGCTACAGTGACCATCTGTTGAAGACCCCTAAACAGTTTAATTTAACTGTTTATTGAACAATGGCATCTTTAATCAAATAATGCCAAAAAAAGCAATAATCCACTTAAATCTGTGTGTGAGAATGATTCTACTGTGGGTAAGAAGGTTTTAAACACTTTGAGTTTACCTCTTAGAAAATTACTGTATTGCATCTTTCATTACTTAACATTCTGGTGATTACATTTTTAATTTTAAATTATAATAATTGTATCACATAAAAAGGTAATACTGACATGATTTCAGTGTATCATTTCAAAGTGCTGGAGTGTTTTTCCTCTCCATCACTCACCTTGGCAGCCATTAGGCTTTCTATCCGCGCCACCTCGGAGATGTACGAGTGAACTCTGAGCTTCAGTTCATCCCTTTCATTCAGAGCTTCCTGCATTTCTGAATGCACAGCCTGGAGAAACAGACACAAGAATGTGAGCATGGGAGAAGTTCACTGGTCACTTGAACAGGAGTGGATTCACTTTTATCATCTGGAAAGGTGGGAAGAAGAAAAAGAAAAAAAAAATGTGAAGGAGATGTCTATTGGTGTGTACCTGGTTTTCTCTGGTCATGGTGGCCAGATCATCCTGTAATCTGCGGTTCTCTCTCAGCGCAACCTCTCGGTCTCGACTAACCGCTGAGAGTTCCTCTTGTGATTGGTCCAGCTGTCTGCGCAGGCTAGCGATTTCCCTCTCTCGACTGCTTAACGCCCCCTTCAGCTGACTGAAATATATGTCATAAAAGACATTGAAGGCCTTCTATTCCTTTACAAAAAAGCAGAAACATCCCATCATTCTAAGAACATATATTTTAACAACAGAAAACAGACACTTACTCCAAAGAGTTCTCCAAGTCTGTGACTGTAAGCCGGACTTCCAACAGAGTCTTTTCCTGTAGATCAAAACTAACTTTATAAAGCAGTATCGCAAAAAATGTTCTAAAATTTACTGAATGCAACTAGTTATCTTATTTACAAATATGACCAAACATTTTGTATTGAGAACAGGGCTGTAATAAGATATCCCCTCATATTGTGTGCCGAGTATCAGCAGTACCTTCCTGTGGATCTCCTCCTGTAGCAGCACCACAGTTTCAGTCTTCTGGTCCACATCATCCTGCAGTGCGTCTTTCTCTCGGTCGAGAGTTGCTATTGTGTTCTGCAGAGTCACAACCTCATCCTTCTGAGATGAACCATGTCTACTCAGATCAGCTGCACAATAAACACAGAAATTAGAATCTTCTTTCTACATAACAAGTTTTACATCTATTAGAGCTGCACGATTAACTGTTAAAAGATCCATGATCTCGATTCAAACCCCCCACGCAATCTTATTCCTAAATAACAATTCTGCTATGTCTATTAATCCATTGACAAGCACGATCTCAGTGATTTAAATCAGCTGCTGACCCAGAGAGAGCAGTGATCATGTATTAGGTATGAAACAGCTCACAAACAGTCTTTTCATTCACATAGTATCATTATTTTTGTTACAAACATTTAAATCATCACAGAAGTACTGGGATAAAAGTTTGTAGTTCAGATAAAAACACAGTAGGGATCAAAATAGAGCAAATCACCTTTTGAAATCAACTTGGTGCTTCAAATGATTGTATCAATTACATCACTACACCAGTAGGTTGCGACAAGTGACTATTAATGGTGCTGTATGTAATTTGTTTGACTGTACTACAACATAAAAATATCATAATATGTTTGCAGATATTTAGGAATCATGCATTAGTTCACATTCGAAATGTGCGTTCTGTGTCGGAATCTCTCATGTCACGCCTCTCTTCATCTCTCTGCACTGGCTACCACTTGCTGCTCGCATCAAGTTCAAGGCGTTGGCGCTTGCTTACAGATCTACCACAGGCTCTGCACTCTCCTACCTCCACTCACTTTTACAAGTTTATGTTCCTACCAGAAGCCTGCGATCACTAAAAGAGTAAAGGCTCGTGGTACCATCACAGAGAGGCACAAAATCACTCTCCAGAACATTTTCGTCTACCGTTTCTTGCTGGTGGAATGATCTCCCTAACTTCATCAGGAACGCAGAATCCCTGGCAATATTCAAGACTCGAAAAACTCATCTCTTTCGTGAGCACTTAGCCCCATCCTAAAAAAAAAAAATCTGTCCTTTCCTTTCCTCTAATCACTCCCTATTCTACTTTATGCTATGCTGAACAATGTCTGAAACTTGTATTGTGAGCACTTCCTGTGTCTATTTGCCTCTTCATGATTAATCGCTTGTTGTATTCCTCACTTGTAAGTTGCTTTGAATAAAAGTGTCTGCCAAATGAATAAATGTAAATGTAAATAAATATTTGAGAATCTTTTGAGAATCATGATCTCAGTTTGAAACAACAACAAAAAAAGTCGTGATTCTCAATTTATCCAGAATCTGGCAGCTCTAACATCTATACAGTAAAAGGATTTCACACCAGAACCAGTGAAATTTCTCAATTTTCAATATAATTTTCATTATCATGACAAAATGAATCTGCAAATGAAAAAATTTAAAAAATGTAAATATTGGTATAAATTTTAATTATTTAATTTAAATAATTATTTAATTTAAACAATAGCATGTTGCCTTCAAGCATTTCTCAGTTATGTAAACTTTGCTTTCAACTCCTCAATTATTCAGATAAACACTCTGTAATAACGAAAAAGAAAAAAAAAATTAGGGTAACACTTTATTTTAGTGTCCAAGTTACATATTACATGTACTTACTATAATAACAGTAAATTATGCATAATTACAAGCAACTAAATCTAAAGTAGTACAAGTTGGTAATTAATATTGCTCAGTGCTTGTGTAATTACACTGTAACAAGGACACTAATAAAGTAAATAATGTGTAACCTAAATTGGTATTGGTTTAGTACTGAAATAACTACTTCTGACACCCCTAATACAGAGATGCATGAGAGAAAACAGAAAAGAAGAGACCAGTTAATAATTACATAAAGATGTGCATTTGAGTAAATTAGTGCAAAGAGTGCAACACTGCATGAAAAACACACACCGATTTTCTCTTCTAGTTTGTCGATCTGTTGGTGAGCTGCCTGCAGTTCATTGATCTTCAAAGATAATCTGTGCTGAACATCTGAGAGAGACTGCTCCATCTGCTCCTGCAGAAGCCTAAACACGCATACAAACACACAAAGACAAATGTGAAATATCAAGCTGCTTTGGAATTATGGGTGATACATATTTAAGCACAAGCACGACAGGCAGAAATGTCCGTCTAGAGTGGTGGTACATAAAACACACACAGACCTGAGTGCACCGATCTCGACTCTGTGCTGTGTGGCCTCCTCTACATTCTGCACCAGCACTGCTGAATGAGACTTCAGCTCCTTCTCAACAGCAACACGACTCTCCTTCAGCACAGCGACCTGAGTGCGCAGATCAGCCTTCTCTTTCTCCAGCTACACACACACAGGATGTAATGTTATGAGATATTTAGATGAGTTATAACCTCAGATATAGGGCAAATTCTTAAGTGACCATTACTTTGCCCTACCCACAAAGAGAGAAGAGAAGGGTGCATGCGCATTTGTTACACCCTAGATGAAATATATATATATATATATATATATATTACTGTCTACCTACATGAGATAGCATCAAAATTCATGTTTATACCTCTTAAGATTGTTGTAAAAGAAACTTGTGTCAAATATCCAAATAAAGTCTTTAATCCAGCTTTATTTTAACTCGCTTTTTCTGTGTGCCTTTCGGGAAAAGCAAGCTAAAAACATGAATATGTACAGAAAGTTTTCTTTAATCTAATAATACAGTAATATAATGAGAGGAATCAAGAGTTTTACAATCCTCAGGTCTCGAAATGAATCAGAAGAACATGATCACATGATCATAAATGGCAAATTATTTCCGTATAGTGACCTTTAAATGTACAGTTCTCGAAGTGCCTTTTAGAAGGAACAGTCAGGGGGGATTTAGTTGCACATTCATTTGGAACAATTCTACATGTAGTGTCCCTTCCTTTAAGGGCACGAATACGGCATTTGGAATTAACTCATAACTATCCAAACATAGCTAAGCGCAAACATAGTGGTCATATTTGTGAAACTATAAACAGCACTATTAGAGTTGTACCATCTCAATAGTGTTCTCCAGGTCAAGAATCCTGATCTCCTCCTGTCCTCGGTCTGTTAGAGCTGAGTTCTGGGCAACCTGCAAAGAGAGAGGAAAAAAACACTGGCAGCTTTATTTTAGCAACTTTACTCTTAACACACAGCTATACCACTCACCCTACAAGTGCAGTACAGTTTAGAAGTGCTTTGCGGAATTCCAAACGCACGACTCCAACCGCAGAAAACTGCTTATACATACTTGGCAGCCATTTATGGACTGCTAAAAAAAATAAAATAAATAATTTGCAAACACACACATACCTTGAGTCTGTCTCTAAGCATGTCTCTCTCGGCAGTAACTCTCTGTAGTTCAGCTTCAGTCTGTTCACTGTCGTCTCTGATCCTGTGCTGGAGTTCAGCGGATTCAAGCTCCCTTTGGACTCGTCTCAGCTCCTCCTGAGTCTATATTTAAAAACACATTCACAACTATTCCCAAAGAAAACAGCTAGATGTGTACCTTAACTTAAAAGGATACTTCACCAAAAAATGAAATATCTCTTATCATTTACTCATGCTCATCCAGTTCCAAACGTGTTTGACTGACTTTCTTCAGATGAACACAAACGTAGATTTTTAGAATAATAATACATCTGAGATTCCATATTATGCAAGTGGATAGGTTTGATTGTGTGCAAAAGTTGACAATTCAAAAACCAAGCAAAAAGCACAACAGTAATACGACCCCAGTGGAATTTGAAGGTGTGTTTGAGAAAAATACTAATATTGAATAACTTTTAAACTTTAATCAGCCAACTTAACCAGCCAACTTATTCATGAGTTCAAGCTAGACGTAAAATGCCAGGATATTGTGAAGCTCATATTAAAAGTGGCGCTTCACAATCATAACATGCTGATGTTTACATCAAGCCTGGGCTCATGAATGCCAGTATGACAGTGGGCTGGATGCAAGAGACTGTAAATTATGAAATAATTTTTGGCTGGAGTAAAACAAAGTGATGGCTGCACAAAATAGCCTCTGACATTCTGATTTCAGACAGCAAACAGATGAAAAGCTTTGCAGTTAGCAGCTGCTGCCTCACTTGCTGGTACTGTGAGCTGAGCTGGTCTCTCTCTGCAGTCAGTAGTTTAACTCTGGTCTGGATGTCCTCTATGTGTTTCTCAAAGCCCAGCAGCACTGACTGTAGCTCATCCCTCTCCTTCAATGCACGTGAGAGCTCTGCATCACCATCTCTCTAGAAATACAAAAATAGTCAGTTTCACAGCAAGGTTTGGCCCAATCATCTGCAATATTGTTATTGGTAAATATTTGGTAAATCATTTAAATGTCGGTCTTAAAATAAAGAGTCAATAATCCGTAAAATGGCCACAGAAAAAAAAAAATCCTGCCACCTTGTTGCAAAATCAGTTATGAATGTATAATGTATAATTGTTTATTAAAATACTTTATAAATAACTGTAGTTATATTAATTAGAATTAATTGTAATATATTTTACATTTTCATATTGAAATATCATATTGAAAAACCAAAGGTCCATTGTTGATTGAAAGGTTTATTTACATTTCATTGAGTTGTGCATCTGTAAACAGCTCAGAATCATGCAGGAATTATTAAAACTATTAAAACCCTGCTTAAATCATGTATCATCATTGTAGTTTACAGAAGTAACTGTCAGCTCCCACCTTTTCATGCCAGCTGCCTCTTCCTCTGGGGCTCCTCCCACTGCCTGGACTAGGGGTGGGGCTTTTGTCTGTCCTGCCCCTAACCAGACGGTACCGCTCCACCTCCTGTTTGTAATAATTCCTTTCCTCCTCTAAACTTTTCACGAAGGCATCTAGACGTGATGGAGAGTGATCCTTGCCACACATCCCATGCCTTGCACGCATTCGCTCTAATTCTAAAATCATCTCCTTATCTGAAAGGAAAACAGGACTAAAATTAAACAGGTGAATGACATACAATATATATCACTTTACCTGCAACTAAAGCCGCTTTTCCACCATCGGGTCGAAAGGTTCTTAAAATGGTGAGGAACGGTTTCAGTTACGTTTCCACTTGGCTAACAGTTTTTCAAGCTCAGTTCGCTTACAACGGCGCCAATGCAGGCATACCAAAAACACTGCTGAATATCAAGCAAGTGTCCCCATATTACATTCCAAAGAGCAGCCGTGATCAGCCCCACAGTGGAAAATGAAACCCTAACCATACCAGCTGGCCCAGATCGGCACGGAATGAAGCGGTCACACATTAAGAACCATTTGGCCCAACGGTGGAAAGGTGGCTTAATACATAAAGAGGAATGTTACATCTCACCACCCCGTGTCATTGCTTCTACTTTGTCCTGAAGTCTCTTTTTGTCTTCTTCCAGAAAGTTTATCAGTCCCTCCATCTTGTCATTCTGTTCCTGAAGATCAAGTAGTTGATCCCTCAGACGGTCTTTCACATGATCTCCATCTGCCATATCCTGCAACAAATCATTGCAAGCTTTAGACATTTGACTGAGTCTAATAAACCATTAGCAACTAGAGATGTGCATGAGTAATCTGCTAGTAAAAACTTTGTCTGCTGTAGACAACAATGAAATATTTTCTCACTGAATCTCTTACCTAAATCAGTTATAACTGATGGTATATGTACTTCAAAATTCTGATGATGCAATGTTTTTTAATTAGTCATTCTTTTACTATTTTTTTTTTAAAGCAAACAGTTTATTATTACTGAATTGTCATTAAATAAAAGCCAGTTGTTATTTTCATGTCATTCTTGTATAACTTAATTTTCATTTTCAGATAAACACTGACATTTTTTTGTGTGAAAAAAAGAAATGCCATTACTAGAAATGCCCACGGGCCAGTAATAAAGAGTGGGACATCTGAAAGGCTAATAATAATTCTTTCCAACATAAAGACATTCCATGCAGTCAGAAATCTTTGACATTTTAAATTATTTACACAAAGATGGCAAACAAAAACACATAAGCTTTATACAAGAGCTATATTAAACCATCCATGTCATGTCAGTCCAGACAGGATAAATGTGCTGTTCTGAACCAGATGGTTAATTTTACAGCTCATTTCACATGCTCCTGTGTGGACAGTGGACCATGCACATACCCGTCTTAATGTAGAGATGACCTCCTCCAGGTCCTCTAGCTCCCGCTGTTGACGCTGAATCTCTTTCTAGAGACAGAGAAAGAGTCAGTATAAGTATCACATAAAGCTAAATATTTAAAATAAAAAAAATCCAAGAATACACTGAAACCAAATATCATTATGAACATTATTAATTAATATAAATAAATACTACTAATATTAAAATATTACAATTAATGTTCTGCAAATCTTTTTTTTTCATTCCAGATATAAAATGTCATCTGATATCACAGTCTCTATGACTGCCCTAGGCTTTGTTTCCCAAAAGCAAAAGCAGTTGATCATAGAGAACAATGATGGCAATGGTCTCCATGATCAATTTGGGCTCACTAGGCTCTTTAAGCAATGAAATAAATAAAATAAAATAAAAAAGAAATACAAAAAGTAAGTCAGATGTTAACAAAAATTGAAAATTATATCAAAATTATGATAGTATAGACCCTGTTGAGATCACCTTGGCCTCTTCCAGCTCCATGTCAGCAGTCTCTAGAACCATTTCTTTGTCTTTCTCTAGCTGCTGGGCGAGCTGGTCTATTTGAGTGAGCTCCTGACACAGCTCTTGATTTCGAGCACTCAGATCAGCCACCTCACTAGACACAGTCCTCTTCCTCTGCTGCAGTCCGTCAATTCTCTGCTCCAGGGATCTGTTGGTCTCCTGCAGATACTCTATCTGAAAGAGGAAATTAATTGTCAGAGGGGAGGGGTTAACGTCAACCTGGAAATAAACACCTACAAATAGAAAGAGGTGATGGACATCTGTCTGAATACACTTTATTTTACAGTTTACATTGTAATTAGTCAAATAAGTACTTAGTCCTATAAATTAACTACATGTACTTACCATAGAGTTACAGTTAGGGTTAGTTAGTTGTAATTATGCATAATTTACTTTTATTACTTCAGAAGTACATGTAGTAACATGTAACTAAGGCAATGTAAAATAAAGTGTTTATTCCGACTCGTACCGGTACGAGTTGGTGCTAAAAATTTGTTCATGTTTTTTGTGAACACTCTGAGTCAAGGGTTTCTATTTACGGCGTGTTTTTACAAGAGTTGATCTTTGAAGCCAATCACAATCATATCTGTTGAGCATGAGAATGCAACGGCCTATCAGAGGTGCTAGTCAGTCAGTAAGTTACTCAGAATCCGCTTAACACACTGAAAATGTACAAAGTTTTGTTTTGTGCAACGTGAGTCACACGTTCACAAATCCATTCAATAACCACAGGGCTTTATGCTTAAATTTCTTTTTAGGAGCCCAAAAATTCATTTGCCTGTTCTGCAACCTCTAGCACCCTGATAGAACTGGGCCTGATGTCACACTGATGCTCCTAAATACTTTTTCACAGTCACATGCAGTAATTTTCTGTCGCAAATGCGTCTGAAACGGTCGCACTGTAGAGCCCTAAACCAACAAAGTGTAAACACAACGCAAATAAGAGTCACCGTACAGCATTAAACTATAATGGGAGTTTTTGCAACAATGGAGAATTCAGTGAGCTTAGAGATAGCATTAGTGATTATAAAGGGAGGGTTCTTCTCTTGCTTTCTGTTTATTAGCCATTCACAATCTTGAACACAAGTTTTCATGCAGCCAAGTACAGTAAAACTGATGACTGACAGTGATAACCAATGGACGTGACAAAACGGGACAACAATTTAAGTACTTTATTCAACAGTTTTTGATCTGGTATGGAGAACTGGTATTGGTAACCAGGCCCATAGCTGGAGGAGAGAAATGTCCCCCTCGGTTGAAATCGCGTTGGATTTGGTAAGTCTCAGTCAGTTAATTTGCCAAACAAGATAAAATAATTATCAGATGGATATGCAGTTTACCTGCAGGTTCAAATGAGCAATAAGTTTTTCATTGCTGATGTTTTGAGCCTCCAGAGAGATGACATCATTAGGTCGACCACCATCCAGAGCTCGATTCAGACGCTCAATCTCTTTATCTCGCTCTTCCACCTATCAACAGAGCACAAGGAAAATTTGTAAGGGTTAATGTTATGTATAAAGTTATATAAATAACAGAGATAATATTATTTTTAATAATAACTTATCATTGGTGTGCTTATATGTGGGCTCCAGAAGGATGCATCAAATAAAACGAATTAAACAAGTTTAAGGAGGACTCTCAGTTCCACTTTCATTTTAACAACATTAATAACTCTGTCACTCTCCCCAAGCAAACAAGTAGTGGCTTATACAAAAAATTGCTCCCTGAAATATTAAACCAGCATCTAAGAAAAAGTTATCAGACTACACACCATAGTGAAATTTAGGTGTGCACACTTACCTGTGTATTGAGATGTTTGATTCCAGCCTGCGCTCTCTCCAGGTCAAGCTTGAGCTGTGCCACTTCCTTCTGGAGCTCCTGGATTCTAAACACAAAGATTCAATGTTTTTTTATTAATATTATTTTAAAAACTGTAAAAACTATTTTTAACTAACTTTTAGGTATATTTATAAATTTTGTTTTCATTTTAACAAACACAAGTATATTCCCTTTTAAATGTTTATTTCATGTTAATTGTATGGTATAACTGGGCTTTCAAAATGAATGCGTTACCTCAAGCAATCAATTGTTTTAATTAAATATATCATAATATATGATGCTTTTTTCCTTAGAAAAAAGACCTACAAATGTATTAAAAGGTTAGTTCACCCAAAAATGAAAATTCTGTCATTTATTACTCACTCTCATGTCGTTCTACATCAGTCAGAACTTCATTCAGCTTCAGAACACAAATGAAGATATTTTTGATGAAATCTGATGGCTCAGTGAGGCCTCTATTGCCAGCAAGCCAATTTACACTTTCAGGTGCCCAAAAAGCTACTAAAATCATATTTAAAACAGTTTGTGTGAGTACAGTGGTTCAACCTTAATATTATGAAGCGACGAGAATACTTTTTGTGTGCCAAAAATAAATAAATAAATAACTTTTCAAAAGTATCTAGTGATGGCCAATTTCAAAACACTGCTTCAAAGCTTTATGAATCTTGCTCATTGTTTCCAATCAGAGGTTCGGATCGTGTATCACTTATGACAAATTTGGAATCACTTATGACGTAACAAAGCCTCATTTACTGAAATCACGCAAGTTTGGTGCTCCGAACCTTACGGGTTTGGAACGACATGAGGGTGAGTAATTAATGACAGAATTTACATTTTTGGGCGAACTTTAATTACAAAAGAGTTGATTCATCATGATTCGATTTTGTTTTCTTCCCCACACCTGTCATCAGCCACCTGAAGAAGGTCAGCGATGTAGGGATCATCTGGTTGTGCCACAGATGGAGGGATGGGGCCACCAGAGGGTGGGAGGAGTTCATCTATCTGCATCCGCTGGCGTCTAAACGGTATTGATCGCTTCTTCCCTCCTAATTAAATTAGTCATTGACCATTAAATAATAGCAGCATAAACAGACAAAGATGAATACCATAGCTGCAATGTTAAACAAAATGTATCAACCAACCCGGTGTCTGAACAACAGCTTGCATGTTCTTCTCTTGGAGCTGTAGGATACGCTCCATCTTGGCTTTGCCGTCCTTCTCAAGGGACCGAACTTTGTGCACATACTGATTATTGAGGAACTTCAGATCAGAGGTTTCATGGTCCAGTTTCCTGATGTACGCCTTCAGCTCTGTTAACGGAACAACAGTGGTTATTATAACCATTCCACGCGATTAAAAAAAGATTTAATCTGTTTGCAACAGGATTTGAGGCATTAAACCCAATCTGTACCCCTGCTGATCCGATCCTTCTCCTCTCTCAGTTTCAAAAGCCCAAGGTGCAGCTCGTTGTTTTCTCTGACTATCCGGGCATTTTCAGCTTTATACGGCTCCAGAAGAGAATCCACATTCCGACTCTCCTTTTCTGTTTTCCCAGCAGCAAGCTTAGCATTTCTGAGACTCTCAGTGGTGTGGACCAGGTCACTGAGATACAAAAGAAAACAGATTGGTTATGCTTCTGTCGAATCATATTTCACATATTATATACATTTACAAATTGTACCACGTTTTATTTTGATAAAGACTATTTGCAGCAATTAACTAAAGTTAACATGTTTATCCGTGTCTGTTTTATTCTCATCTGACACATACAGATATGCTGGCAAAAATAAAAAGTAATAATTTTTTGTGACAGAGCTAGTGAAATTAATGGCAGGGCAAGAGCAATACCGGCCCAGAAGAAGAAACTATTATATTGGTGGATAGATTAGTATGAAAAATACTGCATGTTGTACAAAGAATTCACCTGAAGAGCTTCTCAACCAGTGGCAGACTCTCAATGGCCAACGGCTGTCTGTAGCCCAGCTGATCTAAACGCTTCCGAAGATTGACGAACTTCCGCTCTGCGCTGGTCGTCATGGTCATTCAACACAGATATACGCTCCGCTCTACACACACATGATTCACTTGACAACAACCGAGCCAATGCTGATATTAAAGACTGTATAACATATGAAAAAAAAAGTCAAAGCATCAGTTGATTTAATCTAAAACATAAAAATTGAAAACTTATCGATACATCTATTGTAGGGATAATAGGGTCTACGCCAGTAAAATCTGTCAGATTATATATGAGTGGCTTTTCAGAACCACTGAGAGCTTCGAGACAACAGTCAAGACAACAATCCACTCGGTTAGAATCTATAAAACCCCAAAACAGACTTTATTTGTCGGTTGTGTTCCAATACCTAGTGAGCCAAACTAGACTGCACTTAGCAATATAATTGAGTTGCGAACTGTCTAGGTGGGCAACTCAAACGCGACCAAAGAGTTAGAATAATCAATGTAATAACACCTAAAAAAAACCACACAATTTTCACAAAACATACTTACACCGACGCTTGTTGTTGTTTATGTAAACTGTCAGTCTGTCTTCTGAGGGCAGTTATTAGCTTCAGTCTTCATTCTGCAGCATATCTGGCACACGGAAATAAAGCTTTTCTGCTCTGGGGGAACACAATAACTGATGCAACAATTAACCCTCCAAAGTCTGCTTGATGTTTGTTGTTTGGGTATTTCGCCTCAGCGCTTTCATTTTGTGAAACTGTTTGAGGTTAGCTAACCAGCAGTGTCTGCTGCAGATTTCCTCCCCTCCCCACGGTGAACGGTCTTCCGGTGGCGGTAACACTGTTTGAAAATGGCGCCGACGAGAAGGGAAGACCAGTCCTGCTCATTCCCATCAAACTGGAGTCAATGAAACAGCGCCATCTAGTGGACATTGGGTGGAAAATAGATAAAACTGGTCACTGCGTTTTGAGAGAAAACAGTATTAAAGGGATAGTTCACCCAAAAATGAAAATTCCTCACCCTCAAGTTGTTCCAAACCTGTTTACATTTCTTTGTTCTGCTGAACACAAAGGAAGATAATTTGAAGAATGTTATAACCAAACAGTTGTGGGGCACCATTGACTTCCATAGTATTTTTTTTCTGCATACTCTGGAAGTCAATGGTACCCCACAACTGTTTGGAAGTTATACAGAATTATAAATAGGCTGCAAAATCTATACAGGTTTAGAACAACTTGAAATGATGACAAAATCTTCATTTTTGGGTGAACTAACCATTTAAGGCATAATTAAGGTAGAATTTTAAAATCCATGTTTAAAAATTAAAGTTAGTTCACCTAAAAATGGTGTCAGTAATTACTCACCTTCATTGTCATTCCAAATCCGTAAGACCTTCGTTTATCTTCGGAACACAAATTAAGATATTTTTTATGAAATCTGCGCGCCTTCTGATCAATGCAACTACCGCTTTCAAGGCCCAGAAAGGTAGTAAAGACATCATTAAAATAGTCCATGTGACTACAATGGTTCAACCTTAATTTTATGAAGCGATGAAAATACTTTTTGTGGACAAAAAAATATCTCCTTTCTCTCCTGTGTCAGTCTCCGACACTTTTCAGGGTTCCAGTCAGCAAAATGTATCGTGGCGCTCACGTGAAGAGCATCAGAGACTGATATGGAAGAGAAGAAATTGTTGAATAAAGTTGTTATTTTTGTTTTTTCTGCACACAAAAAGTATCCTTGTACAACAAAATAAACAAAATGCTTGGGTGTGGAGGACGCTACTTATATTGTTATCTTATTTCTTGGTGTGAACAGACAGATATGTTTATAATTATCTCGTGTGAATGTATATTATTTTAATTATAATTCATTCTCAACAATGGTGTACATTTATGTGTAAAGACTTTTTAATTAGCAAAAAATACTGAGGGCAGTTTCAATCTCTGTAATTATTTCAGACTGTGACCGGCATTTAGAGGCTTGAGCAGCATTCATTAAATCAAAAGGGAGTATATTTAGAAACTGAAATGTTTGGGCAAAACGGTCTGTTTTTATTGTGTGAACGGCCTCGGCCACACCCTCTGCTTCACGTGCAGCTGTGTGAGAAGCAGCGCCTCCGCGCGCACTGAATGCGTACGGAACTGTCTCGAGGAGGAGGGCGAGCACGCGCAGCATCAGCAACACAAACATCCACACACACACACTCACACACAAAGAGGACAGCTCGCGTGTAGCGACTTGAATGGAAGATAACCGAGTGCCGCGAGACACAATAAAGGAAGCATAGGAACTGATCGCTGTGCCGTGACACACGCGGGAGAGGTAGGAGATGCTCATTTATTAAACTGCATAGCTTTGTTGGTGATACTGACCTTGTCATATAGCCCATCTTCCAAAATCCACCATTCTTCACAGATGTGTGCGCAGCTGGAGAGGCATGGACATGTCTCGAGCTGCATTTCGCGTTGAAATGCACGATAAAAAATCTGTCATTTTGTAGAAAACACCGTCGATACGTTTGCATCATCACATCTATCTGCCCCCTTCATATGTTGCCTTTTATTAGCTTATTTATGAATGACAGTGCTTTTGATTAAGTGATGCTATCGATTTCTTTGATATGTCCGCAAAACATTGAATATTTGAATTATGAGTCGTCCGTCATTCATAATATGCTTACTGGTGCAGGCAATTGATGGTGTCGTTTTCTCTCACGATGCATACCTGCCACAATGCATGCTTTTGTGGCAAAAGATGCCATCGATAGCATTCCTAAAAAAAAGGATGGCTACACACTATTTAGATAAGACAAATATACATGACTGATACGCTTTATTGACACTAATTAATTCAAGAGAGGCGTTTATGCCCATAATACCAAGATATTTTTAATTGACAGTGTCTGGCCTAATTTTTCTTCTTTTATCGTGACGTAACGATGATGTAATGCCTAACTGTAAATTGAATTTCAGTTTTGTTTCTTTGTTTGTATTTGCTCTCAGGTCCATACAACACCCAAATGTGGTGTACCTGCATGAGTTGTTTATTGCCAATCTCTTCTATTGATAAAGCTCAGTGATGTGAGAATGATTACATCAATAACACACACATAAACCTTACACTATATAAGGTTGTGATTTCTTCTTACTGTTCACTTCATATAACTCATGAGTGGATGGATGGATTTTTAGTGTAGACACAGATGGAATGGAAATGAAATTGAATCACAGTAATTTCACTCTGAATTGCTCTCTTGATGCATTGGTACTAAAATTCTGGCCAATACAATATGCCAATAAGTATTTTTTATACTCTTTTGTCTAAAAAATAAAACTAAAATAAATAGCTTGAACTGCTACAAGTGAATTTAGACTACGCAAAATTATAATGAACGGCATGAAAAAAGCGTTCAATTTGGGATTTGTGTTATATTAATAAATTATTTGTGTTTTAAACATTAAGTGAGTGTTAGATGAAGGTAATTGTAAAAAATAGAGGAAATGAGCAGTAATGTCCAGTAACTAAAAAACCCTCTAATATCAGCTGATAACCAATAATGTATATTGTGCCTTCTTATCTAGATGGCTAAAGTTGACCCAAGGTCAAAAACATGAATTTTTAGCTCACAATCCTTTTATTTCGCCTAAAATAATTGAGCATTATAATTTAATGAATTTAATAAATATCAATGAATCCTCGCTGACTAATATAAATATGTGACAAAATATTATATTATTAAAGTTCAAAATTATTATTAAACCATTCATTGGATTAGCTCATGAAAAAAAAAAACAATAACGATAAAAACATTGGAGAAATGTTCTTTAAATATACAGCTACCTTACTCGTTCAGTGGTACATTCTTAGTCCTGCCATTTGAAGGCAAGAAAATTTCCATTTTTAAGACAGGAAACAGCCTCGGAAGTTCCCACTGCTGACCTCGGTTTGGGGGCATGTTCTCCTTAAACACCCTGGAGATTTGTGCGTTCAAGTAGAGGAAACCAGAGAAACTGCTCCCGAGGCTTCCTCCCACCGTGAATAATTCATGAAAAGGCCAATTAATATTAATCCATAAAAAGTACTGCATCAATACAAGTTGACCAGTGAAGGGGAAAGGCCCTATGTGTTTGACTGGAGTGTCTGTGTTGTTGTTGGTGTGACAGGCGATCCCACAGCACAATCTGAATAAGGTTACACATCTTTAGTCGGCAGCGGGTATGCCTTATGCATGCTGGACTTTATAGGATGCTATTTTCCACAACAATATGACCTAATTAAGCCCACTTTAGTAGGCTCACATATAGGACAGACATTGGCCCCAAAACATTATGTGGCATATCATTGCCCTCTAGTGTAGTATGACACAGACAGACAATAATATAGAGCTGTCCATTGATCCCTAGAGGAATTCAAATTGCCCTAGGCGACAGATATTGAAATAGATGGGCATCGATAGACACTATCAAACAGTGTCTAAATATGCACTTATAGAGTAATGTGACACTCAGATATAAGGTAACACAATCTGCACTTTAGTATCATTAGAATATGATCTTTCATGAGCAGAGATACACACTTAAAAACATCACATGAAGTAATAAGTGGTGATTTGTTTTCATAGAAGGTCCAAGACAGTTTTATTTAAATTGATTGAGAAATATACATTCACTTACAGTAGCAATATAATTGAATGCATGTATGGAAACAGGCAAATGTTGCCTAGACACTAGAACACACTATCGCTGACATGTAGGTCAGTCAATTAGTCGGGGCAAGTGGCGATTCACATGCATTTCAGGCTGAAAGCTTCAGAGTTCAGTTGGTTTTCTGTCCTAATTAGTGTAAACACAAAATGATTATGTGTCCATTTCATGCATATTTAACATGCTTGTACTTTTATATTGAAGTTTTTCCACCAAACCCACAGATCCTATGTGAATAATGTCATAATTAATAATGAATTCTCATTTAATAATTCATCTGAAGGGTTGTTGCTTTGACTAAGACTTGTGTGGTGAGGTGGAGCAGGACGCATGCCCGCACAAAACTATTGATGTAAAGCTCAAGTAGCCGAACACAATCAGCACAGTGCACAGTTAACAATGACACTGCATCATTTTCTGTACAAAAAGGGAGATTTTAAGATCTAGACACAAGAATGGAGGGGTTAGAAAGACAGACTAACAAAACAAAGGACAGATTAATCCGATTCTTATGGATGAGTTCAAAGTTCTGACATTTATATACAACTCTTTGTTCTTTGTAAAAAACAAAACAAAAGAGTGACTATGTGTGTGTTTGATGTTTGATAGAGAGACTGCGACAGGAGGATGCAGTTAGGAAAAGTGTGTCTGTCTGGGAACGCTCTGTAATTACATTACCTGTTCAACCCAGTTCCTCCTCTCATTTTAATCAGCAAGTATATGCTGTAAGTAAGACGTTTTAGCTTTTGTTCTCAGTCTGCTATAATAACCGCTGCTCCACAGCAATAAATTCAACAATAAAGCATCTCTAATTTCACCCAAACCGCAAGTCATGTTATTACAGAAAATACCTTATCAGAACACAGGTCAGTCCTTGAGTACACAAAACTTTGACCTACAATGACAACACTAAAGCAAGACTTTGATTTTGCTGGTCCAGGATAGTTAGTGTTGGTCCTGCACACCTAGACTCTTTATCAGCAAAATGTGTGATAGTCTTTCTGGTGAAGCTGGTTGACCATGGAAGTGTTGCTATAAAAAGGTCAAACCAGCTTCTAAAATTTGTTTTGTCAGTTATGTCAAAGATTGGTCAGTATATCTCATTTTTAATTATTTCCTCTTTCTTTATAGCAGGATTCACAGATTCTTTCAATTTGATATATGTAGTAAGAAACAGGATTGAGAAGTTATATGTGATTGTTTTTTGCTATTTTCATCATGATGTTATTTATTGTTATTTGGATCAATTCTGTGCTCGTTGTAAATAGCATCTCCGCCATCAGCAATTCCCTAAAATTATTATTTATTACTATACTTATGAAATACATCGAGTGTTTACCTTTAACACCTTAGTTATGGTAGTACTAACTTTATTAGATATATATATGTAGATAGATAGATTGATACTATAAAGTCGTTCTCTGTGGATTCATATTCTGTAGTTAGAGGTCACATGTGCTTTATTAGAGTGGGCTGCTCGTCTTGGCCTGTTCTTCTACGGATCTTGAAAGGTAATGTTTTCAGATTGAATCTGATTCCTCGATGATTCCCTTCTGTGTCTGTTCTGTGGGAGTTTCTATTAAATGCCAATATTCACAGCCAGAGTGAGTCACTACAGTCTCTGAAGTTTAACACATCCAAAAAAGACTCAGCCTTCCAGTGCAGGAGATTTTGAATCTCATTATTAACAATTACTATTACCAGCATGATAATAAACTTATTTTTAGAGCAGAAACCAAACAAATAAAAATAGCATTGTTGAAGCTGCAGTGGAAAATTCCCACACCACTTCTAATGCAATAATGGCTGTTTCCAAATAGGTTTCTCAAGCGCCAATTTTGTCCTGCCCCCTTCTCTCGTAGTCCTGCTCCAAACTCATACCATTGGTTGAGCCACGCCACACACTGACATCTAGTTTGACTAATTGTCAAACTGTCTAGTTTGCAAGTGGTTTACTATCAGATGTCTCTCCACATTAAACTGAGACAAGAGAAATTGGTTTAACATCAAGAAAACTGCACAGATCAGCTTATAAGATCTGAATACTTTTGCAAAGCATTGCATGTTCATTGTCTATTAGTAAATATAGTCCATCATGTTAACACTCAGTGAACATGCCCTTCTGCAGTGCTGAGGACAGCAGAAATGACAGGTTTAATTGGTTATGCTAACTGCTAAGTGTTCTTGTCCTTTGAGTTGGCATATATCCCTATGAGATCTCTAATTATTTTACAGTACCCAAAGGTCATGTACGTGGGCAATTTTGTTCAATGTTTTTTGACTGTGTGCAACATGATGGACAGGCAAGGGACGAAATTAAGGGCTCATGGGAATGCCACCAAAAGTGAACAAAAATTCCCCAAATATTGAAAACGTGAGGGCAAAAATTATCTTTGTAGTGCATACCTATACTTTTTTAGCTGTTACCGTGCTAATATTCGAGATAACAGGACACCTGTGCAAACAGCAGTTCAATAAACAAGAATTCAATATTCAGTACTTTCATTTTAGACACAGTATGCCAGTTACTGGTTTGTTTTGCCTATTTTGACGTTCCAAAGAAAGCCACAGCAGAACGTTGGTGTTTTTTTTGCTGAATGAATCAGCATTTTTGAACAAATTGGTAGAGTGAATGAATCTATGACTCGCTCATAAAAAACAGACACTTAGGGTGGTGCTTCTGAAATCACATAGTGCCTCAGAAGGTACTACATTTGCATTTTGAATTTACTTCGAGAAAAAAGTATGTTCTGTGTAGTATGAATATGGGTAGTATGAATGAAATTCGAACATACTACATCTGCCGTGTTGTTGTCACCTGACCAGCGTAGGTTGCGTCACTTCACTGCCATTCATAAATCCTGTCCCATGCCGTGGCCTAATGGGAAAGTAAAGTGTCCATCAAATGCACACCTCAGAATTTCGTTGTAAGTAATATCCATAGTGATCCATACGGACCAGGACCCACGGTTCAGCACGCATGTGATTCGCGTATTAATTTCAAGTTTGACCGCCATAGACTGAAAGTTTATAATTTGCATGTGTTTTGTCCTGCTAGTTTACACATTCAATAGATTTTAAACCATTCCAGCGCTAGAAGAGGCAAAAGAGAATTTAATTCGGTAGGCGTACTCGGGCACACACCTGAGGCATGTTTCAGATAGCGCGCAAACTCCGAATTGATTCCTTTTTCGCGTCTACTTGCACTTGGATGGACACATACACAAAATTATGTCAAAATATCAGCCTCGCAAGTATTCTCGTAAATACAGTCGGTTATATCTCAAGAGAAAGAGAACAGGAGAAGGATGAGTATCGTGATTTTAGATCCATGCATTCGGATAGATAGGCCTACTTGCAGTTGTCTGTATGTTATTAATGTTAATCAAACTACAAAACACAGCTTTAACAAAGATTAATCTTTATTGATTAATATTTATGTACCTGAAATGAATACTACAGTTAGACCTCACTTTATTTGCAATTTTGTTTGGCTATATTGTATTTATCTATGCTTGTAATTAGTGTATTTGTTCTTATCCGTGACTCATTAGTGTATTTTTTTCGAAAACCGTATGATCCGAACCATGAGTTTTGTGACCCAATAATCCGGGTATTTTTTGCCTACCGTTTTTCGAATATTATATTACTGTTTGGCATACTGTTTTTCACTTTCTATATATTAGGAAAGTATTCAGTGTGTTTGAATGAATTGGTTGAATGAATGATTCCATGACTCACTCGTAAATACATTCGCTTATTTCATTCCTGAATGAATCAGTGTTTTTGAATGAATCGGTTGAATGAATGATTCATAAAGACACTGATTTAGATAACAATGTAATAATAATGAATATAAGGGGTCAACAGTGAATTATATTATAATAGGCCTGGCTTATTCAAATATAATACACTGTTGACCCCTTACACCACCCTTAAACCGAACCATACTACTAAACCTACCTGTCAACCGTACAGATATCCCACCTCAATAGCAGCAAAAGTGTTTGCAAAACTTGAACTCAATAACTCAATGTATTGCTACCATTATTTTCCACGCAAATACATAGAAATTAAAGACAGCAAATTTAAAGTGGGACCATTCATCAAACAAACATTTTAACACAGTAAACTAACATTTATTGTACTGTAATGTGCTGTAATAATGTGCATTAGTTGTAGCAACTTTTCTATTTGATGTTGATATGACTTCATAAGTACAGTCATATGTCCTGATTGAGAATTTTAATCAAGTAATAGATTTAACTGAAATGTATGACATGGCATGTTTTTATATGGTTGGAAAATATGTATGCCCACATAAAAGCAGGCTACTTGAAATTGCCTCTTAATAATACAGTTGATTTCTGACACTGGAGACAGGTAATAGTTTGTGCCGTTATTGATCCGCCACATGTCTTTATTCAGTTAATGGAGGCCCTTGTTCTTTGAAATTGTTTTAACACAATACACACACGCATCCTCACATACGCTGACAAACAAGCTTACAGTCACAGTCTTTGTGTGTGTTGGGCAGTTTGAGATCATCAATGCACGTCTGTTCTTCCTGCCCCTGGTAAGCTGGCCAATGAACAAAGTGGCATTCTGTGAGTAGCAACAGAGACAGCAGTATGAACCAGCACACTATCTCACCATCATCACCCACTTTCTCCTCTCTCGGACACATTCTAGGATTGTTTTCCATCACATGTGTGAATGTATCTTGGGCATAGGCGAATAAGCTCTCACATAGGACACCATGCAAACGTCCTACAAGGAACACACAAAAACATACATTGTTAGAACTTTTTGGGAGTGTGAATATGCATACCATCTTTTTTCACACTGTATTCAATAACGGAGATGCTTGTGAATTCATAATTTGTTAACAATCAAAACAGTGCGTATAAAGGAACAGATATATTCGTGCTTGTGTGCGTACAACAACACACGGCTATAAGCATTCTTGAGTTCTCTTTGCACCTGTGCAATGTGACACCTGACTCTAGGTAATAGCGCAGCTCCACAGTAACAGCAGGCAGGTGGAACAGCCACACATGCATGAACGCATACATACTAGCGTCGCAGATAAATCGTCAACCAGGTAAGCCTTTATTCTTGTGTATTCCTTTGACCGTATATATGTGATCAAGCGTTTTTCTGCGTGATGCATGTGGCATGATAGTGCTAAACACAATAGGCCTCTGTTCATGAAACTGCTATTATCTCTCAGCAGCCCCTTATCCTCAAAGTCTCATTGTGCCCTTCTTATTGTATGCATTGTAATGAAAATAGATGTATGCACATTCAACGATTCAGTGTGTTAGAACCAAAAACCAATAGCTTTTTTGTTGTTTATTTTCATTGAATGTGTAAAATATCATTTATGTGTATTAAATTAAGCTTTTTGTTCCTAATTAATTTTTCCCCAGTTTTTATTTGAATACTTTTTAATGAATAGAATGCACCATAGTTTGTATATGTGGGTGCACATCTGTAAACTGTATCACTCTCTTGGCCTGCATTTTTCCTTTTTTTTTACAGTTATTAATATATTTTATTATATTATACAGTTTGAAGGCACAATATGTAAGATTTTTGGATTAAACTATCCAATTATCCAATGAACAATTATATATATAATAATAATATATTGTTGTGTACTAATATTATTCCAAATCTTTCCAACAATGTTTAAATCTAGAGAAATCAGCTATTTTAACCAGTATAGCGGCTCGTGTCATTATTTCGTCTGTCAATGAAGTCATATTCGCATTGACCTTGATTTCCGTAGAAACTATTGAAACACCAAAGATGATTTAATATATTATGTGTTTTATTAGACAGGTGATCAAATGTTTGGATACATATCGACAGAAAACTAATAATTTGTTGTATAGCACAACATGGTTAGCCTTATTGTTTGAAGCTCTTGTTTTCTTGATTTACCATAGTAAATCAGACATGTTTGTACTAGGGGTGGCACGGTTCATAAAACCCACGGTTCGGTTCGTATCACGGTTTTAGGGTCACGGTTTTCGGTTCTGTACGGTTCTTGTTGTTATTTTTTCTTTTAATCTTTAACACTCAGTCTTTAGAAATTTCCTTCAGCATATGATATATAGCTTATTAGCTTAATTATCAACAATTTAGGATACAGTATTAACATTTTTGTAATGTAATCATGGACTAACTGAATTTAACTTGACTTTAAGCACATTATTGGGACCATCTCTGAGTAAAAGCTGGGTGAGATTTTGATACAGCAATAGAGAAGACATTGATGATGACATGCTTTTCGTTTGTTTGGCATAAAAAAGAGCATGTGTATTGTTATCTCTACAGGAACTTGTGCCTTTTTAGCACACAAAGATTGAAATTAACTTGTATTTATCAAACTGCCAACTTCAGTGTAGCTCTTACAAAAAAAATATTTTAAAAGACAGAGAGGAACTCTTAAAGCTCTGTCTTTTAGACAAGTAAAAATACTTTAAAGATAAATATATAATATAATGTAATAACATAAACATCCCCAATGCTTTAGTTATCACTGACAGGTTGCTTAAATGCTGCGGACAGTAGAAGTTGTTTCCTAACCGGCTCTCTCCTGTTTGTGCTTATCGACACATTGGCGTGATGTCTTCTCAAATGAACTGTCATATTAGAAGTGTTTCCATTAGCATATTGAATGCATTTTGCACAATGCTTGCACACAGTCGCAGTTCTATCCACTGTTTTATTTCCGTTCCCACACACCAGATTTGAACGACACGGGTGCATCCGCCAACTCCGGGCAGCCTTCATTAGGGGCCGTTCACATATCGCGCCTAAAAAAGCGTGGAAAGCACGGCCGTTTTGCTTCCATTTTGAGCGTGCTTGCCGTGCGCCTACATAGGAAATAATGAATATGCGCGTACAAAAGACACGATATGTGAACGGCCCCTTACTCCACTTTTACTGTCTATATGTATGTTCGCGTGAAACTGTCTGAACACGGGGCTACATTGCGCATGCGTCGAACTGTGCGACGCACACACGAACCGAACCGAGACAAGCGAACTGAACGGTTCGAACGGTTTTTCATGTACCGTGCCACCCCTAGTTTGTACGCAAAAAGTAAATCGGACAACACTATTTTGCCAAGTGGCTAACATAGCATAATCAGTATTTATTTGCTTTATTTGTAGTAACAGTAATACAGAATTTTCTCCACCATACAATGTTTTAAAATGAATTTCATGCCATTTAGCATCTTTTATTAATATGATATTATCAGCGAACAAGTGTCGCATACCAGCATGTTCAGGGAGGAAGTAGGCGAAAGTTAAACATAATTGTAATCGTAAAATACACGTAAATAACAAAACGAAAGGAGCGGCAGCAGCCTGAGGCATACTAAAAACAGTCAAATGTTCCAGGCTCTCGGCCTCGCGCTGCTTCATAACACAGTAACATTAATAAAACTTGAATACATTAGTTCACCCATGAACATGATTTCTGCCTGAGTCCTGTTGGATTGCTTTCCATCGGCTGGGGAGGTGAAGACGACAACTCCCATGATTCCACACATTCAAGCTACGCCTTTATTGTTTTGAATAAGCGACCTCTAGCGGGGTGAAACTTACATAATGTGCCTTTAAAAGTTTGGGATCAGTAAGATTTCATTTTAATTTAATTTTTAAGAAATTAATACTTTTATTGAGAAAAAATGCATTAAATTGATCAAAAGTGACAGTAAAGACATAATGTTACAAAAATTTCTATTCTTACTTAACTTTCTATTCACTAATACTTTCAGTTTTCAGAAAAAAAATATCATCAAATCAGCATATTAGAATGATTTCTGAAGGATCATGTTGATCATTTTAAATTAAATGAAAACAGAAAAGTTATTTTAGATGCTAATACTTTTTCACATAATTACTACATTACTGGATTTTTCTATCAAATAAATGCAACCTAGGTGAGCATAAAAGACATTTTTCAAAATTTTACCAACCCCAAACGTCAGAACGGTGAGTTTTATTACTTATAATTTAGACCATAATTTAGATGGTGATTCCATCTACACCAGACTAGCCCTTTGAAGATTCACACAATGTTCTGCACAGGTTTTTTTTTTTTGTAGAAAAAGAGACAAAGGCTGACTACAGAGCTTGCTCATGTCTGCAGACTAAGTACTGAGTGAAAATATAGCCACAGGGAGTTGCGTAAAATGCCTGTTTGGAGGATCTGAAGTCTACTGAAGTGGAGTAGAGTTGAACATATTTAAAAACGTTTTAAACTCAAATTCATCATTATTTGCTATTTATATTGTATATACTTAATATATATATGATATATTAGATAGGGAGACCGGGACTTGTAGTTACATGCGGAAGACACAAATGCCATATCTCCAAGTACTATGAGTTTTTGAGGTCCATTTGTATAAAAGCTTGTTTGTTTGCAGTTGTTTGTGTTGGTTTCAAATTCTGAAATTAGAACAATTTGTGTGAATTCTGTCCACCAAACAAAAATGTCAGTATTATCTTATTTTTATAACAGCTGTTGTTATAAAGTCCACAAAATAAAACCACAGCATACATTCAGAGAAAAGTCAAATATAGATTTTAACAAAGCTGAACTGTGTTCTTTTGGCATGTTCATAAATTTTTCAGAAATTATATGTTTGGGTTAGCTGTAACATGTTTTATATATTGTGATGTTATAATTTTATATATTTACAGTTTTTATTGTTTAAAATATTTTAAAGGTTCTATGTGACAACTTACTCCATAAATTGTGGCATTATCTGTGGCAATAGTGTTCAAGATCGGTATACAGAAACTTACTTCCTAAAATCCAGTACCGAAGTAAAAATTGTGACAACGAGCCCCGGGCCCCTCAATTTATATTAATTTATAGAGTTCATAAGAGAATATACCAGAATTGCCTGGTTTAATAATGCTAAAGTCAAGCTTTGAAAGGCAACCCTGACATCCATTGAGATCTTATGGGCTATTGAAGACAGATGTGTGTTCATTTGATCTCCATAACCATCATTCATCCAGAACCAACACAATTAGAAATATTAGCCTTCATACTTCAATGAACACTCTTAAGATAAGGCATGCTATGCATATTAGAGTTCTATAAGTTGTGATTCAATGGTTTTGTTATATTTTTTTCCTAAAGCACCAAGGAGCAGCAACCAAGCTTTGTAAATCAAGGTGCAGAAGGTTGAATCCATGTTCCCTAAGGTTTTCCTTCAGTGGTGTGCAGCTCTTTCCAGCTGCGCGGCTGAATTAGGTAAAAGTGTGCTTTTGTGCTCAGTAAGCACAGGCAACTAGACCAGCTTTGCTATACGCTGTGCAGTCAGCCATCCCATTTTGCTTCAGTGATTTCTAGCTGTACCTTCAAGCCGCCCCATTGTACAAGCGAAGCTAGCTTGCTATCATAATAATATACGGCCCTTTGCGCAAGGCAAGATCATTTCACCCCTGATACATAATGCATTAAGTGTGATTTGCTTAATGTGCAGACATTACTGAAAGCTCCGAGTCCTTTTGTATATTAGGCTAGAATCATGTCGACGTAGGTTGTCTTTACTTAAATATGCCCGCACTGACCTGCATCATCCCATCTGATGCAGTTCTGATGAAACTTTACTTCTGTGTAGATAAAATACAACATCAGAACTGCCTTAAATGTTGTAATAGCAGTAAGCACACATGTTGTTTTCTATTAGCTGTGCATGAGAATCAACACAAAGGCAACATTATGCTAAATTGACTTGAACAATTGGGTAAGATTGCTTCCTGTAAGATCGCTTAAGATTGATTCCTGTGTAAATGCATTTATGTTGCCTCTAGGCCACATGAGAAACATTTGTAGTTTCTACGCTGCTTCAAATGCAGGTTCTGTCTCCTTTGCTGTGAAAAGATTACTTAAAGGATTAGTTTACACAATTCTGTCATTAATTACTCACTCTCATGTCGTTCTACACCCGTAAGACCTTCGGAACACAAATTAAGATATTTACGATGAAATCCGAAAGTTTTTTTTATCTTTATTTTTTAAAGCATCGTAATTATCGTCATTCAAGGTCCAGAAAAGTAGTAAAAACATTGTTAAAATAGTCAATGTGACTACAGTGGTTCAACCTTAATGTTATGAAGCGACGAGAATACTTTTTGTGTGCAAAAAAACCCCACTTTATTCAACAATGTCTTTTCTCCCCTGTCTTTCTGCTACGCTGTTTATGTCCAGATCTTCCAGGTTCTACATCAGAACGGCGACTCATTATTGGCCGGCTCCTGCGTCAACAGCACACGAATGTGTCAAGCTGCTCACATGTTACAGTGTTATACTATATAGCCAATACTGAGTCGGCATTCGGATGTAGAACCCGGAAGAGCTGAATGTAAACAGTGTAGCAGAAAGACAGGGCAGAGAAGCTATTGAATAAAGTGTTTTTTGTTTTGTTTTGGCACACAAATAGAATTCTCGTCGCTTCATAACGTTAAGGTTGATCCACTGTAGTCATGTTGACTGTTTTAATGTTGTTTTTACTACTTATCTGGACCTTGAATGATGGTAATTACATTGCTTTCTATGGAAAATAAAAAACCCTCTCGGATTTCATCAAAAATATCTCAATTTGTGTTCTGAAGATGAACGAAGGTCTTATAGGTTTGGGACGTCTTGAGTGTGAGTAATTAATGACAGAAATTTCATTTTGGGGTGAACTAACCCTTTAATCAATGGTATTTCTTCTAAGATAGCATCTGGAAAGTTTGGCGTTCAAATGAGTTTCTGAAAGAAAGCTACATCAAAAACAGTTCATTTAAACTATCATTCAAAAGTTTGGGGTTGGTAGGATTTTTTCATAATTTTGTATCTTATGCTCACCAAGGCTACGTTTATTTGACTTTTGATCAGTAGTGTATGTAGCCTGAATCACTAACTTTAGCTTTTAGCTGCTGCAGTATTACTAGCGCATCCTCATCTTTCATGAATTTTATTTACAATATTTCAGTCTCTTTATGAGGGGCATTATGGGATCTCTTATGACTTATAATAATGAGTCATGTAGCTTTTAGGTTCAGGAGTCACAGGGGCATCATTCCAGGAATCCTCTTATAGCACATTTTATAGCCCATGGGTTTGGTCAGATAGAGACAGGCCTTGGCTGGAAATGTTTGTAATGATGATTAGGGCTGCTCTTGGTGATGGTGATGTAGCCTAATTGTAGAGAGGTCAGTCTGTACCATTAAACTTCAATGAGTGGGTTAAATTAGCACTGTAGAGCTAACTTAGCCACTAGCCTGCAGCCTTTTCTCTTTGTCTGGGGTATTTTCTGTTTCCCGCTGCAGTGCATGTGGCTGCCACTTGCACTTTTGCCATCGTCATTTTATCTAGAGCCTCTTTAATGCGCAGAACACAAGGAAGACCATTCGCTAACATGTGCATGTGAGCCAGAACATGACGATACGGACACGGTTTGGACCACGTGTACACTTGTACCGCAGGTGCATGTGCACAAACACATCTGGACTAGCATCACAAACAGACAAAGACACATTGATCCATTCAAGCAGCAGCTGAGCCTGTTCAGACAGTGAAACTTTCAGGATGACCCTGCACTGGAGCCGTTAGAGGACACTGTCTTCTCATTCAAAGAGAAATGACTTGGATGACGCAAGAATATAATCATTTACAGTTTGCTGTGTTAAACAATGCTGTGCTGCCAAAAGGAATGCAGATTTTGAGGCGATGTGCTTTGATTAACCATCAACAATAGTGGCATTTTCTGTCCTGGCATTCGAACGCATTTAGAATCTGAGAAGCAATATGGAAAAAATACCATTTCCTTTATTTTAGGACTTACTGATATAAATTACATTATGCATGAGAATTTGAGTTGATTCTGTGGTAATTTGTTAACAAAATTAAAATTTTTGCTTTTTCTATATGCTGTATCTTGCTCCATTTTGCAGCAAGTCATATGGTGGTTCCATCAAAGATGGTAGAAAAAGTGCTTTATAAATAGCCATTAATTTTGATTATGCACAGATTGCTGAACAGGCATATATTGATGCAATAATGGAGGTCGAGTGCACACTAAATTCCACAGACGCAATACTCTGCAATTACACACTAATATACAAACACCCCCTAGCATGTATGTGCATACACGCATTTCACACACACACACACAAAAAAACTTAAACAAATGTGTCATTTTACATGCAAATTCAGAACAAAAGCGTATTCACTATCCAGCCACAATCCATTGGTATAGTATTACATACATTTATTTTTTTTTTTTACATAACTTTTATTCTTATATTTTCCATTTTCATTTTAATTTCAGTTTAGGTTTTGATAATTTTATTATATACTTTTGTTATTTGTATTAGCTTTTTTTTAATAATTCTATTTTGTTTTAATTTTTAAATTTAATTTATTAAATATATTTTTAGTTATTAACATTTATTTCGTTTTTTAATTTTATTTTTCATCTAATATTTACATTTTTATAGTTTTAGCTTTACATTTCGTAAACAATAACATTAACAACACTGCCAGTTTAAAATTGCAATAAATGTTCTTAAATTATATTATTTTATCACACAAATGGGGTTCTTTTCTATATAAACTAGAGTTCTATACAAATTTTAATTATTGTACATATAGGCCTATAGGTTACATATATCGCTTACATTGCCTCATTTTTTTGAAAATAATAATATACAGTCAGCTGATCATTATCACAAAAAATAAATCCCAACAGGATGTCAATAACTTGTCATTTTGAAGGGGTTTATTTTGCAATAATGACCAGATAAATTGTATATTAGCCCATTAGACATTATTACACAGATACTTAAAAAAATATGACATGAAATATTTAATATACAAGTTGTAATAGTTACTTGTAGATATCAGAGAAACAGTATATATCTGTATGGCCAGTTATACAACAAACAAGCGAAATGAGATGTTTATGTACGTTTTTCTGTTTTTTTAATATCATGGCAGAAGTACATTATTAAATTATGACTAAAGAGCATTGTAACTGGGCATATATCCAGACTTACGTGTAGCCAAGTAAAGTTTATATTCCCAGTAATGTATAAGGTTTTGATCTGCAAGATGAGAATTGTATTCCCCAATTCTTAGAAAATTCCCACCGCAGAGAAATATATGATCCTGTTATTTGCAACCAAGTGATGGCAAGAAATAAACCCAGGACCAAAGGAAGGCTGCATACGAGCTAAGAGATTATAATGATAATAAAAACAGATGATACATTGAAAAAAAAAAAAAAGGTTTTATGAAAGAGCCCAGAAGGAAAGAAAGGGAAAGCGACACAAGTGTCTCATGACCCCTCTAAGCCTTTCTATCTCCCATTATTGTCATCTCCTCCTTCAATTTTCTTTTCAGACTTGCACACATGAACACATCAATGAGGAAAATACTTCTGTGTTCACGTTTACCCCCCCCTACTCTTGCTGCAGACAAAGCCCGTCGTAACCATGGCGACGGACAGTAAGGAGGCTAAGCTTGACGAGCGGGTAGAGGTAACAGTATCTGAAGGCCCAGGTAAACGAAAACAGAGTGAGGATCTTTGCGAAACGGCCTGCTCTTAAAGCGACAGTGCAGCGCACTAAATGCACCAAAGATTATCAGCACTGTCTCTTTAAGAACTGTTTGGTGTTCCATGGGTTACAAAAAAACTTAAAGATTTGTGTGCTGTGTGCGTGCCTGTGTGTCTTTAAAGGAATGTTTCACTAAAAATTACATTTCTGTCAATATTTATGCATCCTCATGCCTTTAAAAACCTATATGAAGGTTTTATTTGAAAGATTTTTTCTTTAATGCTGTTTTCCATGCAATTACAATGCTTTGGGAAACTTTTATTGCTAATTCTCTCATCCAAGCAGCTGGATGCTTAAATTTTTACCTTAAATTTTGATCTGCTAGCTTCAGAAGTCTTCGCACAAGTCACATGAACCACTTTTATGGTTTTTATGTGTCCTGTATGAACTTTGATAGCTCCAGTCCTCATTCATTATAATTGCATGGAGCAGAGCGACCATCATATTCACACAATTTCTCCTTTTTTGAATTGACATGAGCATGAGTAAATGATTTTCATTTCTGTGTGAATTATAAGTCCTTTAAATATGACTTAATCACGTGTTATTGTTCTTTCCGAGGTTTACACACCTTTCCGTGTGAACCTTTTGCCCTCAAACTTTATAACCACGTTTAATTATTAATGTCCCACGTGTCACAAATTTAATTCTTTCTCAGCATGGCTGACATGTGGAATGCTTTAGTTTGAGATGGTTTCTGAATGATTTTACGGATATTTACCAATGTTAGGCAAATAAATACATTGCAAAAGGAACAGTACCAATTATGGTATTTATGATAAATGTATCAATTAATAATGCAGAGATTTGGAGTGTGAGGTTCAGGTGTGCAGTACTTGCCATGGGACAGAAAAAAAAACGGGTTATTGGCTTTGCTGCACTAGTGAGAAATATTGTACATACAGTAGGATGAGTGTGAGGAGCAAGGTTGAGTATTCCTATGTTGTTAAGTGGAACGGACGTGTGTTTGAACTTTTGTGAAGAAGTGAGAGGAACAGTCAGGTCTGAGTGAATTTATTTAGCAGAACTGACGCTCGTAGGAGCAGGAAGGCCGTGTTTGAGTGTATAGTGGTTGTAGTATGGAGGAGTACAAGGGAGACACATCGAGGGCTGTTTCTCTGGCTGAGTGGTGTCCACTCACATCATATGCCTCAGTGACTGAGGACGCCTGTAGCACTGCATTGTGGGCCAGAGAAATGGGAGTAGTAGCAGCTGGGAACAGACTGTGACTTGGACGAGGCTTTGAGGGGAAATGATGAAACTAAATATGAGAAATCATAAAATCTTCCAGTCATATGCACTCATAAAGCAGTAAACTCAGGAACGATAATAACTTCAGGATCAACAGAAGTGGCCACTGACGGCAGGTAGCAAACGTCTTATACTTTCTTTGTTATTGTGCAATTGTGTTTTGAGTAGCAACACACTTACTGTGTAACTCCACACTACTTTCCACTTTTAGCCTGTAACAGATCCACGCTGATCTCTAGCTGAATTTATCCACTCTGTGGTGTAGAGTGGCCCTGTCACTCCAGCCATTTCACTTAGAGCTCCTACAACACAGAGATAGTTACACACTCATAAGCCTTAGAAATGCACACAAACACATACGTACAAACAGAAAATAAGGTATGGAGATAACAGTTTTCCGTTACGAAAAAGAAGTTTATTCAAGTGTGCTGTTAGTATACTTCTTTTAAACTAGAAAATAAGAAAGGTTACTTTGTCTACTTTTTATATACTTTTTAGAAATATACTTACATTTTAACATAGTTTTACATGCTGTCTTATAAAAGACATGTTCTGAATGTATCCTAAGTATCTGAATTTTTGTGTACGCTAGTCTACTGGTAGTACACATAGGAATTTACTTCAAATCTACTTAACTCTTTCCCCGCCATTGACTGAATTTTCAGGCTATCAGTGTTTTCACTTATACGGTAGGGGGCGCTATGACATCTTCTGAAAGAGTACAGAATCTCCAGATCAAAACACGGGAGAAGAAGCAGCTGAACGATAGAAGATTGCTTATGCAAATGTAAAATAATGCGATCATCAAACATTAAACAGCATGGAAATCAAAACTGCCTTACGTTACTAAATGAAATGTCGAGCCAGCTCGAGGTATAGGACTGTGAAGCTTTGGGGGTGTTGATGGATTTCATGTACTCCATCTGTGTTTTTGATCATCGTTCTGAATCCCATCCAGAAATAGTCTTTGACAAAAATGCAGTTTTCTCAGCTATTTGTTTAAAACGTTGTCTTTGATCTAAAAGGATTCATGAAGCTAGAATAAAATGTTTTTAAAATGGAAAGAGTTAAAGTACAGTATATTTCAAGTATAAAAAAATAATACCTAAATAGGAACATAGTAGTATACTTAAAGTCCAAAAATAATATATAAAAGTAAACTGTAAGTGTGATGTTATGTTCACTTAAAGAAAACTTACCAGTTGCACTGAACTAGTAGTTGACAGAGTATACTTCAAAGTGTACTTTGTACTAGTATTAAAATAGTAAACTACTAGTATAAGTTCACTTGTATTACAGATGCAGTACAAATGAGAAACGTAGCTGTGAACTAGTTGTGCACTTAAAGTTTACTACTGTTACACTTACAATACACTTAAACGTATACTTCAATTGGGCCAATTTATGCCCCGTCCCAAATGGGTCACTTCATAGCACTTTCGGTCTTGTGGACTTACTTTGGCTGCCGTGTGCATGTGTCCGTTAAGTCCACGAGACTGTAGGCTGTCCCATTAGTCAATTTTAGCTCGAGAGCACCCCCTTTGCAGCCGATATGCGCCCTTGATGCACACTTTTCCCCAGCAGACATCTTCCCGAAACTCAAAGCGGCATTACGCGTACACACATAACAGGAAGGAATTGAAAAATTAAAGTAGCTGATTATCAAAAAGAGAATTTTATACACTATCAAAAGTTGGGGTCAGATTTTCTTTTTGAAAGAAATTAATACTTTTATTAACAAGGATGCATTAAGTCGTTCATAAATGACAGCAAAGACTGTTACAAAAGATTGCTTTTTCAAATAAATGCTGTTCTTTTGAACTTTCCATTTATCAAAGAATTCTGGAAAAAATGTTTTCCACAAAAATGTTAAGCAGCACAAATGTTTTCAACATTGATAATAATTAGAAATGTTTCTTTAAGCACCAAATCATCATATTAGAATGACTTCTAAAGTATCATGTGACGCTGACTACTGGAATAATGCCTGTTGAAAAGTCAGCTTTGCCATCTAAGGAATAAATTACATTTTAATACGAATTACAAAAGAATTTAAAATTTTAATATTATTTTAAAATATGATTGTTTTTGTTGTAGTTTTGATCATATAAATCCTGCCTTGGTGAGCATAAGAGACTTCTTTCATGAAAAAAAAATCAGACCCCAAACTATTAAGCAGTAGTGTATATAACTAAATTTATTTTGTATTTTTTATATGCAATTTTATTCATAAACGGTGCTTTTTGTGCTAGTCTTATCTTCATAGCGTTTATGATTCGTAATTAACTTTCTATTCTCAGGAAGTGGTGCGTCTCCAGAGCACTCCATACAAACCAAAGGTCCCTTGTCTTATCATTAGTTTAATGTCGTTACATGGGAACTGTATGATTCAGTCATGTCAGAGACTCTTTGCACCTGCTGATTTCCACTTTAATTGGTAGGTTTTGAATTATTCTGTAAAGATTGTTTTGGATTTTGTAAATCTTAGGAATTAGTTGTTTATACTTTCATGCTTAATTTTTAGTAGTAAAGCTCAGATTTAATTCTCAGTTGGTATGTTGTCAACATAAGTAACTTATGGTAAACAAAATAGTTTATTTAGCATTACATAGAAGCTACAACCCAAGATGGGTTTGAATTATTTGTATAGCCCTTTTTACAATACATATCCATCAATGCAGCTTTAAAACAAATAGTGCCTTACAAAACCATCAGTGAGCAAGCTTAGGTAGATTGGGAGAACATCCCCCCCGTAACACCGCCCTTGAATTTGTTAAAAATACGAGACGCTCAGTGTTTACTCTTGTAGTCTAAAGCATTTTTTGAGTCAGCTATAAAGGTAAAAAGTTTTGCAGTTACTACATCCATGTGTCTGGAATCATGGCACCATGATTTCTAGTCACGTGGATTGCGGGGCTCACGCCGACGCAAAAACATTTGCATGAGTAATGTTTACATAGAACGTAGATTGAACTACCAGATGCATTTACACTTGATCAAGTCTCATTTTGTATCCATTTGATTGGCTGGATCGCTATCTATCTTAAATGGATCTTGGAGGGACTTTTCCCTCCATAAATACTCCCAAAGAGTTTCAAATAAAACCTGTGAGACTCCTCTCTCTTCTTAATCGATTGTCACAAATTAACATTACTGATTTTTTTTTACTTTTTTAGCAGTTGGCTCCTAATTGTTGGCTTTCTCTTTCTTCTGTGGTGCCATTTCAAAATCATAGGGCTTCAAAGGACCTTGACATTACTGGATGTTTAAATGAAACATCTGGTCACCATAAATATACAAGGCTGTCTCAGGACAAGGACTTTCACATGATAATAACCCGATTCCATAGCGTCTGTTCTGGTCCTCCATTTCATTACATTAATGAAAAATGCTCACAAACTTTGCAATACTATATGCTTATATTTAAATATGGACAGCACTAGCAATAGCCTTTTACTACTTAATGACTAATTACAGTGTATCTGGAAAGTATTCACAGCGCTTCACTTTTCCACATTTTGTTATGTTACAGCCTTATTCCAAAAAACGATTGAATTAATTAATTTCCTCAAAATTATATAAACAGTACCCCATAATGACAATGTAAAAGAAGTTTGTTTGAAATCTTTGCAATTTTATTAAAAATAAATAATGAAGAAAAAAAAAATCAAGTATTAAAAGCCTTTGCCATGACACTCAAAATTGAGCTCAAGTGTATCCTGTTTCCACTGATCATCCTTGAGATGTAACTACAACGTAATTGGAGTCCAGCTTTGGTAAATTCAGTTGATTGGACATGATTTGGAAAAGGCACACACCTGTCTATATAAGGTCCCACAGTTAACAGTGCATGTCAGAGCACAAACAAAGCCATGGGTTGGGGGAGTTGGCCCTTATCAGGGAGGTGACCAAGAACCTGAAGGTCACTCTGATAGAGCTCCAGTGTTTCTCTGTTAAGAGAGAAGAACCTTACAGAAGAACATCCATCTCTTCATCAATCAGGCCTGTAACAAAGATTGAACTCTTTGGCCTGAATAGCAAGCGTCATGTCTGGAGGAAACCAGGCACCACTCATCACCTGGCCAATACCATACCTACAGTGAAGCATGGTGGTGGCAGCATCATGCTCTGGGGATGTTTTGAAGTGGCAGGAACTGGGAGACTAGTCAGGATCGAGGGAAAGATGAATGCAGCAATGTACACAGACATCCTTGATGAAAACCTCCTCCAGAGTGCTTTGGACCTCAGACTGGGGTGAAGGTTCATCTTCCAACAGGACAACAACCCTAAGCACACAGCCAAGATAACAAAGGAGTGGCTACGGGACACCTCAGTGAATGTCCTTGAGTGGCGCAGCCACAGCCCAGATCATCCAACCTGATGTAGCTTGAAAGGTCCTGCAAAGAAGAATGGGAGAAACTGCCCAAAAATACGTGTGCCAAGCCTGTAGCACCATACTCAAAAAGAATTGAGGCTGTAATTGGTGCCAAAAGGTGCTTCAACAAAGTATTGAGAAAAGGCTTTGAATACTTATGTACGTGTGATTTATTAATTTTTTTTTTACTTTTATTTTTAATAAATTTTCAAAGATTTCAAACAAACATATTTCACGTTGTCATTATGGGGTATTGTATGTAGAATTTTGAGGAAAATAACAAATTTTATCCCTTTGGAATAAGGCTGCAGAATAAAAAGTGGGAAAAGTGAAGCGCTGTGAATACTTTCTGGATGCACTGTATCACCAGTCTTTGTCCCCACTTTTTACCAGAGCGGCGACGGCAGGGTAAATTCCAGCCATTCAGGCGTCTATTTGGGAAGAAGAAAAGGAGGGAAGCAGAACGTGGGTTTGAGGGATCTGAACTTAAACCTAGCCATTCAACTGATGATGTCTGCAATGGGGTGGCCACAGTTAATGAAGAGAACAATCAGTATCTAAGGTAATTCTCTGATGTACTTTATAACAACTTTAGCTGGGTCTGCCATGCATAATCTCTGCAAAATTGTTTACTTTATTTTAGATGCTGCCAAGAGTTGTTTATTCGATGAATTGTGTATTGAAAACATTCACAGATGTGCTGTAATTAAAAAGCGTTTATATCTGTGTTCAAAGGGAGTTAAACACCCTAGGGTCCCGAGCCTTTTCACACGAGAGTGTATTTATCCCTGAGGACTCTGAGAAAACACATCCAGGACAGACAATGTCTCAGGAGAATCTTTCAGACAAAGTCAAGAACATTCAGGTGAGACCCTGTACAGAAATATTGTAATTAAAAATGTTCATATGCACACAATCAAGCCATGCACCAGACTTTGCTAACACAAATTTTGGCATTAGCATTACACCAGATTGATCAATTTTCTTTTAGACATTTTTGTTACTATCAAGGCAAAGAAATAAAAAAAAATGACCATGATGCCTATGATAAAAACATTTTTATGCTGGTATCTTAAGGACTAAATGTTTAGGACTAAACAACACCAGTTTTGTCCATTCTTTAACTCTCGATGGTTTTGTTTACAGAAGCAAATTGGACATAATATCAAATTTGGTCAGAGACCCCCTTCACTTAGAAAGAGTGAAGGAGATGAAGGTAGCTCAGATGAGGAAGAGGTACCACGAAGTCCGCTGAGGGTTCTTGCTCACATGGAGAATGAACCACAGGGAACTGAAGCCAAGGAAATAGTAAGTTTATCTCCAAAATATCATCCACTACTTACATTTAGTAATGTAATGCTGCTCCATCAGTCACAATTTATATACTAGAAAAGACAGTTAAGGAACACTGCTCTGTTTTTGAGAGTAATGCTCTAAGAAAGATTCCCTCATTTATGTACTTGGCAGGCACTATTATTGAAAGCATTTTACAGTGCATTCAAGGTATAAATTTGATCAGTAACCATGCATTTGCTAATGCCATGCTCTAGTTAAGTTGCAGAAAATTGTAATACTGTCAGACTACTAATACATTAGCTGCTTTTCCACCATCAGGTCGAATGGTTCTAAGAATGGTAAGGAACAGTTCCAGTTATTTTTCCACTTAAGCTTGGTTCGGCACGTCATGATTACAGTCCTTTCTCGGCCTGGAATTTTCAGCTCGGTTGGCTAACCATGCTGAACCATGCTGGTATAATTTGTGTGATGTCACCACTCAGGATTAGTCTATTGTCTGTTACCTGGCTACCAGTTTCACTGCAGCTGGCCAAGTGTGCTATTTGAGTAGACATAAGTTAATAATAAAATTAAAAGAAATATCTGATCATCCTCCAAAATGTGGTCGTTATTTACCCGGTTTGACCCAGTGGTGGAAAAGCGGCTATTGATTCCATAAACATATAACATGCTTTAGAACCCTGCTCTTCCATAGTCACAAACTCAGATTGTTTGTTTTTGCTTTACAATTAGGCTGTCAGCCATGACACGGTCCAGCACAGAACTCCAGTCAAATCCCCACGCTCTAAGCGCCCACCTCCCCCTGGCACGATTGAGTCCATCAATCTAGATGCTGTCCCTCAGTCTGTCCCACGCTTGGACAATACTGCTGCCAAACACAAACTGTCTGTCAAACCGAAGAACCAGAGGGTATCTCGCAAACACAGAAGGTTTACACAGGTAAAGGGAAAGGTGTTCTTCAAAATGTTATCAGAATCTATTAGGATAGCTTTGATGTAAAAGGGATAGTAAAAGTGGTAGTTTAACCAAAAATGAAAAGCATAATTTACTCATCATTTTCTCACTCTCATGTTGTTACAAACATATGACTTTCTTTCTTCTATAAAAAACACAAATGACATTTTGAAGAATGCTTTAATTGTATTTGTGCATATGATCAAAGTCAATGGGGTCCAAAACAACTATGACTTTGATTGTATGAACAAAACAGACATTTTTTAATTCCTCATCCTGATTTTGTGGTCTGCAGAAGAAAGAATGTCATATGGGTTTGGAAGGACATGAGGATGAGTAATTCATGACTAAATTGTAATTTTGGGTGAACTATTGCTTATAAGAAAATAACTCCAAAACATTAAGTTCTGCCAATTTGAATATATTTCAGGAGTTTCATGAAGAGGATCTCTCTGAAATGCAAGAGGAATTTGAAACACAAAAAGACGAAGAAGTGTTTGATTTGTCAAGAGAGGACTATAACATTATCCATAGGAGCAGAGGAGATTATGAACCCACTGAGAAATCAGTGAGGCGACAATTTCATGAAGAGGAGCTAGAACGCCTTGAGCTTCAGAGGAGGGAACAAGAGGAAGAAAGAAAGATGGAGGAACAAAGGAGAATCGAGGAGCAGAGGCTAGAAGAAGAAAAGCGGCACAGAGAGGAAGAGGAAAGACTGCAAAAGGAGGAAGAGGAGAGGAAGCAGCGAGAGGAAGAGGAGAGAGAAAAAAGGGAAGAGGAAGAAAGGAGGAGAGAAGAGGAAGAGCAGAGATTAAGACGTGAAGAAGAGCGAAAGAGGGAAGAGGAAAGAATGCGGAAAGAGGAAGAGGAAAGAAGAAGGGCAGAGGAGGAGAGAAGGCAGCAGGAACTTGAGGTGGAGCGTCTCCGTAAGGAAGAGGAAAGAAAAAGGGAGCAGGAGGAGAGGAGGAGAAAAGAGAAAGAGGAGGCTGAACAACGTAGGATTCAAGAGTTAGAAGAGAAACGGCAGAGAGAGGAAGAGGAACGCCTCTGTGAGGAGGCTGAGAGGAAAAGACTAGAGGAAGAGGAGGAAAAAAAGAGGCAACAGCAAGAAGAGAAAGCTAGAGCTTCTGAGCCAGAATGGAAAAGAAAAGCAGAGGAACTAAGATGGAGAGAGATGGAGGAGAGACAGAGACCCTTCACTTTCAAGGTCTCCTCTGGCGAGAAGCAGATACTCTTCCAGAAGGTCAACCTCAGTCCTGTTACTCCAGCATCTGGCCAACAGGGTGAAACAACAGCTGAAACCAGGGAGGGAGCAAAAGCTTCTTCACCAGGATGCACAGATTCACCAACTCTGTCTTCATCTCTTTACGTCCCACATACTGCAATTCTTGTGACAGGAGCCCAACTCTGTGGAACTGCAGTCAATCTGGATCAAATTAAGGACACAGCCTGCAAATCGCTTCTTGGCCTTTCAGAGGGCAAAAAAGCCATGGGCACTCCTCCAACCAAGATCAAGACATCTCCAGACCTTAAATCTGGGAAAACCAAATCCTTATTCGAGTCTTCCTTATCTGCAGACCAATCCAATGCTGCTGTCCTGGCAGAATGGGCAAGTATACGATCCAAAATTTTTAAAGGTGCTGAAGAGGGAAAATATGCCGAACACCCAGACCAGAGTCGCAGGCCGATAAGTGAGGATCTAAATACAGTGCCATTTTCTCACACTAACCTCAGGAAAACCATGTCAGCCAGTGCTAAGTTTTCCATCACACCAGCTAGGAAGAAATTTCCTGATTCAAACAGGAACTCAGAAATATTTGGTCAGGAAGAAGAAGTGAAACTAGAATCGGCATCTACGGAAACTCCCTCCGTACAAAAAGCAGAGTTGCCGTCTTTAGGTACCAAGATACAGAGTAGGGGAAGCAAGGTTGTTCGCATTGCAGATAGTGCTGATGAATGCATGTTTGCCAAAGACCTCCCCTCCTTTCTTGTTCCCAGTCCGCCACATGGATCTCCCAAGTCACAGAGATCTGAGACTGGCTCCCCAAGTCAGGCAGAATCAGAAGATTCAGACACAAAGGAAGAAGGAGATCAGAAGGATCAGGGTGGTGATGAGCGGCCTTCACCTTTTGGAATTAAGCTGAGAAGAACCAACTATTCTCTTCGCTTCCACAATGAACAATCAGCAGAGAAGAGAAAGAAAAGGTACAGTGCAGGAGACAGTTTTGAAGGTGTTCCAGTGCCCCTCACTGCCATTGACCAAGACTCTGATACTTCTACGCTCTCTGAAAAGTCTAGCCCTGTTTCTCCACAACAAGAGATTGTCGGATTTCGAACCACTGTAGCATCTAGTAAAGAATCTCGAAGCAAGTTTAGCAGAAGTACTCTCCCTTTGGCATGTACTGAAGGTGACAACTTTACTCCCAAGCCTCCACTTTACCAAAAACCAGCTACTTCCCCTAAACCATCGGAATCTGCCACACCTCCACCCTCTCCTCTCCCAAAACCTGGCAGAAGAATTTCAGAAGACATGATTTCACAAAGGACAGGGGAAACAGAACAGATAGCTACTGAGCAGAGCAGCGATCATAAAGAAGTTGCAGCATCTGTACCATCCCAGAAAAATGGACAAGGAGAGGAGGAGTTTAAAGAAAAGAAGTCATTTTTTCCATCCATTAGCATCCCATGGAGAGAAAAAACAGATCGCAGGACAGAACTCATTAAAAAAGGTTGGAAATACTCAAGCACTGTAGAGCTATAACTGTAAGACAGGTGTGTCAAGCTCAATTCCTGGAGGGCCACAGCCCGGCAGAGTTTAGTTCTAACACTGCTCCAACACACATACCTACAGTTTTCAAATAAGGCTGAAGGACTTGATTAGCTACATCAGGTGTGTTTAATCAGGGTTGAAGCTAAAATGTGCAGGGCTGTGACCTTCCAGGAACTGAGATTGACACCCCTGCTGAATGATCTTCACCTTAATAAAATGCTTGCAACGCAGCACTGTATTGATATTTCTTGAACTTCTATATTAAATTTTTTTACAATTAATTCAATTTGAATTGCTTAATATGCGCTATCCATTCAAACATTTGGACTCATATTTACACACTGAACTGTGATGCATTTTGTTTTTGCTTCTATTTAACCATATAACCAGCTTTACAGTGTAAAGATTTGTGTTTACTCTTTGCTGACATTTCATATTCACAAAACCAACTCCTGAAACCCTTACCTGAGTCTTTAACAATATTCTTCTCCTACCTTATGAGCATTGGTATTTCCTTCAGGAAATTAAGACTGTCTTTCTTATCAATTTGACACCTACATTTTTTCTCCTTCACAGAAAAGCCTTCTCTGCAGGCCAGGCACTCTCTGGACAGCTCACGGACACAAGAGAAAGAGGCAGGACCACTTTGGATCACTCTAGCACTGCAAAAACAGAAAGGCTTCAGAGAACAGCAACAAAACCGAGAGGATAGGAGGAGCCAGAGAGAGGCTAAGCTGGCTGAGAAACAAGCTAGGGACAGAGAAAGCGTATGTATACATAATAAATATAGCCATAAAGTCTATTATCATAACTAGCTACACCGCTGGTACTATATGTAAAGTTGTAATAACAGGATCTTAACCAGATGCAATGTAATAATGCAATAACAACTACCTCTTCAATAAATCACTTGGTTTCTATTTTTGTGGTGTTGTGCTGGGTAGCACTGTCCATTTGGAAATTTCATTGGTCCAAAAATCACACTGCATATAACCATACAATCTTCTAATTGGCTGAGAGTTTTGCTTGTTGTAAACTTGTCGTATTGCACCTGGTTAGGGCACGGCATAATGTTATACTAAATAAACTTCTTTGTTTTAATAGCAATTAGTGTTATTTGTCTCTGAAAGGCTGGAATGGTCAGTCCCACAGAAGATAAAGGTAATGGAAGTTCCAGCGTGCCCAAACCTCAAACAGCAGATGAGAATAAAAGACCAGACACACTCCTTGCCCGTTTTGAACGACGCGACAACTTGAAGAAAGCCAATACCTTACCTAGCTCAGTCACAGGTAAAAAAAAAAAAAACAAACAAAACAAAACTTATTTGATTATATTTCCCCTCTGAAGCTTTACACTGGAGTTATTTTTGGTAACCTTGGGCCTTGTGCTCAGTTGCTATGTAGGTTTTTGATAATTTATTTATTACATGATGTGATGCTTTTAAAACCGAGACATCTAACCACAAAAAATGCAGAAAAGAGCAATCTCTAAAATTGCTAGTCCATTTGCAAACAATGAAAGCAAAGCAAAAAATTGGGAAATCACAGCTGACCCATATTTTTTTCTTTCTTTTTAAAAGTTGAAATAACAGACTCTACACCATCTCCGCCAGCAACAAAGGATGTGACAAAGCGCTTCCCTCCCGGTGACACTACCCAGGTTTCTACCGAGCCAGCCTGGCTTGCCCTAGCCAAGCGTAAGGCCAAAGCCTGGAGCGACTGCCCACAGATCATCAAGTGATCCATTACTACTGACCCAGTGAAAAAGCAAATAAGTCTTATCTCCTTCATCCACATCAGCTATCCATCACTGCTCTCCAGCTCACCTTTGGCCTGAACAAAAAGTCCATCATTTATTTTCAAGCAATCAGGCATTTCCGAAAAACTGGTATTTAAGTTTAAAAAAATCTTTCCACGAAAACAAAATATTGTACTACTAATACTCAAACTAGCTACAGATTTTATCAGTTGATGAGAGAAACAAAGACATCAACGCCACCCCTCTGGTTTTCAATACACAGGATTATTGCAATAACACACATTAATGGTATATTTACTAATTTTGTGTTGCAGCCAGTCAAACAAGCCCTAGAATCTTCATCGAGAAGTTGCAGCCCTTCATATCTTTGAAGTTACCAGTGGTCCTGTTAACAGTGTAAATACACAATGCATGTCAAACTGTTGATACTAGATATTACTAAAACAATATGAGTGGTTCACATTCAGTACAAATGTAACATTTCAAATAAGACAATACAGTATGTTATTACTTTGGTGACAATTATGGGAAGCAATTCAAGGGCTAATAATAACAGTTGTTGAAACCTTCACAAATTTCACTCCTCCCTCCCACAAGCATGTGAAGCAGAGAAATGGTTTTGTAATTTGGGGGAGGGGGGGGATTTTTTTTCATGTATTCACAAAAATCAGTCGGCACCTATAGACCTTGCTGATGGACAGATGTTGTCACTTTTTTATTTCTTAACTTATTATATTTGATATCCTGGCAAAGTAAAAAGATCTTCACTGTGTCCGTGACAACTGTGAGTACTGTCATTTTAACTATTGCTAAAAATCATTATCACAATGACACGTCAGCACTGTTTACTCATGTAATTAACTAACACTGAATTTTTCCTTCAAGTTTCCATGACAATATAGTATATGCACTTGAGCCGTGCTGTTAGCTGATGAAAAATCTACTTCTTGCAGTGTCCATACCCGCCTGTTTCCGTAGAACTGCCTGCTTGCTGTATCATAAACAATGCTATCCTTGCGTAGCGTGTGCTAGCATCACTTTTACAGCTAATTAGCAAAACCTGCTACATGACTAAGTGATGGGAGATCAGTGTTTCAAATGCAATGTCCCGGGGGGGGATCAAGAAAAACAGGTCTAGCCAATGAAAATGTCCCTTACATAAAAAGGGAGCATTTCCAGTGAGTGAACGAACAGACTATTAACTGACATCACCTCTGCGTCCTTGAAGAAGCCAGCTAACCCCAGATCACTCCAGGGGGGATTGTCCTTGTGGGTGAACTAAGTCGCTCTGGATAAAAGGCGTCTGCTAAATGATGGAAGATATTAAATTGAAACTGACTCCACTATCTAATGTAACGTTGTATGTATGTAATGTATGTATGTATGTATAGAGGTGAAATGAAACAGACTGTATTCCTTTGGAGATCTCCTGAACTGCAGTCGCGTCACTTTGTTTTTACATTGGTCGTGTGCAATAGCATAGCTCAAACAGTGTTGTATGTGATATGAAACAAAAAGTTTGTTGATAATTGCACTTTTTTTGTTCACTTTAGAAAAATCCATTAAAGTGAAGCAAATGTTATGAAATATGTAGAAAAAATTAAAGGAAGCTGTTTGAACTGAGCGGACTAAAATTCCTGTCTTTGCCCCAAAACAATGAACAACATGAACATTAATGTTAAAACATTTGTGTATTTTGTAGGATATATATTATACATACATATATACACACACACACAAACATATATACATAAATAATGGACCATACTGATTACATTTTTTTTCCAAATAAGCACATTTGGGAATCACCCAAAAACCTTACTTATTCAACTCCACATGGATTTTTATTATGATTAATCACTTTTTGGTCAGTTCTAGACAATAAACATAATCATTACGACATCCAACAACCAAATTATACCCCCATACGACAGGAGAGGAGAAAAGCTCACCTGGCAAAGACAAGCTTGCCTTTAATGTCCCGCTTTCTCCATCTAAAACCCACACCTTTCCATCAGTGGAGCACACGGCCACTAGTGTTCTCACACCCCACAGAGTGCCATCAAACACAAATGGAGTAGAAAACACCTTGCCTGTGGTCTGAAACTGCCACAATAATGATCCATTGTTTCCATTTAAACAGTATACATGACCATCATGTGACCCACATGTGACTGTGTGTTTGGATGATGGCGATGTGCTCCTGCTGGGTGTTGTAGAAATCGTCTGATTGGTCAAAAATGCCAAGGAAGAAATGCATGGCGATGAGAAGACTGGTCCTTTAGTAGAGAAATCCCATAACTGCAAAATAATGAAACAAAGTCAAACTTTGGTGCACAAAATACAGTCAAATTACTCAACATGAGTATAGACATTCTCAAAATAACCTCTACACTGTAATTAAAGTCTACTGGATGAAATCTGTAAAGTCTTATAGCAAAAAATATGACTACAGACTACTGAGGTTTGAAAAAATTAGTGCAATATACATAGCAGAATCAAAGAGCATTGTTGTTGTTTAGTGTTCATTGCTCTAGTGGTAATGACCATAATTTAAAAAATAAGATGATTAAAGTTACATTTATTCCATTTATCTTCTCTTAACTTCTCTCAACTTTTCCATTTTTCTCTCACCGTATCTCCAGAATGGCTTATTCCAATAATATGGCCATTAACTGAACCAATGAAGACAGAGGAATCAGAGCATTGAGGAGATGAGAAAAACGGGACAGTGCTGGAATATGTCCACAAGACGTTTCCAATGTCCTGGACAGACAATAAATGGAGAATGACAAGACAAATGTTAGTTTTCATAACCCCTGTATACTCCATTCCCAAGATCTTTTGTATCGGAGAAGTTGGCTGATACACTTTCAAACTTCAATACTCAAAAATACTGATATGTGCTTTTGTGCATGTACTCCAGTGTCCATTTACTTACTGGATTAAGACAGTGCAGATTCCCGCCCAGAGTACTACAGTATAACTGTCTAGGAGACAAGTGGACACAAGGGGATGAAAACACTGCACCACCACCACAGCAGTACTGCCATATACAAGTCTTAGTCTGGGAGAAATAGAGACAAGTGAGTGAAATATCAAGGGATCATACAGAATCTGCAAGAACATACAAAAACAAACTACAGCTAATAGTTTATATTTAGTTTTAGCCCCAGTGTTAACTAAAGCTTTATTGTTAATTGAAATAAAGTTGAATTAATGTGAAATAGAATTAAAATTAGATTAACTGAAATTAAATAAGTTACTGAACTAAAACTGAAATTAAAAAGCTAAATAGAAATATTTTTAACCAACAAACACTAATAAAAATGACAAAAGCCCATTACAAAATCACTAAAACTCAAACTAAAATATCAAAATAAAAACTAAATAAAACTATTAATAAATGCCATCATAGTATATAAATAATACTAACAAAACCCTTTTTAGCACTACAAAAATATAAAACAGAACTATTTTCAATATATTACCAGTGGATCTAATGCATAAATATTGCCATCATGGGACCCTGCAAAAATCAGCCCAGTTTTAGGGTCTACAGCAGGGGAACTTTTCACCACATCCCCAGTCTCAAATGTCCAAACAGTGTCCCCACAGGAAACGTCCAGGAAATACATTTGTCTGTCATAGCAGCCTGAGAAAAAGGGTTAAACACATGTTACAAATGTGGATGACAAATAAACTGATTAATTAATTTAGCCCTGAAATATCTAAGCTCTGCTTTTAGAATAAAAAAAAACATATTCAAGCTAAAGTAGTTACAACCTTATTACAACCATATTAGTTCTTTGAATTCAAATGCACATTCCTTTAAGATCAAGTACAAACCTACTACTACAAGGCTTCCACATTTTGAGATGGCAGCAGAAGACTCCAACCGATCTCCAAGAATACGCTCCCAAATGACCTCTCCGTTGAACAGGTCAAGAGCCTGCAGTCTGTGCGAGTGAGAGCCAATGAACACAGTGGTCCTATCAGGACCCACCAGCAGCACTGGAGAGGCATCCACACATCTGCCCGTGTCTGAGCTCCAGCGGACTCGCAAGCCAAGCGGCATGACATCTAAAGAGTCTTTTCTAGAACCCTCACCTGTACCTGTGCTCTCAGTGACGGGTAACATCTCAGTAACTTCATGAGGTACATGGAGATCTGTGGCCTTTTTAATAGCAGAATTTTTCTGACATGTTTTAAAACGTTCATGTGATGCATTAGATATAAATCCCAAGTGATTTTCAGAAGTATCTGTCATGATAAGTTTGCTCTCGTTTGTCTCTAGTGCATCTGAGAAATTTCCCTTTAGCATTTTCTGAAAACAACCCCAATCGATAACCTCACCACCTCGTCTCACAACTACAAATCCCATACTCCTTCTCACTGAGGGAACTACAGAACCAAATGTGCTTTCTGTAGCATTCACTGAGGCCATTTCCTTTTGTTGTCTTTTAGATGAAACTGCAGTGTCTGAATAATCTAGCATTCTCTTCTTTGATGGCTGGATTGAATTAGGTGTTTCTGTCATGACGTGGCTAAACACATCTGAGAAAGAGCCATCTAATATGACCTCCAGCAGGCCCACAGAGGTTGTCCCCATGGCAACACTGATCTCATCACACAGACGCAGGGCCTGAAGGGAATCTCCTCCACTTAACATGAGGTGTGCATCTTCCTCAACCACCACGTCATTCGGCAGGCCAAGACACTCCTTATACACAAAGACAAACACAATGGCAGATTCACTCAGCAGGCAATGGGAAAGATGTTGCAAAATTTAAAAAATACCTCCATGTGTCAAACAATTGGAACTTGTATACTTCTTATGCAAACAAAAAAAGATTTAAATGAGTAAATGCTGTTTATACCTTCCACAGGGTCTGTAACTTCAGTCTCACAGATTCAATGTCTTTCCATACAGTTGGTTTATTTCTGTCTTGTCTGTGAGTGTCACACATTCTCATCAACTCATCAATGGCTATTTTACCTAAAACAACAGGAATGTAAAAGTAACTATGAAAACTATGACCACATTGAAAAAAACATGTTCACATCTGATTAAATAGATATACTAAAGTGACTCTGAAATGCTAAATCTTAAAAGGGATAGTTCACCCAAAAATGAAAATTATCCCATGATTTACTTATCCTCCTAGGTGTATATAAGTTTCTTCTTTCAGTCAAACATAATCATATTATAAAATAATTATATTAAATAGCTATATTAAAAAATATTCGGGCTCTTCCAAGATTTATAATGGGAGTGAATAGTAACCGATATTTTGAAGCCCAAAAAAGCACATCCATCCATCATAAAAGTAATCCATACGGCTCCAGGGTGTTAATAAATGCCTTCTGAAGCAAAGCAATGTGCTTTTGTAAGAAAAATATCCATACTTATAACTTTATAAACCACCTAGGATGGCTTATGGGATAATTTTCATTTTGGGGTGAATAACTCTTCAAATAATTACTAAATAATGTAATTAAATTTAAATGAATATTTAAGGGTATTTTAATATTAGATATACGTCTAATCATTTAACTATAATTTAATAAATTATATTTGGATTGATATTGATGCTTAAAGGGGATGCTTAAAGTACATAATTTAAGTGAAAGGGGCACAGCTGATATAAAAGTTTGGGAAACCCTGCCTTAGAGGATGGTGCTCACTTACCATGAGAGGTGAGTGGAAGTGCAGGGATGAATAATATCATGTCAGGAATGCTGTGACCGGCCAAAAGCTGTGATAACCTATGGCGAATCTCTCCTTCAATAACTCTCAGCGAGAGGGAGGTGGCATTTCCTGAGACTTCTACAGCGGTGAGGTCTTCAGAAGATTGTGTAGGATGTTGGAAAGGTTCTTCATGACAAATTTCAGAGAAGGATGAAAGGGCTCCTAGTTGACCTGATGAGAGCACTATAAATGCCACCAGCCTGTCACCCTCACTCAGGCTCACGGCACACGCCTCTACTTGAGGCAAATTCTCAATCACCTGAGGACAGAAGAGAGAAATTTGTTATATAAGATGTTGCATGTACCTTTCAATGCTCTCTGAATTCGTTACATGACGCATGGGTCACATAGTGCCTACCCTCTGCAAAGCATCTAGGTGTACCCGCTGACCAAACCGTTTGACAAGCCGATCCTTCCTGCCCTGGAAATACAGACGGGAATCGCGCACCTGCACCCAGTCACCAGTAGCACGCATTGTTCCCTTGACTACAGTTTCTTCATCATCAAGAAGACACACCCTGTCCTGGCCACCTAAATAAAGAGACAAAATTTCACTGTAAAAACAACTAATATAAATGTGAAAGAAAGTACACTACCATTCAGGGTCAGTAAGATATTCTTTTTGAAAGAAAGAAATAGTTTTATAGAGCAAAATCATTAAATTGTCCAAATTGACAGTAAAGATATTAATAATGCTCAAAAAAATCTATTGCAAATAAATGTTCTTTTAAATGTTCTACTCAAAGAATCCTGAAAAAAATGCATCATGGTTAACACAAAAATAAGCAGCATGACTGTTTTCAACACCAAATCAGCAAATTAGAATGATTTCTGAAGGATCATGTGATACTAAAAACTGCAGGTTTTGCAGCTTTTCACATGAATAAATTACATTTGAAAATATATTAAAAAAATAGAAACAGTTATTAAAAAACATTTTTATTTCACAGCATTATTTGATTAATTAAACTAAGCATTGGTAAGCATAAGACACTTCTTTCAAAAACATTAAAAAAAATCTTACACCAATCCTAAACTTTTGAACTGTAGTTTATGTCATAAAGCCTGTTAATCAACTTCACATTCATTTCACAGGGCATTTCAAGTCCTTCATTATTCTAGTGACTATTCTAGTTTTAGTTAAATGTATCTTACCAATGAATAACTGTCCTTCTCCTTCTGTGACGAGACGTCCTGTTTCATCTCTCACCTCCATTATGGTATCTAACATCGGCTCTCCAAGGGGCACAGATATATCACATCTGTCAAATAAAACATATGTAAACAGACAATGTATCAGAATGGTTGAACATTAATAATATTTAGCATTTTTTGCATCACTTCAAGATAAAGCAGTAGAAGGCAGTTTTAAAGTGTTTAAAACATTGCTGTCATCAAAAATAATTTTTTTATAATCAGACTTCCTCAATTATTTAATTAATGGTGTTGATGCAATCTTCAGTTTAGACAACACAAAATGCAAAAAATTAACTTAGTTTGCCATTTTAAAGGGATAGTTGACCCAAAAATAAAAATTCTGTTATTATTTATGAAGATATTTTGAAGAATGTCAGTAGAAAAAAAATATAGAAAAAAAATACTATGGAAGTCAATGGGGTCCATCAACTGTTTGGTTACTGACATTCTTCAAAATATCTTCTTTTGTGTTCAGCGGAAGAAAGAATTCTTACAGGTTTGGAACAACTTGGGGGTTAGTAAATGATGAAAGAATTTTCATTTCTGGGTGAACTATCCCTTTAAGGTAAACATCTTGAAAGTGAACATTTAATGGTAAATTACTGAACATGCATTGTTGCATTGTTTACTGAACATGCGCTCACGTGTTTTCCGAGCACAGGTGTCCGTCGGGGACTTTGTACCAACTTGCCCAGCAAGAAACTTCTGTGGTGCCGTAAAGATTGCAGATGTGTGTGCCATTCCCATCCTGCCTCCAGCTTTTGAGAAGATTTAGAGATGGAAATGGCTCTCCTCCAAAAGCCAATAACCTCAGGGATGAGTTTGCACTAAGCACCTCCTCCTGAAGGACACGCCTTCCAAAGCGCCTGACAAGAGTGGGAGTAGCCTAGAAAATAATTGATATCAGTTATAGTACTTTAGTATGGAACAGTACTGTATGTTGTGTATATCATCCTCGACTTACAATGACACCTACTGGTGTGGAGGCAGTATGGCATAAACATTTTTGGTTTCCAATGCTAGCATAAATAATAACAACTTTAAAAAAGTTATTCATAATCAGCCATGATTAATTTATTCTATAACTTGGATTGCCCAATAACAGACAGAGGGGTAACTGAAATAAAGTGAGTAGTGTTAGAACAGTCATGTGATTTCAACATGGTCGCCTCCATGGGGAAACCCACTCCATGGAAAAAAACACTTTAATTAGGCTACTGCTATAACTAAAGTCTTAGTCTCTTCTTAATGTACATGATTTTAAACATTTAAAGTCAGCATGTAACAGAAGTTGCGACAATCGTTACTGCCATATTATTACATATATTCAAGTGGCACGGCTTCTTGAACCAGAAAAAATGTAGGGCAGGACTTGATTTTTTTTCCATCAGGAGTTGATTGGATCATTGTTGTTCGCTATTACTGTGATCTCATGCGAGTAACGGGTTGTCCCGCTCTCACGCCAGTAAACACAAGAGGGATGGAAGTTACTTTGATTCAAGTTTACAAGGGCACATGAAATAAAAAAATTATGTGCACAGATAAATTCTGAGTATAAAACAAATTATTGGTGCATGAAGATACATAAACAAATTCCAAAAGAACACACTCATTATCTCTGTAATCTGCATAATGCACAAATTTCAGCTGACTACTCCCACTACCAATGTCGATTTCAGCACCATCGTGTCAACCTCACAGCACGTGCACTTTCATGAGAAGATAAATGGAGAGATGAAGTGATTATTAAAACGTCTAATTAAAGATGTCAAAAACAGTAACTCATCACTGATAGTTCAGTCAGGAATAAAGTCACTTGCCTGTAAGACTGTTGTTGTGTTTCGTTTAAACAGCACATGAGAAAGTCTGTGTGGCATCTTTTTAACAGCGGAGGGGACAATTAAGAGACATGCTCCGGAAGACAGGGCCAAAAACATCTCCACCACTGAAGGGTCAAAGGTTAACGGAGAGGACAGGAACACGACATCTTCTGCAGTCATCTTAAAGACTGATCTGTTGAGAAAATTTTTGTAATTTCTTTTAATTTTTTTTTTATAAATCATCCATTATCTCACAATCTTTATATGAACACTTGGGCTACTTGTAACAAAGGCTATATCTCAGTAACTACAAGGTTTTGAGTCAAAGTTGTTTTCTCTAGCACTGATTTTGTATGTTGGTTTCAAACCTATAAATTCTAGAATAAATTATAGTGATAAATTATAGGCCTAATGGTGAGGGAGTCAGGCTTGTAACCTGAAGGTTGCTGGTTTGATTCCCACGCCGGCAGGAATTGAAGGTGGGGATTGTGAATAAACAGCATTCTCCCCACCTTCGATACCATGAGCACCTTGACCCCTAATTAACCCCTAATTGCTCCCTGGGCAATAGCTGCCCACTGCTCCGGGTGTGTGTGCACTGTGTGTGTGCACTGCTGTGTGTGTGATTTATCTCTGGATAAATGCAGAGCACCAATTTCGAGTATCGGTCACCATACTTGACAGTAGTTCACTTTTCACTTTCACAAGTGAACATATAAAAAAACCACATTCAGGTAAAAATCTAATTAAAACGAAGGCAGATTACTAAAAGTCCAATGTGTTCTTACCGTAGATGTATAATATTAGGCATAATACACCTGTGTGGGACCTTCACTATTTTTGGAAGGCCTGTTGTTCCTGATGTGTACAAAACATAAGCCAAATGCTCCCTCTGCTGGATGTCTTTGATCATAGAAGAGCTGGAAGGTTGCTGAACATTTGCGTCCTGCTCACTTTCTATTTTCATTAAAGTGAGCCTTTGTGAGGACAATGCTGCACACATTTCCAGGGAAAGCAGGCTGGAAAATGCACTCTGGAATTGCTGTTGGTTACAAAACTTGCTATTAATAAAAACAATAAAATCATTATTATTAATAATAATAATAATAATAATAGTAAACCCACATTAAGCAGTTCATTTTGTATCAAGCAGAAGTTCAGTCTGCACTTGTTCATCATTCTCACGGTGCACAGAGGTGGTGATGCAGGATCAAGTGGTACATATGCAGCAGGAAACTGCAGAATACTGTTTAGAGATGGAGACATTTTAATTATATGCAGTGAACTATAAAACATTTGTGTAGTCTAATAATTAGCTACTAGAATGAATCGTACCCAATAATCCAGACAGGAAGGAGGACATCAGCATGGCAGAATAACCCTATAATAACATCATGTTTCTGGACAGAGATGCGCAAATGTCCAGTTAACTCATTTGCGAGGGACATAACTTCATCATATGTCAAAGAGACCCGCGCTGCAATGCTGCTGTCGAACGCGACCGCTGTTTTATCACCATGTTCAAGCGCCGCCACGTTCACCAATTCATGAAGGAATTTTGCTGACATATCTGAGCGAAAATTATTTCATAATTTGAGTGCTAATTTAAGAAATTGCACCACACATTATATTCCCATCTAGTAGTTTATGAGCTACTGTTTTGCAAACTAGCCATAACCAATTCGTGAATCTTTTGAGTCGAATGCATGTTGAACCGGTTCACAAAAGTCTGAACACATCGTTCACGAATCGCTTCCGCGTCCTTCGTTCGGTCCAAGCAGTCGACTCACCATCTCATTCAACTAAAACGGTCAATATAGACAATATATGTAATTTATAATGCATAAAAGTATATTTAGTTTTTAAATTATCATAGCTGAAACAAGCCTCTGGGGCACAAAATATTTGTTTAATAATACATAATCAAAAAACGCAATAAACAGCAATTTGTGCGAGTAAAATTGGAACGTTTTACAACAAGTTTGCCAGGCTGGGACGTAAAGGACCAGATTACACACAGTTACACTATGGCGTAAAAATATTGCTTTTTGAAATGAACTGTTTAAAAGAACCGATTCGTGGAGATGACTCGGACAGCCCGTTTGACAAACTCGCGCTTTAAAATGACGTTTTAGTGTTGCTTGAAAGAGTGTCCAATCACAGCTCGAATGTTTTACTCGGCGGAAAATTTGAAAGTACATGCGAGCGAGTGCAAAATCCTAGTTTATGTTGGTAAAATGAATTTAGGTTGCAATACATTTAGTCAATGCAACATGTCTGTAAAGCCTTTATCTGCAGGCAATTTTAAGAGAAATAACGAGGAGTTCAGAAACACGATGGAAGCTATTTTTCAGAAGGTAGGTAACGTTAACGTTAGTGTTAATGCAAACGTATGTGTAAAGGCCAATTCACACCGCACCAACAAACGACAACGAACAAGGTGGCCGTTGGATTTATAACGTTATGAAAAATAACTGTCGTGTTCACACCGAACCAACAAACGAGTCACAGAGTCAAGTCTGACTGGGAAAAATTGAGATCGACAACTACATACGTGTAACCATGTTAACAATATTTTCAGGCAAGTTTATTAGATTAATAATACAGTATCATATATATTTTCATTGTTTCAAAGTATTGAGGCAAACATAAAAATACTAACATGAAAGCTGAAGCGCTAGCCATCCATCTGATGACTTGCGTTGGGGTTGTACAGCCTTCACCGGTTTTTAAACTTCTTTCAGCGCGATCAATCAAAGGTCTATACAACCATTTGTAGCTAAACAAGCCAAAATGAATTCATTTAAAACTAAACTTAGGTTAAACCTGCGTTGCTCTCACGCTTATACCTCTCTCTTTCGGCACGAATCCTAATATTTCCATTTCGCAAAGTATTTGGATGCTATAGGCTACTGACTATTTATTATGTATACTATACTATATATACTATTACTATTTATATTACGTTCCAGTATTGAGAGAAAAAAATAATCCTCTTCACATGAGTAAAAATGGCATCACCACAGAGGAGCGGCATTCTGCTGAACGGCACGGATTTTATATGTAACTGTAACTTTTATTGTTATCTATTGACTGTATTTTATTTTTACAATGAACAAACTGCGACGTCACGTTTGCAGTGCTTTGCTGTGTGTGCGTATGGCAAGCCGCTTTAGCATTTAAGCTTTGTTCTGACTATCTATAAATAAATTTAAAGATTGTATTTTGACGAGTGATAATTATAATTCGACTAGTCAGAATAACTGCAATTATAATTGCACTAGTAAGAAATCCGATTTGAGATATCTGTAATATATATATATATATATATATATATATATATATATATATTGACTAGTCAAAACTCCATTTAAGATATCTGTATTGATGTCGTAGATATCTTTAAAAGACGCGTCCGCAAAGGTAATTAGAGATATCTGTAATTCGGTTTCGACTAGTCACAATTATATTTTTAGATATCTTAATTGTAATTGCTCCTAGTCGAATCCGCTATTGCGTGACGTGAAACTACATTTCCTCAGCACCACCCAGAGGCGCTATCTCGACAACTATATTACCTCAGAAAACGGTTGACAACGCAAAACAAGCCCGTTATTTGCAAATAATGCAGTAGTCCAGTGTTAATAACACACTTTTACAGTAATTTTATTACCTGAAAACCAGGTCAGGCCGTTGAGATTTTTTGGCGCACAGACAATATGGTTAGAAAAGGCGGGGCTTAGCAAAGGGGTGGTTTGAGAACACAATTAAGATATCTATAAAATAATTTCGACTAGTCAGAATGTTCATTCAAGATATCTACTCTGAAATTCTTCCTAGTCACAAAGTTGAATGCAGATATCTCCAAAGAAATATCCTCCCAGTCAAAAAAAAACAGACTGAGATATCTATAATTAAATTGAAGATATCTTTAAATGAGTTTTGACTAGGACGAATTCCAATTCAAGATATCTCTAATTAAGTGTTGCCTAGTCAAAAATCTACAACTGTAATTTGACTAGTAATAAATTGCTTAAAGATATCTACATATTTATTTTTGGATATCTTAAAAAAACGATGAATTAAAGATATCTCCAATTTGATTATGACTAGACAAAACCTAGTTAGAGAGATCTCAAATTATAATTTCCACTAGTGGCAATTAAATTAGAGATATCTGTAACTAGGTTTTGTCTTGTCATAATCAAATTGGAGATATCTTTAATTACAATTTCTACTTGTCAAAACTCATTTGTGGATATCTGAAAATATTTTCCAATTGAAGTCAATGGAAGAATATGACTAGTTATAAAAGTAAAATCTGTAATGTATATTACGACTAGTCAAATTAACATTGTAGATATCTTAATTGCAATTACGACGAGTCAAAATTGCAGAAGAGATATCTGGAACTGGAATTATGACTAGTCAAAACTGATTTATGATTAATACGGGAAGGAGTATTTAATGCTAAAACGGCTTGCCATAGATCCAACAAATTCCAACAGACCTGTTTGTTGGCATTGGTTGGTGCGGTGTGAATAGGCCTTAAGATAAAGTACATGTATATGTCTAATAAGATGTTTTATTCATAAAGTCTGTAGCAACTCCTATGATTCTACGTTTTCCTTTAAAGAACATGTTTGTCACGTCCTTTCTAGTATTCCAGTTTAAGTGATCCTGGAATAGACGTTTGTCTGAAAACAATGACCTGCAGGACTGAAAAAGGTACATCATGATGACGATCAGATAATTATAAAGTTTTAAATATATATTTATATAAATGTTATCTTTTTACCTAAATTTTCAAATTTGCTTCTGAGTTTGTGAAATATATATATATATATATCTGAAGGTCCTGTGCCCATTAACAGTAAAGCGGGAGAGCGTGAGTTGGAAGCATTAAAGGTAACGTTAATAGTCGATATTGTAAATGTAACCCAGACAACAACACTTATCTATGATATTTCTTGAAATATTTATATTTATTTAATAACCACGGACATAACTGATATTGGTGGTCTTCAGTAGTTCAACAATAGTATGAACTGTCGATACTCAAGTTTACTTAAGCTTTGACTTTAAATATGAGTGTATTTTTGTTTTTTTAGCCCTGATGTCTTTAAATTTGAACCATGGGTCCATGAGGATAATGTAACATTTCTAACGTAACATTTCTTTTCTATTGTTCAGACTCGAGTTAATGCAGATTATTCCATGAGGGGTAAGAAACAAGCAAACCAAAAATTATATATGCAAATGCCATTTATCCTCAATTTTCATGTTTAATCTTTTTATCATGTTGTATTTTGTAGAGTTTGAGGACCAGGACAATGATCAGGTAGTATTAAGAAAATTATAGATTCTATAAAAGTACAAAAATGGCTTCTTATTGCCAAATGTTGTATCATTTTATTAGGGGTGTAAATCTAACATTTCATCACTATCGATTCGCTCCAACGATATTATATTTCCCAATACACATGTTGCGTTATGCTTTTGATTTGATTGGATAGATTTTGGATGTCTATGGTTGATATATCATAATTACAGTATTATGTGCCTATTTTACACAATCAGTTATATAAATGCAACCAAAATTTAAAAAATTCCCATAAGAACATAAACAACAAAATGAGATACTCCAAAAAATACATTGGTACTTAACATTGTTACTAATTGGATCAATACATCAATCCATATCGATATATTATTACACCCTTATATTTCATGGAGTTTGTACAACCTGAACACAGACCAGCAGTCTGGTGTAGTATAACATTAAGTTTTTTACTTCAATTTTTTATTTCAGATGGATGTGTCAGAGGTCACTGAGGATGATTCAGATGGCTCTAGTCAGAAGAACAGCAGTAAAAACCTGTGTAAGAAATGAGTATATAACACTTAGATACAAACAAATAGGCCTATCCCTACAATTCACTGGATAATAAACATTTCAGTTAGTATTTCTGTGTTATAAAATACTTACAATATGAACTACACTGTTTATTTCTTCAATAAATTAATGTAATATTAGTTTTGAGCTGATATCAAATTCATTGATTGTTTTCCAGGGCACAGCGGTGAATCATTCCAGCTCTCTATGAATCTGAATAACACATCTCATAGTTCTCTGTGGGGGGAGCTGTTTCAGCCTAAGGAAGAGGATGAAGAACTAGAGAAAACGCTGAGCAGCCATGGCAGTACCCTCCTAGATCTCTATCCCAGCATGCTCAACCAAATCGGTGAAGCATATCGGCGACAGCACGTGACCGATATGGCGAGGGGTGTGGTACAGAAGTACCGCCGCAAACACTGGCATGTCGGCCCAGTGCACCGCAACACATCCTTTAAGAACCAGCACGACTGCACTCTAAACAAAACAACAGATATTTCATTTACCAATCAAAGTCCAGTTCAAAGAAACATTAGCAACTGTTTCAAGGACAGAGACAAACTTCCAAACTCGCTCAAGAACAAACCAAAGTCTTCAGCACTCAATAATTTATCCAACGAGGCCAGTGCCTGTTTTTACTCGCCCAGGAGGAACTGTGTGGATGTGAGCGGTCTGACGGATGAGTCTACGTGGACTGATTTACATTTAACCAGGAAGCCAGAGCAAAATACTGCTCGTGTGATTGACTTCTCCACACCCCCGTCTTCTGGTTCCCCCTCAATTATCGACCAATCTCCAGATCTGGACCAAACCTACGATGTTGGACCAACATCTCATGCTATTCTAGCCTCATCTGTCTTTACTTCTCCACGACAAAGCACAGCAGGTCTGCCTATTATTGACCAGAGAGGAATGTCCATCACTTCCCGGCCCTCCTCATTGGACAAAGACTGCTTCAGGGGCAATCTACACTCTCCCATCTCCTCCCCGCATCGTGGTCTCATTGGTGTTTCATCTCCTAGTGGTAAAAGTAGCTTCAGACCCAGTGTGCTGAGCATGGAAAGACAATTAAACTCAACAGCAAGTCCAAAGGGAAGGTCTCCTCTCCACCATCTAGCCCATTCTGAGGCTCTCAGATCTCCTTATGGTGCTAAACAGGTGCTGTTGTCATCACCCCGACGATCCGTTTACAACCGTGCTGACCAAAGTTTATGCAAGGCGGAGAGACTGTCTCATTTTTCACCATCCAAACGTCAATGGTCTCTTTCTGGCCCCCAGTCCACAAACTTATTCAGTGAACTGCAGATTGATGCAGAGTTCAGAAAGCTGTATCACCACTTCATCTGTCGTGGCACTTCATCACCGTTGCCTTCCTCTCACTGTCACCTCTGCGAGAGACACATGAAGGAGACGTCCCGAAGCCCCAGCGTTTCCTCCTCCAGCATGTCTGCTCTCGCTCTGACACCCCTGAGGGCCAAGCTCAAGAAACGGCAGCGTCAGCCCGAAGTGGAGGAGTCACTCCGATTCAAACGCTTCAGAGAGAGCCGTTCTCCACTTAAACATCTCCAGCTGACAGGCAGAAATGTGACCTCTGCCATGTCAGAACTTACTCAAGACAAACTCACCTGGGACAGAGCTGTCCTGCTGCAGTGTCCCAGTCCACGGTTCCTTAGAGGCACTGGAAACCTCAGAAGAATCAGGGAGGCTAAATTAAGCAAGCTAATGAACCCATGTGCTATGTCCTGGGTAAGAGAATTATTGATGTGACTATTATTTACTATATATTTGGGGGTTTTTTTTAGACCTTTTTTTAGCTTTATTTCAGTTAGGGTTTCAGTTGACATGGCAACATTTCTAAATTTTAATTTAGCTAATATTTATATTTTAAGTGCGTTTAATATTTTCATATTTCAAATAAAAAGTATTTTCAGTAGTTTTAGTTAAAAATAACATTAATATTTTGTTTTAAATGGCAGTCTATCACTTTACACGCATTAAATTATTAACTTTGATCATAAGGAATTATTTCTGAACACCATATCAGCATATTTAAATGAGTTCTGAAAATCATGTGGCACTGAAGACTGGAGTAGTGGGTGCTAAAAATATAATTTACTGAAGTAAAACATTGATTTTTCCACTTCCTTTGCAGAGAGATGCCCCAAGTGAAGTCTGTCCAGTGGAGGGTTTGTAGCCATATTTTCATGTCTTAAAAATATTTGCTCTGCATCATCAGGGCCTCCTTCTCTTGCTTATAGATATCCAAAATTGTTCACTCAAGTCATCATTTATTTCATTTTTAGCAGCTGTGTCTCCCATGAGACCATTTATTCAGGGTACCGCCCCACTGGCTCCGAGGTAATTCCAGCATAATCACATCCAAGACGTACTATCATTGAATTACTTACAAGTTTATATATTAGTCCCTAAATCACTTTTTCTAGGGATGTACCTATATTAAAATTCTGTCTGAATCATGTTTGTTATCCCTGATGGTTGGTATTAAAATATTTACATTATTTTGTCTAAAGGGGAATAAAAACAATTTAACCAAAATAAACCATTTTTTATTGCTATATATAGTGAATTTAAGCATTCACTATATAACAAAATGTGCAATATGAAAAAAGGATATTTTGGGATTTGATAAATTACTTTGAGAGTAAAAATTGACAATGAGAGTAAAAATAAGGGCAGTGAGTATACACAATTACATATCAAATAGATTAAAACGATCTCATATACTGTGCATCCCTAACATTTTCTCAGTTATTTCTGAAATATGCAGATTTTTGTTCTGAGAAAGAGATCAGATTTAGTCTTGAATAGTGCTTAAGAATCTTTTCTTCAGTCTTTCTAGGAGGCGACTGCAGTATGGTCTTCCGCAGTGATGAGCCTTCCTGTGCACATCCCACTAACTTCATTTCCCATTGTGGCCTAAACACAATTTCATGTTACTCTAGTGAAGAAAGCAGGGGATGACTTAAAGTCACTTTGTAGATACATTGCTTAAAATTCAGTAGGTCTGTTTTCTCATTTTAAATCTGTACCTGTAAACCCCGTTTTACTACATTGTTGTTAATGTCTTTCCATCAGTTTGAAAGACCCTTGTGATTTTAATATTAACAATTTAATTGTACCCAGCATTGTTTAAGTAATATTTTTTAATTACATGTGCATTCATAAATGGTATGTTGGTCTGTAAATAATTCACACGTTTTGCTGAAAATCTTTAATAAACACAATTTCACATACAGAGTTTAATTTTGTGCATGTAATGAGAAACAACAGAAGCAGGACTGCTAAAGCTCACATTAATTCAAAACTTCAGAGTCAGAACTAAGTTCACAAGCTTTTGAAATGGATTGTGAGTTTCACAATCTAGTGTTTTTTTTTTTTGTTTTTTTTACAAGATCGGAATCGTATGCTTGACCGAACTAGTTGGTTGAAATGACAGCACCAGAAATGCTTTTAAAATGTTTGAAAATTGAAAAATGCAGGTAATATTTTATTTTAGTTCTAATACAGTATATGGCCTACTTTCACATTTACAACTGCAACAAATGTTAAGGTAGCACTACAGTTGTAATTCTAACTTCAAAAAAAAAAAATTCATACAAAAATGAAGACATTTATGTGAAGAACAGTTCGAAGAGCTGAAATTCACCAGTCTAGCTCCACGGGGTATTTTCCTGTGAGACAGGCTGTGCAGTGACCACATCTAGTAGTCTTAGTGTTTGAGCTGATCCTCTCATCTTTGCCATGTGACTCTATCCCACTTTGAACAGCAGATAACAGCCCCTCAACTGACAGGTAACGGACACTTGTAGCACCTGTTTAAAGCAAAAGGAAAAAAAACTTACATCACATTTTTTTTTAGATGGGAAAGTGTTTGTACTTTTTATAATGTGTATATAAAACATTAGCAATTAATTAAATCTCTGCACCCTGACTTACCAATATAACCAGCTATGTCCTCAAATTCTGGTTTGTTAGCAATTAGCTCCTCTTTGGTAGGAATGTTGATGCCCATGTAGCATGGGAACCGGATTGGAGGTGATGCAACACGAATGTGGACCTGTGAGATGTCATGTAACGAAGACGTGTCAGTAAAAAAGAAAAAAAACCATACAGAAATAATTCAAAAACATTTTACCTCTGTTGCACCTGCTTCCTTCAGCAGTTTAATAATAGGGGAGATGGTGTTACCCCTCACGATGGAATCGTCGATAAGCACCACTCGTTTGCCAGCAAAGTTGTCAGTCAATGCCCCAAACTTCTTGGCCACTCCAAGTTGACGCAGGCGAGTGTTTGGTTGAATGAACGTTCTGCCCACGTAGCGGTTCTTACACAGCACCTCTACATACGGAAGGCCAGACTTATAGGAAGACAGAATGTAAAACTTTGTAATGGCCCAGCGTGAAGCAAAAAAACAGATGTGTATCGAAACCTCATTACTTACTTGCTGTGCATATCCTAATGCTGCAGGTGTGGCTGATTCTGGAACAGTGCTGACTACATCAGCATCAGTGGGCGCTTCAATGGCTAACTGCCGTCCACAGCGCTGCCTCACTGTATATACCATCTGACCTGTTACACCAAAAAAGTGCTTATTTCACCTAGTACTATATATACACACACTACCATTCAAAAGTTCGGTAAGATTTATGAATGTTTTTTTTTTTTGTTTTTTTAAATAAATGTCTTATGCTCTCCAAGGCTGCATTTATTTGATGGAAACAATAACACTGTAAATGTGTTGCTAAAACAATTTAAAATAATTTTCTATTATTATAAAGTTCCTAAGAATCTCTTTCACTTTTGATTGATTTAAAGGGGTAATTCACTGCTGGAAAGATGTTTTTTTTATAAAACTTAAAAAAATGGTGCAAAAGGACTAGAGGGAAGACAGAAAAATGGCTTCAGCATTCCCATTTGCCAAAAAGGTAGGGAAACTTCAACACCCATAATGCACTGTGCTCGATATGATTAGATCCGACTGCATGATACGAAAAAAAAAAAGTGATCTGTAGTTTTAACAAAAACATTTGTCGTCATATGGTGGGACTTTAACTGACAAATAAACCGGGAGGTCTGGGTACAGATAACATGGAGAAAAACTAAACATTGTTCATTTACATATACTACCCACATTGTAACAATACCAAGCTGGTTGAAAAATCAATGAATTTGCACTTTAATTTGTCATTGCAGAATAAAAATAACTTATTTAAAAAAATGTGTAAACACTATGAACTTGCCTTCAAATATGGAGTCTGGCCTTGCAAAGTAAACATACTCAAAAATGCAGAAGGCAGGAGGGTCTCCTTCTGGCCGTGGGACAACACTCAGACTCTTTAACCCATTTTTGGAAATTTGGACAATCTCTCCAGGCTGCACTTCACGATAATACCTAACAACAGAAAAACGGAAACACATACGCAATAAACAAACTAACTGATAAAGTATGCAGTAGCTATGTGGCCTTAAGAGTGGAAACTCCTGTAAAGAAACTATAGAAAATCAAAAGCCAAAAAGAGTTGAAAAGCCAACTTTCACTTATTTGATTTGCACCAAATCAAATCAAACGGAGTGCATCTTTTAAAATGACATGAACATACTTTGCTCCAATGGACTGGAAGCTACAGGACTCAGATGAGACCACCCAGCCTTCTGTGTCTGTTTCTCCAGCACCTAAAGAAAATAAAAACAAGTTTAGCAGGCCACATGCAGCCCTTAAGCCTTTATATATTGCAGACAGTGACATGCCAAGTTATAAATACATACTTGTAATCGGCCATCAAAAGCCACAAAGAAAAAAATTGTTACACTTTATTTTAAGGTGCCATAGTTAGTGCTAGTGTTAGTGCATAGTTGGTGCAGTTTGAATGTGCACATGTCAGCTTCATAAGTTGATTAGCATTTGTGGTATGTTTTACCTGTACTAGCTGAGTGTGTAGACATTTACAGGACTAAGACTTAAATAAAGCTGTCCTTTTATACTCATAGTGTCTTCTAGGGCTCCGCGATTTGGGGGAAAAAAAAAAATCTAATTGTGATTTTTCTGATTAAAATCTAAAGCTCCAGGTTTGCTGTGCTTGTTGCAGAATTTTTCTTTTCTTTTCATTTTTTATTTAAAAAAACATTTTATTTTACAGTGCAACTGTACAATTACAACACTAATATTTATGCACAAACACCTTTAAACACAACCGGTTTGCAAACACTTCTCATTCAGAGTATGGGAAGATTGTTAGCGCATGTTACGTTCCCACAAGCATAATATAAGAGACCCAAACTCAAAGCAGATGCAAAGATGTCTTCACCTCAAACTCTTTCCCTCACAGTTGAATAATTCTTTTGGTCTGCACACACCTGAGCTGTGCAGTTTAGAGATGGGTACTAGACGTCCAATAGAAAGAGGCCTGTTTCCATAGGGGTCTCTCACAGCATAGATCACATCTTTATACATCACTAGCAGCGAGTATGAAGTAGGCGTCTCTGACATCAAGTTCTTTATACTGAGAAAAAAAACAAATAAACATAAAAAGTCTACAAAAGTAGCCTTAAGGCTGACAGGGTTTAACAAACCGATCCAAACAGATGTTGCTGCGATGGGGATAGACATGCATAACTTACCGAGCCACCCAATCAGGAGTGTCAAGCTCCTCCATGGGTGGAGTCAAAGCAAGGAGCTGGGTGATAATTTCACTGTCAGAGCTGGTGGAGAGACCAACACCATGGCGCATAACCTACAACACACATCCAATAGAAAAAAAATAAATAACCCCTGCCATCCCATGAAATTGTATCCCTAAATGGGCGGACACACTACACTTTTTGTTCCATTGAATTCCACTCAACACAAGCTCATGCAATTTTTTCTGCTTTCCAATGTTCAAGGTTTGTAAACTCTGCCCTGATATGTCAAGTGTGACCTCTTTGCGGAATTAAAAGAATCCAGAATTTAAATCTCCAGGACTGCAGTGAAGTGGAATACATTCTATATTTCTACATTTTTCGATTTAATGCATTGCTGGATAATATTTGTACAAAACACAACACAGGCTGTGACGTCATATTACGACCATTGCAGCGTCCTTCGAATTTTAAGTCCAGTGTGACCGCCGTTTAAGAATCAAAGCCCACCTTCTTCCGCAGTGCGGAGGCATTGACCAGCTCTCCATTGTGTGCCACTGCAATCTTGCCATGCAGCGTGTCTACCACAAAAGGCTGGCAATTCTGCAGCTCTGAGATGCCAGTGGTGGAGTAACGCGTATGTCCGATGCCTAGGTTAACATTGCGCAGTTTCAGCAATTCCTCTGGTTTAAAAGCTGTATTCACTAAACCCATGCCCTGAGAGAGAGAGAGAGAAAGAGAAAGAGAGAGAGAGAGAGAGAGAGAGAGCGAGCGAGAGAGAGAGGTTATGTCAGGCATGTTTAATCTTGCATTCACTGCTGTATGTTGAAATGTGTTTGCCTATGGGGGAGGAACAAATCATGTTTTATTGAAAAGTAGATGTTGTACGCATGAAAATGCTGTGTTATTCTTACACTACCTTCAGGGTGGTGTATGTTGGTGGGTTTGTTCCAGTACTTGTGACGATTCCAGCACTCTCCTGACCCCTATTTAAAAAAGGGTAAAGTAAAATATTCAGTTATTTTTACACCAATGATAAATTATGCAGATTTAGCAATTGTCTTATACAGAAAGAACACATTAAAATGATCAAAATTAACAGTACAAGACATTTATAATGTTACAAAAGATTTATATTTAAAATAATTGCTGTTCCATTGAACTCCCTACTCATTAAAAGAATCCTGAAATGTGAAACTGAGAAATGTTTCCACAAATATATTAAGCAGTACAACAGTTTTAGAAAAACAAATTTTAGAATATATCAAAACAGAAAATAATTAAAATTGCAATAATATTACATATTACTGTTTTTAATGTATTTTTTAATCAAATTAACATCCTTTGCTGAGCACAAAAGGCTTTGTCATAAACATTACAATAATCTTACTAACCCCAAACCTTTGACCGATAGTGTATCTGTATACTGACGCAAATCACGAAAATGTTTTCAGTTACCAACAGAATTACAAAAGCAGCCTATTCACAATGATTCATTTAGTCAACGAATGAAAGTGGAGGATAACACAGAGATTCCCTAAGTAAAGTGAGCAGAAACTGGTCATGTGATCTCAACATGGCAGCCTCCATGAGGCACCCACCCCATGTGAAATATTCTGATATGACTATCTTTATCTCATGTGAATATACATGATTTTAAACAAATTTATAAACGTACTCATTTATTTGAGCTAAACATTTGTATATAAGGACCTTTACTTTAATCAAAATAAAGTATTATATATATATATATATATACACACACACACACCCCGATGGTGTTTGTTGAGTGATATTGCCTGTAGTAAACAATTAGAAAACATGTCTTTGCAAGACTAGAGTCTAGAGAAAGAATATGTCCCTCCCATTCTTCCCTTTCTCCCACTATTTTACACCAACAAACTCAAATCAAGCCAAATCTGTTTTTATGATTGAATGACTGCACAGAGTGTGACTAAAGCAGATCAAACTGGTTTATGTGAAACAGTTAGCCAGTGAATGAGAGAGGGGGAGGGGGGATATATATCAGAGCGAGAGAGACAGAGAGACAGAGAGAGAGAAAAGAGAGTGTAAGAGAGACTGAAAGCATGAGGGGAAATCCTACAGTTTATCCCAAAGATGTGACTGAATAACCACAAAAGACATTTAAAACAGACGTGTAGCCAAACGCCTTTGAGCCTTTTCCACGTGTCTTATTGAGGAAGATCGACACAGCAAGTGCAGCTCATTCGCCAAGCCACTTCTCACATTTCCTCCACGGCCCTCCCCCACCACACACAGCTTAAGCCAGTCATGAGGCTGTTCTCGGTCACGTGGCCATTCCTAACTGGCTCAGTCGTCTGGTTGCCTTGGACACTGAGCTTAAAGTCAACAGGGAGGGGGAGGAGAGAGGATAAAGGCAGAGGCGAACAAACAGAAGCCATTTCTAGGCAAGCTTAGAAACATGGAGCCTGAAACAGACCAACAAAGGCATGCTGGGGAGGACAAGAGGCAGAGGGACACAGCTGGACACTGGAGAGGGGAGGAAGTGAAAGCTCTGCTTTCGGTGTGGAGGGAGAGACAATCCTGGGAAGAGGAAGAGAACAGGGCCAAGTATGAGGCCATCTCAAGCCGTCTAAGAGAGCTTGGGGTGTGTAGAGACTGGCTTGAATGCAAGGCCCAGAGTAGGAGCATGGCTCTTCCAGACTGGAGGCCTACACAGACGGTCTACAAACACTCTTCTGCAGATAGCAGGCCGCAGACCCAAAGGCCTTACGTGGCAGATGAAGAGCCGACTGCTGCCAGAAGAGAGGAGCCTGCTTCACTGGCAGGTCTTCAGGAAGGTAATTCTCACACAAAACTAAAATCCTGAACTACAATATTTTTGGCTGAATCATTAGAGTTAGAATTGGATATTTGCTTTTTTATATATGTATATTTTTATATGCAGCTCATATAGTTAATTTAAACTTCCAAGGGGGCCTCAAGATTACTTAAAATGATTATTAAAAAAAGACAAAAAAAAAAATTAAAATAAGCAACTAATAAATAAATAAATATTTATTTTAATCTTTCCCCATAACAACTTCTTTGAAGAACCCAGCTTCCCACTGTTTTGAAAAATCTGGATATATAACGTCGTTTAAAAGTGTGATTTCTAGGCCTGGAAAAGTCATTTAAATTAATAAAATTAGTAATAAATCCACGGCAACTCCATTTTTATGATGAATATGCATTTTTCTAGCAATGATGGTTTTAATTGGGTAGAAATTGTGAAATATTTTTAAAAACCCTTATCCAGTGAAGGGTTAAGGTTACAACTGGAAAAGTCATAGGGTCAAATATAGTTGTGGACAATGGGGGCCTTGGAAGCAAACCGTTTGAATGACTGCTGTAAAACCTTTCACCTGAAAGCCCATTAGCAAATACTTAACCTGGTGGGTTTTTAAAATCCACCTGGTGGCTCCATTCAGCTCCATTGTTTATACTAAATATTCCTCTGCCCATTGTTGCCAAACCTGTTAAGTGAGAACCAATTTATTTTTAGGGCTGGAAGGAGGTAGACACTGGTCTGACAAGGAGGTTCGGGCTCTCCTTACGGTTTGGGCTGACAAGGAGGTTCACAAGCAGCTCCAACGCTCTCACAGAAACAAGGCCATATTTCAGGAGATGGCACGTCGGCTTGAGTGCCAACACGGTGTGGTGCGAGACTGGAGACAATGCCGCACTAAATACAAGAACATGAAATATGACTACAAAGTCAGCAAGAGTCAAGGGCGTCAAATAAGGTTCTTCGCTGAGCTTGATGCTATAATGCAGGGCAAAAACATTGAGGGTAGATTTGATGAGGACGAGTCACCAAGGAACATACCAGACAGGGACCAGGTGGCCATGAGGCGTGAACCTGTAGAAGAACAGATTATCAAGATTGATGATGGTAAGATTCCAACAAAATAGTGCTTAATAGTTCAGGGTCTCCATTTAGAAGTTGACTTTTTCCATCTTTATCCCCTTCTTTTAGATGAAAGTCTGGCAGAGATGCAAACAATAATGAATGCTGCCACTCATCCACTGATGGCAAGAGAGACAGGTGAGTTCTGAAAAAAATTGAAAGGCTAAAAGTTGTTTCAACATCTTAAATTTCACAAAAAACTCATTTCTTTTTCAGCGACGACGACAGCAGCAGCAGTAAATGAGATGAACATTATCACAGTGCACGATTCGGGCAGAAACTGGAGTGAAGAAGAGGTGGCCGCACTGCTTCAAATTTGGGCTGAAGAAGGGATTCAGCGACAGCTACAGGGTTCCACCAGAAATAAAGACATATTTGTGCAGATTTCACGCAGGCTTCTTCAGCAGGGTGTGGAAAGGGACTGGAAACAGTGTCGCACGAAGTACAAAAACCTGAAATACCTTTACCGTTCTCTACAGAGAGGAAAGGCCGATATCGGCGATCCTCGCCGTGTCATGAGGTTTTACGAACAGCTGGATGCTCTTTTGTCCAAGCCTCCTAGAAGTCGACTGAATTACTCAGAGTTTTCTGACACAAGTCGTTTACTGAGGAACTCTAGGATGTTTACTCCTCCAACATTTGAGGAACACTCCATGGGTGGACTTCCACACGAGGACAATGACATTGTTGCAGTTAGATTTGACCAGCCGCCCATTGATGAGGCCACATTGAGATCTCCTACCATTTCTGCAAGAGTCTTTAAGAACCAGACTGAGACCGAAGGCATCTTAACAAGACCAGAGGAAGTGGCAAATGTTGAATTTGGGATGCCTGAAATGAATTCCACAATCGTAAGGTCAACTGGCAGCCCTCCGATAGAATATGAACAGCATCTCTCATCTGACTCCATCACTGCTGCCATTTACGACGACAGTCATAATTACAGAAGGATCCCAGGTATTAAAACTAATTATACCAGTGGTTCTCAACTGGTTTTATATCAGCTTTGACATTAGATATCATATGGCAACCATATGCATGACCAAATTGGTTTAGCGTTTAAAAGGAAACTAACCAAAATAACAGAAAAATAAATTATTGATATTTTTAAAGACAATAATTATCCTTCTTGTACCATATTTAATGTAGTCTGAGTAATATTTTTTTAACTGGCAAAGGTTTGTTCATGGTTTTTGAAAATGAGGGCATGTTTGAAGATGACGCAATCCGTCCTCGTTGGCACTTCTACATTTTCAAGTGACAGTGTACCAAGGTCTTTGTGTTCGACACAGTTTGATCGAACACAAACCCTTCAATGTCAGCGACAAAAGATATTGGAAGTATTTGCCTCTTTTTAACAGATAAGCCTCTTTTTTCTTTGCTATCCTAATTAAAGTTCTTTCCCTGCTGTTAGCGACCCAATAAAAACGGACCATTTTTTGGTAACAGCTAACCAGTTGAGAACCACTGAATTATACCACACAAAACATTTCATTTAAAATGATCATGTGCACATAATGTTACTTTCATTAGCATTCTCTCAATTTGTGTGCATATATTTGCAATCTAGACAGCAGCGACACATCATACACAAGAGGAGAGCATGTGGCGGCTACCAAAGGGAGAAAGAGGAAAGCTGCAGATGAAGGTTTTTCATTGTTCTCCTGATTACATACACATTCTCAAAGTTGTGACCAATGAGCAGAGTTAGGTATGAGTCAATCTTGTGACTTCAGTTTGACTAACAGAATCAAGATTGGAGTAAGAACACTTTTGTAAGGACGCATAAAATAGCAGAAGAAAATGTGATTTAATTTATAGACAATATAACAGTGGCAAAGCAAACATTCCTGAAAATCGAAATAAAATAGTTATACAAGGGAATCAGGATGGAACCATGAGTCATTATACTAAAATAAATGAAAATATATTGATTACTAGAAATGTATTCATTATGAAATTTGTCAGTATTAGTATCTTTGTCAAAAGTAGCTTATTAAGAAAATGTCAGCGAACAAACACATTCTTTGACCCATGCAACAGTGTTAACTATATCTTATGTGTGTTTAGGGGATCATTTGCCAAGTAAACAGTTTCATCAGAGCACTGATGATGGAGAAAGCAGCACAGACTGGTCGGAGAATATAGACTTCCAATGCAAAGAAGAGGAGGATCAATACATTCCGATCATGGAGATAACCTCTGTGTGTTCAATGGCATCCAATGCAATCACATCTGAACAATCGGTGAGACGCAGGACAATGGAAGTCTATTGATCTGTGATTCTACTGCATATCTGCAGGGTGTCGAAAATTGTTGTTGCATTATGAGCTATATCAACATTTATAAAACAAATCAGAATTAAAATAGGATCAGGCAATTGCAAAAGCTGCACCTAGGTAAATTATGCATCTTCATGACAAAGGGCACTAGATTATTAGTTTGTATATTGTATGTGAAACAAAAGGTTAATTTAATACAGTGTTTTTAACCTAAGAAACCCCAGCCAGATCCACTGCTTTATATCCGATATGCTTATATATATATATATATATATATAAGCATATAGGATATAAAGCAGTGCATCTATCCTTATATCTATATCTATATATCTCTATCTATCTATCTATAGATATATAGATATAAGGATAGATGCACTGCTTTATATCCTATATGCTTATGTATATATATATGCATATAGGATATAAAGCAGTGCATGTATTGATATCTATCTATCTATCTATCTACATATATATAAGCATATAGGATATAAAGCAGTGCATCTGGCTGTGGTTTCTTGGGTTAAAAACACTGTATTAAATTAACCTTGTAGTTATATATATATATAAACATGTTTAACATCTTAAATCAGTCTAAAGTGATTTACTGGTCTTAGCTTGTTTAAGATGGTTTTCCACATTAACCCCGTTTAAAAAGCAACAGAACAGCCTGGCTAGGTTGGGAATGATCTTAATTCTTTGTTGTTCCAAAGTAAGAGTCAATAGACAAACAATAAAATACCCCAAGTCCACACAGGCACCTGCTCATTAACTGCAGGACACTTACCTGTGCTGTAAAGCAACAAGTCCAAGTGTCAAAATCTGCGCGACCTCCAGTTGCGTTGGCCATTCTCCCGCTGCCACACAGCCGAAAACCCCGCACTCCTCTCCAATACCCGATTCCTCAAACTCCATGTCCTCCTCTCTGAACAGAGCTGGCTGAGTTTGTTAGTTATGGTTAGCGTGAGTCTCTCGGACCACGTGTTTGTTTCCTCACACAGCGGAACATGCGGCAGAGGATCTGGCAACACAAATGCTAAAATGAACAAAACACTAGATTTGAAGTCCAAGTTAGAGCAAATGGAAAAAATAAAAAGTTTTGCAAAGCAACGCAAGTTGTCAAATCAATAAAATGTTCAAAGTCGGAGCTAAATTGTGACAAATACGCTCAATGTCTTGCTTCACGCACCCAAACTTCATAGTTTGCACAGATGGATCAGGACGAATGTTTGCGTCTTAACTATATCAATTGATAAGTCTTTAGTCTTTCATAGTGTGCAGTTTAAGGTTTTACCCACGTGGTGAAGATGGCGTTACTCTGATTGGTTTTTATGAATCGGCTGAGTGTCGTAACGCGTTGCTCTCGTGAAAATAAATGAGTTGAGTCTCACTCCTCTTCGACATACTTTATATCTGCCTTCCTCTGTAGTCCCGGTAGTTGTTAAAACGTTCGCCTTAAACTTAGCGACACAGAATAATCAAGTTTCTAATCGTTTTTGCAGGAGAAACGACGCTCAACAATAATGTCGAACACAGCAGGTAAGTTTGCTTTCATTCGTCTGCATGATTTCTCTTTGTGCTCACCATGTTTTTACCGCTGTGCAGTTGCGCAGTGAATAAAACTGCACCCATATGGCATTACTCGATAGACACACTGTTCAGTTCTTTTGTTTTCTGTGTAATTCTGAATCAGTAACAGTACTAAGAAACATGGTATTATGAGTATTTTCAGCTAAGATAAAGCAGAATATGGGTCAGTGACAAGTCTGTTTAAAAAATAGAACTTTTAAAATCTAGTTTAAAGTTCTTAATGTAGTGTTTTTTTATATAAAATAATATACAATCATCTACAATAATGATGTAATGTAAAATAGCAAATATTGTAACCAACAATAAACAATTATTGAAATAAATTAGACCTACTTTTAAAAAAAATCCTCAAAGTAAACCTTTTTTTAAAAAAATAAAATATTATGATTTGTTTTAGTCATTATATATCATAATGTTTTCTTAAGATTAGTCCATTTGGCCTTAATGCATTTTTTTTCTCATCAGTTCATTATTAAAGGGTCAAATGTATGACATTTTTAAAAATTGGGGCCTAAATGTGTCTTCTGTTTTAGGTTTTCTTGTCACATGACAAAAATGGCTTTCTTTATGCCAGTTATGTAATTGATTTTTTTTCTACACATCTTTTTCAATTATTAATTATTATTTTTAAAAGAGCATCATGTCATAGACCCATGTCTGTGTCCAAAATAATTGATTTATGTCTTAATCACATACATTGGCATCAATTAATGTGCATTGTTGCTTTGGTTTTTATGTATAGAGCTGAAACTTGGTAAAAAACTGAATGAGGGTAAGACCAAGCAGATCTTTGAGCTTGTGGATGAGCCAGGTCATGTTTTGGTCCAGTCAAAAGACCAGATCACAGCGGGCAATGCAGTTCGGAAGGATCAGATGGAGGGAAAAGCCGCCATTGCCAACAAGACCACCAGCTGTGTGTTCAAACTTTTACAGGATGCTGGTGAGATTTCCTTTCTGCTGATTTGAAAACAAATTGTAGAAATCATTTGGCAACCTGATTAATTTATTAGTAACAAACAATATTCATTAAGTTGTGTAGGCCCACATTTGCATACTGTTTATTATTGTTATCATTATTTTTAAAACTAGTTAAAGGTGTTCATGAGGTAGCTCCAAATTCAAAGTTGTCAGTGGTCTCTAGAGATCATTTACTTTCAAAATGGATCCCAAAACCTTGTCAATTTTATCAAATTACAGTTGCACGTGCAGCTCTTGATGAAGGTTTTACTGTGGGGAAATGACTACCTTGTGATGGCCATGCTTCCTTTAATTATACTCCGTATTACAGCATGCATGCTCTGTTTAGGCTATTAAGACTGCTGTCCCAGTTTCACTGTGTGAAAGCATGTGTCTTTAGTCAGTCATGCCTCTTCTCTGCAGAGTCTGTATCAGTACGTCACTGTACTCTGTGCATACTAGAAATGGCAAACTGATTGGTCTAGTACATTAACAGCAAACACAGTAATGCAAACCTTGAATCTACCACTTTCTTTCAGGGTTTAAGACTGCATTTGTCAGGCAGCATTCTGAGACTGCATTTGTGGCGTCCCGATGTGAGATGATACCCATTGAATGGGTCTGCCGACGGATAGCAACCGGCTCCTTCCTCAAACGCAACCCTGGGGTCAAAGAAGGCTACCGCTTCACTCCTCTAAAAATGGAAATGTTCTTCAAGGTGAGATTCTGTTATTTAGAAATAAAGTTGAGAAGGCTTTTTTATCAATCACATTTAAATGTAATGTCATCCTGTTTTTCTTCCATTATTCTTCATTCAGGATGATGCCAATAATGACCCTCAGTGGTCAGAAGAGCAGCTGTTGGCGGCTGATTTTGAGCTGGCAGGTCTGACCATTGGTCCCTGTGAGGTGGATATCATGAGCAAAAGCACGGTGGCAATTTTTGAAGTCCTGGAGAAGGCTTGGGCCACACAGGACTGTACGCTGGTGGATATGAAAGTAAGAAACCTGGCGTAAGAAAATCCACACTACAACTGTAATGACACAGAAGACCAAAATTGTTGGAGTCATTCTCAGAATGATTTTTTTTCTACCTGATGAACGATAAAATCATTAACAGCCAATTTAGAATCCATGCTGCTTTAAATAGCTTAAGCATTCATAGGGATAGTACACCCAAAAATGATTTACTCCCCTTCAAGCCATCCTAGGTGTATATGTGTATCGTCTTTCAGATGAGCACAGTCTGAGATCTATTTAACAATATACTGTTTTGAAGCCTAAATAAATGCTTTTCTCCAGTGCTGATATACATAAATTAACTAGACTAATAACTATTGATCTTTGCAATGGAATGAATCAATAATATATAGAATAAGCTGGACAATGACACCATTTTCTTTGGGAGCTGCTGAGCAGCCAAAAATTATTTGCCAATTATTAATGTAAAGCTGCTTTGCCACAATTTGCATTGTAAAAAGCGCTATATAAATAAAGGTGACTTGACTTGACTAAACAAAGCGTCCGTCGGTGTGGAGCATTATGGCTATCGTTTATAGTATTGTCCCTGGTATAAACAGGCCTTAACTCCTAATTATTTCTGTATTATTGTGGTAATCGCTACTTACAGTAGAGGTTTAATGCCCATAATCTGTCATTTTAGATAGAATTCGGTGTAAATGTGACCTCTAAAGAGATTGTGCTGGCTGATGTGATTGACAACGACTCATGGAGGCTCTGGCCAGCTGGGGATCGCAGCCAGCAGAAAGACAAACAGGTAAATAGCCAAGCATCATAATGTTTAAAAACTATTCACCCCAGAAATGAAATTCATTTATGCTACTTGTATACTGGAGAAAAACTAGAAGCCACTAGTTTTGTATTAATACAGTTAAGCAAATGTCCTTCTGCTATGATCATGATCTTTCCTGAGAGAATTAGCCAAATTGTGGTAAGATCTATACAAGTATGACTGTCAGATGAACCGTGTTTTCGTTGTAGGTTTACCGTGACCTGAAAGAAGTCACTCCTGAGGCCATGCAGATGGTGAAGAGGAACTTTGAGTGGGTCGCAGAGCGAGTTAAGGTACCATCATCTACAAAATGTTTGTTTTTGATGTGTTTGTTGACCTTGTAATTTTTAAATCAGAATATAACTGGATCTGAAAATCCAATCAACAACCTGTGCGTAAACCCCCCTCCCTAATCTTTTAGTTTTTCAATAATTTGTTACTCTCAGATTACCAACTTTAAAGAAGATCGTCCAATACTGAAATTTGACTGCAGTCAATTTCATTTATCATAAACTACATCAAGAAGCTGAACACTAACTTTGAGCTCTTTGGCTATTTACTTGGTTCAGGCTTTCATCCCTCTTTTCTTCTGAAGATAACTATGATCCCACCTTACCTCTTCTTCCAGTAAAAGTTTTTCACAACATCTTAAGGACCCCCTCCCCCCAGTCTGATTGAACCTTGCCACCTTTCCTGGCTTAAACTTTTCATAGATGAAATTTTAGATGGGAATTCTAATAGATTAGAGTATTTTTGTTTTTTTTCTGCCATGATTAAATTCACAGTAATGTTATTTTTTGGAGGGTTCTAACTTAGGCATTAGTGACTAACAGGAATCTGATTGTGTGTGTGCATCTAGCTGCTCCTGGAGTCACAGGCGAGAGGAAGGGTAGTAGTTCTGATGGGCTCTGCCTCAGATGTGGCTCACTGTGAGAAGATTCGCAAGGCTTGTAGTTCATATGGCATTCCCTGCCACCTTAGAATCACCTCTGCTCATAAAGGCCCTGATGAGACACTCCGTATCAAAGCTGGATATGAGGGTATGACCGAACACAACATCGTCATTTGATCTGTTAAGAACAGAACAAGCATGCCCTTTCTTCAGACTATTTTTCCCATTGCTTTTTTCCGTTGGCAAAATAATGTAAAATGAATATTATGAATTCTTTTACATAGGAGCTTTTTACAGTGGTTAATGTTTAAAATCCAATATTTTAATCCAGAACACTTTAGTATAATGAATTTGTGTAATGTAATAACTAATTTAATTAATCAATGTTTTTCTCCTCAGGTGATGGAATTCCCACCATCTTTGTTGCCGTGGCAGGCAGAAGTAATGGCTTGGGTCCCGTGATGTCAGGAAACACTGCGTATCCGGTTATTAACTGTCCCCCAATTACCCCTGACTGGGGAGCTCAGGACATCTGGTCATCTCTTCGCATGCCTAGCGGTATAGATTTAAATGTCATTAATTAATGTTTGTCACTTTATGCGTGATATGATTATCTGTTTTGTAATTTATTAATGGACACTACAGACATGCTACCATTGAAAGGTTTGGGGTCTTTTGGTTTTTTGGTTGCTCTTATTTGATCAAAATACAGTAAAAACAGCAATATTTTTAAATGTTATTATAATTTAAAATTAATTTTCTAATTTAAGATCTTTTAGTAATGTAATTTATTCCTGTGATAGCAAATCTGAATGTTCAGCATCATTACTCTAGTCTTCAGTGTCACATGATCTTTCAGAAATTATACTAATATGTTGATTTGGTGCTCAAGAAACATTTCTTGTTTCTTATTCTTAATTTTGTGGAAACCATGATCGTTCCCACCCCGCAGCACTTTTTAAATGCCAGTATTAGTTTCTTTTCCTTTTTTAATTCTTACTTGCCCAAACTTGTTAATGGGAGTATGCTGAGCTGCTGTATTGTATCATGCAAAGCTAAACATTCTCTCATTCTTACTCTTTCAGGTCTGGGCTGCTCCACGGTTCTTTCACCTGAAGCTGCTGCTCAGTTCGCAGCTCAGATCTTGGGTCTAAATGACCATTTGGTCTGGGCCAGACTTCGGGCATCCATGCTGAACACCTGGGTCTCCCTGAAACAGGCTGACAAGAAGCTGCAAGAGTGCAGCCTGTAATAGATCAGTATTTACATTCCCTCGTAACACTTTGTTCATCATTTCTGCTTACGTTTTTGTGAACACACCAATCATTGCCTTTGAACAAGCCTATGTGAATTGCTGACCTAGAGCTTATTTGCAATAATACCATTTCAGGTGTACATTACATCAATAAACATTCCTCAGTTACATTTGACTTTGTAGTTGTTCTCAGCAAAAAATAAATGAAATATGTGTATATAGTTTTCACATCATTTTCAAATCCTACCTTATCCTCTCTGGCAAAATCAAAACAACATCTTTAATAATAACTTGAAAATACATAAACTGCTTTCCTAAGTCAGACAGTAAGGACACTTTTTATAAAAGCAGGACTCACTAGATTGTGTCGGAAAGTAACGGTCAGGGAATTTAAAATGATATAAAAATATGATTTGCCGGCCTGAAAAAGTAATATGAATTCAGAATGGCTATAGTAGTGAATATAGTTCTTTCTAGTTTTGCTCATCATGTTTTAATCTAAATCTGAAGTCTTTGCTACCGTTGATTTGTATACGTAAACTGCACATTCGACCGCTCCGGACACGTCGGAACGCTCGCCATCTTTGAACGGTCGGTGTCGTCACCATAGACTTATAAAATGCTAATTCATTATGTCAGTGGTCGTCATTCACAGTAAGAATCAATGATACCACAACATTACGCAGCTTCTGGTTGTGAAACCGCCGAGATTTCAATTCTTGAAGAAATGAGACAAGGACAACCTTTGACAGGTGAGAATTTGTTGGTTTGTGATTTTGTATGCATTCACTCAATATTAGCTGACGCCGTCGTCTTATTGTGTTTATCAAAATCATCTGCTGAATAATATTGCAGATATTGATATTCATACATGTGTCTAACTACGGTTGCAGACGTTCAGTCAACTTGCTCTAGAATGTTCACGAACCTGTTTGACCGTTTCAATATAAGGGATCTGTTTATTTAGGCCTGTTTGCTACTACCCCGTCACGGGGAAAAGCTGAACATATTGCATCTGTAGTGCAGCCGTTGGAGCTTACCAAACTTAAACACTTAGGAAACTGTGCCACCTAGTCTCAGCTTTCGGCATAACACTACTTAACTAATAATCATTTAATAAACATCAATTTCGCTTTTTGTGTTTAAAACCTTTTTGAAGATCTTGAGGGGTTTGTGTGTAGGGTGTATGAGTGCATGTAAAGCACAAAAACAGAAAAGAAAAACATTCCTGTAAATTATAGAAATATGCAACATTATGTATTATTCATCATTTATTTATTGCTTGCAATCACATTTAATTAAATCATACTCTTTAGAAATTTATCACATCATGCCACATCATGATTTCAGCTTTTTCCATCCCCAAATTTAAGACCAATAAAAATGCATAATCAAGATCTTTGTTATACCATTTAAGATATTTAAGACTTTTTATGCAAGACCCGCAGGGACCCTGAGAAAAGTTGACATTTGATGCACAAATGCACAATCTAGATTTTTTTTCCCTTTATGACTCATGGTAATGGTCCTTTTTTTCCCCAATGGTGATTTATTTGTATTATTTAAACTAAATAACCAACTAGCTAGTCTACATCCAACCAACCAAGAAATAAAACAGATCATCATGTCGCACCCAGCAACTTTGAGATACACATTTTGGGTTCTTTTTTTAAAAAAAATGAAATGTATAAAATTATGTGTGTGGTGCTTGTTTTAACGTGGCACTGCACATAATTCATATGGCTGGGGACAGTGAGTGGCCCCCAGTTTAAAATCCAATTTGGGCTCCACACCCGCTGGTGAAGAGAAAGTGAAGCGCTGGAGCAGAGAGCAGAAAAACAGGAAAAGCTCCATCCGTGCCAACTGCTCCCCAAGACACACTCTCTTTCCTGAAAATCAGAAAAAATGACAGGTATTCATAATAAGTGTCTTTTTATGGAGGGCTTGTACAGCATTGTCAATATATATTTGGATTACTTTCATGGAAACACAGTTTGCTTATACCTAGAGAAAAAGGTAAAAAGGCATCTCTCCTCCTGAAACTGCCTTCAGCATCCAAGAAGTGACCCGGGTTAAAACAGTGAGGAGTCTCCCACTCGGACTCATCAAACAGCACTGATGTCAAACTGCCGGTCACTATTGTGCCCTGCAGAACCACAAATGGCTTAGCAAGAGTAAAATTATACACACTACTCTTACAGTGCTTAAACTAATAGGTTCTGCTTAAATCCACATTTTTATAGTGCTTTCACCATCACAAGGCCCACCTTCGGGATAGAGTATTTTCCTATTTGAGTATCTTCCACAGTAGCCCGGACCACATTTATTGGAATAATATTTCCAATCCTCTGTATCTCATGAATGACAGCATTGGTGAAGGGCATGTTGTCCTTGTCTGATAAAGATGGCTGCCGTGACCCTCCCACAACACGATCAATCTCCTCCTGAACTTTGGCTGAAGATATAAAATTGAGAGAACGTGAGCATGTACTACTTTTAATGTGCATATGAATGCCATTCCTCACATAAGCTCTCACCCTGTATCTCAGGATATTTTATCATGTAGAGAAGACCCCAGTACAGAGTGGTGGAGGTGGTCTCAGTTCCCGCTACAAACAGATCCAGAGTACAGATGCACAAGTTCTCCACATCAAACCCTGCAGATGTGTCGTCCTTAAGCTAAACAACAGGAATGAGAGGCATTTCAATTCAACAGCCATTCATCATTATTACCAGAGCATTCCTGTCCCAGCACACTTACTGACACCCCCTCAGAAAAGGTCTTACTTTTTCCATCTCAACAAGGAAGCAGTCAATGTAGTCTCTTGGATTTGATGGATCACAATCCACTCTGTGTGCATTCACCTTCTCTCGAACAAAGATAATCACTTCTTTCCACAGAGCAAAAATTCTCTTGTGTGGTCCAGGCAGTAGCCGCATGAGCCATGGAAACATGTTATAAAGCTAAAGAAATCAAAACAAAAAGTCAATGAGCAGTGAAAGAAAGCAAAGTTTAATTTGTTAAAATATCTTAACAAGTTAATAAATAAGAAAATATTTACTTGAGCACAGACACCTCCTTCCAGATAAATAGCTTCATTGATGTTCTTCAAAAGAGACTGGAAGTCATGGTCACTGTACTCAAATCGATTACCAAACACAAGCACACAGATCATATTTGAGACAGCGTTGTTCAGCAGTAAGCGAGGGTCAAATGGTCGACCTGGAACAGTAGAAGTTGTAAATCACACTGTGCTTACAATTTCAAATGCAGTTGTCAATTATTTTCAGTCAACAAACTTCAGTAAATACCTTGTTCATTTGAAATGGCTTCATTCAGAAAGCCACATTCGAGACTGATGGATGGCTCTAAACTTCTCTTTCCCAATCCGAAGTTTCGAAGAGTTGAAAGTGCAAATCTCCTCTGATGTTTCCATTTATAGCCATTGGAAACAACTAAACCTGTTCTCAAAACAGACCCTTTAGAGTTAAGAGATTACTGAAAATTTATGGTGAAATGTTAAACCACCAATTTTAGATTCTGATATTAAACTAACCTCTGTCTCCAAGGAACTCATAAAATAAAGGTAATGTGGGTCGATCAGATAGGTTATCACCCTGTTGTGTATAGACCTCCTTCACTAGTTTATATCCATTCAACACAACAATCCTTGGTCCAAGAATTCTAAGGCTGAAAATCTTTCCATATTTTTCTGCAAACTATAAAATATTATTCGAAAATGAATGTATATAAACAATAGAACAACCCTAAATCAAGACAAGTTGTGACATTTTGTAAAACGCAATAAAGTAAAGGATCTGTGATTTGTTAATTCTTGAACCTTTATTAAACTTACAAAAAGAATATATTTTCAGTTTCACTGACCAACTTAAGTGTATTTTGTAAATATAAACAAATTTTGATTTTGATGGCTGCAACACACTCGAAAAAAGTTGGGACAGAGGCATGTCTGTCACATCACCTTTCTTTTTTATTATTTTTTTTTTTTAAATGTTTGGGAACTGAGGATACTAATTGTTGAATTTTTGAAAGAGGAATTTGATTTCATCTGATACAAGACAGCTGCTCAACAGTCTGTGGTTATCCTTGCCTGATTCTCCTTTTCATGATGAGCCATACATTTTCAATAAGAGACAGATCAGTCAAGCACATCCCTTCTATGGTGTAGACTTAGAGTGTCTAAGAAAGCACTCTGTTGTAGCACATGCGGAATGAGGTCTGCATTGTCTTGCTTCATAGGAAAAATGTCATCTTGATGGCAGTATAGTCTCTGTATACCAACATATGCCTCCACGTCAATAGTACTTTCACACATATGCAAGTCATCCATGCCGTTTACACTGTTACACCTCCATACCGTGACATATGTTTGCTTTTGCACCCGTCGCTAATGAAAATCTGGATGGTCCTTTTCATCTTTGGGACTTAAAACTCAAAGTCAGTTTTTTCCCAAAAACAAGCTGAAACTTTGACTGGTCTGACGACAGCACACATTTCCACTGTCTTTTAGACCATCCTAGATGAGCTCGGGCCCAGAGAACTCTGTGCCATCTCTGTATTAAACAGATGTTTAACTTTCTCCTTGTGTAACAGATATTCAAGTTGGATTTCTTAATGCAGCGGCACTGCGGCAGACTGTGTAAAGTGGCAACAGTTTTCCCGAAATACTTCCGAGCCCATGTGGCCATTTGTAACACAGCAGCATGATGGTTTCTTATGCAATGCCATCTGAAGGGGGAGGAGGAGGTGCAACTATGTTATTGAACATCCTTTCCATTCAACTTTTGGCCCTCAGCAATAAAATAATCATTTCAAACCAATAAAATATAATAGTTTAGCTTTTAACACATGACACTATTTCTTTTCATGGCCAGGTTAAAATAAAATGCAAAACTCAGTTGCTATAAAAATACTAATTCAGTCAAAAATAATTTCAGTTCTCGTGTTCTGTGGCCCACTTTTGCATATGGAAACATCAAGTTGCGCAACGATTCTAAATTTATGCTCTCAACTTAGTCGGATAATTTTTTTATGCGACACGATAACGTGCGTATAAACAACGATGGGAAAAAACACTTATAAAAAAAACATAGCCTATATTACTTTGCAATGGGACAGCATAACTGGACCAACCAGCCGAACGATCTCACTAACCAGTATCTCAAATGCTTTTTTGTTCATTATGTAATGCCTGAACAAAGTCTGTCGTGAAAATGCGTGTATAATAAAATGTGTATAATTTCCTCCCAGAAGCGCCTCACAAGATTGCGTTCACAAATACCAGGCATCTGAAGGCAATATAACATGACATGACAGCGTTATTGTTTCATCCACGCGCTCTGAGGCACAAATAATTTATTATATACAAAAATTATTAGGCTATATAATGATCGAATCCCTGACATTTTGGGGGATTTAGAAATCCCGGCCTGACGCATTTTCATAAGGTCCAAAAAGGGCACATGTCCGGGAAAAAGAGGACGTATTACCCAAACGAGAACATAGGTTACTCAAAAGACTACTCAAGTTACAAATTTTGTTATCGTTTTTGGAGTTTCTGCTGTGGATATAGTTTACCTGTTAAGCTCGTGTTCAGATCATGCGGTACTCGCCTAATGTTTTTTTTTTTTATTATTTTCCATCTTTCAGAGTTATTCTTTTCCTCGTCATATTTTAATTCACGTTTAAAATGATGTTTTAATTAAAAGTTTGATTTTCGTCATGATGCGTCTTAAAGTGTAAATACTGTCAACAACATTTTCGTCAGTATTTATTTATTTATTTTGACGAGATTAACGTTTGCAACAGTCACTAATCGCAACTTTGCGTTTTCACACAAGAATACATTTAGTTCGATTTAACTGGAATTTTATTTAGCCTACCTTTGCAAACTGAAGATGAATCTTACTATTATCGACATGATGAATGTCTCCTATAATCGGCAAAGACCATGGTCCAGGAGGAAAGTTCTTCGGGGCTTTATTTCTGATATAATCACTCAGCAATAAAAACACACACGAAAATATCAAAATACTTTTGATGTCGATCCACTCGTAAAGGTGCAACAGGTCCATGACTGACACTTCCTGAAATTGTTGTGTTCAAGTTTAAGCGGAGGTCGAACCAGATCCAAATGGGCAGGGTTTAAATGTCCGCAGTATAGCTTGCGGTTTGATATTCAGGTTTCTTTTGGCTATATAAGACCAGTGCGATGTCTACACACGTGTCACATGCCATTCTTCATGTTTTGTGAATTCAGGTGACGTGGAGTCCTATTGGTCTTTTAACCCTTCCTATAACGTCACTATTCTGATTTGTGGATCATTTTCCCAGTACAGTTTAATGGGCCGTTCACATATAGCTGCGCTCTCCACCAGGATGAGGAAATTTCAGCAAAAGATAAATTGATTTTTAGACCTTGCATTAGCTTACTATAAGATATATTTATGGAGATGATAAATAAAAACCACCCTGCACAGCTATGATAAGATGATTGGCTGAGTTTTCGATGTTTTGTCATGGAAAGGCCGAAGCTGATTGGTTGGTTCTTGTCACATGACCTGCGGTGCGCTTGCGGCATTCTGAAAAGTTGAGAATTTTTCATCTCGATTCGCCTGGAAAACGCACCGCATGCGCATTGTGACCGTGTCGCTTCCATTATGAGCGCCTACATTTGAAATAAAGAATTTGAGCGCGCAAAAGAAGAGATATGTGGACGAAATTACCACATTCAAGGTCCAGAAAAGTAGTAAAGACATCGTTAAAATATTCAGCATGACTACAGTAGTTTAACCTCAATGTTATGGAGCAACTTCTTTTGCAGAAAAACAAAAATGACTATATTCAATAATTTCTTCTCTACCCTGTCATTCTCCTATGCAGTTTGTGTTGAAGATATTGCAGAGCTTCCGTGTTCTAAGTCAGCATGCTAGCCAAGTATTTAAGATATTTAAGACTTTTTATGCAAGACCCGCAGGGGCCCTGAGAAAAGTTGGCATTTGATGCGCACATGCAGAATCTAGATTTTTTTCCCTTTATGACTCATGGTAATGGTCCTTTTTTCCCCAATGGTGATTTATTTTTATTATATAAACTAAATAACCAACTAGCTAGTCTACATCCAACCAACCAAGAAATAAAACAGATCATCATGTCGCACCCAGCAACTTTTAAAGATACACATTTTGGGTTCTTTTTTAAAAACAGATTTTTTGTTTTAACGTGGCACTGCACATAATTCATATGGCTGGGGACAGTGAGTGGCCCCCAGTTTAAAATCCAATTTGGGCTCCACACCCGCTGGTGAAGAGAAAGTGAAGCGCTGGAGCAGAGAGCAGAAAAACAGGAACAGCTCCATCCGTGCCAACTGCTCCCCAAGACACACTCTCTTTCCTGAAAATCAGAAAAAATGACAGGTATTCATAATAAGTATCTTTTTATGGAGGGCTTGTACAGCATTGTCAATATATATATTTGGATTACTTTCATGGAAACACAGTTTGCTTATACCTAGAGAAAAAGGTAAAAAGGCATCTCTCCTCCTGAAACTGCCTTCAGCATCCAAGAAGTGACCCGGGTTAAAAGAGTGAGGAGTCTCCCACTCGGACTCATCAAACAGCACTGATGTCAAACTGCCGGTCACTATTGTGCCCTGCAGAACCACAAATGGCTTAGCAAGAGTAAAATTATACACACTACTCTTACAGTGCTTAAACTAATAGGTTCTGCTTAAATCCACATTTTTATAGTGCTTTCACCATCACAAGGCCCACCTTCGGGATAGAGTATTTTCCTATTTGAGTATCTTCCACAGTAGCCCGGACCACATTTATTGGAATAATATTTCCAATCCTCTGTATCTCATGAATGACAGCATTGGTGAAGGGCATGTTGTCCTTGTCTGATAAAGATGGCTGCCGTGACCCTCCCACAACACGATCAATCTCCTCCTGAACTTTGGCTGAAGATATAAAATTGAGAAAACGTGAGCATGTACTACTTTTAATGTGCATATGAATGCCATTCCTCACATAAGCTCTCACCCTGTATCTCAGGATATTTTATCATGTAGAGAAGACCCCAGTACAGAGTGGTGGAGGTGGTCTCAGTTCCCGCTACAAACAGATCCAGAGTACAGATGCACAAGTTCTCCACATCAAACCCTGCAGATGTGTCGTCCTTAAGCTAAAAAACAGGAATGAGAGGCATTTCAATTAAACAGCCATTCATCATTATTACCAGAGCATTCCTGTCCCAGCACACTTACTGACACCCCCTCAGAAAAGGTCTTACTTTTTCCATCTCAGCAAGGAAGCAGTCAATGTAGTCTCTTGGATTTGATGGATCACAATCCACTCTGTGTGCATTCACCTTCTCTCGAACAAAGACAATCACTTCTTTCCACAGAGCAAAAATTCTCTTGTGTGGTCCAGGCAGTAGCCGCATGAGCCATGGAAACATGTTATAAAACTAAAGAAAGCAGAACAAAAAGTAAATGAGCAGTGAAAGAAAGCAAAGTTTAATTTGTTAAAATATTTTAACAAGTTAATAAATAAGAAAATATTTACTTGAGCACAGACACCTCCTTCCAGATAAATAGCTTCATTGATGTTCTTCAAAAGAGACTGGAAGTCATGGTCACTGTACTCAAATCGATTACCAAACACAAGCACACAGATCACATTTGAGACAGCGTTGTTCAGCAGTAAGCGAGGGTCAAATGGTCGACCTGGAACAGTAGAAGTTGTAAATCACACTGTGCTTACAATTTCAAATGCAGTTGTCAATTATTTTCAGTCAACAAACTTCAGTAAATACCTTGTTCATTTGAAATGGCTTCATTCAGAAAGCCACATTCGAGACTGATGGATGGCTCTAAACTTCTCTTTCCCAATCCGAAGTTTCGAAGAGTTGAAAGTGCAAATCTCCTCTGATGCTTCCATTTATAGCCATTGGAAACAACTAAACCTGTTCTCAAAACAGACCCTTTAGAGTTAAGAGATTACTGAAAATTTATGGTGACATGTTAAATCACCAATTTTACATTATATTAAACTGACCTCTGTCTCCAATGATCTCAGAAAATAAAGGTAATGTGGGACGATCAGATAGGTTATCACCCTGTTGTGTATAGACCTCCTTCACTAGTTTATATCCATTCAACACAACAATCCTTGGTCCAAGAATTCTAAGGCTGAAAATCTTGCCATATTTTTCTGCAAACTGTAAAATATGATTTGAAAATGAATGTATATAAACAATAGTACAACCCTAAATCAAGAAAAGTTGAGACATTTTGTAAAATGCAATAAAATAAAGGATCTGTGATTCGTTAATTCTCTTTATTAAACTGACAAAAAGTAAATCCATCCATCCATCCATCTTCTACCGCTTATCCGGGGAAAGGTCGTGGGGGCAGCAGTCTAAGCAGAGATGCCCAGACTTCCCTCTCCCCAGACACTTCCTCCAGCTCTTCCGGGGGGACACCGAGGCCAGCCGAGAGACATAGTCTTTCCAGCATGTCCTAGGTCTTCCCCGGGGCCTTCTCCCGGTGGGACACGCCCGGAACACCTCCCTAGGGAGGCGTCCAGGAGGCATTCGAGACAGATGTCCGAGCTACCTCAGCTGACTCCTCTCAATGTGAAGGAGCAATGGCTCTACTTTGAGCTCCTCCCGAGTGACCGAGTTCCTCACCCTATCTCTAAGGAAGCGCCCTGCCACCCTGTGGAGAAAGCTCATTTCGGCTGCCTGTATCCGGGATCTCATTCTTTCGGTCATGACCCAAAGCTCATGACCATAGGTGAGAGTAGGAATGTAGATTGACCGGTAAATCGAGAGCTTCGCCTTACAGCTCAGCTTCTTCTGCACCACGACAGGCCGATACATCGACCACATCACTGCAGAAGCTGCACCGATCCGTCAACCTTACGCTCCTTCCTTCCCTCACTCGTGAACAAGACCCCAAGATACTTGAACTCTTCCACTTGAGGCAGGAGCTCTCCACCAACCTGAAGAGGGCAAGCCACCCTTTTCTGACTGAGAACCATGGTCTCAGACTTGGAGGTGCTGATCTGCATCCCAACCGGCTCACACTCGGCTGCAAACCGTCCTGTGATCCCCCAAACCAGACTCCCTCCGGCCCCTGACTGCAGCTAGAAATCCTGTCCATAAAGATTATGAACAGAACCGGTGATAAAGGGCAGCCCTGCCGGAGTCCAACATGCACCGGGAACAGGTCTGACTTACTGCCGGCACTGCGAACCAAGCTCCTGCTCCGGTCGTACAGGGACCGGACAGCCCTTAGCAAAGGGCCCCGGACTCCATACTCCCAGAGCACCCCCCACAGGGCGCCACGAGGGACATGGTCGAATACCTTCTCCAGATCCACAAAACACATGTGGACTGGTTGTGCAAACTCCCATAAACCCTCCAGCACCCTGGAGAAGGTATAGAGCTGTTCCTGTGTCCCACGACCGGGACGAAAACCGCATTGTTCCTCCTGAATCTGAGGTTCAACCATCGGCCTTATTCACCTCTCCAGTACCCTGGCATAGACTTTCCCGGGGAGGCTGAGGAGTGTGATCCCTCTGTAGTTAGAACACACCCTCCGGTCCCCCTTCTTAAAAAGAGGGACCACCACCCTGGTCTGCCAGTCCAGAGGCACTGTCCCCAACCACCACACGATGCTGCAGAGGCGCGTCAGCCAAGACAGCCCCACAACATCCAGAGACCTGAGGTACTCAGGGCGTATCTCATCCACCCCCATTGCCTTGCCACCGAGGAGCTTTCCAACTACCTCAGTGACCTCAACTTGGGTGAAGGGTGAGCCCACCTCTGAGCCCTCAGCCTCTGCTTCCTCGGTGGAAGACGTGTCGTGGGATTGAGGAGATCCTCAAAGTATTCCTTCCACCACCCAACAGTGTCCCCAGTTGAAGTCAGCAGATTCCCACCCCCACTGTAAACAGTGTTGGCAGGGCACTGTTTCCCCTTCCTGAGGCGCTGGATGGTTTGCCAGAATTTCTTCGAGGCCGACCGATAATCCTTCTCCATGGCCTCACCGAACTCCTCCCAAACCCGAGTTTTTGCTCCACAACTACCCGGGCTGCAGTCCGCTTGGCCTGCCGGTACCCGTTGGCTGCCTCAGGAGTCCCCCGAGCCAACCAGGCTCGATAGACCTCCTCCTTCAGCTTGACGGCATCCCTTACATCCGGTGTCCACCACCGGGTTCGGGGGTTGCTGCCACGACAGGCCACAGACAAATTCAATGAACGACAGATTTTACGGCCACAACTCCAAGTGGCCGCGTTGACAATGGAGGTAGAGAACATGGTCCACTCAGGCTCAATGTCTCCAGCCTCCCTCGGTATCTGGTTGAATCTCTGCCGAAGGTGCGAGTTGAAGATCTTTCTGATTGGGGACTCGGCCAAACGTCCCCAGCAGACCCTCACAATACGTTTGGGTCTGCCGAGTCTGTCCAGCTTCCTCCCCTGCCATCTGATCCAACTCACCACCCGGTGGTGACCCCTCTCTTCACCTGAGTGTCCAAGACATACGGCCGGAGGTCAGATGAAACAACTTGTAACCCTTGCTATGGAATCTGAGCAGAGGGGTTAATTAATGTGAAAGGAACAATAACTCACTTTAGGCTTTATGAATTATTACGAGTCAAATTCGCAACTTGATCTAGGCCAATCAGAAGAAACCTAAACTCGTGAGAGGCAGGCACACACACACATATGAAATGTAAACACAAATCTTTATATAGAAAATGTAAATTTGGAAAAAGGGAATTCAAAATATTTACAACACTATACAAAAAGCAAATAAACAACATCAACAACAAGAAAAAATAAAGCAACAAACTCAAACGTCAGTTCTTATGTCAATTACACATCTACAAAATCCACTGTAAACACTCTTTTTTTTCTACAAAACAGGATTTGTATGAATGCGTATCAGTTCTGTGTAATCGACTCTTGGATTCACAATTCAACAAATTGTCAATTTGAATAATGACAAACTGCGGTTTCTCAATTCTCAGTTCTTTAAATCAATAGTCCAATGTTCAAAAAGAAAAGGAAAATCAAAATGTCAAGTATTTCAACCCTCCAAAACTGATGGAATTACTTTGTAGAAAGCGGAAAAAGTACCGACATCCGCAAAGATGAAGGATAGATGTTCCGTTACGGTTGGCTCGCCATCTTCACGAAGTGAAGAGATCCAGACTCTAAATATCAAAAAAAAAAAAAAAAATGGCCTGTGCGTACACACAGAACAAAATCCTCGATAAATCAACATATACATACATTTCAATAACTTACACATTCTATACATCATTCTATATAACAACGTATACATTTACTGAACATTTTCTCTCTTCGATTACATTAACACACCATTAAATCGTTATATTATAACATATATGATAAACAAACAGATAATTTCCTTTAACTCACCGATTCTCTTGTGTATTAACGATATTTCTCTTTGTTCTTTTCCAGGTTTCTCGCGGATGACGCAGGGTGCGGCCTAGTCCACGGGAATTCACGCGACGATGGATCACAGGATCACGCAATGTAAGTAAGTGATTTCTTAATAAGATATCTATAAGACTTACAAGGCTTTTCTCTCAAGTGCGTTATTTCTCTCGAAATGAGAGGTCTACGCAGCTTCTAATTCACGATTTCTTCACACTCTGTTCTTTTCCGTTCTGTTCACGTTCTCGTCTCGTCTGAATCAGTCTCTCATCTGATCTGTTCTCGTCTGTTCTATTGCGGTATATATCTCAGGGCGGAGTTATCTTGACCTACTTAGACCCGATTGGCTGTTCACATGCGCAATGCGGAATCTAAGGACCAATCAAAGCTTGTCTTGGTGCCACGTGTAACGGTGAACACCCTTATGCTTGAACATGGTGTTCGTTATGGACAAACCGTGACTAGCACAGAAGTCCAATAACAAAAACACCGCTCTGGTTCAGATCAGAGAGGCCGTTCCTCCCAATCACGCCCCTCCAGGTATCACTGTCGCCGCCCACGTGAGCGTTGATGTCCCCCAGTAGAACGACAGAGTCCCCAGTCAAAGCACTTTCCAGCACCCCTCCCAGAGACTCCAAAAAGACCAGGTACTCTGCACTGTCATTTGGCCCGTAAGCACAAACAACAGTGAGAGCCCTATCCCCGACCCGAAGGCGCAGTGAAGCGACCCTCTCGTTCACCGGGGTGAACTCCAACACATGGCAGTTGAGCTGGGGGGCTATGAGAAAGCCCACACCAGCCCGCCGCCTCTCACCGCAGGCAACTCAAGAGTAGTGGAGAGTCCAGTCTCTCTCGCGGAATTGGGTTCCAGAGCTCAAGCTGTGCATGGAGGTGAGCCCGACTATCTCTAGTCGGTATCTCTCAACCGCCCGCACAAGCTCAGGCTCCTTCGCCGCCAGCTAGATGACATTCCATGTCCCTAGAGTCAGATTCCGTGTCCAGGGATTGGGTCGCCGAGGCCCCTGCCTTTGACTCCCACCCAATCCATATTGCCCTGGCCCCTTACGGTTCCTCCTGCAGGTGGTGGGCCCACAGGAGGTCGGCCCCACGTCGCTCATTCGGGCTGAGCCTGGTGGGGCCCCGTGGGGAAAGACCCGGCCACCGGGCACTCGCATGCGAGCCCCAACCCCAGGCCTGGCTCGAGGGTGGGGCCCCAGTTGCGCCAAACCGGGTGACGTAATGGTTTCCAATGTTTGTGAATCCATAAGGGGTTTTTAACTGCTCTATGTCTGGCCCATTACCTAGGACCTGTTTGCCTTGGGAAACCCTACCAGGAGCATATAGCTCCCGACAACATAGCTCCTAGGATTATTCGGGCACTCAAACCCCTCTACCACGGTAAGGTGGCAGTTCACTGGAGGAGACAAAAAGTAAATATTTTCAAAATTTCACTGACCAACTTAAGTGTATTTTGTAAATATAAACAAATTTTGATTTTGATGGCTGCAACACACTCGAAAAAATTTGGGACAGAGGCATGTCTGTCTCATCACCTTTCCTTTTGATTCCACTTTTTTTTTAAATGTTTGGGAACTGAGGGTACTAATTGTTGAATTTTTGCAACAGGAAACACATCTCTTCTATGGTGTAGACTTAGAGTGTCCAAGAAACCACTCTGTTGTAGCACATGCTGAATGAGTTCTGCATTGTCTTGCTTCCCAGGAAAAATGTCATCTTGATGGCAGTATACATCCCAATATTCGCCTCCATGTCAATAGTACCTTCACACATATGCAAGTCACCCATGCCGTTTACACTGATGCACCCCCATACCGTGACATATGTTTGCTTTTGCACCTGTTGCTGATGAAAGTCTGGATGGTCCTTTTCGTCTTTTGGACTTAAAACTCAAAGTCCGTTTTTTTCCAAAAACAAGCTGAAACTTTGACAGGTCTGACCACAGCACACATTTCCACTGTCTTTTAGACCATCCTAGATGAGCTCGGGCCCAGAGAACTCTGTGCCATCTCTGTATTAAACAGATGTTTAACTTTCTCCTTGTGTAACAGAGATTCAAGTTGGATTTCTTAATGCAGTGGTAGACTGTAAAGTGGCAACAGTTTTATGGGATTAAATTCCCGCCTATAGTATAGTGGTCACAGATCAAAAAATAATAAGCATGAATCAAAAATTTACAAACTCATGTAAAAATATATTGCACAAAATTAAAAAATAATGGAAAATGATCAGAATAGCAAACACTGTGGTCACAGATCTAATTATAATAAATATGAATCAAAAATTTAAACGCATTAAAAAAAATAACGAGCATAAATCAAAACTTTAAACACATTAAAAATTATATTGCACAAAACTTAAACTTATGAAATGTTTTCTTAAATTATGTTTTCCTTGATTTAATTACTCTGTATTTTGTGCTCACTTACATTTTCTGCTCATATTTAATTTTTTTGTAAGTTTGTGCTGTTTTTCTCTTCGCTCTTCTTTCCACGTTCTACGCTTGTTTTTCCGAATCTTGCAGTTCGAGTTTCATGTAAATTAGGCCGGGCTTAAGCGTCACTATCGGTCCACTAGTTCTAGATTGACAGCTCCTCCTCTAGCCAATCAATGGAAGAGGGCAGTTGACATCACTCCAATGCGACTCAATATTCCCTACTGATGCTCACTGCCTCACTGGTTCAGGGAAAGTAACTGTTATGACCATCAGCTGACGTGCTCGCCAGAGCCACTAGAGGGCACTTCACCTTGGACTGTGCATACACGCTATCACTCACTCATTCATGTAAACTACATTTCCCAGAAATCCTGTATCCAATCACTGATCACCTCACCAGCTGATACTGTGACAGGTCGAGTTGCAGGTACATAAACAGTATAACTGTGTCCTGCCACAGAAAGATTTTACCCCAGCTCGAAAATTATCAGCTGACAGTTATCTTTCCATGAACCAGTGAAGCAGTGGGCATCAGTAGGGAATATTGAGTCGCATTGGAGTGACGTCAACTTCATTCTTTCATTGATTGGCTAGAGGAGGAGCTGTCAATCTAGAACTAGTGGACCAATGGTGACGCTTAAGCCCGCCCTAATTTACATGAAACTCGAACTGCATGATTCGGAAAAACAAGCGTAGAACGTGGAAAGAAGAGCAGCACAAACTTACAAAAAAAATTAAATATGAGCAGAAAATGTAAGCGAGCACAAAATACAGAGTAATTAAACCAAGGAAAACATAATTTAGGAACACATTACATAAGTTTAAGTTTTGTGCAATAATGTGTTTAAAGTTTTGATTTATGCTCGTTATTTTTTTAATGCAATTTTAATTTTTTGATTCACGTTTATTATAATTAGATCCGTGACCACAATGTTTGCTATTCTGATCATTTTGCATTATTTTTTCATTTTGTGCAATATATTTTTACATGAGTTTTTAAATTTTTGATTCACACTTATTATTTTTTGATCCGTGACCGCTATACTATAGGCGGGAATTTAATCCCATACAGTTTTCCCGAAATACTCCCGAGCCCATGTGGCTATCTGTAACACAGCAGCATGATGGTTTCTCATGCAATGCCATCTGAAGGAGGAGGAGGAGGGAGTGGGGGTATTTTGCCAAATATTTGACAAATGCATTCACAACCATGCAACTATGTTATTGAACATCCTTTCCATTGAACTTCTGGCCATCAGCAATAAAATAATCATTTCAAACCAATGAAATAAAATAGTTTAGCTTTTAACACATGACACTATTTCTTTTCATGGCCAGGTTAAAATAAAAAGCAAAACTCAGTTGCTACAAAAATACTATTTAAGTCAAAAATAATTTCAGTTCGTGTTCTGTGGCCCACTTTTGCATATGGAAACATCAAGTTGCGCAACGATTCTAAATTTATGCCCTCAATTTAGTCGGATAATTTTTTATGCGACACGATAACGTGCGTATAAACAACGATGGAAAAAAACACTTATAAAAAAGACATAGCCTATATTACTTTGCAATGGGACGGCATAACTGGACCAACCAGCCGAACGATCTCACTACCCAGTATCTCAAATGCTTTTTTGTTCATTATGTAATGCCTGAACAAAGTCTGTCGTGAAAATGCTTGTGTATAATTTCCTCCCAGAAGCGCCTCACAAGATTGCGTTCACAAATACCAGGCATCTGAAGGCAATATAACATGACATGACAGCGTTATTGTTTCATCCACGCGCTCTGAGGCGCAAATAATTTATTATATACAAAAAATATTAGGCTATATAATGATCGAATCCCGGACATTTTGGGGGATTTCGATCATTTTCATAAGGTCCCAAAAGGGGACATGTCCGGGAAAAAGAGGACGTATTACCCTAACGAGAACATAGGCTACTCAAAAGACTACTCAAGTTGCAAATTTTGTTATCGTTTTTGGAGTTTATGCTGTGGATATAGTTTACCTGTTAAGCTCATTGTAAGCAGCTCAGTTCAGATCATGCGGTACTCGCCTGATGTTTTTTTTTTTCATTTTGCGTCATTGCTTTCAGAGTTATTCTTTTCCTCGTCATATTTTAATTCACGTTTAAAGTTATGTTTTAATTAAAAGTTTTCGTCATGATGCGTCTTAAAGTGTAAATACTGTCAACAACATTTTCGTCAGTATTTATTTATTTATTTTGACGAGATTAACGTTTGCAACAGTCACTAATCGCAACTTTGCGTTTTCACACAAAAATACATTTAGTTCGATTTAACTGGAATTTTATTTAGCCTACCTTTGCAAACTGAAGATGAATCTTACTACTATCGACATGATGAATGTCTCCTATAATCGGCAAAGACCATGGTCCAGGAGGAAAGTTCTTCGGGGCTTTATTTCTGATATAATCACTCAGCAATAAAAACACACACGAAAATATCAAAATACTTTTGATGTCGATCCACTCGTAAAGGTGCAACAGGTCCATGACTGACACTTCTTGAAATTGTTGTGTTCAAGTTTAAGCGGAGGTCGAACCAGATCCAAATGGGCAGGGTTTAAATGTCCGCAGTATAGCTTGCGGTTTGATATTCAGGTTTCTTTTGGCTATATAAGACCAGTGTGATGTCAACACACATGTCACATGTGTTTTGTGAATTCAGGTGACGTGGAGTCCTATTGGTCTTTTAACCCTTCCTATAATTTCACTATTCTGATTTGTGGATCATTTTCCCAGTACAGTTTTAGGGGCCGTTCACATATAGCTGTGCTCTCCACCAGTACGAGGAAATTTCAGCAAAAGATAAATTGATTTCTAGACCTTGGATTAGCTTACTATTAGATATATTTCTGGAGATGATATATAAAAACCACCAGATTGCTTGGTTTTTGTCACATGACCTGCGGTGCTCTTGTGGCATTCTGAAAAGTTGAGAATTTTTCATCTCAATTCGCCTGGAAAACGCACCACAAGCGCGTCAAGACCGTGTCGCTTCCATTATGAGCGCCTACATTTGAAAAAGAATTTGAGCGTGCAAAAGAAGAAATATGTGGACGAAATTACCACATTCAAGGTCAAGAAAAGTAGTAAAGACATCGTTAAAATATTCAACGTGACTACAGTAGTTTAACCTCAATGTTATGGAGCGACTTCTTTTGCACAAAAACAAAAATGACTTTATTCTATAATTTCTTCTCTACCCTGTCATTCTCCTATGCAGTTTATGTTGAAGATATTGCAGAGCTTCCATGTTCTAAGTCCAAGTATTGGCCGGCTCCTGCGTCAGCATCACACGCATGCGTAGAGGTGCTCACATGAACAGCGTCGGCAAATACTGAGCCGGCGTTCTGACATAGAACCTGGAAGCTCTGCAATATCTTCAACATAAACTGCGAAGGAGATTCATCGGATTTCATCAAAAATATCTGAATTTGTGTTCCTTAGATGAATGAAGGTTTTGCGGGTTTGGTGAGTAATTAATGACAGAAACTAGATTTTTGGGTGAACTCAATCCTTTCTATTTATATGGGATTATTTAGGCTAGGCTACTTATAACTCGTACACAATAGTTAGGACAGGAACACGGGCAGAAAAAGCATTTGCTTTTTATATGGAAAATTTTAATTTAAATTTTAATTTACTTCATTTATTTGATTATTTCAGTTGACAAATCAGAAAACCAATCACCCAAGTAACCAATAAAAAGCTAAAAAGGACTATTGTCTCTGGTGTTATATTAAAAAAAACACATCATGCCACATCATGATTTCTGCTTTTCCCATCCCCAAATTTAAGACCAATAAAAATGGATAATCAAGATCTTTGTTATACCATTTAAGATATTTAAGACTTTTTATGCAAGACCCGCAGGGACCCTGAGAAAAGTTGGCATTTGATGCGCACATGCAGAATCTAGATTTTTTTCCCTTTATGACTCATGGTAATGGTCCTTTTTTCCCCAATGGTGATTTATTTTTATTATATAAACTAAATAACCAACTAGCTAGTCTACATCCAACTTTTAGAGATACACATTTTGGGTTCTTTTTTTAAAAACAGATTTTAAAAAAGTGGAATGTATAAAATTATGTGTGTGGTGCTTGTTTTAACGTGGCACTGCACATAATTCATATGGCTGGGGACAGAGAGTGGCCCCCAGTTTAAAATCCAATTTGGGCTCCACACCCGCTGGTGAAGAGAAAGTGAAGCGCTGGAGCAGAGAGCAGAAAAACAGGAACAGCTCCATCCGTGCCAATTGCTCCCCAAGACACACTCTCTTTCCTGAAAATCAGAAAAAATGACAGGTATTCATAATAAGTATATTTTTATGTAGGGCTTGTACAGCATTGTCAATATATATATATTTGGATTACTTTCATGGAAACACAGTTTGCTTATACCTAGAGAAAAAGGTAAAAAGGCATCTCTCCTCCTGAAACTGCCTTCAGCATCCAAGAAGTGACCCGGGTTAAAAGAGTGAGGAGTCTCCCACTCGGACTCATCAAACAGCACTGATGTCAAACTGCCGGTCACTATTGTGCCCTGCAGAACCACAAATGGCTTAGCAAGAGTAAAATTATACACACTACTCTTACAGTGTTAAACTAATAGGTTCTGCTTAAGTCCACATTTTTATAGTGCTTTCACCATCACAAGGCCCACCTTCGGGATAGAGTATTTTCCTATTTGAGTATCTTCCACAGTAGCTCGGACCACATTTATTGGGACAATATTTCCAATCCTCTGTATCTCATGAATGACAGCATTGGTGAAGGGCATGTTGTCCTTGTCTGATAAAGATGGCTGCCGTGACCCTCCCACAACACGATCAATCTCCTCCTGAACTTTGGCTGAAGATATAAAATTGAGAAAACGTGAGCATGTACTACTTTTAATGTGCATATGAATGCCATTCCTCACATAATCTCTCACCCTGTATCTCAGGATATTTTATCATGTAGAGAAGACCCCAGTACAGAGTGGTGGAGGTGGTCTCAGTTCCCGCTACAAACAGATCCAGAGTACAGATGCACAAGTTCTCCACATCAAACCCTGCAGATGTGTCATCCTTAAGCTAAACAACAGGAATGAGAGGCATTTCAATTCAACAGCAATTCATCATTATTACCAGAGCATTCCTGTCCCAGCACACTTACTGACACCCCCTCAGAAAAGGTCTTACTTTATCCATCTCAGCAAGGAAGCAGTCAATGTAGTCTCTTGGATTTGATGGATCACAATCCACTCTGTGTGCATTCACCTTCTCTCGAACAAAGACGATCACTTCTTTCCACAGAGCAAAAATTCTCTTGTGTGGTCCAGGCAGTAGCCACATGAGCCATGGAAACATGTTATAAAGCTAAAGAAATCAAAACAAAAAGTCAATGAGCAGTGAAAGAAAGCAAAGTTTAATTTGTTAAAATATTTTAACAAGTTAATAATAAGAAAATATGTACTTGAGCACAGACACCTCCTTCCAGATAAACAGCTTCATTGATGTTCTTCAACAGAGATTGGAAGTCATGGTCACTGTACTCAAATCGATTACCAAACACAAGCACACAGATCATATTTGAGACAGCGTTGTTCAGCAGTAAGCGAGGGTCAAATGGTCGACCTGGAACAGTAGAAGTTGTAAATCACACTGTGCTTACAATTTCAAATACAATTGTCAATTATTTTCAGTCAACAAACTTCAGTAAATACCTTGTTCATTTGAAATGGCTTCATTCAGAAAGCCACATTCGAGACTGATGGATGGCTCTAAACTTCTCTTTCCCAATCCGAAGTTTCGAAGAGTTGAAAGTGCAAATCTCCTCTGATGCTTCCATTTATAGCCATTGGCAACAATTAAACCTGTTCACAAAACAGACCCTTTAGAGTTAAGAGATTACTGAAAATTTATGGTGACATGTTAAACCACCAATTTTATATTATATTAAACTGACCTCTGTCTCCAGTGATATCATAAAATAAAGGTAATGTGGGTCGATCAGCGAGGTTATCACCCTGTTGTGTATAGACCTCCTTCACTAGTTTATATCCATTCAACACAACAATCCTTGGTCCAAGAATTCTAAGGCTGAAAATCTTTCCATATTTTTCTGCAAACTGTAAAATATGATTTGAAAATGAATCTATATAAACAATAGTTCAACCCTAAATCAAGAAAAGTTGTGACATTTTGTAAAACTCAAGGATCTGTGATTTGTTAATTCTTGAACCTTTATTAAACTTACAAAAAGAATATATTTTCAGTTTCACTGACCAATTTAAGTGCATTTTGTAAATATAAACAAATTTTGATTTTGATGGCTGCAACACACTCGAAAAAAGTTGGGACAGAGGCATGTCTGTCACGTCACCTTTCCCTTTGATTACACTTTTTTTTTTTAAATGTTTGGGAACTGAGGATACTGATTGTTGAATTTTTGAAAGAGGAATTTGATCTCATCTGATACAAGACAGCTGCTCAACAGTCTGTGGTTATCCTTGCCTGATTCTCCTTTTCATGATGAGCCATACATTTTCAATAAAAGACAGATCATTCAAGCACATCCCTTCTATGGTGTAGACTTAGAGTGTCTAAGAAAGCACTCTGTTGTAGCACATGCGGAATGATGACGCTTGAATGTCAACAAGCCAACGGCGAGAATGAACGTCACGGGCGGATGACGTCGTGACCAGGAAGGATAAGAGCACATCCGGAGCGATTGCTCACTAGTTTTTCTGCCTCAGCAAAGCGCTCTGTGTTTGAAACTGTCTGTCTTATTTATTGTTGTCTGTCACGAGATTGTACGGCTCAATCCCACAGTTATGGCGACAGAAACATTCAGAAAGTGTGTTCCTCCCTGCCCGCGGTTTCTTTTGGGTGGGAATACACACAATCTGTGTGTTGTGTGTTTGGGAGCGGAGCATGCTCTATCAGCCTTCGAGGGGGCTGACTGCAAGCATTATGAGAGGCTGCCGCTTCGCACGCCACGCTCCCGCCTGGCACTCTTTGTCAAGAGTGAGCAGCACTGCGTTCCGCATGGTTCTTGACCCGCTACTGTCGAGGCAGAGCGGAGAAAGAGATCGTGGGGTTCACAGATGGATCTCTCAGAGGGGTTTGAGATGGGCGTGAGCGCTCTTATCTGCCCTCACCTGGGGGATCCAGCGGTCAATATTTGGGTTCGGAAGCCCGCTCTGCGGTTTCTTCCGCCCGGGGCTAGGGCGGGTCACTTCAGCTATCCAGCTCCGAGTGGATCCGGTGGATGTGTTGAATGGCAGAGTGGGGGAAGAAGATTCGCCATCTCTTTCCTCAGCGTATGAGGAGCTGGTGGAGGTGGTAACTCGCGTTGTGTCAAAGTTACACATCAGTTGGCCAGCCGAGAAGCAGGGCGCTCGTCCTAAAAGTAAACTGGATGAACGCTTTCTCACACCAAGCCCTACATCTTCGCTAAGGGGCCTTCCATTCTTTCCTGATCTGCACAGTGAGCTGTCCATATCATGGAAGAAACCATATTCTTCTCGTTTGTTCAGTCCCCAAGTCAAAGTGTACAGCGATATAAGGGGACTGAATGAATACAGTTATGGGGCGATGCCCAGGGTTGAACAGACGCTAGCTAGCTATTTGTCCCCTGCTTCAGCATCGTCCCTGAAGGCCCCTACGCTCCCTACTAGACCGCTAAAAACAACATCAGGTTTGGTGGGGAAAGCGTTCATGGTGGCAGGTCAGGCTGAGGCATGTGTGCATACTACATCCATCTTGCAAGCATACCAGGCTGATCTCTTGAGGAATATGGATGGCGGTGAAAGGATTGGCCCTGACGCAGTATAGGAACTGCATCGAGCCACAGATCTGTCTCTCAGAGCCACCAAGGAAACCACCAGAGCTATTGGGCGGTCTATGGCAGCCTTGGCGGCGACAGAGAGGCATCTGATGGCAGCAGCGTCCAAAGTGATACCCTTTGGCCTGCTGTACATGAGACCCTTCCAGAGGTGGCTCAGGACCAGAGGGTTTTCCCTGAGGGGGAACCCATTTCGTACGATCAAGATCACGCATACCAGGCTGATCTCTTGAGGAATATGGATGGCGGTGAAAGGATTGGCCCTGACGCAGTATAGGAACTGCATCGAGCCACAGATCTGTCTCTCAGAGCCACCAAGGAAACCACCAGAGCTATTGGGCGGTCTATGGCAGCCTTGGCAGCGACAGAGAGGCATCTGATGGCAGCAGCGTCCAAAGTGATACCCTTTGGCCTGCTGTACATGAGACCCTTCCAGAGGTGGCTCAGGACCAGAGGGTTTTCCCCGAGGGGGAACCCATTTCGTACGATCAAGATCACGCGTCGAGCGCTCCGCGCCTTGATTATATGGAAAGACAAATGGTTCCTGTCCCAGGGCCCTGTGTTAGGAGCTCAAAGTCGACGAGTTGCACTGACCACAGAGGCTTCTCTCACAGGCTGGGGAGCGGTAATGGAAGGCCGCTCAGCTCAAGGTCTCTGGAGGGGCCATCAGCTTTCTTAGCACATTAACTGCCTGAAGATGATGGCTGTCTTCAATGCGTTGAAGTGTTTCCTCCCAGACCTGAAAGACCATCATGTGCTTGTTCGCACAGATAACACATTGGTGGTCTCTTATATAAATCAACAAGGGGGTCTGCGTTCACGTCCACTTTGCAAACTGGCGCACCAGTTCCTCCTTTGGTCCCTGGGAAAGATGCTCTACTTGAGAGCGATCTTTATTCCAGAATATAGGAAATATAGGAGCAGACGTCCTGTCGAGACAGGGGCTGAAGCCAGGGGAATGGAGACTTCACCCCGAGGCGGTGAAGTTATGGGAGATTTATGTCTCAGAACACGACGCACTGTCCACTTTGGTTCTCCCTCATGCATCCAGCTGCTCTCAAACTGGATGCCATGGTACAGACATGGCCGAGGCTTCGTCTGTACGCTTTTCCCCCAATCGTTCTGCGAGTTCTGCGAGGAGTTCTGGAGAAAATTTGCTGGGAAGGAATTGAGGGAAGGTCTTGAGTTTGGACCTGGCATGGTTAACCTGAAAGAGGGGTATGTTCCCAAGGTTCCTTCTCATGTACCACGGCCTGTAGTGTTACAGGCGTTCTGTCCTCCGTTCTCGGACTCAGACCAGGAGAAGCTGAACTTGGTGTGTCCAGTGCGAGCATTGGACACATATGTCCACAGAGCTGTCCTGTGGAGGAAGTCGGATCAGCTGTTTTTTTGCTTTGGACCGCACAACAGGGGTCTCCCAGCGTCCAAGCAAATGCTGAGCAAGTGGATAGTCGAGGCTATTTCTATTGCTTATGAGTCTTCTGGGCAACCGTGTCCTTTGGTTGTCAGGGCTCACTCCACTAGGAGTATGGCGGCTTCTAAGGCTTTATTATCGGGGGTCTCCCTCAAGGAAGTTTGTGACGCGGCGGATTGGTCCTCACTGCTCACCTTTGTAAGGTATTACAGTCTTGACATGGACGCAGCTCCAGGATCCTCAGTGCTCTCTTCATGATGTGCCACAGTTTAAAAAAGACAGGCATTTGCAAGTATGGCATTTTGGAATTTCGTTCCCAAAGCGTCATCTGACGCTGCGTTGAAGTTCCCTCGAAAGGGAACGTCTCATGTTACGACTGTAACCCTAGTTCCCTGAGAGAGGGAACGAGACGCAGCGTCGCCCAGTCACACTCCCTGCATACCTGTGATAGATTTGCTTCGGCTACTTTAAGGTAGTGAGCGATCGCTCTGGATGTGCTTTTATCCTTCCTGGTCATGACGTCATCCGCCCGTGATGTTCATTCTCGCTGTTGGCTAGTGGACATTGAAGCATCAGACATGTTCATGCTGTCGTGTTCCCAAAGCGTCATCTGATGCAGCGTCTCGTTCCCTCTCTCAGGGAACTAGGGTTACAGTCGTAACCTGAGACGTTTTCCCGAAATACTCCCTTGCCCCTATGGCTATGTGTAACACAGCAGCATGATGGTTTCTCATGCAATGCCATATGAAGAGGGAGGAGTGGGTGGGGGGTATTTTGTCAAATACTTGTTATTAATATAATAATAATTATTAATGTAATAACTGTTATTAAACATCCTTTCCATTCAACTTTTTGCCCTCAGCAATAAAATAATAATTTCTAACAAATGAAATAAAATAGTTTAGCTTTTAACACCTTTTAACATGACACTAATTCTTTTCATGGCCAAGTTAAAATAAAATGCAAAACTCAGTTGCCATAAAAATACTATTTCAGTTCTCGTGTTCTGTGGCCCACTTTTGCATATGGAAACATCAAGTTGCTCAACAATTCTAAAAATGCACATAAAAAACAACTTATGCTCTCAACTTAGTCGAATATTTTTTTATGCGACACGATAACGTGCGTATAAACAACGATGGAAAAAACACTTGTAAAAAAAAGACATAACCTATATTAATTTGCAATGGGACGGCATAACTGGACCAACCAGCCGAACGATCTCACTACCCAGTATCTCAAATGCTTTTTTGTTCATTATGTAATGCCTGAACAAAGTCTGTCGTGAAAATGCGTGTATAATAAAATGTGTATAATTTCCTCCCAGAAGCGCCTCACAAGATTGCGATCACAAATACCAGGCATCTGAAGGCAATATAACATGACATGACAGCGTTATTGTTTCATCTACGCGCTCTGAGGCGCAAATAATTAGCCTATATACAAAAATATTAGGCTATATAATGATCGAATCCCGGACATTTTGGGGGATTCGATCATTTTCATAAGGTCCCAAAAGGGGACATGTCCGGGAAAAAGAGGACGTATTACCCAAATGAGAACATAGGCTACTCAAAAGACTACTCAAGTTGCAAATTTTGTTATCGTTTTTGGAGTTTATGTTGTGGATATAGTTTACCTGTTAAGCTCATTGTAAGCAGCTCAGTTCAGATCATGCGGTACTCGCCTAATGTTTTTTTTTCATTTTGCATCTTTCAGAGTTATTCTTTTCCTCGTCATATTTTAATTCACGTTTAAAATGATGTTTTAATTAAAAGTTTGATTTTCGTCATGATGCGTCTTAAAGTGTAAATACTGTCAACAACATTTTCGTCAGTATTTATTTATTTATTTTGACGAGATTAACGTTTGCAACAGTCACTAATCGCTATTTTGCGTTTTCACACAAGAATACATTTAGTTCGATTTAACTGGAATTTTATTTAGCCTACCTTTGCAAACTGAAGATGAATCTTACTATTATCGACATGATGAATGTCTCCTATAATCGGCAAAGACCATGGTCCAGGAGGAAAGTTCTTCGGGGCTTTATTTCTGATATAATCACTCAGCAATAAAAACACACACGAAAATATCAAAATACTTTTGATGTCGATCCACTCGTAAAGGTGCAACAGGTCCATGACTGACACTTCCTGAAATTGTTGTGTTCAAGTTTAAGCGGAGGTCGAACCAGATCCAAATGGGCAGGGTTTAAATATGTCCGCAGTATAGCTTGCGGTTTGATATCAGGTTTCTTCAGTGTGATGTCTACACACGTGTCACATGCCATTCTTCGTGTTTTGTGAATTCAGGTAACGTGGAGTCCTATTGGTCTTTTAACCCTTCCTATAATTTCACTATTCTCATTTGTGGTTCTCAGTACAGTTTTAGGGGCCGTTAACACATCGTGTCTACATACGCGTGGAAAGCGCGGTCGCGTCGCTTTCTCCTTTCCAAAGCACTTGCGCTCCCTTGCCGTTGCTATGCAACCATGAGCTGTGCTCATGCAGCTCATGAAATTTCAAAGGATACATTGATTTCTAGACCTTGGATTAGCGTACTATTAGATATATTTATGGAGTTATTATATAAAAACCACCAGATTGGTTGGTTCTTGTCACATGACCTGCGGTGCTCTTGCGGCATTCTAAAAAGTTACGAATTTTTCATCTCGATTCGCCTGGAAAACGCACTGCAAGCGTGTCGAGACCGTGTCGCTTCCATTATGAGCGCCTACATTTGAAAAAGAATTTGAGCGTGCAAAAGAAGAAATATGTGGACGAAATTACCACATTCAAGGTCCAGAAAAGTAGTAAAGACATCGTTAAAATATTCAACGTGACTACAGTAGTTTAACCTCAATGTTATGGAGCGACTTCTTTTGCACAAAAACAAAAATGACTTTATTCTATAATTTCTTCTCTACCCTGTCATTCTCCTATGCAGTTTATGTTGAAGATATTGCAGAGCTTCCGTGTTCTAAGTCCAAGTATTGGCCGGCTCCTGCGTCAGCATCACACGCATGCGTAGAGGTGCTCACATGAACAGCGTCGGCCAATACTGAGCCGGCGTTCTGACATAGAACCTGGAAGCTCTGCAATATCTTCAACATAAACTGCGAAGGAGATTCATCGGATTTCATCAAAAATATCTGAATTTGTATTCCTTAGATGAATGAAGGTTTTGCGGGTTTGGTGAGTAATTAATGACAGAAACTAGATTTTTGGGTGAACTCAATCCTTTCTATTTATATGGGATTATTTAGGCTAGGCTACTTATAACTCGTACACAATAGTTAGGACAGGAACACGGGCAGAAAAAGCATTTGCAGTTTTGCAGAACAGTTTTAATTTACTTCCATTTATTATTTTAGTTGACAAATTAGAAAACCAATCACCCAAGTAACCAATAAAAAGCTAAAAAGGACTATTGTCTCTGGTGTTACATAAAAAAACACCAACATATAAGCATACAATTCAATATTTTTAGATATACAGGTTTACAAATTAAATTAAAAAATTTCCGTTACCATAATCTGTACACAAGGCTGAAAACAATACATCAACACATTTGTGTTCTGCTTATCTTAGCGTGGTACTGCACACAATTCATACGGATGGGGACTGTGAGTACCCCCCAGTTTAAAATTCAAGTTGGGCTCCACACTCACTGGTGAAGAGAATGTGAAGCGCTGGAGCAGAGAGGAGAAAAACAAAATTTGCCCTCAGCATCGAGGAAGTGACCTGGATAAAAGACTGAGGAGTCTGATGTCAGCTGATGTCAGATGGCTAACCACAGGTGTGCCCTAAAGAAACATCAAGTTTAACAACTGCTACTCTTATGTGTGCTTAAAACTAATAGAGTATTTGTACTAACACAATACCATTTACTGAAAAAAAAAATCTGCGGAAGTAGTAATGAACTGGTGCAATATCCATGAGTGTTTTAAACACTAGGCTCACCTTTGGGATAGAGTATTTTCCTATCTGAGTATCTTCGACAGTTATTCGAACCACATTTATTGGGATAATATTTCCAATCCTCTGTATCTCATGAATGACAGCATTGGTGAAGGGCATGTTGTCCTTGTCTGATAAAGATGGCTGCCGTGAGCCTCCCACAACACGATCAATCTCCTCCTGAACTTTGGCTGAAGATACAAAATTGAGAGAACATGAGCATGTACTACTTTTAATGTGCATATGAATGCCATTCCTCACATAAACTCTCACCCTGTATCTCAGGATATTTTATCATGTAGAGAAGACCCCAGTACAGAGTGGTGGAGGTGGTCTCAGTTCCCGCTACAAACAGATCCAGAGTACAGATGCACAAGTTCTCCACATCAAACCCTGCAGATGTGTCGTCCTTTAGCTAAACAACAGGAATGAGAGGCATTTCAATTCAACAGCCATTCATCATTATTACTCATTTTATACCCATTTATACCCATTGGCACTGTGACGAGCAGGGAGGGGCGAGAGCCATGAGGGAACGGCGCGAGGCCGGTGATGCGAGTGATAATGAGCGTCAGCTGCGCGGCACACCGGTCTCGTATCTCTCACGGAGGAGCTCCTGAAGCATAAAAGAGGAGCGACAACAGTGAAGGACGAGAGAGGACCAAGCATGGACTTTATGTTGTGTTTTATTTTGTTTGTGTGGGCGGCAGTCGCCATGAGGAATTGCCGCCATTTTACTTTCGTTTTGTTGTTTGTTTGTTTATTTGATAATTAAAGTTAAGTTGAATGTTCGCCGGTTCCCGTCTCCTTCTTCCCGTTCTCATTGAACCCCGTTAAACCTGTTCACAAAACAGACCCTTTACAGTTAACAGAGTATACATTTAAATGTTTCTAACTTTCTCTCTACTTAGTTTTTTAGCACACCTTTATTAAATGAAAGCTTTTTCTAAAAGGCAGTTACTTTCTAGTCATATCCATTTATTTGTTTAATTTTACTGTGAACCAGTGATCAATGATTATGGTACCACTAGTTAAACCTGAATGTTAAAACGTTCTGATCTTAGACTGACCTTTGTCTCCAGTAATGTCATAAAATAAAGGTAACATGGGACAATCAGCAAGTTTGTCACCCTGTTGTAAATACACCTCCTTCACTAGTTTATATCCATCTAACACAACAATTCTTGGTCCAAAAACTCTAATGTTGAATATTTTGCCATATTTTTTTTTTGCAAACTGCAAAATGCGTTGAGAAAAAAAGAAGATAGAAATATCTATCATATCCTAGTCTGTGTTATTCTGTTCCGTGCTTCCCCTGTCCTGTCATTTGCCCCATGTTCCTTGTATGGTATCTAATTCTATCTTTTGTCATGTGTTCTTTGTTTTCATTTTCCATGTGACTGTCCTTCATTAGTTTTAGTCGTCTTCATATCATGTCTATGTTCTTCTGTTTCTCCGTTCCCCAGTCCTGTCCTGAGTCACATGTTCTTTGTTTAGAATTCAGTTCTGTCATTTGTCACATGGCCTTTGTTTTGATTCCTATCTGTCTCATTATTAGTTAATTCAAGTCAGCCGTGTCTCGTTTGTAATTATGTCCGTCACCTGTTTCCCGCTTGTTATCCTCCTAGTTTTCAGTGCATATATTCCCTCCGTGTCTGTCCAGTCCTTGTCAGTTCTTAAAGTTTCTTACGTGGTATTATTCCGTGTATTCCTGTTTCCTGTTGTTTATTAAAACTAATTATATTCAAGCAAGCTCCTTGTTCCTGTTCCTGTTCCTTCCGACCACGGTGTGACAATAACAGATATGACAGATAAAAGAAGAAAAAAAACGTTATTTTGGGGTTTTTTTTGCGGAAAAAAAGTATATGTTTGAACCACTGTACTCACGTGAACTGATTTAAATGTTTTTAGTAGCTTTCTTGGCATTGAAAGTGTAAATTACCTTCCTGGCAAAGGCCTCACTGAGCCATAGGATTTCATCCAAAAAAACAAACAAAAAAAAAACCTTAATTTGTGTTCTCAAGGGGGGTCATCTGCGAAGACTGAGTTTAGCCGTAAATATACAGTAACTTCTACGTGGTTTTTCGTCAAAAATGTTTAATAAAAACATATAGTAGTCATCGTTGACGTTGGTGACATTATCAATGTTTAGTCTAACGCAGTTTAAAGCCACTTAAAGTTACTTTTTGGGTTTTCATAGCAACAATAGCTTACTTTTTTATGTCACTGTTTACCTTTAAAAACTGAAGATGAATCTTCGTGTGATCGATATGATGAATGCGTCCAGTAATCGGCAAAGACCATGGTCCTGTAAGAAAGTTTTTCGGTGCTTTATTTCTGATATAATCACTCAGTAATAGAAATACAAGCGAAAATATCAAAATACTCTTGATATCAATCCTTGTCTTGTCTTGGTTCCAATCCTTGTCAAGTCTTGGTTCTAATATCACAACAGATCATCAAAAGATCATCATTTTTAAAACATTTCAGCATTTTTTCAATTGTGTTACAATATACAAAATCACAAAGTATCCTTTTCACAACATCTATAGATGTTTTGTTTGCAATTTGGATACCCAAATGTAATGAATTCTTATTACATTATAAGCCAATTATCTTAGATAACCACTATGATCTCAACAGAGATTTGCAATTTATGAATATAGAGCAGGATAGAGTACGCTACAATGGAGTACAAATAGAGTACATTAGAGTATACAGTCAATGAGTGTATAACATCATACTGATCTGAAATCCATCACAAGAAGGGACACATATGGCATCACATTTTACATTACAGTATGTATGCTATATGATACTGTAAACAGATTATCCTGGTAGAGACTGTCACATTACTTTAAATCATCCTTATAAAAAGGTCAACTACAGTATAGTTTTAGTCATATGACACAGTGAGAACATTTTCTGTATTGCCAGCAAACCTCATGGCCTTGTCATACTTCATCACACCTTTTGATAACACACTGGATAAATAATATTACCATCATTATGGGTTCAATTACATAAGTTAGGTAATGTGAGTGTATTTTCTAATGTGGCATCTATAACCTAACTAATTATTTCAGCAACAAATGTGATTGAAAAATGTATCTAGCATTGTTTGCTATTGAATGAACTGATTGATAAAAGTACTAAATTGAAAAAAGGATCATACTGTTGTGATTAAACCAAATGTTTTTATTAGATATTACAATAGTCTTGTGTTTGAAACAATTATGTGAACTGAAAATGTAATGAAAGCATGGAATCAGGTTTGGAAAGACATAACTGTAAAGACATAAAAAAGCTACATTTTCCATAGAGCATCACATTAGCTCAAATTATAGTCTACATTATATTATTTTCCAAACGGATTATTGTCCAAGGCAAATTACAATACATTTTAACACGGGATGGCCAACTCTGGCCATCAAGATTCACTTTTGTTGTGGAGCTCATCTCCAACAATAATCAAACACATCTGAACAAGCTCTTCAAGATTACTAGAAAGCTACAAGCAGGTGAGTTGCATCAGGGTTGGTGGCAGCTAAACTCCGCAGAAAAGTGGATTTTGAGTTGTAACACTTTATTTTCCAAAACAATAAAATCGGTACATATTTACAGCATCACAAGTGCAAGCAATACACAAACAGAAATTTGTCTGTATTGTCTGTCTAAGACCACTAAGTGAAGAATGAAAAGTATCTTCACTGTGAGTAGCCTATATCAGGGCCTTTAGCGTGACACTGCACATAATTGATATGATTTGGGACACCGAGTGGTTCCCAGTCTATAATCCAAGTTGGGCTTCACACCGGCTGGTGAAGAGAAAGTGAAGTGCTGCAGCAGAGAGGAGAAAAAGAGGAACAGCTCCATCCGTGCCAACTGCTCCCCAGGACACACTCTCTTTCCTAAAATTAGATACAAAGACACAATACCTTTTGTCTTGCACTAATGCAGAGTAAATATGGATATAACTGTATTCCAATAATATTCAAATATTGCGGTGTGGAAAAAACAATTATAATATTGCATTTTAATCTTCTAATTTCCCAAAGAAGCACATTTCCACCCTTAAAAGGACATGGTGATGAAATAGGTATATTAGGAGGGAGGAAAATTATATTTCAATTCTTTCCCCTGAGAAACTGTGACTTAAAAATGAAAATAAAACTGATGATTTAAAAAATAATAAGACTGGAGTACTTTTGTCGAAGAACGCAAATGTTTTGTGAGTGAACACAAACATTTTGTGAGAGATCACAAAAGTTTTGTGAGAAAACGAAAAGTTTCTTGGGGGAATGCAAATGATTTGAAAATGACACAAAGTTTCTCAGGGGAACGCAAAATATTTGTGAGCATTGAAATATTTAATAATATTGAAATTTTTCCTTGCATCTCATATTTTTCACATTACCATGTTCCATTTTGGGGCTCTGTATGTTTCTGCCACACGTCCTGATTTTGCCGAGTTAGAAGTGTTCCTGGGTCAACATACTTTGTTTTCTGTCTGAAAATTTAGTCCTATCCCTACCCCTAAACCTAACCCTACCCTTAAGTTATCCCTAAAATTAAAGGGGAATGATAGGTGAATAACACTGATGTAGAAGCACCTAACCCTGGTTGTAAGCCTAAACTTGACATAAACTGTAAACTGTCCCTCAAATCTGATTGGATGAATGGAATGTTGTTCCAGGATCGCCAAAGATATAAATCCAGGAACATGTTATATTTGGTACCCAGGTTCTGCATCTTGGCCTCAGAGTAAAAAAAATAAAAGGGTATTGTGAGAAGGTTTATACTTTGACTGTCACGTTTGCTGTGAAGTCATATTAGTCATGTAAAGTCACAACGTGAAATAGTTGTGAGAAACAAAGTCGAAATTAGTCGAAAACGTTTTGTAGGGCTATGGAAAATTAAGCTTGGCTATCTGCATCACAAGAATGGAAATTGTCAAAATATATCAGTCGATTTTCTAGAAAGGAGTTTTCCTGTACCTAAAGAAAAAGGCAAAAAGGCATCTCTCTTCCTAAATTTGCCCTCAGCATCCAGGAAGTGACCCGGGTTAAAAGACTGAGGCGTCTCCCACTCGGACTCATCAAACAGCACTGATGTCAAACTGCCAATCACAGCCGTGCCCTGCAAAATCAAATTGTTTATCAAGGAACAGTGGTAACTTAGCAACTTTAGTCAATCAATCAATCACATGACATACAGTACACTGCTATGCTTACTAGTCCTACTGTACCTTCGGAAGGAAGTATTTTCCTATCTGAGTATCTTCCACAGTAGCACGCGGCAAATTTAACGGGGCAATATTTCCAATCCTCTGTATCTCATGAATGACAGCATTGGTGAAGGGCATGTTGTCCTTGTCTGATAAAGATGGCTGCCGTGACCCTCCCACAACACGATCAATCTCCTCCTGAACTTTGGCTGAAGATATAAAATTGAGAGAACGTGAGCATGTACTACTTTTAATGTGCATATGAATGCCATTCCTCACATAAGTTCTCACCCTGTATCTCAGGATATTTTATCATGTAGAGAAGACCCCAGTACAGAGTGGTGGAGGTGGTCTCAGTTCCCGCTACAAACAGATCCAGAGTACAGATGCACAAGTTCTCCACATCAAACCCTGCAGATGTGTCGTCCTTAAGCTAAACAACAGGAATGAGAGGCATTTCAATTCAACAGCCATTCATCATTATTACCAGAGCATTCCTGTCCCAGCACACTTACTGACACCCCCTCAGAAAAGGTCTTACTTTTTCCATCTCAGCAAGGAAGCAGTCAATGTAATCTCTTGGATTTGATGGATCATAATCCGCTCTGTGTGCATTCACCTTTTCTTTGACAAAGTAAATCAGTCCCTGCCACAGAGCAAAAATTTTCTTGTGCGGTCCAGGCAGTCGCCTCATGAGCCATGGGAAGGAGTTGTAAAGCTAAATAAATAAGTACAAAATGCTTCAGCTGAGCATTGAAGAAATGCTAATAAAGGAAAAATTAACATGTTAAAAGAAAATATTTACTTGAGCCCAGAAGCTTCCATCCAGAAACACAGCTTCATTGATGTTCTTCAAAAGAGACTGGAAGTCATGGTCACTGTACTCAAATCGATTACCAAACACAAGCACACAGATCACATTTGAGACAGCGTTGTTCAGCAGCATATGAGGGTCAAAAGGTCGACCTGAAAATAATATCATGATAACTGTGAAGTAATCACACTATGCATCCAATTCTAAATGTTTTTTTTTGAATAACAAGTTCAGTTCTTTTCATTGCTCAAACTTCAATACACACCATTCTCATTTGAAAAGGCCTCGTTCAGAAAGCGACATTCAAGATGGATAGACGGCTCCAGGCTTTTCTTTCCCAATCCGAAGTTTCGAAGAGTTGAGAGTGCAAATCTCCTCTGTTGCTTCCATTTATATCCATTGGCAGCAATTAAACCTGTTCGCAACACATTTAATAATACTTTCCCATTTCACAATACTTATCTCATAGGAATTTTATGAAAACATAATATTTGGAGAGAAACTGAAATTGTTCTTCTCCAGTGTCACAGGCCTCAATCTTAACACTGTGTGTCTACACCGGACGCGACTGTTGTTGCGTCATGCCGCAACTGCTTCAGGCTGTCTACACTGAATGCGACAAAGCAACCATTGCAATTCCATTCATTGCGTCACTGCACTTTCACCAAGCATAAAAAACAAATCACGTAACCTGCCTTTAAAATTTTAAATATAAGTATTGATTTTCAACTAGTCTCAGCCTCAGAGGTCATGCCCACGGACCAGGGGCTGAACGTCTGATGCATATGGCACACTTATCTTGAAACACTTCAGAATTTCGAAGTTGTCATCTGGTTGGTTGAATTCTACAGGATGTCCGGGAGACACGTGTGTCGCGTTCTTTAATGGTGCCCCTCTAAACAAATGCTGTGACGCCAAACCCCCTTGTAGAAGAAGAACGCCGTTGTGTTTGAAACTGTGACAATGAGCACTCAGGATCAACTAAATGCTGGGTTTTCAAAAGTATATAAAGTTTGCGGCTCCACTGTTCCAGTAAACTTACATAATGTTCTTGAATTAATCATTTATTAGATGTATGCCGGTCTGATATTGTAGGGACATCGACATTACATTTTCACGCCCCTAAACATGACGTAGAACAAAATGAACTGTGATTGGTTGCGTTACATGTCAGTCAAATGTCCTCTTGGACGGTCCTTGGCCAATCAAAGCTGCGATAGAGTCCAGACCTTCTGCCGTCAAGTCTGAAGGTTTGACTACGAGAGACTAGGTTTTTAACTTACTTGTATCTAAAGATACAAATGAAGAAAAAAAAGCAAAAAAAAAAAAAAACTACAAAAAAGCACAAAAAATACAAACATTTGACTTAAATTATATTGGTTGAAATTGCTTAGATACATTTTTTTTGTCCGATTGTCACTTTTTTGAGATACTTTTTTCAGCCATCTTGACTAAAATCATCTAAAATTTCTTTAAAGGGTTAGTTCACCCAATTGAATTTCTGTCATTAATTACTCACCCTCATGTCGCTCCAAATCCATAAGAACTTTATTCATCTTCAGAACACAAATTACGATATTTTTGATGAAATCTGGGAGTTTTTTTTTTTATCCTACTGTACATAGAGAGCAACGAAATTACCACATTCAAGGTCCAGAAAAGTAGAAAAGATTTTGTTAAAATAGTCAACGTGACTACAGTGGTTTAACCTTAATGTTAAGAAGAGACGAGAATACTTTTTGTGAGCAAAAACAAAACAAAAACGACTTTATTCAACCCTGTCAGTCTCCTGCGCAGTTTATGTTGAAGACATGTTGCAGAGCTTCAGTGTTCTACGTGTTGGCCGGCTCCTGTGGTGGTCGGACATAAACACGGAAGCTCTGCACTGCGTTCACGGCATCAACTGCGTAGGAGACTGACAGGGTAGAGAAGAATATGTTGAATAAAGTCATAATATTTGAGCACAAAAATTATTCTCGTCGCTTCGTAACTTTAAAGTTGAACCACCGTAGACATGTTGACTATTTTAATGATGTCTTTACTACTTTTCTGGGCATTGAAAGTGATAATTTCATTGATTTCTGTGGGAGAGCCTCTTGGATTTCATCAAAAACATCTTAATTTGTGTTCTGAAGATGAATGAAGGTCTTGGAACAACATGAGAGTGAGTAAAGACAGAAATTTCATTTTTGGTGAACTATCCCTTTAATTGTTTATGTTGCAGTTGATTCTGATGCTCCCAGCAATGCTCAACTCCTCATTAAGCCTCTTTCGTGTTTGTCCTTTGCTGCTTGCACTAACTATATGATTATAATCTGTCGCGTCGGGTGTAGACATGGTGTGAAGTCACAGCAAAGCACAACTTCAGTATTTTGAATCAGATTTACAAGACTGACCTTTGTCTTCGGTAATGTCATTAATTATTGGTAACACCGGACGATCAGCGAGGTTATCACCCTGTTGTGTATACACCTCCTTCACTCTTTTGAATCCATTCAAAATAACAATTCTTGGTCCGAGAATTCGAATGTGTAAAATGTCTCCATATTTTTCTGCAAACTTCAAAAAATGATTTTAAAATATACTATACAGAAATAGTTTAAATACTGCTGAATTGCACTGCACTTTTGATTTCGAATTAGGCTTCATTACACAGATAATCAAATAATAATACAATAAGGTTGCATTTAGCTTACCTTTGCCATCTGAAGATGAATCTTCGTATGATCGATACAGTGAAGGTGTCCAATAATCGGTAAAGACCATGGGCCAGGAGGAAAGTTTTTCGGCACTTTATGTCTGATATAATCACTCAACAGTAAAAACACACAAGAAAATAACAAAACAGTCTTGATGTCGATCCACTCGTAAAGACGCAGGAGGTCCATGATGCTGTTTTTGTCAGGTTTAGTGTTTGAATTTAAGCACAGCGAATTAATACCCCGAGATTTTCTTTACGATGTTCACGCGATCTACTCATTGAATTAATGTCATTGAACTGCCTTTTTGGCACAAATTCACCTGATGCTTTATATAGGCTAAGGCTATTACATAATATGCAGTGAGTTTAACTGCTTTCACCTTTCTCCCATCTTTGTCGTGTTTTTGTTGCTTAAACAAGATACGAGCAATGAAATTATACTCTACCATTTTATTTACTATATGCGTTCATTTTTTACAGCATCATAAGACACGGTATGAAGTATACAAATTTTTGAGTCAAAAACGTTACTTTGGGTTTTTGTCATGAACAACTATAACTACAAAAAGAAATAAAATGACATGAGGGTTATGTTTGAAATGAAATGATTTTTAAAAGTCCCTATCTAGTAATTAAAGCCTTTCACGGTTTAGAACCCGATCAAAACAACAATTATTGGTCCTAAAAATGTGTGAAAATGAACATAAACAGTAAACACACCCTCTGAAATAGTTTTAGTAGCCCCAAATACATGATTAGAGAGTAGATATGCATTTATGATAACAGCTTTCAATATTATCTTAAAATGCAGACTGTGGCATTCACTTAAACTTCAGATAGCCATTCCACCCAATGGGTGACATTTCTGTCCCCAGGACATTGTATGCATAATTATGCATGAAAATTAACTCTTAATTTTATTTTTAAGTGTCCTGAACATTAAGCTGCAGATTTAAAATTTGAAACATTATTAAAAACTACGAGAACAGTAAAAATAGCATTTGTTGCATGTCCCCGCTCTCTAAACATAAACTTTATCAAGAAATGTAATCATTAAAATCTTTCAGAAATGATTTTTTTTTGTATTGCTGTGTGACTCCATTTACCATCTATGCTAAACAAAAAGAAATTTCATAAGAAATCCATAATATGTTACATAAAACACACATTTGCCCCTCTAAAAAACTCGAAACATGCCACACGACACATTTTCAATGGGGAGTTTCATCATCTGGAACTTATGCAGGTCATGAGAAGACCAAAAGTAAGTCCTCTCATTTTAATTTCTGTTTATTTGATGAAATAGTAACAATGACTGAGAAGGTCAATCTCGACATATACTGTCCTGTTACCTAAATTATTTCTTAGATGTTATTTATTTAAAAAAAAATTATAACTTTAGGTAAGTTGCTACAATTTGCTCAGTATCCTCATGCGATTAGCATGTATACCATGTGGCCATATGTCATGCATTTGATCATTGTTTGCTTTAAAACTCAATGCTGTTACTTGCAGTCCTGTTACTCATATGAAAAATAACAGTAGAGTCATCTGTTTTTTTAATTTAATAGTGTGAATATTAGTTATATTATGAATATTATTAGAGTGATTTTTTAGTCACAAATATCAATTATTTGAACAACAACAACATCATATGTATCATATTTATATATCATTCAACGAGGAGTGAAACTTGCTCTAAATGGCTTTGGGGAAAGTGTCATTCCAAATTTAAAGTCCAAGCTTGTTTGAGTTCCCTCTGGAGGAGACAGAGTGAAGGATTGTAGTAAGGATGTGAAGAAGAGAAAGAGCTCCATACGGGCAAGCGATTCTCCTGGACAAGATCGTTTTCCTTGGGAGGATGAAATAAAGACAGATGTGTTTATACTGTACAGATAGTGGGTTGATAATGTGAAGAATAAATCGCAAATCAACTATTTAACATGTATATGCAAAATTGTGAAATTTTATGTATGTCTTCTGTATGAATATTAGACAAAACACCTGCTTACCTACTGAGAAAGGAATAAAGGCTTCAGGTTTTTCAAACTCGCCTTTAGTGTTCAGAAAATTCTGTGGGTCAAATGAATGTGGAGTCTTCCACTTGGTCTGCTCTGACAGTACTGAGGTCAGGTTAGGAATGATCTGTGTACCCTTAATGTAGAGCGAAAAAAAAGAGAGACAAATTAAGGACCAACATAAACTATCCCATGATGCATATTATGTACTTTTAAACATATATTTACATTAGATTTTAATGCCATGTCAGGAGCTGAGGCTATTCTCATGGCAAGACCTGTATTACTACCAATTAAATAAGTTTTGGATAACTAAAATAAAACAAATACATTAAAACTACACAAGGGTCTGATATGGCAAGTAATTGGTTCAAAAGTCGGCTTTTCAACAACTTAAACGGATAGTTCACCCCAAAATGAAATTTCTGTCATTAAGTACTAACATGACAAATTAAGATATTTTTGATGAAATCCAAGGGTTTATGATCCACACATAGGCATCAACTTCATTGTTGTTCAACCTTAACATTTCGAAGTGATGAGAATACTTTTTGTGTGCAAAAACAAAACAAAATAGCAACTTTATTTAACAATTTGAACTGTTTTCACACAGGTGACGTAGTGAAAGCAGTTCAGTGCTTCCGTGTTCTGTGTCAGAACGGTGATTCATTATTGGCCGGCTCCTGCGTCAGCATCGCACGTATGCATCTTGCTGCTCACGTGTACAGCGTCGGCATACAGAGCCGGCGTTCAGACATAAACAGAAGCCTGCAGTGCAATCAAAAACTCAAAACGGCTAATACTCCTAGACCGCTTGTCATAGACTCAATACCATTGGAATCCTTGGCTCAAAACAAACAAAATGTGATATCTTCCGATTCCGGTACGCAAATTCTTCTAGCGTTTTGAATTTTGTCCAAAACCTACTTTTGCGAACTAGTCCTTGGTTTTACACCCGATCGGAACCAAACCAGTGCAGAAATGTTCTCTGGGTAAGCACTTAATCACAGCAATTTCATTTTTGGGTGAATTATCCCTTTAAAAAACAGATATCGTGTGAATGTTATAATGGTTTTGGTATCAAGTTTTGTCATTCATCTCACCTTTGGAATGAAATATCCTCCCAATATTGTGTCTTCATTTGTCATTCTTGGCACACTAAGGGGTACAACATTGCTCATTCTCTGGATTTCATGGATAACGGCGTCAGTGTACGGCATGTTGGGTCTGTCATCTATGCTGGGTCGACGCGACTGTCCAACAACCTTGTCTATTTCTGCCTGGACCTTTTCTGAGACATTTGATGACAAATTTCAATAACATGCATTTAACATATTTAACTACAGAGGTAAATTATGTTAGTCTAATTAGCTTATGATCCTTATCAGGCTATGTGTCTGTATTTTGCATACCCCCCCCCCCCCAAGAATGGACAAAAACTGAATTTACAGTTGACTTGTCATCTGGAGCATTTTACCTTGGATTTCTGGGTATTTCATCATGTATACAAAGGCCCACAGTAAAGTGGTAGATGTGGTCTCAGTTCCAGCCACAAACAAATCTAGTACAGCATATTGCAGACCCTCTTCATGAAATCCTGCTTCCAGATCATCTTTCCTCTATAAAGAAGAGACATTGTAATAACCAACACAGGGTAGACATGACGGATAAAGCAAACTAAAACTAAAAAGTGCATGTTTACACAATATGCAGTGTTTATTAACAAAAACATGAGAGGCTTTTAATAGTACCTTCTGGATCTCAGTAAGATAGCAGTCTATAAAATCTCTGGGTGAAGAGGGGTCCCAGTCTGTATAATGCTTGTCCACCTCTTCCCTAATAAAAGCACAAACTTGATGGAAGCAGGAAAACAGGTCTTTATGAGGTCCTGGGAGGAGGTCCATAACACTAGGGAAAACACTGTAAAGCTATAATGGACAAGTAGCAGGTCAACTTGGGCAGGCAGCTTTATTTTATTCATTTAGTTTTACACCAGTGCAATTTTTTCCCCCTTTAGTGGCAATTCAGGAGAGCCAATTACAAAACGGTGTATCTCCACTACATCTTTTCAAACCATCATCGGATTGATCATTGTATTACCTGTATCCACACTGAAGTTTGTAGCTTAAGGGCTTTAGACATCAGACTGAGTATGTTGAGAAACCTCTGGTCAGTATACTCAAACCTCCTGCCAAACACCATGGAGCAGATGATGTTGGAGACAGCATTATTAATTAAGTAATGAGGATCGAATAGCAGGCCTAACAAAATACAACAACAGATGAAGCTGGTTTTAGTTTCAAACTAGATAGACTTTTTTTTTTTACTAGTTTGTAAGAATTTTGAAAGAATTTCTAGTTGTTGCTAGGTGGTTGCTTGCTTGTCAAAGTAGTCCACCTGTAATTCTCAATGATATTTTGGTTCCTACATCTTGTGCCCTTAACCTTCTGGTATTCCTCTCTTAGGGGTCAAACTTGTAATCTTCCACAGTCACAAGAGACCAAAGTATGTATATACAGGGAGTGCAGAATTATTAGGCAAGTTGTATTTTTGAGGATTAATTTTATTATTGAACAACAACCATGTTCTCAATGAACACAAAAAACTCATTAATATCAAAGCTGAATATTTTTGGAAGTTTTAGTTTTTAGTTTTTAGTTTTAACTATTTTTGGGGGATATCTGTGTGTGCAGGTGACTATTACTGTGCATAATTATTAGGCACCTTAACAAAAAACAAATTTATACCCATTTCAATTATTTATTTTTACCAGTGAAACCAATATAACATCTCAACATTCACAAATATACATTTCTGACAAAACCAAACAAAAACAAATCAGTGACCAATATAGCCACCTTTCTTTGCAAGGACACTCAAAAGCCTGCCATCCATGGATTCTGTCAGTGTTTTGATCTGTTCACCATCAACATTGCGTGCAGCAACAACCACAGCCTCCCAGACACTGTTCAGAGAGGTGTACTGTTTTCCCTCCTTGTAAATCGCACATTTGATGATGGACCACAGGTTCTCAATGGGGTTCAGATCAGGTGAACAAGGAGGCCATATCATTAGATTTTCTTCTTTTATACCCTTTCTTGCCAGCCATGCTGTGGAGTACTTGGACGCGTGTGATGGAGCATTGTCCTGCATGAAAATCATGTTTTTCTTGAAGGATGTAGACTTCTTCCTGTACCACTGCTTGAAGAAGGTGTCTTCCAGAAACTGGCAGTAGGACTGGGAGTTGAGCTTGACTCCATCCTCAACCCGAAAAGGCCCCACAAGCTCATCTTTGATGATACCAGCCCAAACCAGTACTCCACCTCCACCTTGCTGGCGTCTGAGTCGGACTGGAGCTCTCTGCCCTTTACCAATCCAGCCACTGGCCCATCCATCTGGCCCATCAAGACTCACTCTCATTTCATCAGTCCATAAAACCTTAGAAAAATCAGTCTTGAGATATTTCTTGGCCCAGTCTTGACGTTTCAGCTTGTGTGTCTTGTTCAGTGGTGGTCGACTTTCTGCCTTTCTTACCTTGGCCATGTCTCTGAGTATTGCACACCTTGTGCTTTTGGGCACTCCAGTGATGTTGCAGCTCTGAAATATGGCCAAACTGGTGGCAAGTGGCATCTTGGCAGCTGCACGCTTGACTTTTCTCAGTTCACGGGCAGTTATTTTGCGCCTTGGTTTTTCCACACGCTTCTTGCGACCCTGTTGACTATTTTGAATGAAACGCTTGATTGTTCGATGATCACGCTTCAGAAGCTTGGCTATTTTAAGACTTCTGCATCCCTCTGCAATATATCTCACTATTTTTGACTTTTCTGAGCCTGTCAAGTCCTTCTTTTGACCCATTTTGCCAAAGGAAAGGAAGTTGCCTAATAATTATGCACACCTGATATAGGGTGTTGATGTCATTAGACCACACCCCTTCTCATTACAGAGATGCACATCACCTAATATGCTTAATTGGTAGTAGGCTTTCCAGCCTATACAGCTTGCAGTAAGACAACATGCATAACGAGGATGATGTGGTCAAAATACTCATTTGCCTAATAATTCTGCACTCCCTGTATATATATTTTTTAAAAATTAATGTACTATATTTTGTTTCAATAATATTCTCTAATATTTAGTATTTTGAGGAAGTTTCATGGTACGAGACAATATTAATCTCTAAATTATGCATTTTTTTTTTTAAAATTGTAAACCTAAATTTAAGCCATGTTATGACTCTTATTATCACAGCAAAGCTGCTACTGTACTTTACCATTGGTATCCATGATGATCTTGTGCAGAAATTTGTACTCTTCCATGATGATGAATTCCAGGCTCCTCTTTCCCACACCAAAGTGTTTAAGAGTACTAAGAGTGAAACGCCTCTGTTGCTTCCAGCTGTAGCCATTATTGAAGGTTACACCTGTTGCCAGACATTACACAGTATGAAAGATGGGTTACACTTTATTTTAAGGTGTCAGTATTACAGTGTAATTATACATTTAAGTACTGAGTAATGACAATTAACTACATGTACCTACTATAAGGTTAGGATGAGGGTTTGGTTAATAACTAACTGCATGAAATAATGCATAATTAACTAGTTATTACTGTAGTAAATACATGTAACATATGTAACAATGACATTGTAAAATAAAGTGTTACCGAAAGATGTGATATTTAGAGAGAGCTGGAATGTCATTTGAAGTCTTAACATTTATGTACCTTTATGAACATATATGTATACCTTGGCACTTGATTATTTTTTTGATCACATCATTGGTTGGGCGGCCTGTGAAAATGTCTGCTTGATCAATAAGAGCTTTCTTGACCATGTTGTAGCTATTCACAACAACAGCATTTAAGCTTCCTAGACGCAAGCTGAAAATGTTTCCATAGTGGTCTGACAACTGCAAGGAAACAATAATTTGAAAAAAATATAAATAAAAAAATAAACATGGCTTAAGATATCAGACCTTGTTTAAAATACAGACGTTATACAGTCAGACTTCGAAATCACAACATTAACCATCTGGTGGTGTTCGGTCATTTTAGACCGAAAAAAATGTTTTGAAATTTCAAAAATCGCTACCTCAATTTACAATCTACAAATCAGTCACTTTGCAGAAAAGTGCACAGCAAAGAAGGAGTGACACTCTAAAATATAGAGAGTGCAAAACAGACACACCGACTCAAACACACACTCACTTACACACCATTATACACACACAAAGGAAACTGCCTGGTGTAGCTGTAACAATATGTTTAATAAGAGTTTGAAATGAGGTTGATTGATCTCTGATAAAGCATAGTGTTAAAAATATTATTATTAAATTGTTTGTATTATTTTCAATGGGAAAGGTTTTAACTATTGCATAAATATTAATTACTACCATGAAATAATACAAAATACACGAAATAGTACAAAAATATATTACATTGATTTTACTGAAAATAAAAAAAGTTAAATTTAAGGTTTTAGGTCACTTTTGTCCGCAAACAACTCAAGTGTGGCCCCCAAATAAACAATATCAGAGGGTTAAGGGGCCGTGAATTACCTTAGTTAAATGAATATGAGGTTGTGTAGCATCCAGGTTAAAAACATTCCCAACAAAGGGAAGAGGTGTGGGTCCGGGGGGATAGTTTCTAGGCTTCCTGTTTCTCAACTGGTCTGAGATCAGAAGAAAAAGGATGAACAACAGTAGCACAGTCCCTGTATCTGTCCAATGCACTGAGGCTAAAGACAACAAAATGTTCTCCAAAACCATTTTCACACTTTTGTAGCCTTTTTATCGCTTTTATCGCAGTTACTGTGTAACGTAACTTAACTGCGCTATTTTTTACGCCTAAAGTTGTTTACTTCCTGGTTTACTTTCGTTTACTACGACAAAAACATGGTCTGAAATAAACATTCAGAAAGAGCGAGCCCAGCTCGTGAACAAATCGGTGTGTTTTTAAAAAATATATTTTTTTAAGGTAAACGAATCGTCACACACGCACTTCTTTTACCGAAGTCAAAGCTTTCTTTTGAAGCGCGTGACTGATTTTCTGCCTGTAATGATTGACACTAGCGCGAACAAATAGCATTATAGCGCGAGCTGTAAATGAACATTTTTATTGGCTCGATGTTCTGAACTAACACGCCCCTTTCACTAAACGAGTAGGTGTTTTAATCTGCAAGGGGTATTGAATAAAACATGAAATTAATAATAGCTTGATAGACGTCATGCCTAGCAAGACAAAATAGAAATAATAATAATAATAATAAAAAGGGAAAAAAAAATGTATATATATTATATTTATATTAATGTATCCCATGTTGTTCAGAGGCAAATTACGGCAAATCTACGTCTGTTCAGGGGATAACAACCGAGGAACGATCGTTTTCCAGAATTTGTAATCTCTCTCCAGTCTCCATGCTTTCCCTCCAATGTTTACTTTTCTCAGAAGGGCCGTCCAAAGTATGGAGAGGATGTAAGTCGCCGTCTAAAGGGAGGGGCCTTCGGTTTCATTGCCCAAACGACGATCCTGTTTCCAGACTATAAGCATTTACAGACTTGCAGGGCTCATTTTGATTTTCTTTGACAAAGGGAACGTGTCATTTTCTTTAACATCATGATCCTGCACCTTATATATCAATGCTTTGATTTTAAGTGGTGGATCATTTTAAGTTTAGTTTTACTGCTTCTTGTAGATATTATCAAATATAGGAATCCATCCAGATTCCCCCCAGGACCTCGGCCTCTACCATTTCTGGGAAATGTCTTCACTGAGATGGACTTTAAGAACATGGATAAGGTAGGAGAAAATTATGTTAAATTAATTGCATGATAATAAATGTTTATTGTAATAGCAATAAATGTTTTTTTTGCATGTCTGTCATATTCTCTTTTATTCATTTATTTATTTATTTTTATTTCAGTTGGCTGAAGTCTATGGGAAGGTGTTCAGCCTAAGAGTGGGCAGTGATAAAATGATAATCGTGTCTGGATATAAAATGGTAAAAGAGGCCCTCATTACACAGATTGACAATTTTGTTGACCGTCCAAATGTCCCACTGTTTCATAAAGTTTTTAAGGGAATTGGTAAGTACACTGACCATTATGATCTGTTTACTAGTCAATATCCATAATATTATTTGCTAATTAAACAGTACCTGTTTAGTTATTGAAATACTTTCATTCATTCATATTATGAAGGTACAATACTGAGTAATGGATACCTGTGGCGAATGCATAGGAAGTTTGCTGTCTCCCATTTGCGGACCTTTGGAGAGGGGAAGAAAAGTCTTGAGCTCAGGATCCAACAAGAGTGTGTTTACCTTTGTGAAGCTTTTAGGGCAGAAAAGGGTATGGTCTGAATTCTAAATTAATTTGGAAGAACTTATAATTAAAACTTATAAAATAATTGCATATACTTATACATACCTGTTTTCTCTCAAATAGAACCTTTTAACCCCATGGTTACCTTAAACAGTGCTGTTTCAAATATCATCTCCTGCTTGATATTTGGACAACGCTTTGACTATCATGATGAATATTACCAAAGAATTCTGCGTCTTGACAATGAATGTGTTCAGTTAGCAGGTTCTCCGAGAGCACAGGTGATTCATGACAGCCTCATCCTTAGACACTACTTTAATATTCTAACTACCTATTAATTATAATGATGAGTCTATTTTCATCACTCACTATATAATCTTTTACAGCTGTATAATGCGTGTCCTTGGCTCTTGGAATATTTACCTGGCCCCCACCAGACCATTTTTTCCAACTACAAGATGATCACAGACTTCCTGAGAGGAGAAATCATTAAACACAGAGAGGACTGGGACCCTTCAAACCCACGTGACCTTATAGACAACTACCTGACTGAGATGGAAAAGGTACAGTAACTAAAGTGGGATTTTCTTTTATCATACTTTTCAAATACTTTGAGTAAAAAGGGTACATTTGTGGACATCTTTGTTTTGATATTGCCATTTGACCAACCTAAGACATTATTTTGAAAAGAGATTGTTATGCTTGTGAAGAACTAATGTGTATGCATATTTTTTGCACATTTTTATACTGATTCCCATTTTTTCCAGAAAAAGAGTGACCCTGAGGCTGGTTTTAACATAGAGGGGTTAGTGGTGACTTGTCTAGACCTGATTGAGGCCGGGACAGAGAGCGCAACTACAACATTGCGCTGGGGTCTGCTTTTTATGATCAAGTTCCCAGAAATACAGAGTGAGTCTACTTTTCTGATTTTCAGAGCAGGAGCAATCATGGTTCTTCATTTAAAGCTTGCAGGACAGGAAATAAGACTGCAAAGAAGAAATCATCTGCAAGTTAGCTTGGTAGTGCATCAGGTCCAGCAGCTTTCCATGATTAAGTTTGTCTGAAACCACACAATATACAAGTAATACTTATTTTCAGGGTGCGATAAAGCAGAGGGGGTTTTGAATTTTTCATGAAAATAAATCACGAACCACAGTGGGTATTTCATGGAGCTGTTAAATTGAGTTTCAGTTCATTTTTGTGACGCACAGTTAACAGAGACCGAGACGGCAGAAAGCGCATTCTGTTTGTTTTCTTTGTTTTACAAAAGAAAGTTTTGATGTTATTGTGAGTGTGCATAAATAACAGTAGACCTTTTACAGTTTCGGATGATGTCTTACTCTCATCTGTATGACCAAAAACGACTAGTATTTTAAGTTCTTTTCACTGTTATGAGAAAAATAAAATATCCACCCCGGTGCACCACTTGGCCTGGTGTGCCAAAACACTTATTTATAAACTTCAGTATTTCATACGAAACAATCACAAAATGCTTTGTGACATGTTGAAAAGCCATAAGGCCCTTGGAACCAGGATCGTATTCGTAACTTAAACGCGCTGCATGTGTCATCTCAATAGCGGGAGCTTTCTGATTTTATAGGGATATTTTGTCCCCCTACAACCTGCTTATATTCCCCAATCAGAAAATGTCCAGGCAGAGATAGAGAAGGTGATCGGACAGTCGCGTCAACCCTGCTTGGCTGACAGAGTTAATATGCCCTACACTGATGCTGTTATCCATGAGATTCAAAGATTTGGGAATGTTGTTCCTCTGGGATTCCCTAAACAAGCTGTTAAAGACTCAATGTTGGGGGGATACTTCATTCCTAAGGTATGAATTCTATTCTATTCTATTTAGGGGTTTAGTCCTGTCTAGAATAGTAAAGTTTTCATTCTCTCTTTTTTAGGGCACCTCTGTGACAACAAACCTGTCTTCAGTCCTGCATGATCCCAACGAATGGGAAACCCCAGACACCTTTAACCCAGGACACTTCCTGGATGAAAATGGCCAGTTTCGGAAGAGAGATGCCTTCTTACCATTTTCAGCAGGTAATGTTGTGTAAACACACCACCTGATATGTCTTCTCAAAAAGTGATATGCTTGTATTTAATTCTTTTCATTGACTTTGGGTCAGTATTAAATATTTTTGTCCTTGCAACATTATGAATTTTAACTTCAGCTGATGGCATTGCAGGTAAGAGAGCATGTTTGGGAGAGCAGCTGGCTCGTCAGCAGCTCTTCTTATTCTTCACCTCCCTGCTGCAGCAATTCACCATCTCCAAATGTCCAGGAGAGGATCCCAGTTTGGAGGGCGAGATATGGTTCACATATGCTCCGGCTCCCTACCGCATGTGTGTGTCCTCACGTTAGAGTGTATATATGTTTCTTATACTTTTCTATATTTTTTTTTTTTTTACAATTATATCTGTACAAATGCACTGATACAAAGCCATACTTTATTTTTACATTTGCATTGTGATTAAAGGACAGGTTTGGTTTTTGAGTGTTTTTTCACCCTGATTATCTTCCAAGCACAGCCTACATATGCGATAACAAGAAACAACAAACTTAAAGTCAAGAAAATCTGACACAAAGCATGTTTATAAGTATCTGTTGTGGTAGAATACTTAACTTTACTTATGGTAGAATACATACTTAAGAAAATTACTTTGTTCAGAGTAGAACATTAACATGAGCATGTTTTATTTTTAATTTTTTTTTAAATTTAGGCACACCTGTATTTACCAACATGCAAGTTATTCTTTGTTACCAACAAGTTAACAATATTGGTACATTTGTTACCAATATCTTCAGTGTTTTAATGCTAATAACTATTTGTTCTGACGTATAAACGTATGTAATAGATCAACATATCTATCTAATGTATCAATAAAAAGATAGTATAGCCTACTGTGTAAATTCTTTACTAAGTGTTATTTTGATGTTTATATAAATCACAAGATGAATCCAATGGATGGATGTTGTTCTGGTCCTAATAATGGTAACACTTTACAATAAGTTTCATTAGTTAACATGAACTAATAATGAACTGCACTTCTTTGTTAATGTTAATTTCAACATTTACCAATACATTATAAAAATCTTTGTAACATTAGTTAATGTATTGTGAACTAACATGTCAAACAATGAACAACTGCATTTTCATTAACTAACGTTACCGAAGATTAGTAAATACAGTAACAAATGTATTGCTCATGGTTAGGTCATGTTAGTTAATCCATTAACTAATGCTTAACTAATGAACCTTATTGTAAAGTGTTATCCTAATAATTATTAAGCAGTCTGGCCCACCATCATGGACATGCATGCAACTAGTTTCAAGTTAATAATTGTTTTGGACCCTTTGGACTCTGTAATGAACTTGTGATATGCACACTTTAAAATGTAGCCAAGTAAATTAAAGAGTTGAAAAAAAATAAATAGCCAAATTATATTACTATATGTGCCTGTGCAAATAAAGGTGCAGAAAAAACATTATTTGCATATGAAGTGTATATACAGTATATCTATTATCTCATGTTCATATCTTTACATTTTTAACTTTTACTCTTGATAAATTTGTGTTCTTTGGGGTCTCATTCTCTGTCCTTCCTGGAATCAGGAGTGCCTTATGTAATATCCCTCTACTCCTCCCCTCCAGAGTTTACATTTCCCAGTCCTGTACAAAAGTACTTGTAACATAAGCTTTTACTAACCAGAGCTCAAATAAGACAAAGAGAAGCTGCCATTCCCCCTTCCACCATGATCCTGCACTTCCTATTTGACAGCTTTGATTTTAAAAGCTGGATGATTTTATTTTTTGTATTTCTGCTCATTGCTGATATAATCAAAAATAAGAATCCTTCCAATTTCCCCCCAGGACCATGGCCTCTTCCATTCCTGGGAACTGTCTTCACTAAGATGGATTTTAAGACCATGCATAAGGTGGGAGCTAAATTCATAAGTTTTTAATGCGCTTGTCTGTCAATTTACATTCCTTTTAGCAATTAATTAATTTATTTTCTTGTTACTGGACTTATAAAATGTTTAACTATAATTATGTTCCTGATTAATATAAACAAAATAAAATAAATATTTTGAATTTCAGTTGGCTGATGTGTACGGGAAGGTGTTCAGCCTTAGAGTTGGGAGTGACAAATTAGTAATCGTGTCTGGATATAAAACGGTAAAAGAGGCCCTCGTTACTCAGAACGACAGTTTCGTTGACCGTCCAAATCTCCCACTGTTTCATAAAGTTTTTAAGGGAATTGGTAAGTAAACTTAGCATAATGACCTTAATGCTTAAATAAAACCAATTTTTATTCTCAAATGGAGTTGGTGATTTCTTAATGATAATCAAACTTTCATCTTTATGTGTCATTATGTAGGTTTAACAATGAGTAATGGATACCTGTGGCGAATGCATCGGAAATTTGCTGCCTTCCATTTGCGGACCTTTGGAGAGGGGAAGAAAGTCCTTGAGCAAAACATCCAGCAAGAGTCTGTCTACCTTTGTGAAGCTTTTAAGGAAGAAAAGGGTATGGTCTCTAAATGTCTCATCAACTGGAGAATTTTAGTTTATTGGGGCAAAGAAGGATTAATATCCATGCATTTTCCCCAAACAGGACCTTTCAACCCTATGGCCATCATACACGGTGCTGCCTCAAATATCGTTGCCAATTTAACATTTGGACAACGCTTTGACTATCATGATGAATATTACCAAAGAATTCTGCGTCTTGACAATGAATGTGTTCAGTTAGCAGGTTCTCCGAGAGCACAGGTACTGATTCATGACAGCCTCATCCTTAGACACTACTTTAATATTCTAACTACCTATTAATTATAATGAAGAGTCTATTTTCATCACCCACTATATAATCTTTTACAGCTGTATAATGCGTGTCCTTGGCTCTTGGAATATTTACCTGGCCCCCACCAGACCATGTTTTCCAACTACAAGATGATCACAGACTTCCTGAGAGGAGAAATCATTAAACACAGAGAGGACTGGGACCCTTCAAACCCACGTGACTTTATTGACAGCTACCTGACTGAGATGGAAAAGGTAAGTAAAGGGATTTTTTTTTTTAATCTAAATTTTTGAATAATTCAATACTTTTTCCTCCCAGAAAAAGAGTGACCCCGAGGCTGGTTTTAACATAGACGGGTTAGTGATATCTTGCCTAGACGTGATTGAGGCCGGGACAGAGACCACTGCTACTACATTACGCTGGGGTCTGCTTTTTATGATCAAGTTCCCAGAAATACAGGGTTTGTGTGGTTTTAGTTTTTATTTACTGGTTAAAGAATATTACACATACAAATGCCCCCACTTTAGTGCTAACTTATATTCCCCTTTTTCCCAGAAAAAGTCCAGGCAGAGATAGAGAAGGTGATCGGACAGTCGCGTCAACCCTGCTTGGATGACAGAGTCAATATGCCCTACACTGATGCTGTTATCCATGAGATTCAAAGATTTGGGGATATTGTTCCATTGGGATTCCCTAAACAAGCTGCTAAAGACATTACAATAGGGGGGTACTTCATTCCTAAGGTATGAATTCTATTCTATTTGATTTGAGACTTGTCTAAGTGACTGAATTGTAGATATACAGGAATTTTAATATATATAGAAAATGATGTTGGCAATAGTTTTCATTCTCTTTTTTAGGGCACCTCTATGACAACAAACCTGTCTTCAGTCCTGCATGATCCAAACGAATGGGAAACCCCAGACACCTTTAACCCAGGACACTTCCTGGATGAAAATGGCCAGTTTCGGAAGAGAGATGCCTTCTTACCATTTTCAGCAGGTAATATTTTGTATTTGGTATTAAGTGCAAGACAAGCACACACTAATTAAACTTGATGTACCGAACTACACTGAAGTGAATTAAAAGGGCAATATGCTTTTATAAACTAACTAATGTTATGAAGTATAATTTAACAAGTAGTTTTTTCTGGCACAATGAATGAATGAGCTCTCAGGCTGTAATGAAACAAAAACATCTACATTTACTGAGCTGAGTCAAAAACATAGTAGTCATAGTAATAATCTAATGAATCAAATTGGTGTTTTTGTTTGACGTTACAACGCTAGATGTGAGAAAGGATGTTTAGGACGAACTGATTCACTACACTACATGCAGAGTGAGAGATATACACTCACAGCTGAACTGTCATGCTAGTGACCATAGTGAATTCTTTCCCCCAGGTTAATGGCATCACCATACTTCTTGTTTTTTCTTGTCAATGCTACAATCTGAAGTGTAACTTTGCCTTATGGCATTTGCTTACAGGTAAGAGAGCATGTTTGGGAGAGCAGCTGGCTCGTAATGTGCTCTTCTTATTCTTCACCTCCCTGCTTCAGCAATTCACCATCTCCAAATGCCCAGGAGAGGAACCCAGTTTGGAGGGCGAGATATGGTTCACATATGCTCCTGCTCCCTACCGCATGTGTGTGTCCTCACGTTAGAACAAAACAAAGTCAAATCAGACGTAGAGTATATGTTTCTGGTATGTGTTTCAAAGTTATACTTTGTTACGATAATCTCCACATTTTTCAAAACGCAATATCATCGCAATCTTCATCATTACAAGAGCTTGAATTTATGTAGTGTAAACAGTAGAGCATGGCACTACCAATGCCAAGGTCATGGGTTCCATTCCCAGGGAATGCATGTACTGATTAAGTTTATACTTTAGTCGCTTTAGATGAAAACCGTTTACCAAATACATGACTGTCAAATGTTGTATAGCAGACTTGTTTTTGATGTATAAATGTATCAATACATATGCACTGTGTAAAAGATTTACAGAAGTGTCGCTATTCATATTTGTCGTGTAAATAAACTGCACCGGAGTTGAACATTTGTCACAAAAAAATATCTGTTTCATACAAAAAGATATAGACACACTGTTGTGTTTTCATGTTTTATGGGGACATTCCATAGGTGTAATGGTTTTTATACTGTACAAACTGTACATTCTGTCCCCCTACACTACCCCTACCCCTACCCCTAAACCTACCCATCACAGAAAATGTTCTGCTATTTTAGATTTTCAAAAAATATAATTCTGTATGATTTATAAGCTTGTTTTCTTGTGGGGACCAACAAAAGGTCCCCACAATGTCAAGATTTACTGGTTTTACTTATGTTGTGGGGATATTTGGTCCCCACAATGTAAGGAATACAAGTACACACACACACAAAGATAGATTCTTTTAGTTATTTTGACTGTATCCAAGTGAAGGAATGTTTCAGACTCATTTCAAGACAACAACTGTGGTATTACGTAACATTAGGACCTCAGACCCATGAGAGGCCTCTTCCTGTTGAACCCTGAAACACTTCAAGTGTACAGACTACACATAGCAGTGACAAACTCCCTTCTAGATTCAGTGTGTGTGCTTGTTTTGTTTTTTTTAAGGATAAATGTCCCTCATTGACATGTGTAGGAGGTCCACATTCTTTAATCCCCTTTCTAACTACTGAATTTGATATATTGTATTATGCAATGTTTAAAAAAGTGACAAGTAAAGTTTACATATAAAAACCTCTCAGATTATGAAAATGGAGAAGCATATTTTAGACCTATACAGTACATCTCAGAACATTTCAGTAGAGAATAAGAGGAAAAGCCAAGGGTGTCTTATTACCTCTCCCAACCCACTCAACTACTTAATCATTCAGAAACAAAGGGCCTGTAGACGCAACTTTCCATTAGCATTCATATGGTACATTACATTATGTTTAAGCTGTACATAAGACTATACTGTCATGCATCAAGAACCATGTTTTCTAACTAAAACACTTTGTAACGATTACACAGATGATCATATCTGCTGTCTGCATGCGTGTGTGGCTTATCTCTTTACTCTGTAGTTCAACTGTTATTCAACTATTATTAATGACATGTTCCTGGTAAAGTTTCTTTTGGAATGTAGAGAAGTAGTTCACACAGAGTTTGGAATGGAGGGGGCAGGGGGTGTTTTTGTTAGAAACTATACACATTAATTCGTTACATAACATAGTTACATAATGGCTCCTGAACTGTTCGTATGCCCCCTTGCTGCTGACTGAGACCCACATTAACTTTTTTTGCAGATAAGTGCACGTGAACTCTCTTACGCACACACACACACACACACACCCTATTCACAACAGTCTGGCTGAAATAAGTTTACTTCAGAAGAGTTTGCTGTCCATGGACTCAGTCATGATTTTATATTCCTTATATGAGTACCTGGATTTTAAAGGCTGCTTGTTTTTGATTTGTTTACTACTCCTGCTTATAGATATGATCAGAAATAAAAATCCAGCAAATTTTCCACCAGGACCCTGGCCACTACCCATCCTAGGAAACGTCTTCACTGATGTTAGCTATAAAACTGTGGACCAGGTGAGGCACTCTTGAATTAATTAAGAAGCTGAGATAATCATAACATTATAATGTTATATATATATAAAATTTATGGTTGAACTATATTTAACTATATGTTTATGTATAGTATTTTTTAAAAATCAAGTAAACACAGGTTTCCATTTTTTTTTTTTCACATCTACTTGTTTATAGTAATCTAATCACTTTTTTTCCAGCTGATTGAAAAGTATGGGAACATCTTCAGCCTCAGAAATGGCTATGATAAAATAGTGCATGTGTCTGGGTTTAAAATGGTGAAGGATGTTTTGATCACTCAAGGGGAAAACTTCATTGACCGCCCTATTTCACCTTTATTTGACACACTTTATAAAGGCAGAGGTAGGTGTATTTATCAGTTAATATATGAAATTATTAATACTTAGTAATATAACAATACCAATAAGCAGACCAATGTTTTTTTTTTTAAAAAAAGAAGGGAAACACGAAGCGTCTGTTTATAATACAGCTACAGTATAAATGGAATCAAAATAGTAAGATAGATGGTGATTATTGTCATTCGGTTTCATTGCAGATTAGCAAAGTGTTTAAATGCAAACTATTTTGTTTGCAAAAATCTTTACTGATTGTCCACCAAGTCTAAACACAATTTTCTTCCATCGTCTTGACGCCGACCCCTGACTGAGAAAGGGATATCCTTTAACAACGGCTACTCATGGAGGAAGCAACAGCAGTTTGCCATGAGTCACTTGAAAAACTTTGGAGAGGGGAGGAAGACTCTAGAAGAACATACTCAACGAGAGTGTTACTTCTTGTGTGGAGCCTTTAAAGAAGAGCAGGGTAAGTGCTCATATACACTCTTAAATATAAAGGTTCTTTATTGGCATCTATGTCTCCATGAAGAACCTTTAACATCATTTTCCGTTGCACAAAATGTTCTTTATAGTGGAAACAGTTTCTTTAGACTATTAAAATGTCCTTTAATAAAAACATAGCTCTTCTAAGAACTGCTCACTTAAAGGTTCTTTGGGAAATCCTAAATGGTTCTTCTATGGCATCGCTGTAAATCCCTTTTTGGAACCTGTTGTTTTATGGGTGTAATGACACTTTAATATGTAGATTAACAGTTTTCAGGGAAATAAGAGTTGCACTGATGTGCATTTCATATATTAAGAACAAGAATGCAGTCAGGTGAAATAACTTTCAAACCATGGGCCTGAAAGCACCACAATAACACACCAAATTTGCACTAGCATTTCACTGAAATTTTCTCTATAGTGTCTAAAACCAATGTCAATGTCTGTACTTTGACACACAGGTCGCCCTTTTGACCCTCTGGTCAAAGTAAACAATGCAGTGGCCAATGTTATCGGTAGCCTGGTGTTCGGCCATCGATATGAGTATGATGATGTCGATTTCCAGAAGCGTCTTCAAATGAGTGCAGAGTCAGTGTTTCTCACAGGATCTGTGTGGAACCAGGTAGAATCTATTGAAAATACAGCTTGTTTATAAAAAATACAACTTTTTGATACTGTATGTATTTAAAAAAGCACTTAAATGTTTTAACGCTCATATTTAGGGAAAATTGTGTTAAAATATAGAGGCACAAAACATCAAAGCAAGAAACAAGCATGAAACACAATATCACCATGGAGATTACTCATCATTTTAACAAAGATTTCATGTTTTTTAGCTGTACGATACCTTCCCGGGTATAATGAAGTGGTTGCCAGGACCTCATCAGAAGATAATCTCAAACTACCAAGAGTTATCAAACTTCCTGAAAGAGAAGGTCGAGCAACACAGACAAGACTGGGACAGCAACAATCCTAGAGATTATATTGATACCTACCTGACAGAAGCTGAGAAGGTAAAATAAGTTCTGCAGCAATAATGGGTGATTAATTTTAATTAATTTCACTACTAAGCAAATTACTGCTACTTATTCATGTTCTTGTGCTTCATTTGGGTCATAGAGGAAGAATGACACCGAGGCAGGGTTTAATATTGGCAGTCTGGTGTGGTGCATGGTGGACTTGTTTGAGGGTGGAACTGAAACAACAACCAACACACTCCGATGGGCTCTGCTTTTCCTGATCAAGTACCCTGACATTCAAAGTACAATAATATTATATTATATACTTAACATGAATAGCAAAAAAGCACAGAAATAGCCTTGCTCTACTTAATGTGTATACTCAACAAAGTTCTTAAAATGTTTTCTTAGACAAGGTCATAGCAGAGATTGAGCAGGTGATTGGTTCTCGTCTACCTACTATGTCCGATAAGGCAAACATGCCTTACACCAATGCTTTCATTCATGAAGTTCTCAGGAAAGCAAACCTTGTGCCTCTCAATATGGCTAGAGTTGCGAGAAAGGACACAACTCTTGGTGGCTACTTGATACCAAAGGTAAAGAAGACTACTGTGGTATTTTTAATGTTTAAATATTTATATACTATATATTTATGCCTTTCTTTGCTGAATTAAGGGTACTGTGATGATCACTAATCTGACGTCAGTGCTGTATGACAAACACGAATGGGAAACACCAGACACCTTTAACCCTGGACACTTTCTAGACTCTGAGGGCCAGTTTTGCAGGAGAAATGCCTTTTTCGCCTTCTCAGCAGGTACAATTCATCTATTGCTCATTTCTGCTGTATCTTTGTCAACCGCACCAGTCTGTTAAAACATATTTCTGGACTGCAAAATGTGTAATTCAGCCAAGTCAACTGTAAAACATTGACAGGCAAAAGGCAGTGTCCAGGAGAGTACCTCGCACACATGGAGCTGTTCATCTTCCTCACCATCCTCCTTCAGACCTTCAGTTTCAGCCCTCCTCCTGGTGAGGAGCCCAGTCTGGAGAGCCAGGTGGGCTTCACACAAGCTCCTCTGCCATACAAGCTCTGCGCTCACACAAGATGAAGGAGAGAGGATGGAGTTTATGTAGTATGGCAATTTATCTGCAAGAAATATCACCCACAGCTTCCTTTTATTTATGGGTACACTCTTTTACATAAATAAACTATGTACAAGCTCATTTAAAGTAAAGGGTGATGCCTAAAAAATCCTGTATTACACAGATTATGATCTGCATAAACACAGGAAATGTGCTCTGGCCTTAAAAACTTGGCTCCAGTCTACACATGGAAAGAATTTTTTCTGTCTGAAAATTGCCGCATTTGGTAAAATTTGGGAACTTTTTTTGTTACAAACTTGTCTTTATACATTATAAATTTCCCTCCTACAGCAACTCCTGTAATGTATACATTTTAAATCAATATAAATATCTGCTTGCCAGCCGTCTCATTACTTAGGCATGTCATTTTACAATTGTAAAAAAAAAGAAAAGAAAAAAAGATACTGTTCAAAAGTTTGGGGTTAGAAAGATTTTATTTTTTTTTTAAAGAAATGAATACTATTATTCAGAAAGGATGCATTAAATTGAAAAGTGACAATAAAGGCATTTAAAATGTTTGCGAAGAATTTCTATAATTGAAACAATCCTGTAATATAATGATATTTTTATATTGTTATAATGGTTATATAGTCTATCTATGTACACACACTAAAACATTTACAACTGATAAAACAAATTTTGTATACCCTGACTACACTGTAAATCCTAATAAGTTGTCAGAACTCCAAAACGCTGAATGAAAATTTTTAAATTAATAAACTCAAAGTTTAAGATTTTTATTGTTCTTAACTTTGAAATATTTGGAGTACACTAGTTTGTACATTTAACATAAAATCATCAGGTTATCTCAATAGAAATATTTTGCTAGCTATAACAAACTAATGCCAACTTGCTAATATGCTAACATGTTAACAATAGCATGATTATAACACTTACTGACCACTTGTCACCATGATGGTAACTCTCCAAAAACCCACATTAACAAACTTTTCCAAATTAGCATAACAAAACATTAATCACAACTAAATCTCCGTAACCATTAATCTTGCACACAAAAAAAACAAACATTATATAAAACTTCATTTTAGCATTTATGCTCACTTTCGAGTGCCATGGGCAAAGCAAGCTGGGCAATGGAATCCCAGCCTAGTTTCAGTTAAACTTAAGTTAGTCTAAATTAAAAGAAATAGGTTCATTCAACTAAAAAAAAAATGAAACAGTTCATTTTACTTGAAATATACTAGTTCTGTGAACTCAAAAGAAAAGGAAAGTTATAAATACTCATAACAGTTAATTTAACTGAACTAATTTGTTTAATTCAAGTTTGTCCCACTCAAACCAATTAAGTATTTTATGCATTAGGGTTTATAGTGTTACCTGTATTGAAGAACTGAGGCGTTGTCTTGGTGATTTTGCTATACTTTTATCTTCTTCTCGAACCTAGAGATGTAAGCTTTGCCTGAGTGACCATTAGTGCACTTTATTGATTGATTTACAAGCAATAAAACATGAATTAAATGTATGGAAAGTGCTGAGTCATTGAGCCTATCAGGTTATACTGATCTTGTCCCCCATTCAAATAAGTCTACAAGGTTTCTGAAAATGAATAAAGCATTACAATATTAATTCACCATTAAACATTATAAATAGAGTATCTGTAATATAAATCGCAAAGGACATGACCTCCTAAATTTCCTGTCAAATCCTTCATGTGTTTTACACTGACAACTTGTGTCCCGTCTTTACATTGGATAAGCCAAAGAGCAAATACAGCACTGGATGAATGTGTGGGTGTGGGTAGGATTCAATCATAAGCACTATGGCAAAAGTCAACCTCTGTTAAAAATGAACCTGCAAAGCATAAACTCCAATAGTCCACCTCATTGCTCGTCTCACTCATGCTGCAGAAAATGCAGCGCACATTTAGCATTCACACATCTCTAACACAACAGGTGCGATTCTAATCTATCAAGATCTTGTGTAACTTTGAGTTTGGTTTGAGTTCAAAACATTACAGCTATTGAGCTGAATGTGAGGGGAGTGGCAGGCTGAACAGATGGACAAAGACTGCATGTTCAACATATTCTGCTAACCTCCCATTTTTCCTCTTTGTTTAAGTCATGGCGTTAACTGCAGTTCTCGAGATTCTTGATTTTAAGGGAATATTGCTCTTCGTGGTGGCTTTTCTTTTGGTGGCAGACTACCTGAGGAACAGAAAGCCACCGAATTACCCACCAAGCCCTTTCTCTCTTCCAGTTCTAGGAAACATCTTCAACATTGACTCCAAAGAACCACATATATATCTGACAAAGGTGAGCAGACAATTTTGCCACTTCTGATAGCACAGGAAAAAGTGTTTATTAATTTAGAAAAACATAAATGTTTACTGTTGACACTTTGCATTATGGACTATGACCTGTCAGAAGAGATTATTTGATAGTGGGTAGCAATAATTATTATTTGATAAGAAAATACAAAAATTAAAGTCAGCAACAGAAAACTCAAATTAGATGTAAATAAAATAAACGGTTTTATAAAGAAAGAGGTATAATTCTATAACACTGATTAACATGTTTCATGTTTTCTATAGCCCATGCTTGCAGTTTGCTGACAAAAAAACATTTAAGGACCACATGATTTGCATTAGTTCCAGTCACATGCCAATATTGTTTTCCTTACAGCTAGGCCATGCCTACAACAATATCTTCAGTCTGCGATTAGGAAGAGACAAAACGGTCTTCATTACTGGTTATAAAATGGTGAAGGAGGCCTTAGTGACTCAAGCTGAAAACTTTGTGGACCGGCCCGACAGTCCAATATTTGCACGAGTCTATTCGGGCAATGGTAGGTTAAACGGTTGTGACCTATCACGAGGGTTCAGGAAAAAGCATTGTTGATTGTGAAACTGGACAACTCCTTACATGCTACTACAAAAAAGGAAAAAAAAGTAACATTCCTTAAAATTGTGAGAATGAATAGAAAACAACACAGCCTATATAACATTTGTTGACAATATTATAGGCCCCATTTTGTACCCTCACAATTACATGCTGATTATTTGCGCCCCTGCAGCTGGACTCTTCTCCAGCAATGGTGAGACGTGGAAGAAGCAACGGCGTTTTGCTCTGTCAACGCTGAGGAACTTTGGTTTGGGAAAGAAAACAATGGAACTGGCCATCTGCGAAGAGAGCCGTTTCCTGCTGGATGAGATGGACAGACAGAAAGGTACACAATACCTAATATGCATGCATACGTATGTAAACATATAAATAAGTATGTCTTGTATAAAGTAAGGTATACTATGGCGAGTACACATTTGCACATCAGCATCAGTTCAAGGTAAATAATGAGAATTCATTTCGTATTTGTTATTCTCAGGAGCTGCCTTTGACCCAACAATCCTGTTCAACAATGCTGTTTCCAATATCATCTGTCAAATGGTGTTCAGTCAGAGATTTGATTATGCCGACCACCAATTCAGGACAATGCTAAAATATATTTCTAAAAGCATTCAATTAGAGGGCTCCATTTGGGGGCAGGTAAATGAATTATTTTTCTCTCTGATAATTGTCCTTTATGGATGGAAGCTTGTTTCTCACAATTTCACATTTATCTCTCACAATTTTGACTTTTTTTCCCACAATTTGCAATTCCGAGTTTAGATATAAAATCTATGGAGCCCCTAAAAAGACATGGTGATGGAAAAAAATATGAGATGGGAGGAAAAATATATTTTTCAATGCTTTTGCATTCCCTCGCAAACTTTGAAAATCATTGAAATATATTTTGAAACATATATCCTACTTCATATTTTTTCCATCATCGTGTATCTTTAAAATTTAGAATTACAAGGTATAAGATCAGAATTGCAGATTATAAACTTGCAAATGCGAGAAAAAATTGAGTTTATGTCACCCTGACTTAATCCTGACTTTTTTTCCTCTGAATTGTGAAATAAAAAGTCACAATTGACCCTTCACAAAACCCACCCCGTTGCCATAGCCGACAAACCATGCGCTAAAAAAAATGCATCGCGGAGCAAAGAGGACACTCACAACGTATGAAACAGTTTCATATTTAAAATATTGTCATTTTCTAAAGAGGTGTAAACAATAAATTCCGTATAGTGGTTTTTTAATGTGTTGTGACAGATCGCTGTAGCTCCTTCAAGCGGCTCGTGAACCGATCATCTCTTCTTACTAGTTCATTTATAGCATCAAACAAACATGAATGGACATCGGAAGGAATGTTGTTTCATGTGCGGAAAGACGAGAGTACGCACAATTTTTCAAGTTCACCAAAGTTAATATACTATTGGCTACTCCCCTGACTGTTTATGATTGGTTAGATCGCCTGTCAATCAAACTGTTTGCGAAGGGTCAATTAACTATTTTACGACCAAAGATTGGAAAAAGGACTAATTTTAGGATAAAGTGCCCAAGAAGGCCTTAAAAGCCAACAAGATTGCCTTTGATAAATCATTGTGGTCATGCAGCACTAGTACAGACCGATTTAAAAAAAAAAAAATAATAAAAATAAAAATTTCTTTCAGCTCTATGAAGCATTTCCAGGCATTATGAAGCGCCTTCCAGGTCCGCACAATGACATGTTCAGTAACTACAAATTATTACTAGACTTCATTAGAGAGGCTGTTATCAAACACAAGGCCGAACTGGACCCCTCAGAGCCTCGGGACTACATCGACAGCTTCCTTATTGAGATGATGGAGGTATTACAACTATTAAAATGACAGGATGATGACTACAAACTTACATTTATTTGTATGAACTTATTTGATTTCTTCCATCCCTGACCAGAAGCCACACGAAACTGTGGACGGTTTTAACGAACAGAACCTCGTTCCATGTGTTCTAGACCTGTTTCTGGCTGGGACTGAAACTACATCCACTACATTATGCTGGGGTCTCATATACCTCATCACTTACCCAGAAGTACAAGGTAAAACAACAATCTATGCATACAAGTAGAGATTCATATGGAACTGACATTTGAATTTATGGTGTCATTTGAAGAAAAAGTCCATGAGGAGATAGACCGAGTGATTGGATGCTCACGGGAGCCGAGTATAGCCGATAAGGCCAACATGCCCTTCACTGAGGCTGTCATTCATGAGATTCTGAGATTTGGAGATATCGTACCAATGAATGGCTTGCGAGTGGCGGACAAAGACACAACCCTTGGAGAGTGTTTCATCCCAAAGGTGAGTGATCACCTTAAAGTCATGCATATCTTCATATTACAAATATTATATCACTTCCAAAAGAGTTTAATGTGGCTGATTGACGATGTTTCACTTTGAAAGATCAGCGATGTAATTTATGAAGTCTAACTCTGTCTGATTTTTTTGTAAACCAGGGTACAGCAATTTTACCCATACTGCACTCTGTTCTCTTTGATGAGAATGAATGGGAGACACCCTACAAATTCAATCCAGGGCACTTTTTAGACAAGGAGGGCAAGTTTGTGAGGCGGGATGCATTCATGCCATTTTCTGCAGGTAAAGTAATAGAACAAACAAACAAAAAATCATCTACAATTCTGTTCAAAAGTTTGGGGTCAGTAAGATTTTTTTAAAGGAATTAAGTGATCAACAGCGAAGACTTTTATATTGTTATAAAAAATATATTTTTCTTTTTTTTTTTTCTTTCTTTCTATTGATCACACAATCCTGATAAATAGCACTGAAGGATCATGTGACACTGAAGACTGGAGTAATTGTTATATTATAGTAATGGTCATATTTTTTCCATCAACATGTCTCTTTAGGGGCTCTTTAAAATTTAGAATTACAAGATATAAAATCAGAATTGCAGTTTATAAACTTGCAAATGCGAGAAAAAATTGGTTAAATTCAGCTCGTCCATCACAGGAATAAATTACATTTTAAAATATATTAAAATAGAAAACAGATATTTTAAATTCTAATAATATTTCACAGTATTACTGCTTTTACTGTACTGAGCAAAAGAGACTTCTTTCAAAAATATTTACAGAACGTACAGACCCCAATGGTAGTGTAAATGAAAGTCAAACCAACAGTCACTGTGCATTATCACGTTTTTTAAAATGTTTAATACATTAATGCCTCTCTTCCTCAGGAAAGAGGGTCTGTTTGGGGGAGCAGCTTGCTAGAATGGAAGTCTTCTTATTCTTTGTCAGTTTGTTCCGAAAATTTCGATTTTCAGCCGCAGAGGGTGAGAAGCTCAACCTCGATGGTGTGATAGGAGTAACACGCACGCCACACCCCTTCAAGATTCATGCAACGGCACGTTGAGCAAATTGAAAATCAACAGTTATATTATACACGTGTCACTTATTGTGAAATTTAATCTGTTTAAAATCTTTGAGAAAACAAACAAAATGACTGTTCTTTTCTAACTCACTTAAATACAAAAGTTCAGCCGTTCTTGTTTGATTAATGGGGGTGAGAGAAAACAGCTTTAGTTCTCATGTATGAAACTTGCATAAATATGCTTAGTAATGCCTAGTCGGTAAAAACCAGTGTTGGGTGAACATTGTCCTAGATCCAGGTGAAAAAAAGAGAGAGAAAAGGTCAAGTTTCACATTACAGTTGACACAGATTTCAGATTGTGGGGTCAGAGGATGAAGTTCAAGTTTTTAAACAGATAATGCATAGAGAGAGGTATTATTCAGCAAATATAAGCAAGGTTTTGTCATGATAATAAATAATATGAAATCCATTTTCTCATGTCACTATGTTTATGTGCTAAACATTTCCTCATCCACTTGTATTGACTATTTCAGATCATTAAAAACACATAATATATATTATATAACAATATAATATAATTGAATACTTTTTTCATTTTTCCATTTCTATTCAAATTAAATTAGATCTGAGATCTTTAAGAATTGTGTGTAATTTCAGCACTACTAGTGTCACAAAGTGGGATTGCAAAAATAATTAGGAAATATTTAATTTGGGCGCCATCTAGGGGTGAGAGGTGAGTAAAGACTTCAACATTAGGATCATTAAACAGGCAAGAAGGTATTGCAAAACAAACTTCAGTGTTTATTCATCACATGTAAATGAAGGCTGCCAGTGCTTTTAACTCCAAATATTACTCTAATACCATATGAGTCAAATCTTATTATTTATAATCTCTCACAAACAATGACAGTGCTCATAAAATTGAGTTCACAAATTTAAGATTTCTTCCTTGGAACACTTCATACATAAATATTAGCATTTCAAAAAACATACGCATTTACCCACCACAGGCCAAAAAACCCTAGCTGAATAAAACACCGGAAAAGACGAATCAGAATCGCAATGATTAACCTTACCATTTAAAACGGAATTAATAGTATGTCCCAACACAAACAAAATGTGTCTAATTCAAAACGCAACAGCTAGTCTATTAGCAGATAGCTCAGTCAAATCAACCTAAGCAGGGGCAGATTTTCACAATACAGCAAAAGCCATTTCACAATGCAGCTATGTTTCACAAGTCACGCATGTATTCTTAAAGAGTGGCGTACAACACATTCAAAGCCTTCATAGCAGTTTGTTATGGCCTGTTATAATTCTGCGCTGGTGTTCAAATCCTGATATTTGAGGTCGTCACACAGACAGGAAACATTAAGTGGATAAAAAAGGCCCTTATGCTTGTTAAAAGAGCATGCAAGAGTCCTATCACAGTCAACAGAATATAAAATACTAAAACCCACTGAACGAAGCACCTGGATTCAGACTTAATCAATTAGACTGACTATATGCATGTCTTTCATAATGTATATATTAATGTAGATTTAATGCATGTTGTTGTTGGTGGAGAAAGTCATTGTAATAGGAAGAAAAAGACTAAGGAATCTGGTGTCCAGCACCAAATACATATTCCTCCTGATCTATGGATTTTAATTGGTTAGTCTGCGTATACTTTCAATGTTTTATATGTTGTACGATTACAAATATATTCCACGGCTGCATAGTGTATTATTGGAAGTCATTTCTAGCAGAAGCATGCATGCTACCGTTACAGGACCTGTTGACGCATTGAATGCATTTTTTTCCTGCACAATCTAAGTGAGCCTGACAAAATATTGACCTGTGACCTTTAATATTGACACCTGTTTATAAGTGACCCTGCTGCAGACTGTTACAGGTGCTTATGCAGTACTGAAAGTGAAAAAGACTGCTACTGTATTTCATAGTGTGCTGATTGAGTAACCTTCATCAGAGTTCAACCCCTTGTGTAAATTATTATACATACATGTGTAACCGTGGAGAGTGAGGAGACATGCTATTGTTCATCATGGCATGCTTGTCCCCTTATTCAGAAGTGTACTTAAGGTCACTTGAGTGTGCACGTGAGAGAAAGGAGGAGAAGAGCAGGAAGCTGGGAGGAACTGAGGACAAGGTTACTTGGAAGAAGTGGCAGGCACGTTGATGGGCATGGGGCGCCGGGCGTTGGTCACCTGACGTTGCTGAGCCAGGAATGACTGGCCGGGCGGGATTAGAGAGTTGGATCGCCCACTGAGCCGAGACTCTATTGCCATCTTCTGGAAGTTCAAACTCTATGTTTTCCACAACAAGACAACAAAAAACAAACAAACAAAAAAAAAACAAGGCTGCTGATTTTTCAACAAGATGACAATGTAAAAACAATAAAATGCTTAAAGGTGTTCTGTATACAGGGCTGGGTAGGTTACTTTTAAACTTTTAAAATTTCACTACAGATTACAAAATACATGCTTTAAAAAGTAATTTGTAACGTATTTTGTTACATTAGTCAAGTTTAGTAACTTAATCTAAATACTTTAGAATACTAATAAGTGTGGAATAAACACAAAAAAGATAATTGCAAGTTTTTATCTCACAATTCTGACTTTTTCCCTCAGAATTGCGTGATATAAAGTTGCAATTGCGAGTTATAAAGTCAGAATTATGAGATAAACTCACAATATTGAGAAAAGTCAGAATTATTAGATATAAACTGACAACATTGAGAAAAGTCAGAATTATGAGACATAAACTCACAATATTGAGAAAAGTCAGAATTATTAGATATAAACTCACAATATTGAGAAAAGTCAGAATTATGAGACATAAACTCGCAATATTGAGAAATGTCACAAATATGAGATATAAACTCACAATATTGAGAAAAGTCAGAATTATTAGATATAAACTGACAACATTGAGAAAAGTCAGAATTATTAGATATAAACTCACAATATTGAGAAAAGTCAGAATTATGAGATATAAACTCACAATATTGAGAAAAGTCAGAATTATGAGACATAAACTCACAATATTGAGAAAAGTCAGAATTATGAGATATAAACTCACAATATTGAGAAAAGTCAGAATTATGAGATATAAACTCGCAATATTGAGAAATGTCACAAATATGAGATATAAACTCACAATATTGAGAAAAGTCAGAATTATTAGATATAAACTGACAATATTGAGAAAAGTCAAAAATATGAGATATAAACTCACAATATTGAGAAAAGTCAGAATTATTAGATATAAACTGACAATATTGAGAAAAGTCAGAATTATTAGATTTAAACTCACAATATTGAGAAAAGTCCGAATTATGAGATAAGTTTGTATCTCCCAATTCTGACTTTATAACTTGCAATTGTGAGTTTAAATCTCGCAATTCTGAGAAAAAGTAGTAAGAATTGTGAAATGCAAACTCACAATTGTGAGGGGAAAAAAAACAAATTGTGAGAAAAAGTTGCAGTGACCTTTTTTACAATTATAAAATGATTCACAAACAACTATCACAAAACATGAAAACAGTCGAAAACATGAAACTTAACTCTGCTTTTTCAGACGGTCAGAGTCAGAGAATCACCAATTGCTGTTTAAATGACATTAAAATTCAAAGTAATCACTTTGGTAATCTAAAATACTTTTCAGATGTAACTGTAATCTGATTACCACCCATTTAAAATGTAACTGTAATGAAATACAGTTACTCAAATTTTGTATTTTAAATACGTAACTAAGTTACTTGTATTTCGTTACTCCCCAACCCTGTCTGTATACGATTTATAATAGTCCTTTACGATTGTTACTTGTCATACTTGAACATGATCACAGCTGAAAGCCATCTCAATCTCAAGAAAGGATTTCACTTGTCATTAATGTCAGACTATACGACCGACTCAAAAACGGACGCACACAAGAAGACTCGTCTGGAGTTCTGTGTTCTGTGTCAGTGAGCTGCATTTACATGTGGGATTGAAATGGTGGGTAGCAAGCAAAAAACAATGTCTACCGTTGATTTTGATCATGGCTTCTCTTGAAAAGAAAAAAATGGAAAAAACGAAGACGTGTGTGTAGATCAAGTGGTGGTTTGTTTTTAATCGCACCAATTGCGTCATCAGGTTCTGTGCTCCTATTGGGTTTTGATTTGATGGTCTTTGTGGGAGAAGCCACACTATAGGACTGTGCCTCAACTTCTGACACTGGTAGAAGTTCAGCAGAGGTCAAATTTAATCACAATTTCTTTTTTAAGTTTACTACAGCTGTCAAAGAAATAGATATTTTAAGACACCTATTACAGTATTAAATGTCAGCTAATAGGGATATTTTTTCAGTGATACTCCTGTAACAAAATACCTTTCAGCTTTTAAAGAGTTAGCTCAGCCAAAAATTAAAATAATCCCATAATTTACTCACCCTCAAGCCATCCTAGGTGTATATGAATTTCTTCTTTCAGCCACACACAATCGTAGTTAATATCAAAAAATATCCTGGCTCTTCCAAGCTTTATAATGGGAATGAACAGTAGCCCAAAGAAGCGCATCATTCCATCATTAAAGTAATCCATAAGGACCCAGGGGGATAATAAACGCGAGTCAAGTTCCGACGGAAAAGTGAACTTTGACCTTTCGCATGACATTTGACGAACACGGAAGCGCAAAACAAATCACTGGTCACAAATTAAAAACGACAATTTTTAAAGAGAAATGTCAGAGGAGCTTGAGTTTATTGCCCAGCCCTATTAGTTTGAACAGCAAGAAGCTTACGCTACTCCAACATCATACGCCAGAACTCAACTCTCTCGTGAATGCGTGGACGGACTATACCGGAAGCTAGTGATTACAGTTATGGATATATTTCTTACAAAAACGCATCGCTTCACTTGAGAAGGCCTTCATTAACACCCTGGAGTTGTATGGATTACTTTAATGATGCGCTTTTTTGCGCTTCGAAACTCTTATTGTTACTATTCACTCCCATTATAAAGCTTGGAATAGCCAGGATATTTTTCAATCAAACTCCAATTGTGTTTGGCTGAGAGAAGGTTTAAGGGTGAGTAAATTATTAATAGTTATAAATTATTTTTGAGTGAACTCTCCCTTTAATTGACATAAATAAAGAAATGGCTTACTGCATATTTACAGCATTTTTAATTGACACTCTACAAAATAAACATACCTTATTATACCAAGCTGTCACAATTAACTTCTCCTCATATTCCCTCAGTTTGGCCTGCTCACACTCCCGCTGCGCAAAGATTGCACAAGAACAGACATAAGTGAAGGAACAACAAACTGGAAAGAATGACATTGTGAGTGAGAAACTAAGTCTGAAATTGCTGGACATGAATAACATAATAAAGCAGTTTGTGAGAAGAGATGGCTGCTCTACCTCCAGACCACTGATCCTCTTGTCTTTCTCAGAGAGCTGCACTTTCAGTGACTGGATCTCAGCTGAGGCTGGGTTTAGTTTGGGATCCAGAGCTCGAATCACCTTAAAAAAAATGCACAACATGTATAAACATTGGAAGATGTGGGTAATACCACTCTCTTTTTTCAAAAAATAAGAAAAGAATGGTAACACTTTACAATAAGGTTCATTAGTTAAACATTAGTTAATGGATTAACTAACATGAATTAACCATGAGCAATACATTTGTTACTGTATACTGTTTACTAATCTTTGTTAACATTAGTTAATGAAAATTTCATTGTTCGTTCATGTTAGTTCACAGTGCATTAACTAATGTTAACAAGATTTTAATAATGTATTAGTAAATGTAGAAATTAACATTAACAAAGATTAATAAATGCAGTATAAGTGCAGTTCATTATTAGTTTATGGCAACTAAAGTAGTTGAACTGATGAACCTTATTGTAAAGTGCTACCAAAAATTACAATTATGCAAGAAAGCATATATTGACGGATTAAAATTGTAGTTAATGGATATGCAGAAAATGACAATATATCAAATATATTTTGATTGATTCCTTCTAAATACACATACATAAATACAATAACATTAAAAATATTGAGGTCTACAAAATGCATACAAAATTGTAACATATGCAAGAGCACAAGTCATTCAGTAGCAAAATGTATTTGAGAGTTGAATTTAATGTAACTACATCACGGGCTTTCTCCAGGTACATCTTGTATCGATCCTCCATCGCCCTCATGTCCTCATCTTTCTTTTTCAGCGCTGCAATAAGCTCGTCCATCTTCACACCTAAAAGTAACATTTATCTCTGAAAATTGAAAGTAATATTAAAGTCGAAAAGATTTTATGTTTTACTCAAAGAAGATAGGTTTACAGTTTGACACAAATTTGATGATTTGAGTGAGTGAGTTTGACTCATTCTTGTCTTTGAAGTCATGAAGGGTCAAATATAGGGTCAGATCAAAATTTGGAAGCTAACTGGTTTGAGTAGCATCTGGCTGAAGGTCCTCCAACAGCTCTTTCTTCTTCATGATTTCATCTTGTGCCTCATTCAGTTGCACCCTGGGAAAAAACAACAACATTAGGACCATCAGCTTCAGAAGGTGCATAAGATGCTCAAATATAGCTAAAACTTCAAAGAAAAAGCTGATCAAATATCTAAACTTACATATGAGCATCCAGCTTCCTCTTCAGATGAGACTGTATGAAAGGAATCAAGCAATGTGACTTTTAAATGAAAAGTCACTACCACCAGAAATGTAAAAGTATGCTGTGCATAAATCAAATTAAGACCAGGACTGCATTTCCCAAAATTCAATTCAATTCAATTCAAATTTAGTTGTATAGCGCTTTTCACGATACATATCATTTCAAAGCAGCTTTACAGAAAATGGATGTCAACATTACAATTTAAATGTTAATTAATTTACAATCAGAGTTAGCAGTTTAACCGAAGTTAGAAGCAAAGAGCTCCCGGAAAATAAATTACATTAACAATAATTAGGATATAGAAATGGGCAATGTGCATGTTGATCCAGATGATTGCGTCTTCTGAAGTCCTCGCAGAAAAGCATTGTAAGCCTAAGTAGAATGAAAAACCAAGTCTCTACAATCAACTTAGCTCACGATGCTTTTGAGAAATGCAGCCCAGATCATTTAGCAAAGTGCATGTTTCTGACCAAAAATGTACCAAAACAGCACCACCAAGAGGCCTAAACACAAACTTACATCGTCCGGTTTGGCTCCCTGTGTCTGCAAAGCCTTCTGCAGATCCTCTACCTGCTGCTGGAGCTCGCTGACTCTTTCTCTGTTTAACCTTAATTCACATAAAACAATACACAAGGCTTTTACAGGGCTCGCAAGGGTTTTTACAGACTGACTAAATGAAAATATACTCATAAAAATAAATACTATAAAATCAATTAAGCATGCGATTTAAAACTATGGCACTCTTTTTTAAATTTTAAAAATGGTACAACTTTTCCATTCTGAGTGCACAGTATAGTTTCTATTTGATGTACGTCAATCTGTACCTGTTCTCAGTGTCCAAATGGCTACGTCCACGCCGGGCCTCCTCCAGCTGTACTTGCAGCTCAGTTATGCGCTCGTTCTCAGATTCCTCCTGCTGCAGTCGCAACATCTTGTTCTCATGCTGCAGACGGATGAACTTCTCCCTGGAGAAGCGGATACAGTATACACATCAAAATGTACAAAATATTTAGTTGTCCTAAATTTTTCATGTATACAAGATAAATGTGAATGACAAAGACATTAGATAAGTTCAGAATGGCATACTACCATAATAGTCTTGCTAATGACCTTCTGTTATATATATATATATATATATATATATATATATTTTTTTTTTTTTAAATAAATTAATACTTTTATTAATACAAGGATGTATTAAACTCATCAAAAGGGACAGCAAAGACACTTATAATGTTACAAAAGATTTCTCTTTTTAACTAAAATTGCAGCACAACTATTTTCAACATTGATAAGAAATGTTTCTTAAAAAGCACCAAATCAGCATATTTGATTGATTTCTGAAGGATCATGTGACACTGAAGACTGGAGTAAAGGCCGCTGAAAATTCAGCTTTGCAACCACAGGAAAAAAAAAGATATTGTAAAATATGTTCAAATAAACAGTTATGTGCAATAATTTACCTTATACATACATCATACCTGTACTCAATGGGCAACATCTCAGCTGCCAGGTTATCATGGCTTGGACTTCCTGTCTGGTACTTTTCTGTGAAGTGTGAAATAAGAACAAGTTCAAATTTCATACCATCTCCTAAACTAAATTCTCAGTTTGTGTTCACTGAGCTATGAAGTGACCCAGACAGATCACTGAAATAGCTAGGTTCACAGCTGCACTGTGATCAGAATATAACTAGCCTCTGAACTAGCAGATTTTCATGAATTTAAATAGCCAAAGCCAAACAAATCCCTCCTTGAAGGAGTGGAGGAAATGTTATCGCACTCTGCACAGCCTGTCTGTGCCAATTCATGTCTGTGAGTGACAATCTTCATTCAAATGCAATCTTTTCCTAGTGGGACACTGCGACATCTCCAGGTGTGGTATCTGCAGTCATACTGTACCTGCGAGTAATAGCTGGTCCTGTTGGGCCTGTGTGCATCGCAGTTCTTCATTGGTCTCTCTGAGAGAGTCCCGCTCAATGCTGATCCTCTAATGAAACACAGTTATCACAGAGTTTTTATGTCTGATGCCGCTAGTGGCACACACGTCATTTGCATGTGAATGTGTCTGTCTACCTCTTTCTCCTTCATTACTGCATCATATTTCTCCTGAAATTTCTTCATCTCGAAGGCCAGGTTATCAGCCCTACGGGACTCATCAGACAGTTTCTTGTGGAGCTCCTGACCCTAAATTTACAGAAACATTGCAATGTTTATATTTTATTTTCAAGTCTGAAGTTGTGTTTTTATGTATAATCTCAAAATACTCCATTATGAGGTGACCATTTAATATAAAAATATTAAAATAACTGTTTTTAAATTGAACGCATTTTAAAAATGCAATTTATCCCTGTGATTATGGCAAAACTGAATTTTAATCATTACTCCAGTCTTCAGTGTCACATGATCCCTCAGAAAGCATTTTAATAGGATGATTTGGTGCTCAGGAAACATTTCTTATTATCATCATCAGTTGAAAACTGCTGTGCTGCTTGACTTATATTGTGGAAACTGTGACACTTTTTTCAGTATTCTTTAAAGAATAAAAAGTTCAGTTCTATTCTATTTGAAAAAGAAATCATTTGTATTATAAATGTCTTTTCTGTCACTTTTAGTCAGTTTAATGCATCCTTGCAGAAATTAAAAAAAGTTTTAATTTCTGAACAGTAGTGTATATCCAAACAACAACAACAGTAAAATAAAATGGTAACACATTTATACAGTACCTGTCTCTTATAAGTCTCTAACTGAGCTCTTGCAGCATTGGCCTTGCGCAGCTCCTCCTCAAGACTGACAGTGTTGTGCATGTAGGTCATATTCTTCTCCTCCAGAACTTTCACTTGCCGTCTGAGGTCACTTAGATCTTCTAACTTCTTCCTGTATGTCTCAACTGAGGCCTCTAGCTTCACTGCCCGGTCAGAGCAGCTCCTAAACAAACACAAATTAATTCCTAAAACACTGATAGAGAATACTAGCAAAGACTATATATTAAAACACATATGATCCAACTGGTTATATTTGCCAGGGGAACTTGAATACAACCCATGTTTTGTTTTAAGTTGATGTTTGTTTTGTTCAAATTGTTTACTTTAAATGTTGTTAAATAATTTCTTATTTCTTCTTTTCCTTGTACCTTTGGACATATTTTTCTGTGGAATTGATCATACATGTAAGGATGCGTGAATGTTATGATCCACTGTAAAGGATATTGTTTCTGTGTGCAAGTAATTGTTGTAAAAGGAGATCTGAAGAACATTCAAAATAAAATAAAAAAAATAAGTAACAAAAACACATATGATCCAGCACATACCTTAATATGTCTAATTCATCTTTAAGCGATCTTGACTCTTCAGCCAGGCTGGTCAGTTCATCATTACGATGCTGAAGCTCCACTAGTTGTTTCTCCAGTTCCTCACAGTGGATGCGGTAGTCATCTTTAGCTGCCTCCAGTCTGGATATTACACACACATTCACTATTCACACTGCAAGCCATTTCAAACAGAGACATTCTACCCACACTTGGTTCATTATTTCAGTGTTTGTCTGCTTATGCAATAACGACTATATTCAGAACAACAGCAGGTTAATATCAAGTATGTTTCCAGCAATATTTGGCTAGTTAGTTTGGATATGTGAGAGTGTGAGATGTGTAGTCAGATGAAGCTGTACCTGAAGTTCTCCTCCTGAAGCTGCTCGAACTGTATTTGTAGCTGGCTGTGCTTCCTCCCTGATGGAGTGCTGGGGTCATCAAAAGTATCAAGCTGATTAGCTCGATCAGTCAAGAGGTCATTTTCAGCCAGGAGGCTGTTCCTTTCCTCCTGCAGCATTGTCACCTGACCAAGGGGCAAAAAGGTCAAACTCCAAGGATTTCATGGAAACCTGATGTTTATTATGTAAAGGCATGTGTGACCTACATACATGGCATATTTGAATGTAGGATTGGATTTAGAGTTGTACAGTATTATGTACACTACTGTTCAAATGTTTGGGGTTGGTAAGATCTCTGAATGTCTCTTATGCTCACCAAGGCTGCATTTAATTGATCAATGCATAAAATACAGTAAAAACAGTAATGCTACAAAAAATTATTAAAATTTAAATAAGTGTTTTCTATTCCCGTAATGGCAAAGCTGAATTTTCAGCATCATTACTCCAGTCTTCAGTGTCACATGATCCTTCAGAAATCATTCTAATATGCTGATTTGGTGCAACATTTATTATCATCTTAATATTTTTTGTTGAAAACATACATTTTTTACATTATAAATGCATCATTTTTTTTTATCAAGTTAATGCATCCTTGCTGAATAGAAGTAGCACCCAAACTTTCAAATGGTAGAGTATATATAGACCATGATGTAAGTTTTTTTTTTTATTATAGTGTGAATTATCACAGATTACATTATTATAACTAGGTTTGCATTTTTAAAAACACTGCTGTCCAACTATAAACTGCCAAAAAATAAATAAATAAATAACCCCCACCCAAAACAAACTATAAATTTCCTTTAACATAAATTCCAAATTATGCAGTTTCAAATTGAATTAACAAAATTAATTCAGCAAATAAAACAAATCCACTGTTAATGTTAGGCATGTTAAATGGCTTTTACTCTTCTTGTTTTAGAGTTCTCCAAATATAAAAACCACAGCAACCTGATAACCCAATAATTTGAGCACTGAACCCGCACGCACGCACGCACTCACGCACGCACGCACGCACGCACGCACACACGCACGCACTCACACACGCACTCACACACGCACTCACACACGCACGCACTCACGCACTCACACACGCACGCACGCACGCACTCACACACACACACAAACCCCATATCAGACCAGTTTGCCAGTGGTTAGATTGGTTAGTGGCAACGTTTAGTTTTAGTTAGGCTAGTTCGCCATGCATTTGTTTAGACTTACCTCTCATTGGTCATGGATACTTTAACAACTCAATCTGTCAAGAATCAGCAACACATGAATTTCTAAACCATTTATGGGTGAAGGAAAGTTAACATGGCAGTACAAATACTGCAACAATATACACCTTTAAACGTATATCTATTTATATTTATCATTATTTTACATTTCCAAAAAGGAAATATATAACTAAAAATTTAGTGAAAATTTTAGAAAGAGGTAAAATAGATGATTTCAACTCTTAGTAAAAGCTTAAAAAAAAACAAAAAAAACCACAGACTCTGCACAAACAAAAAATACTTGCACTCAAAGGCAAAATCTGTCCATCCATGAAGGTGAACAAACAGAACAGCAGAAACAGAAATGCTGTTCAGTGAGCTGACACTTACAGTCTGCAAACAGACGCAAAAACACATGCTGTCAATGCCTTTTTTATGTGCATGCAGCTTGTAAATATTTCTGTACCTGTGTACATTCATTTAGATATGTATATGTAGATAATATTTACATGCTGTTTTGGTTTCTGTCCATGAACCATTTCTGTCACAATCTTAATACTTGTAGAGATGGTTTATAGTCAAATTAAGTTTGTTTAATTAAATCAGCTAAATTGAACTGAATATAAGGGATTATTCTGTTTCAGATTCTGTAAATCAATCTGTATTGTATAAAGCACAATATAAATAAATGTGACTTGACTTTTAACATCCCTAATATTATTGTTTCTTCATAGATGTAAATGCTCTGACAATAGGTTTACTGAAATTGGCATCTCACCTGCATGTCGAGCTCCTGACAGCGCTGTGCCAACTCTTCTTTCTCTGCTATGACCTCAGTCAGATCCTCCAAGGCTTTCTTTAACTACCAAAAATCCATCATTGAACAATATTAGAAGATCCTACATTTACTAACAATATCAACACAGTTCACTGATGAGATGATGTTGTTATATGTCTGTATTTCTTACCTGATGTTCAACGTCTCCAAGAGGTTCTGCTCCTAACTGAGACATAGTCTCCTTGCTCATAAGCTGTAATCAACAATAATAATAATAATAATAATAATAAACTTCAGAATTCCTTTTCATTATTTATTAAAGAAAACATATGACCCCATAAAAATATCTGAATAAAATGAATGGTCTCTGACCTCTTGAATCGCAGTCATCACCACATGCTGAACAGATTCCTCCAAGGTCATGATTATCTGGATATACTCTGGACAAACAGGGTTAAAAACGATGAAATATAGATGTATCACAAGAAAAATAGCAGCAAATGACATGAGGGAGAGCAAATAATGACAGTCCTTGTGCCGGTCTTGTTTTTTTTATGGAATACAGTATTGCAGTGTTTATTACAAACGATTTATCGGCGCACATCATTATTTTTTTTTAAATTCATGTGCCCCCATAATCTTTAATCAACATCCCCTCCCTCTTGCAACTACATTCGCAACTCTTCTCTTCTGTATTTTTTGGCATGGGAACGGGACAACCTGACAGTCAAATGAGATCACAGCAATAGCAAACGACAATGATCCAATCAGTTCCCAATGGACAAAATCAAGTCCCACCCTACATTTTTTCTTGTTTGAGAAGCCATTTCACAATAGGGACAATAAGAAAAGTTTATCGCAACTCCCATTTCATGCCGACTATGGCTGCATTTAAGGCCACTTTTTTAGGCCCTTCCCTTGCCAACTTCCCTCCATCTCGTTCACTCAGATGTACATCATTGCTTTCGCTGCTTACGGTCCACTACTGCCGGAACCCTAGCAATGGGTTTAAATGGAACACCCTAAGCCCTTGATCACTTGTTGGTAAGTTCAAGTGGTTAGTTCACCCAAAAATTAAAACTATCCCATGATTTACTCACTCTCAAACCATCCTTCTTTCAGATGAACACAGTCAGAGATATGTTTAAAAATATTCTGGCTCTTCCAAGCTTTACAATGGCAGTGAATGGAGGGCCTGATATTGAAGCATAAAAAAGTGCACCATCCATCATAAAATTACTCCACTCGGCTCTGGGGGGTTAATAAAGTCCTTCTGAAGCGAAGCGATGGGTTGTTGGAAAAAAATATCCATATTTAAAACAGTAATAACTATAATGACTAGCTTCTGGCAGACGGCTGTATGCATCGATTTGTGGTGGAGGAGTGACCCCTGACACAATGCATGACGTAATGACAAACGCTGAAACGCAGAGGATAGTGCAAAACGAAACACCGGTCACAAAGTCTAAAACTTTCATCTAAAGTAGCTAATCTGCAAAAAGCTAGTTATTTTATATTATAAAGTTTTAAATATGGTTATTTTTCTTACAAAAACCCATCGCTTTGTTTTAGAAGGCCTTTATTAACCCCCAGGAGCCATGTGGAGTACTTTTATGATGAATGGATGCACTTTTTTTGGCTTCAAAATTGGCCCCCCATTCACTGCCATTATATTGCTTGGAAGAGCAAGGATATTTTTAAAATATATCTCCGATTGTATTAGTCTGAAAGAAAAAAGTCATATACACATTGAATGGCTTAAAGGTGAGTAAATCATGGGATAATTTTCACTTTTAGGTGAACTATCCCTTAAAGTGCGAGCACTGCGAGTTGCTGCTGGGACGTCACAGTAGTGTTGCATTGTGGTCTATGGTTCTGCCTGAAGTGTCAATCAAAATCGAGGGGTCGAGAGTCTGCCCAAATAAACTTCCCTTGTCCACTTGATGAAGTTGAACACAGTTCAAAAAAAGGCAGCGGAAATGCTTAGAGAAGTTTGCGAGTCTACATCAAAAAGTGGAGTTAAACGTAACCCTGAAGGTTTTTGGGTGAACTATCCCTTTTTCCGATCCTTTTACCTTGTTTCTTGTCACATTTGACTGCACACCCCAGGATGAGCTGTAGGAGGCGTCCCAGCTCCACTTGATCAGACTGCTCTATCACACGCACCAGGTCAGGCAGAGGAAAATCTGTGATCTGCTGAGTTAAAACCTGAACACAAAGTGATAATAACACAAAGAATTACACATACAAGCATAGACTATTTATTAGAATTAATCCGATTGTATCGTGATTGTGCCTTTGCTAAAATTGAAATCACATTACATACGGTGCTATAATTATACCACCCAACAATTACACATATGTGTGACTGTCAGCACGTGTAAGATGTTTTACTTTTGTAAGATGAAAGGTTAATTCTTTGGTGTCATTTCAAAGAATTAAAGTCTGACTAATGGCATGCAACGGTTCAAATGATGCAAGCATTTAATGAACCAAACCTTGGTGTCATTTACCTCATTATAATAATCAACAATCATCTGCAGGACCTTTTTGAGGTTGTTCAGCTGTAAAAATGGAGGGAAACAAAGGCTTTTACTTTCACTAACACATACTTGACATGTTCTCAAAATTAAGCACAAAGGTCTGGAAGGAAAATAAATGTACCTTGAGTCTTACATTATCTCCAACATCCTCTTTAATGCGGGACAGCCAGTTCTCACTAAACCATGAAGGATCTCTGTGTAATTGAAACATTTTGATCAGTGCAGTTCAGTCTTATCTGATTCAGATGCTTTCATTCAGATCAGTCAGTAAAATCAAATCAAATATGTCTTGTTCTCATCCTTTTTAAATTTAATGTAGTCAGAATTACATCACACTCTCAGACTCTCTAAGAACAATGTTTGCCAAATTTCACAACACTTGAATGTTGGACTTGATTTTGTATGTATATATATATATATATATATACACACTCATAAAAACCAAGGTAATATGACCCTGAGGACAACCAACAACCCAATACAAGTCATAAAATATTCAGACACTGACAAGCTGAGATATAAATCAGTAATGCTGACCTGGAAAGAACAAATTTGATTTAGTAGAGCAAGAAGGGAAAAGGAAGATGGGAGGCAACTGAAAAGTGTAAAACACAGTCAAGTATGAGTAAATGAACGAGTCAAGGAAACACTGCAGCTCAACTGGTAGTACATGGCGCTAGCAAAGTCAAAGTAATGGGTTCAATTACCAAGGGACACTCATACCGATCAAATACACAGAATGAAAGCAATGCAAGTTGCTTTGGTTAAAAGCCTCTGCCAATGAATAAATGTCAAGCAAATGTAAACACTCACATCTGATGCAGAGCCTGTGACATGGCTGCTCCTGAGGTCAGATCCTCCACGGTCTTACAGGGGGCTGCGGTTTTGAAGGTCTGCAGCTGAGGCCACACATACAAAAAAATTAAACATAGGGGTGTAACGATACCCTCATGTCATGATTCGATAGATATCACGGTACTGTACTCACAATATGATATTATTGCAATTTTGCAAAACATATGGTAAAAGGTTAGCAAAAAAATGTACTGTTCATTAAAATGCAAACTTTTGGTTTTACATTGGGGGTGGAAATGAATAGGCTCGGACTTGGTACTGGTGACCCAACGCACAGGACAACGGTGACACCAGATTAAAAATATTCACGATTCTGAAGCTGAACATACAGAATTATTTTAGACTAATATGCTTGCACTCTGTCACTGACTAGATATATTTAAAATAATTTAGGCTACTTTTTACTGGAAACATAAGACATTTGGCATTACTAGGACCCATAAATATTCCCCCACTGCATAATTATAGATTATATTCAACATATTATAGTAGTTTAATGTAGTACTGACACTAAAATTCTGTAAACTTGAATTTCTTCTCACACAGTAATTTTCATTTTGGATGAACTATACACAATACATATTGTCACTATTATTGTTGCATTTTTGTATAGTGATATTGTGACGCGATATATTGTTTTCACCGCTAGAACATACTGTGGTAAAATAAACAATGATAAACTACAGTGAGCATGTTTTAATATAGGGGTTTTCAAACTATTTTGTCAGTTAAATCCCTTAAATGTAAATTAGCTATACATTAGGGATACATTAGTTAACTAAAATAGCTAACATGAACTAACAATAAACAATACTTCCACAGCATTTATTAAAAAAATTGTATCTGTTAACATTAGCTAGCTAATGCACTGAACTAACATGTGTGAACTAACTAACTAACACAGTGAACAATTGTATTTTTAAAAATTAACCTTAACAAAGGTTAATAAATACCGCATATAGCACTCTCACAGAGTCACAGTGGTGTAAACGTTAACGTCGTGTTGTTAATGTTTACATTTACTAAAGATTTTTGCACTGCATTACATTTTTATAATCTCTAGACTAGTGAATTTGTATATATATATATATATATATATATATATATATATATATATATATATATATATATAAAATATATAGAATTTATATATATATTATTAATATATTATTATATATATATATATATATATAAACAAACACATAAATTGTGCAAATTTGGGTCTGTAGTTCTGACTAAAGTAATAAAGATTAGCAAATAAATATTGCATTTAAAATGTGCCATACATTCATATAAGCATTATAAGCAGAGGCATGCCATACATTGCAGCAGAACGAATACAAATATACAGTATCAGAGATACCACAGGTTTATAGATTATGATCCAGGAAAAATAGTGGTCTTTTGCACATTACAAGTCTTTTTTTTAGTACTATTCAGAAGGGCCCTGGTGCAAACGCAATGTAAACACAGCCATGGATCAGAGCCAAACACAGAATCACAAGCACGCGCCGTGCGCGATCATAAGCCGCAGTCAAAAATTAAAACGACATATTAAACAGACTAATATCTGATTGCATAAGAGACATTCCACAAATACTCCAGCTAACCAGATTAGACACCTAAATCGGATGAGGAAGGGGTTGGCTGTGACTGTTTGTGTTGTTTACATATCTCATTTTGAGCCTAGTTTTTTTTATATTTAATGTATATTATTTTAAATATTGGTGTCGCGTGCTGAACGGGTGCGTCGTGGAGACATGAGCGCATTTGTTAATGTTGTAATGGTGCACCGCAGACCCCGCTTGGTTTACATGAGCAAATGCACATTTAAATGTCTTATTTCCGGTATTTTTTTGACCACGGTTCCAGAACGAAGCGACTACCTGCGACAGGTAACGCTAACGATTCCTGCTTCTGGTGATCTTTAGAGCTAATCTAAAAGACAATATCTTACCCAAATAATCAGGCTCTCGCACAGCGTTTTATTTAAATCCATCTCTCCTCTGTGCTATCAGGGAAATATTTCCGTCCACCTGTCAACAATGTGCTTTCCTCTCCCACCTGCGAGCGTATTTGCCTAGCGCTGAGCAGCGCTGCGTTCACGTCTATTGCGTCTACGCACAAACTGATACGTAAAAGCTTCGTGAATGCACAACTCTGATACAGCGCGTGACGCGTTGAGAAGGATTGGGGGATTGATGGGATCAAGAGCGCAACAGCAAGAAATAAAACACCAATGGTGTTTTGAGTTCAGGACGGCGTGCAGCCAATCAAAATAGAGTTCTGAGAAGACTGACAGACGGCTTGTTTGGTGTAATAGGTTTGGTTTCCACACTATAGAAAAAGAATATGGACGCCTGAGGGTAAATGTGAAATAGTCACAGTGTGTTACAAAATTCAAATGAATTACCAAAAACTTAAAATGCCTCAGATTCACCTAAATAATAACTGGGTTTTTTTTTGTTTGTTTTTTTAAATGCTTAAATTTTAATATTTAGCCTATAATTAGGTTATTTTTAAGATTTAAATTTCCCTCACATGATATAAATATAGGATAATAAACCATCTTGGTCAGTAAAATGTCATCCACTAATGACCAGATGCCATCTTTGAACCAGCTAATGACCAGCTAGAAATCTGTATGACGTTCCAAAACAAATCCATCAGATTAACCTGGATTTAGGGTTTAAATATTTATTAAACAATTCATCAAAAATATCAGATTCACTGATCAATACTTCATGAACCCAAGCTTATTTAATTTCAGGGGCACTTGTACAAATATGACAGTGCAGATAAGCTTCTAATCTAAACTAATAAAGATATCTAGTCTAAATCTTTAAATGAACCTCACTAGCTCTGAGTTAAAAAAACGAATCATATAAAAAAGGAATCATATACAAAATAAATTGAGATGAAAAAAGTAATAATGTATATATTGATGTATACTGATTTACACAGAGTTGTGTTTTCTGTTGCTAAACATTAAAGTCTCTCAAAGGTTTTATTACCTTTTTGTAATAAAAACATATGATAAGATTGTGACGTGAAGTCACATGTATTTACCTTGTATGGGATGAGCTCTTGTGGGAATACTACGTTTATACATAAAATAAGAAACACATTAGTGCCTTTATTACAAATTGCATATAGACTTTTATATAAGCTTTCCTTTATTTCATTATTAATTTCACTACAAAGCTGCATAATTTGGTCACATTACAACATATACTTGAGCTCAAGAAATAAGCCAAAAATACATTTTCTGTTGGAACTTAAACCTGCTAAACTTATGGGACAGCCTATGGTGGCAGTAATCCTTGACTGACATGACACTGGACTTTAAACCATGGCAGCCTTCGGATTCTTATTTGGGTTAGGGGCCTTTAACCCGCCCCTGCTATTTTCAGCCACTGTGACCTTGCAGTTTGGGCAAAAATAAGAAAGATAAATATTAGCTTGAGAAATTTTTAGCAAAAAGGTCCTGAGCAAATAAACTGATATGGTATGGAGCCAATGTGGAAGTAGGATAACTGAGTCAATATAGAATATAGAGATAATTATTTAATGCATTTATTAAATATTTATATTATAATATAAATATTATAATATATTATAATATTTGAATAAATATTTCTAATATTTAAATAATTATTTAAAAACACACACACATAATATGTTCCAGCTACACGCACTATACGCGGGTATTGAAGGGTCATAGGCTAATATAATGAGCCAATGGGGTATAGTATTAAAGTAGGTTTAGCTTTATTTTAACCTGCTGGATTGCCCTGGTTATGAAATTTCCAGGCATCCCATCCCAGTGAAATGCCTTTTTTTGGTCATCCACATGGGAGAGTGTATTATATTGTGTAAACCTATGGTAAACCATTGACAGGTTAACCAGACGCCTAACCTACTTAAAGTAGGAGGAGACTTACAACCTGTGTCTTTGAACCTGTGATAGTGGTCACATGACAAAAATAAAACACTGGAAACCGAGGAATGGCTTTGATCAGCACGAATAAGCTATTGCCAATCAATACATTTTCACATTGATGAACATATTGCAGAGATCAGGAAGATTGCAAGAAACTTTCCTGAATTTCAAAAAACCAACAGGAAATCAGTGTAGTTACCTAATCTCCAAAAAAGGCACTGAAGTGGGACTGAAAGCCCTGATTAATGATTAACCTGCCTGTCAAATTTACCGTGTACAGTGAAGCTGTTGAAAGCATTCCAGTCTCTGCCTTCCATGAGAGAAAGCAACTGAATTACGATCAAGAAACATGCCCAACAGCCGTAGCTTTCACAACAGGTGAGAGAGAGAACTATTTGTGTTTTTGATATGTATGCTAATCCTAAAGGATGATATTCATCTTGCATTAACTGTGTATATGAACCAAACAAAATATGGTTACACTTTATTTTACATTGTCATTGTCACATATGTTACATGCAGTTAATATAGTGATAACTATAAATTATGCATAATTACATGCAACTAACCCTAAAGCAAATCAAATCCTAAACCTATAGCAAGTAAATGTAGTTACTTAATATTACTCAGTACTTAAATGTATAATTACACTGTAACAAAGACACTTTAACATAAAGTGTAACCTTTTATTTTAAGGTGTCCTTAATACAGTGTAATTATACAGTAAAGTAATGAGTAATAAACATGCACTTAATTTATGGTTAGGATTAGGGTTTGGTTAAGGGTTAGTGGCATGCAATTATGCATAATTTACTGTAATGTTATTAGTACACTGTAAAAAAAAAATATTTTCATTTTTTCTTTTGTCAAATCAACTTGGATAATCAATGTGGTTCAGATAACATAATATGTTGAGTTTCTGTCGATTAAATCAATCGCCTTCTTTGTATTAACTCAAATTTTTAATTTCAATGGACTCAACAATTTAAAGCAACCAGGTAACTTACTTTTTTTAAGTTAAACCAACAATCCTTTTTTACAGTGTACATGTAACATTAACAAGCACACTGTAAAATAGTGTCACACAAATGATATAATATAAATGTTGTTTAGTATAAGGCTATATTTAAATAGTTTATTCATATACATCTGTTTAAAAGAGAAATATATATATATATTTAAATAAATAAATGTATATATAAATACCTTTGAAGCTATATTATGATGAAGTGTTCTGAGACTGCAGGTTATTTGTGTTATGATACGTTGGGACAATAAAAGTCTCCGCAGACATTAAACACTATGACATCAGATTTCAACATGTCAACGTTTTTCAGTTCTAATTTGAACTCACAGTCCCACATTTCTCTTCCTATGGGACCATGTGCACATTGTTGTGTTGTTTTACAGACAATTTTGCTGCATCTAGATATTATAACTGCAGGATATCAAGATTACAACTGCAAATGAAGTTCTTTTCATATCAAAGGCAAATGTTAGTTCAGTCCCGGCATATTTCAAAGCCTGATGTATTGTAAGGCTGCCTGATATTGCGTTATCTGGTATGAGTAAACGCAGGTGTGTCAGCCAGCTAATTTTAGATTTGGTACGTGCTCCTCCAGACTTAGTCAGCCTATCCAAAACTAGTCATTGATAAAACGTTCAATAAATTTTGTAAGAAAAATCAGGTTTTATCTTGAGATGAATAAAGGTTTTTATTAAACTTCTAATGAACTGTAATTCAACTCATGATGCACATTTAATGATGATGATCTTTTAAACTCTAGTCCTGCATTGTTATTTGAAATCTTGAAAGGTTGGATGAACATAAACTCCACAGTATTGCACTTCAATAACTGCATCTCTCACTTTTGAAGGTCCTCTCTACTCTCAAAGATAAGGAGTCAAGGTCAGCCACACAATCCTCATGTGAACAACAGAGAGGTGAATACACACATGCACTGGGCGCCAAAATCTGAGACCACTCGTAAAATTCCTATATTGTGTATTTTTCTAATTAAATACAACATTTTCCATTAGAATTGTGTATTTCAGTGTATTTCATTATAATACTACAAAATCAAGCATAATCCTAGAAATAAATGACTTAAGTATTACTGTAAGAAATTGAAAAAGTGAGTAATAATCTCTTAATTTCATACTTGCAGGATTTGCCTAAAATGTGGTCACCAGCAGGCAACAAGGACGTCCACTGCCCTGTGTGTTTACAGACCGCCAGCTATCCTGTAGAAACTAACTGTGGGCATCTTTTCTGTGGTGAGTGTCAACCTACTGCAAAGCTACATCATTGAAAAGAAAACAAATTGTATCTCAGATCATTTTATAATGTTAATCATAACATGCTGGTTCACTGAAAGTGCCTTAGACTAGAGTCTACAGCGAGAGAGCAGATGGTGGTGGGCATTTACACTCCAAGTACTGAATTACCCAGTCATGTGACTCTCCAGTGTTGTGTTTGGAGTTTAATATTATACCGTTATCAAAGTTACGCAAGCCGTGCCTCTCACCTGACCCAGATCACGTGAATACACACTCAGAGAGGGAAAATTTGTAGATTTACAATATTAGCAAACTTGTAGGTCAATACAAAATTCAAAATGTTGTACCATCACATTTAATTCTTGCACCATATAGACACTTTAAATATAAGATCAATAAAGAGCAGCAAAGATAATCCAAGCAATAAAAATTTGTAATAAAAATAAACTGATATGTGGTGATACACAAGCACATCTGCCGTTTAGATTCGATCGATTGTTCCAATATCTATTGATAGCTTATTATTATTAGTCTTTATTCTAGTCATATAAATTTGACTAAATATATAAATAGTAGTGAACCTGACCAACTAATTTATGTTAAATAATTGCTTTGAGAGAGAAAAAAAATCTTCCATTGACTTGCATATGCCATATTTACCTGAATCAAAAAAGTGATTAGCAACCAACCATATTTTTATGCGATTTTATCATGAATAATGGAATCCCAATAACATTTCTGAATCACTAAAGTCAATGTATTTCAATGGAAAAGGAAATTTAAGGCATCCATCCAATAAAAAATGGTTTAGAATACAGAAAATTTCTGTCTGCCAAGAAGACTTGGCACATGGCGCTATAGGCACATGGTAAAGGAGAAGCCAACGCTTATGTCCTCTGTCTCTTACCCTCTCTAGCACCGTGTCTGATATCTTACTGGAAACATTGTTCCTGGTTAGATGCCATCAGCTGTCCTTTGTGCAGACAGACGGTAAGAGATTTCTTAGCTGATGGAGTCTAATATATACATATATACAACAACTAAAATGAATGGGTTTTCTTTTTGGGTACTACATATATACACATACACAGAAAAGATAAATCTCTAATCTTATTGTGTTTATACAGGTGAATAAGATGTGCCGTCTCTTCAGCGAGAACAAAGGTGACTGTAAAGAGAGAGAAGTGCTGAGGCATGTCAGAGACTACAACAAGCGCTACTCTGGAGCACCAAGAAAGGTAAATACTTAATCAGAGGATGTTCCATTTTACTCAGACTAAAACTTTAATATAAATGTCATATAGCCCAAGCGCTTTTCTAATCATGCTCAGTGTGGTTTTTGCAAAGTCGGACTGAGACAATGCGATTGTAGCAGGTCTGCATTATCCATCATGTAATGAGACTGCAGTCAGCCTTGGCGTTATGCCTACTGCACATGCTCTGAAAAACAGGTGACGGTTGACTTAAGAGCGTGATTATTTAATCTTTCTTTTTTGTTGTCAAGCTCATACCGCTCCCAGTAAATCAAAGCAGTTACCATTATTACTTCTCAGCAAAGATAAACTCTTACATTTTATTTGCTCTGGACTATATCACATCACCACACCTAATTGGGTTCCTGATGCCACAAAGGTTGTGAAACCACAGGCCAGGAAGGGCATTGGTGCCTACAGTTGGAAGACACGTATATGTTTTTATTGTTCAGACACACGTCACACACTGATATCCCACGTGCTAGTATATGATTGTTGCCTTTTTCTTTCTAGGTAAAGGACTACCTGTGTGATACACCTCTCTTCTTGCTCTTGCTGGTGAGATGGCTGGGGAACATGGGCGGCCTGGTGTGGCTCTTTCTCTTGAGGGTGGCTGTTTGTGGATTTGGTGCTGTCATGTCCTTGGCCTCCCCACTGGAGACTCTTCCTGGGCCGTTGAGCAGTGTGCTGGGCACGCTGGATGATTTTGTAGTGGTCTTCCTTCTTCTCATCTGCATTATTAACATCAACCAACAGATGGAGCCACAGAGAACAGGAACACACTCGGTCACACAGGGTGTGCTGACCGATACATTGTAGAGGAGTGAGAATGTGCTTACTAGCATGTTGAAATTACGCTAATCAACCTTGTTGGCAAAGGTTAACTGTGTCATGACCTGCTGCACTTTGGTCTTAGTGAACATGGAGTTCAGATGTTATATAAAAAAAAGGCAATTTAGAGCGGTTTATTAGACAGATTGTACATAATAAATGTAAAGTGTTTTTGTAAATATTCAAGTTTCTAATAAATACTTATTTATATATATATTTGTTTAATCGCTTAACTTTCACACAAAGGAACCCATACACAACACAGAAACGTTTTATAATCAAGAATTTATTTAATACTTTGAAAACATTTGTAGTGTTTCATCAGTGTAACTTTTCAGTTGAATGTTAATCATTTCTGGAATGTATATTTCGGATTTTTTAAATTAAAAATGGTGACTATCAGCCATTACATTTTTATTATATCTCAATGTAATTCAAAAGGCCATTATGTATTTAGACATGCTTATGTTGAGGCATCAGTTTTCAGCTGGAATCTACTTGTTAATTCTACCCGTGTACAAACATACAACAAACCAGATCTGAATTAAAAGTATGTATGAATGTAAGATTTCTAAACGTCAGTCCAAGAAAATTCTAAATTCTCTAACAACTTATTATCAAGAGATAATAACTTGGCTAGTCTGCTTATTTTTTTATCGTCTATCACAAATGTACCGTAGCACATCTCTAGGAGTTCTGACACCAGACTGCTGCATTACGGAACATGCTAAGCCACGGTGAGGGTTCCAGTGATCTGCTGAGGTGGCGAGGAGCCCAAGCCCACTGCCAGCCCAGCACGGCCCGCTCCGGATGAGGCATCATGGCCAGGTGGCGGCCATCTGCAGAGCAGATGCCTGCCACACCTTGTGCAGAACCGTTGGGGTTCATGGGATAGATTTCAGTAGGGGTGCCCGAGTCATCCACATAACGCAGAGGAGCTAAAGAGGCGCTAATCAGCTTCTGCTGAGCCTCAGGAGAACTAAACTGCATCAAACCTGTGGAAGAAAAGAGAGGTGTTTTTAAACGTCACACAATAGGAACAGCACATACTGCAGAGTTTTTGCCTTCGTTAATGCTAGTCAACATAGAGATCTAACCAAAAGAAACACAACACATACAGTGGATGTTACATGATCTTAGAAGTCCAGGCTTATTACATCCGAGATGGCAGAGAGAACAGTGATTCAGCTTGAATTATTCATTCCAGAGTCTGTTTAGCTTTAAAACATGAGCTGTCATATTCTGTGATTGTTTCATACACGCATCGTGCTGTATGAAATACAAACTGAACGAAAGGTCAAAACATCCCACCACTGTATGGCCAGATGATACGCAAACTATGTTTCTCGGCTGGACAAAGCAAACCAGCTTCTCACTAGTAAAATTTGAATGGAATGCAGATTGTAATCAAGGTAAAGACAATTGCAGTGTAAGCATACATTAAGCAATAGACGCGGGTCCGTTATATTGATGCACAAACAAACTGTATATTTGCACTCTCAATGCACTGATCATGCATTGTATTTATGCACAGACACATTTCAGTACATTCATGTTGTTTTCGTACACATTCAGGATAATCCGTGTACTGTAGTTATACTGTATATTCTGTCAGGTCAAGTCAGTTTTTTTTTGGCATCTCCATGTGGTTCTGCTTAATAGCGCAACTTGACATGTCTAAAATGTAAACAAGCTCTAAACAAGCTCTTTACACATACTATACACTGAATTCTGAAAAGTTTTGTTCTGTAATGTTTTTTTTTTTTTTTTCATGTGTGCTTGATGGTGTGCATGAATGTATGTATTACATGGACTTCTTATATTATTTGGTTATTTTGTTTCCTTTTGGAGTCAAGTGTCCTTATTTGGAAAGACACCTAAATTTACCTTGAAAAAAATGATTTGATATTTCTTGATTATTTCAAATTAAAAATGCTAGTTTTTCTAGAGGTCTCAGACTTTTGGACTCTACTAACAGTACAAGTAAAAGCATTTGTCAAGAAAAGTGGACAGATTTCTAACCTTCTCCGTGAGCGACCCAAACACCCAGAGCAGAGCCCTCCATTCCCTTAAGCATGATGGCCGGAGAGGGTAGAATACCCACACTCACAAACCTCGATTCAAACCGACCAGACTTGTTATGGGTCAGAGTAACATCAGAACCTGCAATTGAAATTAATAAAAATAAATAAATAAAATAATAAAAAATACAAAAATTAAATGAAACAATTTAATATAAAACAAACTAAAAATAAAAACAAAATACATTAATAATACATTTAATTTTATATGAATATTCATATATATGAATAAAATACAGTGAAAGTAGTTAGAGAAAAGGAAGTGAGGAAATTTTTGAGGCTGTGATTGCCATTTACACATACTATGGATGAGACTAAAAGTTTTATCTCTCACCTCCATCCTCTCGTTCACCCACCCAGCCCAGCAAAGCCAGAAGCTGACATCCATTACACACTCCTAGACTCAGCGTGTCTTTACGGTTGCGGAAGCGCTCAAACTCCTCACGAGCCTTGGGGTTAAAGGTCACTGTTGCAGCCCACCCTGATTATTAAGAAAAAGTCAAAGCATCTGATCCTGAGCTGGAGAACAAATGCTGAGAAACACTCAATTTCAGTATGCAGAGTGGCAAGGCCAGTACGAGTCAGGTCACAAATCTAAGGTCATCGAAACTTTCAATGGTTGGGATGATTGTTATTATATAACAGAACTATCATACAGTTTAGCAGTGATATGTAAGAGTGCTGCAACATGCAATAGTGTGATTTTCACCTTTAGCTGACCCCAGCACATCTGCATAGCTGAAACCACCCACAAACACCACGGCTCGGAAGGGGTCAAGGGTCATGGAGCCTGAGCACAGGTCCTGCATTGTGACATCCCACACCTACAGATCATACAGAAAAAAGTCAAAATAAATCAAACTCAGTCTTGTTAGCAGTTAAAATTAAACATTGTGCAAGCAAACGTGCAGCATATGTGGTACTACTGAACAAACATCATCCTAAAAGCTTAATTTTATCGTAAAATCCAAGGAACAATTGGTGGTTAATTGCATATGACAGCGTGTTGTATTGTAAGCATAGGCTATAACTTGTATAGGACTATGTTAATGTACTTACATACTTTATGCTTACGTTATGTTATTTTGTTTTATTATTATTTTTATCAATATTATTTTTCACAAAAAATTTATCAAAATAAAAAACAGTAATACTGTGAGTTATTTGAAACAGTACTACAATGTGAAATATTATTACAATTTAAAATATCTGTTTTCGTTTTTAATATATTTTAAAATGTAATTCATTCCTGTGATGCAAAGCTGAATTTTCAGCATTATTACTGTTTATTGTCACATGATCCTTCAGAAATCATTCTAATATTTGGTGCTCAAGAAACATTTCTTATGATCAGTGTTCAAGTTGTTCATGTATAATTTTTTGGTTTTTACCTCGAATCCAGCCATGAACAGAGAAGCGGACATCTCTCTGTCTCCATTACTGCCTTCCTCTCTTACAACAGCTACGCAAGGTTTCCCTGAAGCTGAAGCACAATCAAAATATCTTAATATACAGGTCAAGTATGAATAAAGGAAAGATACATGATTGTGAAATGAGTCCATGGTCTTACCGAGCTCTTTAATGATGGGTGTTTGGGAAGGGTCAAATGTGAGTTTGAGGTATGGCTGTGTGCGAGAAGCAAGTCCTTCTTCTTCCTCTTGGACACACAGTGGATTAGCCTGCAGTCGCTCCAGCTGAAAACTAGTGCTTTCCCATATCGCCCTAAGTGTGGGTAGGCGCTCATCCAGCACTTCCTGTCCACGCAGACTCACTCTGACCTAGACAGAAGAAGTATGGAGAAGTAATCAGCAGTTATTGAACACTTTTCCCTGCACATCACTAAATGATATAAAAAATATCCCACTGAACTCCATTAAAAGGTTAGTTCACCCAAAAATGAAATTTCTGTTATTACTATTACTCACCCTCATGTTGGTCCAAACCTGTAAGACCTTCATTCATCTTCAGAACACAAAGTATGATATTTTTGATGAAATCCTGAGAGATTTCTGACCTCCTTTCAGCAATGTCATAATCAATATCAAGGCCCAGAAAGGTAATAAAGACATCATTAAAATAGTCCATGTGACTATAGTGGTTCAACCTTAATGTTAGGAAGCAACAAGAATACTTTTTGTGCGTAAAAAAAAAAATAAAAATATCGACTTTATTCAACAATATCTTTTCTTCCCTGCTGATGTTGTAAACAATGCAGCACTTCCAGGTTCTACGTCAGAATGCTGACTCATTATTGGCCGGCTCCAAGGTCAGCATCACATGCGTAGGTCATGCTGCTCACGTGAACAGCGTCGGGGAATGCTGAGCCGGGGTTCTGATGTAGAACCTGGAAGCTCTGCACTGTTTACTACGTCAACAGCGTAGGAGAATGACAGGGAAGAGAAGAAGTAGTTGAATAAATTTGATATTTTTGTTTCGTTTTTGATACGCAAAAACTATTCTCGTCCCATTAAGGTTGAACCACTGTAGTCACATGGACTATTTCAATGATGTCTTTACTACCTTGCGGGGCCTTGAAATTGGTTATGACGTTGCTGTCTATAAGGAGGTCAGAAAGCTCTAGGATTTCATCAAAAATACCTTAATTTGTGTTCTGGAGATGAATGAAGGTCTTGCGGCTTTGAAAAGAATTGAGGGTGAGTAATTAATGACAAATTTCCTTTTTGGGTGAACTAACCCTTTAATCCATGCATATGCTTTTAGATGAAAAGAGCTAAGCTCACCTTGGCATCAGGTCCAAAACCAGACGTTGTGCCAATTCTGTGACACAAGAGACCAGCATCAGTGTATCTCTGACAGACACTCAATGCATTGCTCTCACACACCTCCAAAACAAGACCAAGCTCCTCTGAAAAAAGAGCCTCCATCACTGAAAGAGAGGGATGGGGAGAGACATGAGGAAATGTCTATAGCCACGTTTCCATCCCAGCGGCAGATTTAATCTTGTGAAAAATCGACAAAATTGCAAATAAAGCAGCACTTCTCCTCTGTGTGCTAAAGAGAAAAAAAGTCACTTTTGTTGTTTTTTAACAAAAACTCTTACAAAAACTTTTTGTAACATAAAAAAAACTTACCTAGGATTAGAATCATACAAATATGAATGTACATGTTTAAATTACTATTTCACTAGAAAAACACTGAATTATATAAATGTATTTTTATTTCTAAATAAATAAATATTCTATCAATATATAAATAATACTAAAATAACACTTTTCCAGAGAAATGGAACAAATAAAAATGGAAAATATGATGGATGGCACTACTTGATTTACTGGAAAAGCTTTAGCTTTTCTTTAAAACATAAATCAAATTTTTATTACCAACCGTCAACTCCTTCTAAAGGCAAGTCTACTTCCATCCCATAATTCCCTGCAAAGGCCATCTCCAACAGACAGGAAATAAGCCCTCCATCACTGACATCATGTCCTGCAGTCAGCAGTCGATCTGCAATATAAAGCTTAAATCAACAGATTGTATAGAGATAAACTGCTGCTGCACTTTGAGGGAATCAACAAATACAGGCAGCAGAGTTTGGGAGGAGTAAGCACTGTTTCTAGACTGGTTTATGGATTTTTTTTAACAGCATAGCTGCTTCTATAGAAGAAAAATGGCACAATTAATGTATCAATATATAAGATGAAGTAAAATATCACTAGCACATACTGACCCTGAATCAATGTCTGTGTGGCGTTGAAGCAAGCAGAGAGCTTGTCTGGCTGATCCAGATCAGGACTGCAGTCTCCGAGTTGCCCATAACACTGAGCTAAAGCAGAGCCGCCCAGCCTATATTTACCTGAGCTCACAGGCACATACAGAAGCACACCTGAGAAAGGAAGAGAGAGCATGTGAGAGATGTAGACAATTGTAATTTGTTTTTGATATGAAAGGCAAAAAGTGCTAAAAAGAGGTAAAGATTCACTAAGTCCTGACCTTTGTCATCAGGGTTTTCCAGGTCAGGGGTCACAGTAGCTGTGATATCAGGACACACAGCATACACCGAGATAACCAAAGAGCCTAAAACACAAGGAGAGTAGTTTGTTGTGACATAAAATATAGCCAATGTCTTGCGTAGCATTAAAAACATTCAAATAGGAATCTACACATGTAAATGTCTGGTTGAGTATTTAATATACACCAACTAGTGAACTCAGCTAGTAAAGACTCCAGTTGCTATAAATTATGAATGCTTTTTTCACTGAATCCCTCACCTAAATTACGCAGTTACAACTAAATGCATTAGCTGGTGCTGTGGATTTGTGACATTGATGTGACGACATGTGGTTTCAGATGCATCCAAGTAAAACATTAATATTTTTAGTTCTTACTGGAATATTTGAGTCAAACAAAATACAAAATATATTACATTATATTTATTATATAGATATTACATTAATATAGTACATATTTAATATATAGACAATACTTTCCAGAAGTTTGTGGTTGGTAAGTTTTTTTTTTGTTTTTTGTTTTAAGTTTTTAAAAGAAAACTCTTATGCTCACCAAGGCAGCATGTATTTTAAAAAAATACAGTAAAAACAGTAATATTGCCAAATACTAATACAATTTAAAGTAACTGTTTTCTATTTTAATATATTTTAAAAGGTAATTTATTCCTGTGATGGAAGAAGCCATTACTCAGTCTTGATGATCACATGATCATTTACCTTTTGTTTTTGAGGACTCTGTGATCAATGGTCAAAAGAACAGCATTCATTTGAAATGTAAATCTTTATAAATGTCTTTACTTTAGAGTCTTTACTGAATTAAAGTATTAATTTTTTCAAAAAACAAAAAATCTTACTGACCCCAAACTTTGAATGGTGTATAAAAAATACATACGTGTCATACATGTTCCATTTGCATTTTAATTTATGACTAATCACTTTCTCTCTTTTTTGTGTCGGAGGATTTGACTACAAGAACCTTGAAATGTCTCTTGTTCCAATATGTACAAGACAGATACCTGGGGCCTTAACCGTTTCTCCACTGACACGTGCAGCCATGCTAAGTGAATCTTTTCCCCCATCCACCGCCACTCCCAGCTGACCCATGACCTCACACATGGCCTGGCAGGCCTCCCACAGACACGCTCCCTCTCCTGGCAGCTTAGCGGCCCACATCCAGTTACCGCTGCACTTTACATCCTGTGAAGATATGCAGATATCTTTGGGTGACAAATGTGCGTGGTTTTTTTCCAAATTACATGCAGTCACATAACATGTTTAAAAATGCACAAGCAGAATTTTTTCACCTTGAGAGCAGTCACTCTTGCAAACACCAAGTTAGTGAGAGCTTCTCCCATAGCCATTCGAGCCCCAGCAGCTGGTGACACCAGGCCTTTGATTGGCTGCTCGCCTATGGCTGTGGCTGCTCCCTGGAGGCTGAACGGAGACAGGGCAACAACAGCTACATCAGCCAGTGGAGTGTGAAGAGGACCAATACACTGCTGCTGAGCAACCAGACCAGTCACAGATCGATCAACCTGGAACAGAGGAGATTCATTTCATTTTAATTCATGCTTGTCAGTTTAAAAAATGACAACTTTTTTTTTTTACATATTGATTAATAATTTTAAATTAAATTATTTAAATACATGACACTAAAATAGACAACCTGGAAAAAGTCATATATTATTGTGCGTGTGCTAAAGAGGGAGTATTATACCTTGTTGGTGAGGTAGCGCTTGCTGGCCACTGCAGGCAGCCGTAAAACTCTCTCCAGAGCAGGAAGAACAGAGAGACCCTCAGGAAGTGAGAGAGGCTGCAGAGTCACAGCCATGTGCTCCAATACAAACTCCTGAAAAGTGCCAGTTAAAACTCTTATTGTCACATGTATTACTGACTGAGCAGTGAGAACTGAGAACTGCTTAATGTGATGAACAAGGGCATCCCTAGATCCTTTTTACCCAGGGCACGAGCCACAGTGAAATACTGCCGTGTCCCAGTTTAATTACTCATAAATCCTTGTCCGTCAATGGAGATTACTGTATAACGACCTGAGAATCATTTCCCCTAACATTATTTCAGCAATCGTGTCGCTTGTTTTCAATGTGCTGTCAAGAATGGGATGATACCAGATTCTTGAATGAATCACTTGTGATCTAATTGGTTAAACAGCTTTGCAAAAAGATCTGAATTGGTTTGCAATTCAGTTTGTTTCAATCGGACGGTTCACTCCTTCAGTGAAACATTTCCAGCGGTTTTTGATATTGAATAGTTAAAGGATACTTTATAAAACAGGAAAAAAAAAGTGCCGGATGATGTGAATATTTACCTTCAATCTTGTTTTGTTTGTCAGCAATGATCAGATCTTTATTGTGCATGCATCTTGTGAATAGATAAAGACAATTTATAATCTATATCCAGTATCGAAAATAAAAAAGTGAATCAAAATATAGGGGCAACTTTTTGATAGGGGGCCTCTGCCCCAGTAATGATGAAATGCTAGTAACACTCCTTGTGATAAATAACGATTTGAATTTGGGAGTCTGGACACTGCATTTCAAAAATCAGCCAAGAGAGGGTGCACGCTACCACAATTTCTAATTTCTGCAGCATAGCATTTAATTAAAGGGGAACAATCTTGCCTTTTTTCAAAGTCTTGATTTTGTTTTTGGGCTCTACTAGAACGCTTGAGTGTAAAAAAAAAGAACAAAGCATTATTTTCATATTTCACATATTTTACATAATTTCAGCACTTCCCAGTCTTTCTGTAATGCTCTATTTAGCAATGTGTCTCTATGAAGCCCCTCGTTCCGAAAAGCGCAATGCGGTCTGATTGGTCAGCTGGACAAGCGTGTTGTTATTGGTCAACCGCTTCAAGCATGTTTTGGAAATGTCACGCCCCGTACTACTAACGCAACTCAATCGGGGCTCATCCCTTTATATCTGCATGCCTTAGGTGGGAATTATTTAAATTAGGAATATTGTGACGTGTACATTCAAGGAAGAAACTACAATTGACTACAATCGAGGTATTTCAGGGAGTTCAAAGGCAGCGCTTACTTATATACTGTATATAACTCCTTTTGGAATGGACTTTGTGCTTTGTAACTTTGAAGACCTTTATCATGCTCGAATAGCAACATTACACACTAAAAAAATGTAAAAAGGCATAATGGGACCTCTCGAACAGATTTAGACCATGTCTAGTAGAGTTTAAATCAATAAAACCGATTGTTTTTGCACCTTCTGTGGCATCTTTCCAAGGACCCAATCCAACTCCAAATCCACAGGGCTCCGCCCACTATCAAGCCCATCAGTCTGTTTACACAGGTCATCCACCAACACGATCTACAGAGCAATACATGCGCAGAATCAGAGAGTGTCAAACTCTCCCAAAATACACTTGTAACTTCAAAAAGGCACATACAGTGTTACTCACCTTGCCATCACCAGTTATCTTGCCTACAAAGTCAACAGGACATTTCTCCCTTTGACACACCTTCTCGAGGAAGCTCCGGTCAGAGGGGCGGAGCAACAGAGCATTACTCTCCTGATACTCTGCCCCCCAAAGCTCCAAAACACTGAGGGTGGGGTCACCTCTCTGAGCATCAGGGTAAAATATGTATGACTGATATGAAACGCTTTATAATCAAGATACAGACATTTTGATAAAAACTCACCTTAAACTTGCTAGTATAGATAATGGCACCAGCAGGCTCACTAAGCTCCTTTAACACATTACCTACACAAATAACATGGTGTTTTGAACTCTAGGCTTCAGACGAGAGCACAATGTGCTAAGCACATCTTATTTTTGTGTTTCTGTTGTTAAATATAGTGTGTGAAGGGAAATACCACATTTAAAAACATCCCTACCATTGCCTCCAGCACCCTGGTCATGAATGCTGCAGATGGGGTTTCCTTGTAATCGCTCCAGGCAGGCCCTGAGTGCCCGGTTCATCTTTTGTTCCATTTCAGCGTCTCCTCTCTGAACTGCTCCAAGATCCCTGGCACTGGAGTTATCACCTTGAACCTATAATAATACATACACATGCACACATTAAGTTGCATCATCACACACATTACGAATAATGATGCAATACACAAGCATGCCCTGTAAACACAAAGAAAACACTTGCACATTAGAGCAGCTTGTTAATTAATTTCATTTCAAAATTTTGGTGTACCTGCACAGAAGAAGCAGCGCCTCCACCAACACCAATCCTGTACACAGGACCTCCAATTTTCACCACCTCCATACCTGCCGAGGACAAGAGAAAAGAAGAGAAGAATGAATAAAGAAAAAAAGGCTATTTATATACACCACTATTTGATTGTTGACATATATGTAACCATTTGCCTTGTATTAGACTTTCTGTCTCTTATTGTTTTAAGATATGATGTTTTCAAAAGAGTGTTGATGGTCTAAGAATGTGAGGAGATGAACTGAAGGTATAAAGAAGGTTTGCTGAAGATTGTTGCCCAATGGAGGTTAAGCCACATATGTAAGGGTCAGATCCTGATTGGCGAGCACAAGGAGATATACGCGTTATCTGTTAGTTACCATTTACCTTTTACGTTGCAAGGCTAGTAAATAGTTTCTCTGAGCAATGACTTGAGAATAATGACTTTTCTGCCCTCAAGGTCAGTTAGCTGGGAAGAAGTTAGGGGTTTAGATGTCTCTAACTAATAATTATTTACACACGTTGAGCGGATAACTATTATGGAATGTCAATGGACTGGAATTTGTACTTATATGGTAAAAGGAAGTAGGATGGCTTTATGATAATTTACTCATTTTATGAGTAATCATCCAATCAATTTTGAAAGTCTTTGTTACGCAAAAAATGAATATGTATGATTTGACTGTATAAATACTCGGTTTTGTTTGGAAGTCACTTTGAAGTTCTCTGAAGAGAGACTACCCTGAATTTCAATTTTGGGAAAACAGCTATTTTAACTTGTAATAATATTTCACAATATTACTGTTTTACTGTAAGTTTAACAAATTAGCCTTGGTCAGCATAATAATCTTATTTAAAAAACATTAAAAAACACTTAAAGACCCCAAACTTTTAAACTTTAGTATTTGTATCTAAATATCATACTTTTATTATTAGCAGCTTGTTTTAAAATATTTTTACATCTTTAATTCCAATATTATTGCTTTTTTTATGACTTCGAGAAACCAATACATGTACAACACCTCAAATCCAATTACAATTGTTTATATTATAATGGTTATATTTCTTTTCCCTTTTTGACACTGATTTTGTTGTGCATTGATGCTTTAGCAATATTTTAAGTTGAACAACCAAGCCAATGAAATTTGTAGAAACGTACTATAAAAGAAAGATGCCATATGAGCATTTAAAAATATCATGGTGCATCAGGTGTATCTTTTTCCTCATGTACCTGGAGCAGCTTGTTCTTTCTCCACATGAAGGTCCTCAATAGAGCCCAGCCCACCACTGAACATGATTGGTTTGATCCATTCCCGTCGTTCACCATTAGCCAAACGCATTCCAAAGGAACGAGCAAAGCCTTAATGGGGAAGAAAATAAGATCCAAGCGAATAACCACAAATTAACAGATATGGTTACTGTCCTGCTATATTTCACCTGCTAGAACTGGCTCCCCAAATTTATTGCCATAGTCAGAGGCTCCATCACTGGCCTCTATGGCCACCTGCAGTGGAGAAGCAAAGCTGGATGGGTACTCCCACCCTTCCTCCTCCCACGGGAGCGCATAACCTGAGAAGAGAGAAGACCCTGGTATGGGGAAGTGTGTTCACAAAACAAAATATGGCAAAGAATGGACTGTGGGCTGAGTTTTAAAGGCACTATTCAACTAAGTGGTTGAAATTCATTCTTGAGACAGAAGAAATGGCATAATAGCTTACCAGGGATGTGCAGGTTACCAAAGCAGTACCCAGCAGTGCCTGCGATCACATGGCCACCCTTTCCAGCGCTCTGCACATCTCTGATTCGCCCACCAGTACCTGTGGTGGCTCCGCTGAATGGAGCAACACCTGGATGTAATAAAGAGCATATTATACCTCAAAAATGAAGCACAGTATTATTACTATTAAAACCATTTAAAATCGTTTTCATTAATAAATCTAAAATAAAGCTGTCAGTCAACACTGACTATTATGAATAAGCGTGCTGGCAATGTAGATATGGTATTATGTAGATAGGTTCTTTGATTCCGATTGCGAACAAATGTTTTGTTGCATCGCAGTGTACGGCTGGCTTGTAATTCACACATGAATGCACCATGAGTCCAGACCTTAAACTCATTTTCAGTCTTTGGGATGTGTTCGAGTAGACTTTACAGAGTGCTTGTCTCTTGCATTGCCAATACATGATGTTGACCAGAAATTTATGCACCTCTTGATGGAAATAACAACACAACATTTGTTTCCATCAAGTGGTGCATAAATTTCTGGTCAACATCTTGTATTGGCAATGCAAGAGTCAAGGTCTGGACTTAAAGGAACTGTTTTAACTGCCCAACTACAACTGCCAAACATTGAATATGCTAGAAACATAATAATCACTGCGATAATGATCCAGTCATTGCCTCTTAAGCATTTACCTATTTAAATCCAAACAGCGACTTTTTTAAAATTCTCATTTAAATTAATTTAGGTTGGGTGAAAAACCGAGCAGATTAAATGTATTTAGGATCAAACCGGTGGGGAAGTTGTGCGTCTCTGCAGTGAAGATGACGTGTCTGGTAGCACGTCGGGTTTCATATTGGCTGGCATGCGCAGGGTTTGTGGGATACATGCACTCCAGTTCCATGCCTTTAATACCACTACCAACACACAAGAACCACATATTGTGACTTCCTGCCAAAGTGCCATTCAAAAGGGTTGACAGTCATGGTGAAGCATCTAACCTGCTATTGTCACAGAATTTAATGACATTGTTCTGGTTGCTATGGTGCTGAGTGCCCATAATGAGGCTGAAGAGCGTCTCCTTCTGCTCTTCTCCATCGATGATCATTCTACCTCGGAAGAACCAATGGCGGCTGTGCTCACTGCAAGACAAGCATGAGGTGTCATTGTTCATGTTATTCCAGATAAAAAACACCATTTCCTTTGAGATTTATTCTCTGGAGACCACACACCTGTTGGACTGAGCCAGATCAAAGCATTCTACACTGGTGGGATTCCTTTTCACTCTCTGGAAGAGTGCAGTGTAGTAGTCAAGATCCCAAGAGTCAAACGCCAACCCTGCTCATACACGTAGAGAGAGACAAATGAACAGACAGCAACCAGATAAATATGAAATTAAGAAAAAGATGATCAGAAAAGCTGCATTTATTTGACAAAAAATACAGTAAAAACAGTAATATTGTGAAATATTATTACAATTTAAAATAACTTTTCTATTTTAATATATTTTAAAATGTAATTTATTCCTGTAATGGCAAAGCTGAGTTTTCAGCAGTCTTCAGTGTCACATGATCCTTCAGAAATCATTCTAATATGCTTATTTGGTGCTCAATAAATTCTTATTAATGTTCTTATTAATGTATGAATATCTTATTCATTTTAAAAACAGTAGTGCTGCTTCATATTTTTGTGGAAAGTGTGATACATTTTTAATAAAGTTACATAAGGACTCAACTCAAATAACCGTGTAACCATTAAAAATCAATTTGACCTGATTGTTTTATTTCTAACCCAGTAGGCCTTCACTAATCTCCGATACAGACAGTGAGCTTTGTAATTCCAGCGGCTCACTTTGTCTCTCATACAGTCATTCATTCTCTCCCTTCACACACCTCGTGATCTAATCAAATAGGCTCCCCTTATCTTGTGACATCGACTCTTCCTCTAATCATGTTAAGTATCATGTGACCTTAAAATACTTGGTTATGTGCAGAAGAAAGAGTTGCAGATCTCATCACTGTGTACAGACAACACACACTTTTTAGGCATTTGATTGAATCCCTATTCAAATATTCAGTATCTTTACTCTTATTATGATTATTTTCATTTTCATGTAATGATGCTATAGTTAGTTTTATTACCTTGCACTTGTACTGTAATGATAAAATTGTAAGTAGATGGCATTGGATGGTTACAGTAGTATTTAACTGATATGTGAATTTCCAGTTAGTTAAGGATATTATCATTATCAAGTTCCTTTTTTGTTAGTGGAAATGTGGTACAGACTCCAAACACGTCTCTTACCAAGTTCATCATTGGCCTTCTCCAAGGCAGCACGACCTTTTCCCAGAATGTCCACCTCAAACACTTCCTGTGGCTGAATATCAACCGCGAATGATGTGATTGGCTGGGAATAAACGCATTCGGTCATACTGTCATACAAGCAGCAAATCAGCCTCTCCATCTCTCCGTCTTTCATTACTCCAGTGTGTCCTTCCTGGGGCTAGATGGGAATGAAAAAAGAGAACTTTTAATCAAAATGGGTGGAAAAAAACTCACTGAAACGTAAAGCTATTTAAAGCTATTCTCCCGACCTTGATGAGATGCCTGCGGGAGAGTTCCACTCTCGTCACCTGGATCAGACCCGCACTTTGGCAGATGGACACGGCATTGGTGGACCAAGCGGTGGAAAAGTTCAACCTACAATGATCAAGATTTAATTGACAGATGTGAAAGTTGTATTAAATATTATAATGCCAGACCATCATGATAAAACAGTGGCAGAGGTTACCTGGGTCCAATCTCCACCAGTCTTACCCCATCCGCTGGTTTTAGAGTGGGCTCCTCTGACAGACTGACAGAATAAGGGGGACTAAACAACCAGCGCAAAATACGTTTCTGGTCCATGCTTAAAGAGTCAGAGCCTGGAGAGACAGAGAAGAAGATGAAGAGAGGACAAATATGAAGAGACACAATTGGGATTCAGTTGGAGTTTAAAAGACTTTTAATATTCCGTCATATTATCTAACAAAACTCAAAAATTGAGCTGGACAATGACTCAGGTGAATCGAATTTGTTTCATAATTGCTGAAGTCTGCAATATCGACACTGTTACTGAACTGTACTATATCAACATTGCACAGGCTTGAGCTGAAAAATGACACTACTGCCTTCTGTAAAGCCGCTTATAGCTCAATTGCATTTGCTTCAGAAAAATGAGGTTACACTTTACTATAAAGGTCTGATTAGTTAACATTAATTAATCTATTAACTAACATCAAAACTAACACTGAGCAAGACCTTTGTTACAGTATTTATTAATCTTTGTTAACCTGTTCTGATTGGCTGTCTAACATCACCAACGATGACTATAATATAAACAGATACAACTTTTGTTTTATATTGTATTAATGTACTAGTAAAAGTTGAAGTTAAGATTAATAAATGTTTTAAAATAATTTAATTGTTAGTTGATGTTGACTAATTAACTAACTGTAAAATGTTACCCCTAATGAACTTTGCATCACTTGAACTAAACTGAATCAACATTGAGCTAAATTGAGCTGAATAATGAAACTTGAGCTTTTTACAGCTGCAACTGTATTACTTTCATAACTGTAGAACAGCAATCTGGATTATATAAAGTGCTGTATAAATAATTGCGAAATAACATGACGAAGAACCACAAACTCATCACCATTTTTATACTATATTCTCTCACCATCCAGCTCTACATTGTAACAAAGCTCCGTTGTTATAGTAACATCTGGATACAGTTGTGCGATCCTTCTTAGAACCCGGCCCCCACCGGTCTCCTCTCTCCTGTAGAAGTGCACGACTGGCATGATCCTGAGAGAAAGACAGAGAGCATCCATAATATTGTGCTGCAAACATCTTTCACTCTGCATACTGGGGCACAGTAGGGAAGCATTTCCTGACCTACCTTTAATTTATCAGCAATTAAAAAAAAAAAAGAAAGCAAAGAAAATCTCAGAAATCAGAGGACCAGAACTTTATTGCCAAAAGCGCTTGCACAAAAGCGCATTGAAGCTTACAGTGCACTCACACACACATACATATATGTACACACATACAAGACACATAATAAAATTCAAGAATATGGAAAAAGTATAAAAATGAAGTTTAGTGTAGACATTTTTACAGTTAAGAACATATTTACAGTATTGTGAATAATAAAATCCAATTGGAGTGAATTTACAAAATACTGCCCATTACTTGAAAAAGGTTTTAGACTGCTAGTAATGTAGGATGATAGGCTTTTATGGGGAGTGAGTATGAAAGGATGAAGTCTGGGGACAAACATCACAAGGCAGACAATTAAACCTAGTCACCTAGTTAGAGAAAAGAAAAGTACTTTACGTTTTAATGGGTTACATTTAAAAAGGCAACTTAATTTAAATTACACGAATAAATGAATAATACCAAGGCCAACACTCTCAACATTGTTAACAATAAGGTATCAATTTCTTTTTTGATAAGTACTGACTGCACAGTGAGATAGTTGTTGTGACGTATTAACAGACTGCGAATTATTTACAAACTTTTCGCTGCATTTCATATCACAGACCGTTAAAATGAGTATTGTAGTTGTAACTTAGCAAAACAATGTGTTATTGTCATTACTTTTCTGTTTAAAAATGGTGAACAAGTTTCTTACTTATCAGTTGCTCGAGCAGTCTGCTGGTAGACTCGTCAATGTTAGCCCACTCTGTGATGATGTTGACCACTGCACAGATCCACGTGCGTCAGTGGGTTAAACACGAACCTTCCGCCACAAGGAACACCCTCTATGCGCATGCGCATGTCTATGTGCTTGATCAGGTTATATCCATAGAAATAGTCCTGACCGTATGTCATCTGAATTAAAATAATAAATGAGAATATTGATATATGAACATTAAAACCTACGAGAATTTATCTTAAACCGCTGCAGATGAAAATACGAGGATCATAAAATGTCATATATGAGGGTGAGAAGTTAGGCACGAGTACATTTATGTTTCAAGCGCCATAGATGTAACTTAAAATAATTCATACTGTATAATATATGTATATTTTAGGTTTTATATCATCAGCCAGTTAGAGTCATCGTTGGTGATGTTAGACAGCCAATCAGAATGCTTCTTATATGCACTCCTCTGTCGAGGTCAAACATGGCGGCGTGCATAAGGAGGGGGAGAGAAGTGATGGGCTTGCTACGAATATTAAGAAATTTAGCTCATAACGAACGTATGTTACTATGTTTTATATTCCCCATTACCAAGTCAATTTTAAATGATAATAACAGAGGAGAGTACTAATGAGACGATCTTTAAAAACATCACCTGCTCAACTAAATAAATCTGCTGTTTACAGTACTATTTAATTATTCAGATAGATAGGGCTATAACTGAGACCTAAAATTGTTATTACACATACACAATTAATATTATATTCTTAGGACTTCTGTCGACGTCTGTGATGAGACATGCTGCGGCGTCTGATGGACCTCCAAAATTCACTCCTCCAACCAAACCTGTTATCATAGACAAAACACAGAAAGAAGCATCTCTGCGACGGTATGTACAATGTTGATGAATAAGTGCATATGACTATGTTTTGATTTGCACCTGCCAGCATTTTTTTTTTTTTTTACATTTAGTCACTTAATCAAATCACCTTTATTTATTTAGCGCTTTATACAATAGAGTTTGTTTCTAAGCAATTTTACAGTGATAACAGAAAGCCTTTGAATATATATATTCAAAGGCTTTCTGTTGTTTGTGTAAATGAACTGTAATAATCTGACATTAATTGTAATCAAATCGATAAATTAGCAGAAGTTATTAACCCAACACCTGCTTGTAGTGTCATTAGCGACAGTCCATTAACCCCAACCGACGGAGGTGCCATGTTCCTGTTTTGGGAAACAGTTATGAGTAGTTGGTTAATTTCTTGTAGTAGTACCGTACTACAATAGTTAAGCAGCAATTCAGTTTCTTTTCATGATAAAATGTCTGTAGGTTTTTGAGTCCAGAGTTCATCCCTCCTCGTCAGCGCACAAATCCTGTGAAGTTTTCTGTAGAACGGAAAGACATGATACAGAGACGGAAAGTTCTCAACATTCCTGAGTTTTATGTTGGTAAGAAATGTTGTGGTGATGTGTGCTTGATATAATCTACAGATGAAAAACATCCCTCTCTCTTCCTCCTATCAATATTCTTTTTACTCTTTCATGTAGGCAGCGTTTTAGCAGTGACCATGTCTGATCCTCACGCGAGCGGGAACCTGAATCGGTTTGTTGGAATCTGCACTCAGCGCTCTGGAAAAGGATTGGGTGCTACTTTCATACTTAGGAATGTGGTCGATGGCCAGGGTAAAAACAACCTGTAACAATGAATTTTACCACCCAATCATCTTCAACACAGCTGTCATACTCTGTTTTAGTTTTGTTTCATTATCTGTTCTGTAGGGATATAAGAATTAATCAGTAAAAGTGATAATGAAAGTTTGAAATATAGGCTACACCGGTCACTTTATTTCACATTATCAAATAATGCATTTCTATGGACAAAACACATCTGAAAAATATCGTAGGACACAGTGAACTGCTACATGACAAACTTGAGAATGCTTTATTTTAAGCTCTTCAAACACACTCAAGTGTATAGCCTATAGTTTAACGTGGCTTGAGATAGCATGTGCTGTTTAAAGCATTTAAATAATTAGCATTTACATGTTTTCTCCAGCACGTAACATTATTAGTAACATTATTATTTTTCACGGTTGTAACTTAAAGGATTAGTTCACTTTCAAATTAAAATTTCCTTTTAATTTACTCACCCCCATGTCATCATAGATGTTCGTCTTTCTTTCTTCAGTCGAAAAGAAATTAAGGTTTTTGAGGAAAACATTCCAGGATTTTTCCCTGTATAGCAGACTTCAACAGGGTTCAACATTTTAAAGGTCCAAATTGCAGTTTCAGTGCCGCTTCAAAGGGCTTTAGACGAACCAAGATGAGGAATAAGGGTCTTTTCTAGTCGTTTTCTAAAAAAAAAAATAGAAATTTATTTGCTTTATAAACACACATGCTTGTCTTGCACTAGCTTTCTTCTTCTTCTTGTAGAATTCTGGCAGTGTAGATGCTGCTAAGTGTATTACTGCCCTCCACAGATCAAAAGTTTGAACAAGTCTTATACTGTATGCTTGAGCAAGTATACAAGAATTGGTTAAAACATTTCACTGAAGGAACGGCGGTGCACGCATACAGATAGACTGCAATATAATTGGATTGCAATCATTCTGACTTTCCTATGTTAAGTAAATATGCATTTTATTGGATATTAAATTTAAGTTTTAAATGCTGATGTTACACAAGTAGCTGTATTTTTATGAGAGCAGTAAATGGAAAAACAATTGTTATAAAGGTGTATTAATGTAATTACCATATCCAGAGTGTGTTTATTCTGTGCTTTTATTTTGCTTTATTATGCTTTAAGTTTTAGAATGTAATGTTTATATTTTAATCCTTTATTTTTGCACATAATGTAGTTGAGCATTCTTTGCAATTGTTAATAGAACAACTGTTTGTAGCAGCCTTACCGTTCTGATTTGTTCTGGTTTCATTTTAATCGTGGTATCCACCATAGATGAAATCAAATTCTATTTGACTTTCTTTGCCATTTTGTCATGAATTTAGAAGTAATAAGTTTTCATTCACTGTAGGAGTGGAGATATGCTACGAGTTGTACAGTCCACGTATGCGTAAGATTGAAGTGTTGAAGCTGGAGAAGAGACTGGATGACAATCTCATGTACTTGAGAGACGCTCTATCTGAGTATAGCACTTTCGACTTTAACATGCAACCTGTCCATTTTGAACTTACAGGAGATGTCCCAGTCAATCCGGTAAGACATTCCAGTAAAACATTTTTTACCTGTTACGCTCTCTAATGTTAAATTGTGTACCTGCAGTGTCCAACCAGCAAATTTAGAGGGCTTTCTGTCTGCTTCTCTCTTTCTCTTTTAGTTAAAAGTAAAAATGAAGCCAAAGCCATGGTCTAAACGCTGGGAGCGTCCCAAGTTTAACATTCAGGGAATCCGTTTTGACCTATGTTTGACCCCAGAGATGATGGAGCATGCTCAGAAGTGGGGAGAACCGTGGCGGGAGTACGATATGCTAAAGGAGTATGATACATCCAGCCTAGAGGAGCAGATCTTCCAGGAGGTAGAGGAAAATCTCAGCAAATAAGCAGTCCATAGAGACTGCATCCAGATTGGACAGAGACTATCCCTGTGAACTGGCATAAAGCTGACGTGACGGCTTTTAAGATGCTGAAAGGATCTGACTTTAGTGAGAAATGCTGATGTGGTTCTGGGGTGTTCCTCAAAATGGTTTTTGGAGATACATTTAGATGACCTGGGAAGGAAAAAAAATTATTGGACCTTTTCATCTGTTTGTCTATTTTAATGGCAATCATTTCTTTGCTATTGTTTGTCATCAGTCAGTGTCTGCTAATGCAGTTCCTTTTTGTATGCAGTGATCCTGCTTCCTTTGACCAATAGAGGGCAGCAGAGGACACTCGAATAAATGTAAATGATATCTGAATGGTCAATAAAAAAAAATTCCATACTTGGAGTAATGAGATTGTGCAGAGTTGATTCATGTTGTCTAATTTTGCATATGCTCAGTCTGAAAATAAGTTACGCTACTGTTTAAGAGTTTGGGGTAATATTATTTAAAAAAAAAATGAAATTAACACTTTTATTCAAAAGAATTAAATTGATCAGTTTATTTGAGAGCAAGACATTTATAATGTACCATACCGATCAGGCATAACATTATGACCACCATCTATTGTGTTGGTCCCCTTTTTGCTGCCAAAAACAGCCCTGACCCGTCGAGGCATGGAGTCCACTCCTGAAGGTGTCCTGTGATATCTGGCACCAAGATGTTAGCAGCAGATCCTTTGAGTCCTGTAAGTTGCGAGTTGGGGCCTCCATGGATCGGACTTGTTTGTTTAGAATATCCAACAGATGCTCGATTGGATTGAGACCTGGGGAATTTGGAAGCCAAGTCAACACCTCAAATTCATTGTTGTGCTCCTCAGACCATTCCTGCACTATTTTTGCTTTGTGGTATTGTGCATTATCCAGCTGAAAGAGGCCGCAGCCACCAGAGAATACTGTTTCCATGAAAGGGTGCACATGGTCTGCAACAATGCTTAGATAGGTGGTACATGTCAAAGTAACATCCACATGGATAGCAGGACCCAAGGTTTCCCAGCAGAACATTGCCCAAAGCAGAACACTGCCTCACCGGCTTGCCTTCTTTCCATAGTGCATCCTGGAGCCATGTATCCTCCAGGTAAGCGACGCACGCGCACCCGGCCATCCACTTGATATAAAAGAAAACGTGATTCATCAGACCAGACCACCTTCTTCCATTGCTCCGAGGTCCAGTTCTGATGCTCACGTGCCCCCTGTTGGAGCTTTCGGTGGTGGACGGGTCAGCATGGGCACCCTGACTGGTCTGTGTCTATACAGCCCCATACGCAAGAATCTGTGATGCACTGTGTATTCTGACACCTTTCTATCAGAACCAGCATTAACTTCTTGAGCAATTTCCTCGTATGTTGAATCAGACCACACGGGCCAGCCTTCGCTCACTACGTGCCTTGGCCACCCATGACCCCGTCACCGGTACATCACTGTTCCTTTCTTGGACCACTTTTGATAGATACTGACCACTGCAGCTCGGGAACACCCCACGAGAGCTGCAGTTTTGGAGATGCTCTGGCCCAGTTGTCTAGATGTCACAATTTGGCACTTGTCAAACTCGCTCAAATCTTTACGCTTGCTCATTTTTCCTGCTTCTAACACATCAACTTTGAGGACAAAATGTTCACTTGCTGCCTAATGTATATCACACACTTAACAGGTGACGTGATGAAGAGATAATCAGTTTTATTGACTTCACTGGTCAGTGGTCATAATGTTATGCCTGATCTCTCTCTCTCTCTCTCTCTCTCTCTCTCTCTCTCTCTCTCTGTGTGTGTGTGTGTGTACATATGAGTCCTGTGATGGCAAAGCTGAATTTTCAGCAAAAATACATTCTTATATGCTGATTTGGTGCTCAAGAAACATTTCCCCTTATTATCAATGTTAAAAACAGTTGTTTAAATAATACTTAATAAATACAAAGTATTTGTGGATATTTCAGGATTATTTGATGAATAGAAAGGTCAAAAGAGCATAGTTTGTTTGAAATTGTTGGGGGAAAGTTAAAAAAAACTAAAACTAAAGCATTACAATATTGCAGAGGCTGGCTGGGTTCAGTGTGTTTTTCAGCAGGGCGTTTAAATTTAAAATTAAACACGACGAACATCCCATTTCAATAAAGGAGTGTACAGATTTTCATATCAGTGACTTCTGATGTCCAGGCCTCGTATTCAAGCTCTCAGCTAGATATGCATAATCCACAGCGTGAACTTGCCACATTATTTTAGTGACATGGTATTTTGTCCGAGCTCATCTGGAGCAGCTCGCGCTAATCCTCATGCACATCTGTGCAAAATGTAGTGCAGGAGAGAGGGAGCGCGCGAAGCTCCGCCCATCCTGCTGTTGCCAGTGACGTCAGCCCTATCACTTGTGGATAGTGTAAGGACGCCGCAGTCAGCGTTCTGCAGTGAGCAGGTACAGCCGATCCTTCACCTGGGTACCAAAACCACACATCGCTTGTTATCCAAGGATATTTCCGGTTACCCTGGCGCTGTTTTTATGAAATCAAAATAACACCGTCTCTTTCTCTTTCGCGATATGCACGGTAAGCATTTATATTTGGCAGTTCCCGTAGGTTACTCTATTGTGATGCTTGCACTAAGGTTGTCGTCTATTGTTAATGTTTAAAAATAGCTTTTCAACATATTCTATGTTTAATGAGCACATTTTTAAAGCTTAACCATTTTATCTGTGAGATAAAAAACGCAGTTTCGGAACAAAAGCCCGTAAGGTGCTGGAGAAAGAGCGGAATCGAAGCCATTGATTTCAATCACATAACGGACAAACTTGTTGTGCGGGTTGTGAACTTGTACAGCAACTCAATCCGTTTTAAGCTCCATAATAAGATGAAATATAAGAACTGGAGCATTGTAAGTGTTTCCCAGCGGGCCGCTGAAAGTGTCGTCAGAGAGGCAACACACCTGTCCCACTGGTGCACCTGCCTCCAGGACACCTGTGCACACCTACAATGACCCTCATCATCCAGCCTCAGTGCATTTAGGAAATGCACTTGTTTGATAACAGCTGGATCATATTTGTAGTCAATTAACGCTTTTTATTGCAAAATTCTTGTTCCGTATGCATGTATAACTTCTTAAGTAGGGATGACAAATTAAACAATTTTATTCAGGATTAAAGTTACATTTTTCACTTATTCTTGGCACATGTTATGGAGTTGGTTCGGAAGAGTATTACTATATTGTAAAGGCGATGCACAACAAAGAGAAAAGATGGATATATATTTAAACTGTATAAAATTAGCCATTTCCACTATCATGTAAATTTTTTAACATTATTTATTTATTTATGCATGCTTTTAACCGTTTTTATTGCCTCACCCATATACAGGGCTGGGTAGGTTACTTTTAGGTTAATTTAAAGAGTTATGAAAGTCAGAATTTTGAGATAAACTCACAATATTGACAAAAGTCAGAATTTTGAGATATAAACTTGCAATATTGACAAAAGTCAGAATTATGAGATATAAACTCGCAATATTGAGAAAAGTCAGAATTATGAGATATAAACTCGCAATATTGAGAAAAGTCAGAATTATGAGATATAAACTCGCAATATTGACAAAAGTCAGAATTATGAGATACAAACTCGCAATATTGAGAAAAGTCAGAATTATGAGATATAAACTCGCAATATTGACAAAAGTCAGAATTATGAGATATAAACTCGCAATATTGAGAAAAGTCAGAATTATGAGATATAAACTCGCAATATTGAGAAAAGTCAGAATTTTGAGATATACTCGCAATATTGACAAAAGTCAGAATTTTGAGATATAAACTTGCAATATTGAGAAAAGTCAGAATTATGAGATATAAACTCGCAATATTGAGAAAAGTCAGAATTATGAGATATAAACTCGCAATATTGAGAAAAGTCAGAATTATGAGCTATAAACTCGCAATATTGAGAAAAGTCAGAATTATGAGCTATAAACTCGCAATATTGAGAAAAGTCAGAATTATGAGATATAAACTCGCAATATTGACAAAAGTCAGAATTATGAGATATAAACTCGCAATATTGACAAAAGTCAGAATTATGAGATACAAACTCGCAATATTGAGAAAAGTCAGAATTATGAGCTATAAACTCGCAATATTGAGAAAAGTCAGAATTATGAGCTATAAACTCGCAATATTGAGAAAAGTCAGAATTATGAGATATAAACTCGCAATATTGACAAAAGTCAGAATTATGAGATATAAACTCGCAATATTGACAAAAGTCAGAATTATGAGATACAAACTCGCAATATTGAGAAAAGTCAGAATTATGAGATATAAATTCGCAATATTGACAAAAGTCAGAATTATGAGACAAACTCGCAATATTGACAAAAGTCAGAATTATGAGATATAAACTCACAACATTGACAAAAGTCAGAATTTTGAGATATAAACTCGCAATATTGAGCAAAGTCAGAATTAGAAGCAAAAAAGTTGATATAAATTCGCAATTGCAAGAAAAAAAAGTCAGCATTGCAAGCTTTTATCATGCAATTCTGAATTTATAACTTGTAATTATGAGTGTATATCTCCAAATTCTGATTTTCTAAAACGCAATTGTGAGTTTAAATCTTGCATTTCTGAGAAAAAAAGTCACAATTGCCAGGAAAGAAGTCGAATTGTGAGATAAAAAGTTGCAATTACCTTTTTTACATTTACAAGGGACTCACAAACAGCTACCACAAAACATGAATACAGTTGAGGATCATCCAGTGATGACTGGACTGTAAAGATTCAATATATACATTTTTGAATTGGCCAATTTTTACATGAATTGCCCATCACAGTTTACATGAATGTTTAAATGACATTAAAATTCAAAGTAATCGCTTTGGTAATCTAAAATACTTTTCAGATGTAACTGTAATTTGATTACCACCCATTTAAAATGTAACTGTAATGAAATACAGTTACTCAAATTTTGTATTTTAAATACATGTATTTAGTTACTCCCCAACCCTGCCCAGATATTCAGGACTAGCTTGGCCCTAAATTTTTTAAGAAACAGCCAGTGCCCCTTAATATGAATAATAGATTGTCCTCCTTATTATCAATTATATGTTTAATGTGTGTTTCTGCATGCATTTAGAGTTCAATGTTCGAATCGGCTATGAATTAATTATTCTTTTTGTATACTGCATACCCCCACTCTCACTTCACTCTTCACTTACGTCATAAATTACAGGTTTCAGAATCTTATATCCAAACTATAACTCCATGGTTTCATTCATGTATTTTAAAATGTATTTTGCTAAAACATTTTTAGCTGGTGGTTATTTTTTGTAAACACTAAAACATTAAAATGACCTTTAAATGTCCTGATAATGATTTTGGGGTAGCATTTTAGAATAAGGTCCCATTAGTTAACATTAACTAACAATGAGCAATACATTTATTAATCTTTGTTAATGTTATCCCAGGTCCATTAAATAATGTTAAAAGAGATACATTTGATTTTGTTAGGTATTAGCAAAATTGTGAAATTGACATTAAGATTAATACATACTAGAAGTATTTTCCTCTTAGTTCATGTTAACTATTGTAAATGGTTTTGAATTAAGAGGGCAAACACAACTTTGTGACACCTAATTATGACCCACAAAATAAGCATGTACCAACCAACACTGGTTTCATCATGTTGTTCATTAATATTACTCAGAATTTACTCATAAAATTACACTGTAATGTGAAGTGTGAGCCAGGTTATTTCCTTTGAAGTTTTTTCGATTCACAGACTGTTGTAGAAGTAGGTTATGTAGTGTGTGCCAACTGCCATATATTCTCATAACTCTCTCCCTCCAAGGCTAACGCTGTTAATCAAAGCGCAGAGGCTACAATCTGTTTCGGTTCTTGCGTCTTCTCAGTATGTGGGGCACGGGCCAGTTGGAGTAGTAAATAACCTGCGTGATGAATGGATGAGTCTGATCAGGAGAAATATGCTGATCATCATTTCTTTTCTCTTATCAATTCAGCACAGTGATAAAGTCACCTCTCTTAAATACATCAAGATGGCAACATTAATAATCGCCAGTTGTTGTTAATTTGCTGAAAGGCGGCACTGTTATGACCAGGTGGTGGTTTTCAAATATGGGTTATTTTGTTTTGAAAGCGTCAATGTTCTGGAATAATGTGTAGAGTGGTTTTAATATTCAGTTAGATTCTCTCTGAGGTCTAGAGTAGCCAAATCTTTGTGTAAATGTCAGTGGAATTTATACTTCCTTGCGATTGTCTTTGGAATATGTAAATCCTTTGCAAGTCATAATTGTGCTTACATCCCACACATATGCAGGCAAGTCTTTATCTAAAGAATATATGCAGATGACATCATTTCCTGGTAGCTTAAAAAGGGTAATATTCATACAAGGAATGTGTTGGTGTACACTACCATTTTGAATCAAAAGATTTTTTTTTTTTGAAAGAAATGAATACTTCTATTCAGCAAGGATGCTGTTCTTTTGGACTTTCTATCTAATCAAAAAATCCTGATAAAAATGTATCCTTATTTCCACAAACATATTAAACAGCACAACTGTTTTCAAAGATAATAATAAGAAATGTTTCTTGAGGAGCAAATCATCATATTATCATATTATTATCATCATAATGATCATGTGACACTGAAGACTGGAGTAATGATTCTGAAAATTCAGCGTTGCCATTACAGGAATTAATTACATTATAAAATATATTAAATTAGAAAACAGTTAATTTAAATTGTAATATTTCACAATATTACTGATTTACAGTATTTTTGATCAAATAAATGAAGCCTTCGTGAGTATAAGAGACTTCTTTCAAAAACCTAAAAACATACATATTATATTATAATATATTATATTGTATTGTATTATATTATATTATATACCAAATGCACTAATGAATATGATTTTAAACATTGCAAATTGCTTGACTTGATAATGATTTGACATCAACTCTTGAGAGATGTGGACAAAGTGAAGTAAAAGTGCCTAATATAAAGTGAATATGTTTGAAGTGCCTTTCTATTTGAGTTTCATATCTCGTCCACTAAATTTTTCTCTCCTGAATGCCAACCACCCATGTTCTGTGCGAATACTGGTGTGTGTGTGTGTGTGTGAGAATCTCCCAGTGGGATCAGGGTGGAGTGCCCCAGAAATATGCCTTATATGTCACACAGAGAGAGAGAGAGGATTGCTTCCTATTAGAGGATGTTGGCTGCCCTAAATATCAATAGTAGTGTGTGTGTGTGTGTGAGAGAGAGTTTACCAGTGAGAAAAGAGAAAGGGATAAAAAAAGGAGGCTGAAAATGAAATGGTGTTTGTGACTGTGTCCTCAAAACACTGTTTAATATAATCAAATCTGCGAGAGTTCAATTCTCTTGCCGCATGTCATTCAGTACACAACAATATTGCACTGTGAATATCAATGAAGTTACCGAGTTACTCTTACAAAACTTCACTGCCGTTCATGTTCACCTTCAAATATAAAAAGGCAGAGAAAAGTTTCTCTAAGCTTCTCTGTAGAAGAGTAAAAGAAACTCCGCATGGAATTAGAATGATAGACGTGCCTCTCTGAACTTAAAAAAAAAAGATATTCTCAAGTTGGAAGGTGGACCTGACTGAAACGAATTGCAGCAGAAAAGACAAGCAGTTCCTTGAACGTACACTTTCAAGAGAACGTGGCCCCTGCCTTCAGTGTTACTGTTTATACAGACAAAAACACTGTGAACTATGAGAAAAAGCATGCTAAAGGGAACTGAAGCTTGAGCGCCACTTGTGTAACTCCACTTTAGAGCACTTGTGTGTGGCGAAAAAAGGTGAGAGGTATAAGATCTGTTGCTGCAGTTCCTCCCTGTACTACAATTAAACAAAAATTGCTTACAGAAGTACACTTAAAGTACTTGCATCTCTCATGTTTAGCCAAAGTCCTTTAAAGGGTTAGTTTACCCAGAAATGAAATTTTATTAATTATTCACCCTCATGTCATTCCACACCCACAAGACCTTTGTTCATCTTTGGAACACAAATTAAGATATTTTGTTGAAATCAGAGAGATTTCTTTTTATCCTTCATTGAAAGCAATTAAATGACCACATTCAATGTTCATAAAAGTAGTAAAAACATGGTTTAAATAGTCAATGTGTCTACAGTGGATCAACCTTAATGTTATGAAGCGACGAGAATACTTTTTGTGCGCAAAAACAAAACAAAAATAACGACTTCATTAACTTTTTTTTAATTCTCTGTCAATCTTAAGCAGTTGGCACAGTCCTGCGTTTCCGTGCTTTCTTTCTAACGCCGGCTCATTATTGGCTGGCTCCTGCGTCAACATCGCACGCATGCCTCGTGCTGCTCATGTGAACAGGTGTCGGCCAATACTGAGCCGCCGTTCGGACATAGAACCTTGAAGAGCTGCAACGTAAACAGCATCGTAGAATGATGGGGAGAGATGGATTTGTTGAATAAAGTCAATATTTTTGTTTTGTTTTTGCGCACAAAAAGTATTCTCGTCGCTTCATAACATTAAGGTTGTAGTCACGTCGACTCTTTTAACAATGTTTTTATTTTTTTTCTGGATTTTTGGATGAAATAACCCTTTAATTTAACCTGGCATCCATCTTGGAAACACTGTTTGGCAGCTATTTTCTATGTAAATAATGGAGTCCAAAACTAGAAAGAGATTTTATTTTTTGTGTGCACAAGTAAAATGCGCCTCTACCGACATTTTCGCAAAACTCCAAAAACAATAACTATATGTTCAATTCACTGCAAAAAAGACCACCAGAGGCAGTAAAACGTCAACAACTTTTCATACCTTTTCGTGCAAATTATTATTAAGGGGCATATTATTAATCAAAGACATATTTTTGCACAGTTTCTTGCACAAAAACAATGTTATGACCTCAAAACGTTCTTACTATAGTTTATGATTTGTAAGCTAATACATTTCGACATTTGCATTGCATATGCGTCATGCATTTTTATCTCACGTTTGCTTTTGTAAACACTATTAGTTAGGTTTAGTGTATAGGTGGTATGCAAATTTTGAAGCTGCCATGTTGTTTACAAATGTAGGCTAATTTGCTAACGATTTGCTAAGTAAGGACAACTACCACAACAATGTTTGCTTGACTGACTAATTACATTGATGTCGCCCTTATGTAGCAACTTCTTAGCAACTTTTAAAGCACAGTGTTTTCAAATTTCATGGATAAGATGTGAGTGCATGAAATTTATGTTGTAGCTATAACAATATAAGTTTCTCGAAAAAGTATTAATCACTTATTTATTCTGCCTAAAACCGCAAGCTTAGCCTCCCGTTAGCAAATTAGCTCCAACTTTACATTATGACTTAATAGTGAAGTACCAGTATGCAGCTGCCGTATGGTTTCATGGGGGAAAAAATATTTTATTTCAATACAATAATATATTCAGCAAAGAAATCTGAAAAAGGTATAGTAAACTTTTGTAGCAAATAATGCTAAAAACTTTAGCTTGTGTTGGTATGATAAATGTCTAAATGATTTTCTGTGGTAATCGACAACACATCAACTAATCGTACAGATACGATATATAGAGAGTGGCTGTAGTGGTGTTTACTGTGTTCACGCTCACCTCTGCAGCATCATTCAGTACAAATCTTTGAATGGCTAGTGTGGTCTCTGCTGGCATGTTTCATATGCTTGTTTCCTGTGTGGACAGAGGAGCCCTTATTCCCCTTCCTTGCCCAAAGCATGCTGGGTAGCGCACTCAGAACAGACATGTGCTGTGTGAGGAGAGTGACATGTTGAATGCTGATTTACCAGTGCCGCAGGTGTCCATCACTAATAGTTCAAGGGGCATTTGTATGTGACTGTGTGAGATAAAGTAAAAGACAGGAACGGGATAGACAGAATGAAAGAGAGTGCAAGGTTTTTACAAGAACTCACACGGGTAGAATTTAGTCTTACCTGTTGTTTTTCATGCGCGTGTTCTTGTATGTGAGGTTCTGATGGAAGGATTTTGGGTGGGATAGCATGTTACTGTGTTTATGTGTGTTTAAAGGAGAGCTTGTATATCATGTTGCATGGCTTGAAGGCTCAGACTTTGTTTGCAGATGTAACGCCAACTCTTGGCTTACACATACAAACACACATTCACACCCCATGCATAATGGTGATATTGTCTGTACTGACACAAATGAGGAAGCACTCTAGATAACAAATGACAATTAAAGGTTTCTTGTACCCCACAGCCCCAACAGTAAGAATCATACTCACTTCAATAGAACAAAGAAATGTTAATTGTAACTTATTTTATACTGCATCTGATTTAGCATGTGTAAAGATATTAATACACTTCAAACGATTAATCATGTGGGCGAAAAACAGACTTCGCAACTTGCTTAATTTCTGAATTAGCTATTAAAAAGGAAATATAGGCACATTATTATAATTAGGCAAATATATTACACTTGTAAACATTTATTACACCATAAATGACACTTGTTCATATATATGTGAACTGTAATAGATATTCAATACATATTCACAATATATATATCATTAGATGTTGTTTTAGCAATGGTATAATGACCATATATAATTATTCCTCAATCTCTGTTTTAGAATATAACCAGAAAATACAGGAAATTTGTATGCGGTATTAAATAACAGAAAAAGAAAGAAAAAAAAAAAAGTACTTATATAGGCAAAAGTATTTAATGACCTCCCCTTACACTTGAGAAATAGCAAGAACCTGACATAATTGGAATGGAAAAGGACTGGAAGGCCAAGAAAACTTTCAAAATATGATGAGAAGTTTCTCAGATTTTCTTCTTTGAGAAAAATGGAAGAAATCCAGGAAGTCACACTAAATACTGATTTTTGCTTAAAGGAGAAGCCATTTTGTTTTTTCTTTGTACATTGTTACATGACGTGCTGCCCAGGGAAGCGCAGAGACGAGGAGTAAATATAATAAAGTCTTTTAATGATGATGCAGGGGAAAACAGAGAACCACACACGTCTACACACAAACGAGAACGGACAAGGACTGAGGGAAAACACAGGGGTTATTTACAAGAGCAAACATAGGGAGAAACTAGGTAATTAACAAGACACAGCTGATGATGATGAAAAAAACGAGGGGCGGGAAAAAACCAAAACAAAGAGCACATGTGAGACATGACAACAAAACAGTCCGAAACAGAAACGCATGTAACATATATATTGCGTGCAAAGTATTTCCTGTGTGTGTGTGTCTGTAATATTTGTCTGATTTCTTATTTTTTTGCATGTTTGTCTCACTTAAATGTTTCAGATCATCAAACAAATTTAAATATTATTTAAAGATAACACAAGTAAACACAAAATGCAGTTTTTAAATGAAGATTGTTATTATTAAGGGAAAACAAAATCCAAACCTACATGGCCTTGTGTGAAAAAGTGTTTTCCCCACCTGTTAAAATAACTTGTGGTTTATCACACCTGAGTTCAATTCCTCTAGCCACACGCAGGCCTGATTACTGCCTCACCTGTTCTCAATCAAGAAATCACTTAAATAGGACCTGCCTGACAAAGTGAAGTAGACCAAAAGATCTTCAAAAACTAGAAATCATGCCGAGATCCAAAGAAATTCAGGAACAAAGGATTCTGTCATTTTTTAAAAATTTTTATATATTTTTACTAGTGGGTGCAGGGTACTGTAGTTCATTTATGAGGATAGCAAAATAAAGTAAACCATGACATATTATACCCAAAAATTCTTCATACAGTTCATTTACAGACTACCAGTAAAACTGATAAAAATTTGGGACCAAAAATAATTCAGTCACTTTGACCTTACTATGCGTTATCTGACATTATCAAGATTAATTTTTTCTGACACAGTTTAACTGAGTTCTTGTCATATATTTGATTACCATTTTTTTAAACCATAGCGAATCAACTGTTTAAGGTGTCTGAATAAATTTCGGTTTGATATATATATATATATATATATATAATTTGTTAAATAATTTATATATGCCTGTCTAATGAAACGCCATGGCTGTTATAAAGTGCACCGAGAGTTAGTAATTCAGAGAAAGAGCAACTTTCTTACTTAACTATCTGTCTCTCTGTCTGTCTTTATAGTGAACAGTTTGTGTATCTGTGCAGCCTGAATCCCATGTAATGTTTTCTCAGAGCCTCGGGGAGACATATTTGTGTGGGTGTAAATAGAAATGTTGCATCTTAAATTTATTGCACAAAAATGTGAGACCAACAGTGACTTTGACTCCAGTCAGAGAGAGAATTGCATTGATGAATGTGGCGATTTGTTCCAAATTATCCTTCTGTGCTTAAGGAATTCAAGTCGCTACCAAAATTGCAACGATTGCAATATTTTGTGTTTATGACCCGTTTTGAACAAAGTAGTGTCCAGAACCTGGCCCAATTGTAGTATAACTGCTGTCAAGAAAGGCATAAAATATGTTGTGGTAACATTTGATTGAACCTCATTGTTTAGGAGTGAATGCAGATATAGAATGTGGTTGTCAGTCACAGAATGGGATTAAATATTCAGAAGAAGAGTGACAGTGTATTTATCTGCAGTGTGTACGTGGCCAGAAATAGCGAGAAAAGTGTTAGAATTACTCTAATAAACATGGATCTGCAAGCCGTGCTGTAAGATTACTGATGTACGAAGTCCTCTCTTCTCTCTCGCATCATCTCTGCTGTTTTAGACAGAGAGAGAGACACAATTTAAAATTCAATCTAGTTCAGTGAAATTGAGAATGGAATTTTGAGAGCAGTTTTTAATAAGCAATTCATCCTGGGTCCATTACACCTCTGAACCGCTCATCCACGTCCCGAGTCTCTCTAGAGCACAAGCTGTTCTAGAAATCCTCCATGTGAAGCAGCAGAGTTTCAGAATTAAATAATAGAAATTATTCCTGGTTCCCACAAACACTGAACGATGTGACTAAATGGTCCGTGGATCACATTTAGTTGCGGCTTTATGCAAAATATGTGGTGGATTATAAAGCTGTTTTAGAAATGCATAAGAATTTTTGCCTCGTTCAACTAGTAATGACATGCAAATGTCAGGTGCTTACTATGAGCATATAAATGAACAAAGAATTCAATTGTGTGAGAATAAAATGTTTTTTGTATTCTTTGACATTTAGCTTTTTGCTTTGTGTGTGTGGATGGTTTTTGTACATATCTGACAGAAAAAGTTGGTCACTCTAATGTATGTTCATATTTAAATGTGTACTCTCTAATACATGACAGGAAGTTCTTCTGCAAATATTATCCAGAGGTTGGCATTTTAAATTGAATTAAAACTATTGTTGACAATTTTCTCTCGTTTCATAAAGATATTTAACTTGAATTAAAAATGGAAATCGGAAATAGGCTAGTTAAATAGTTATTTTAATTCTCTTATATTGTTCACGGGAAGAAAATCTCTGTTATATTTTGAGCCTGAATGAAATAATTGGGTTAAATTGAATAGGAAAAATGTTTGTTTGTGTATGGAGGGATGCTGATGTGGTCTGTATAGATGTGTGTGTGTTTGTTTTCAAGGATTGAGATCAACTTCATTTCATCTTCACTCCACTAGCTTGATGCCTGTTGATCATTTGTATGTACATTTACACATACACTGCGTGAAATGTATGTGTATATACATTTAAAGCAGATATTTAGTGAAGTGTTTGGATAAAATATGAAAGGCAAAGGTTTTGAATTTCAGTGTGTGTGAATGTGTGAGAACCAAACCACAGATCCTGTCTGCCTCAGCTTTCAGCTCTTTTTACATCCCTCTATTAACCCTCCATGTATTGATCTGTAATGGACTCTTTATTTGCACACAGTAGATTAGTAGAGGATGAGAACCCTGGGTCGTGTCTTCTCTCTCATTATCTCCATCTCTCCTCTCTTCTGCCTCAAATCTCAAGACTGTCAGTACATATTAAGTTGAACACTATAAAAAGACGCTTTATAATTTAGTGGGGTTTTAAGCATTTCCACAGTCTGACTCTGAAGGAATCTTTACCTAACCAAAATGAATAACGTTTATTTTATTATTATTTATTATCGCTAATTTTAAAGGTTCTTTAAGTTTGGTATGCCATGGAACATTCTTTTTACTATTGAAACGTTTCATAATGAGTGATAAGATGCTAGCAATCATAGCGAATGTGAAGGATAGATTTAAGGTTAAACATAAGCCTTTGGTTTGACTTGAAACTGAGATGAACAGAGATCTTTATATCCGATCCCCTCAGTGTAGCCGTTACACTGTAATGATACTGTTGACCTCTGTAGTCTGCAGAAATGAATGATACTGTGCTGTTCATGAATCATATACATGAGCGAGAAATAGTTCTAAGCACATAATCCTCAGGATTCCTTAATGCAAGACTGATAATGCCTCACTCATCTAGCATTATAAATTAGATTGGACAGTGAAGTTTAGACACAAACTAATAGAAGAGGAGAGAGGGAAACGGGATTCGGAAAGGACTCTGAATGCTTATTATTAAGGCAGTAAGAGAGTGAGACTTCAGGAAAATGAGACGTGTGTTTTGTGCCCTTCTGTTTTGCCTTGTTTGTTCAGTTGGTCGACACTTTTGATTCAAGTAACTTGTTGTTATTGCATTGCAGCGTGCTAGTGAAGAAGTAATAATACCATAAGATACTATTGTAACAGTGCAAAATCATGAGCTATCTAAATGTAATTTACGCATAAAAGCATAATCCAGCAGTCAATGCTATTAAAGGGCTCTGACTCTCCTGGGAGCCATAAAAGCAGCACAACACATTATAATGTAATAATGCTGTGCTATTTTTGTAAGTGTGGACTGGCTAAGCTGTTTGTGGTATTGTAAGTTAAGATCTTTGTACTAACTGGACAAAAAAATCATAAAAAGCATTATGAAATGAGAAAGTCAGTGTCAGTGATTAATGCTAAATGTAAATCAAATTCCTATTGTGAAAGCAAAGAGCTTGTTGCAGAATAAACTTAAGCTTGGGCGACCTTTCTAACCAATCTTAGAGTAAATATAAAGTTTACACTGCAAGGTAGGAATGAGAATCGATTGCGCAATTTGGGCCTGTAAACCTTTTCATATAAAAGATTTTTTAAATGGGACCACTTACGCAAAATTCACTTTTACATGGTGTTTCAACATAAATGTGTGTTGGCAGTGTGTACACAACCGACATCAGAGCCATCGAAGTTAGTTTTATTTTTGAAGGGAATGCATCTTACCTGAATTCATTTATGTCTGCGTGAATCATTTTACACCAGGCTGCTTTGTGAACGAGGGACAATACAATGGGCAATAAAAAAACAGGTTTTTCTAAAAAGTTGTTACTCAAGGATGGATCAGTACCAACTGTTCGTGATCTAGCTTATAGTCTCCGGAGCGGCAGTAATGAAGGGGGGGGGGCGCACTTTATTACAGTTCATTGCAGTTGTTTTACGGAGATAAATTTACCAATGTATTAAGCACCCCCCGGAAAAGCATAAGGTCTGTGTGACGAGCAGGGCGGGCGAGAGCCGTGAGGGAACGGCGCGAAGCCGGTGACGTGATTGATAATGAGCGTCAGCTGCGCACTGCACCGGTCTCGTATCTCTCACGGAGGAGCTCCGGAAGCATAAAAGAGGAGCGACGATAGTGAAGGACGAGAGAGGATTTTATGTTGTGTTTTTATTATGTTTGTGTGGGCGGTAGTCTCCGTGAGGAACTGTCGCCATTTTACTTTCGTTTTATTGTTTTTTTTTTATTTGATTAAAGTTACGTTGAATGTTCGCCAATGTAACACAGTTGTTATGTACGGGAAGAAGGAGGTGGGAACCGGCGAACATTCAACGTAACTTTAATCAAATAAATAAACAAACAATAAAACGAAAGTAAAATGGCGCCGTTCCCTCACGACTCTCGCCCGCTCTGCTTGTCACAGTCTGTATATATTTTAACTAGTGTTTTTGTGTAATTTACTGTGTATGTTGATGCACGGGAGAGAGTTTATGGATAAGACTTTAATGCACACTTCTTGTTTTATTCAGCTCTTATGGTGATTTTCTGGAGTGAAAATGGACGCTTCATCTTTTGTGTGATGTACAGTAAACTTCATAAAACTAAGTAAATTTTTGTCCATGATTCAGACAGGATCCGGTACAACAGGCTTGAACTAATAGTGGATAAAAGCAAGATGACAACATAAGTTAATTACTAAATTATACCTGTTATATCTCCATGCAGCATATATTCTCTGACTCTGTAGGCATCATTGTCCAACTCCAGTTTGAACTTAAATGGCTGAACACTGCTACTGACAGTTTCTGACATTTTCAGTGCATGAGACTGTCCTGTTTTGTTGTTGCATGAGCTCTTGAAGCTCCGCCCTCTTCTTGAAAGGGGGCCGGGACTAGCAGCTCATTTGCATTTAAATGGACACACTCAAAAACTGTGTTTTTACTGACCCCCAATTTTAACATGCTATAAAAAATATCTGTGGGGTATTTTGAGCTAAAATCTTCACTCTCTGGGGACATCAGAGACTTATTTTACATCTTGTAAAAAGGGGCATAATAGCTCCCCTTTAAGTTGACAAATTTTTATTAGTATGTCTGTAACAGTTAGTCCCGGTCCTCAAATTTATTTGGCTCAATGACTCCATAATCTGAGCTTTAGCAATAATACTTTACTAAATACAGAGCTCTGTACACCAGAAGTGAGTATTTGTAGTGCATAGCATGTTCTCAACCAAATGGTAATCTGATTTTTACTTTTACATCTTAGATGATAAAAGTATTAAAGCAAATGAGCAGGGGGAGGTTTGTGCACTACCGAGTCCCTAGCAGGCAAGTCTAATTAGTAGATTCAAATACTCCCTATACTGCTGGAATATCTGCTGACAGCTAATTTGCAGAAAGGTGCTGATTTGTATACTAATGCACTCTAGCATAACGGAACAGTTACTGAAAGATGTAATGTTGTGTCTCTCACTTCTGAGGATAATAACCAAACTGCACCACTGCTGCCTCCTCCGTACCAGCAGCTCCGTTGAAACACTGCCAAACCATTTCCATTTAATAATGAAAGATAAGTTATGGAATTTGAACTTATATGTGAAAATTGTTCTAATGTAATGAGGTCGAAGTGCTTAAATGTGTTTTTGGTGTAACATTGTTTTTTTCTCTTAGCCTATTTTAGTGTTTGTACACATGAATCTTTCTCACACTGGTTACAGTTTAACTAGGAAGAATCTGTGTCTATCCAGTTTCAGTGGGTTTACAGTTAAGCTCAGGCAAAATGAAAAAAATTAATGTAGTACATGCAATATAGGTCATGAAATTATATACGCTACATTCACACAGTCAGTGTTTGGGATTGACTGTTACTGGCTGTTTCGGGTCAGTATGATAAAAAAAAAACATTCTTTGATTCAGCACGGTTGCATTAAATTGATCAAAGTGACAGTAAAGCCATCATTATTCTATTTCAAATAAATGCTGTTCTTTTTAACTTTATTACTCTTTAACTTTATTACTTATATTTAACACTCATTAAATAGATCAAAGTGACAGTAAGGTTAGAAAAGTTTTCCAAATAAGCGTACTACAAAGCCCCGCACATGACATGCAAGGAAAAAAAAGTAAATTGCGCGCACGATTTATAAATCAATCGAGGGAACGAATTTAGCCTACTATTTTTTTCCTGCATGTCATGTGCTGGGCTCCATACCATTCTTTTGAACTTTCTGTTCATCAAAGCATCCTGAAAAGAATGTATCATGAAGGATCATGTGACTGGAGCTTTGACATAGAATAAATTAATTACATTTTAAAATATAGACTATTAAAATAGAAAAGTTAAAGGGATAGTTCACCCAAAAATCTAAATTCTGTCATCATTTACTCACCCTCAAGTTGTTTCAAACCTGTAGGAATTTCTTTGTTCTGTTGAACACAAAATAAGATATTTTGAAGAATGATGGTAACAGTACAGTTGATGGACCCCGTTGACTTCCATAGTATGAAAAGAGTCAATGGGGTCCATCAACTGTTTGCTTACAGACATTCTTTAAAATATCTTCTTTTGTGTTCAACAGAACAAAGAATCTCACACAGGTTTGAAACAACTTGAGGGTGAATAAATGGTGAAAAATGTTTCATTTTTGGGTGAACTATCCCTTTAAAAATCATTCAAAAAAAATAAAACAAGAAGAATCTTTACCATCCCCAAACTTTTATTGAAACTATTGTAAATATCAAGATATTGCATTGTGTCAGTAAGGATTGATTATAAAATTGTTTGTCATTTTCTCACACTCCTGCAGCTTTTATACTTTTAGATCTGTCAAAATGCTGTTTGCCTCTTTTTTACAATCCAGGAGACTTTGAAGGTCCTTACGTTGGTGATTACATTTTTAACAAACAAAACACATACAGATTGCCGTTCTGTTCATAGAGCCCAGACCAACTAATTTGATTATAAAATACGGTTGTCGTTCTGTAACCAGATTGTGTAGAAACAGTTCCAAATTTAACACTCTGAACAGGACTGACAATCTGCTGCTGTGTGAATGTAGCCATAGGTCCTATAACTCTCACCCTTTCTGGACTTCTAGATTTTTCCTGCAAGTGTTTAAATGGGCTCAGTGATCCTCAGTTGTATTGGGAGTTTGTGTTTGGCTTGTGTGTTTGTTCAATCTGCCCATGGAGCACCAACTCGGATTCAGTTGTGAGATGCAGGGCTATTTTCCCAGAAAGAGCTTTAGAGAGAAGACAGAGACGAACAATCGCTTTGCATTAGGCGAAAATGCTCTGGCACAGTCAATATCCTGTTTATGTGTGCGTGCGTGGTGGTGCACAGGAGATGTGGTTTGTTTCGTGTGTTATGGTAAACAACATGATTGAGTGTAAGAAGAAAATGGATAGAAACAATGGACAAAATATTCAATAGCTTCTGAGTAGAGGTGCGTCTGCCTTTATCCATTCTTTAAAAGCCGCTTTTTACATTTTCATTACTCTCTACTTGTTCTCTTCCTCCCATTTAATCCTTTTCACTTGTTCACAGTCTCTCTCTCTTACTTCACATCTTTTTCTTCCCATCATAGTGAGTCCTCTGTTGCTCTTCTACATGTAAAATCCTCCTCTCTCTCTCTCTCTCTCTCTCTCTTTTTCTGTTTCTCCAGATGAGTATTAGCCAGCCGGCCGAGTAGTGGATCCCTCACATCCCACCTGCAGTCATGAATGGTAAGAACACAGCTCAAGGACATGAAATTTCTTGAAATCTATTAACCCTGGTGTGTTTTAAAACACATTTGACTTTTTTTCTTCTGTGGAACACAAAATGAGATGTTTAGTAGAATGCCCAAGCTGCTTTTTTTTCTCCATGATATTAAAGTGAATGGTGACCATGACTGCCACGATTGACTTTCAATAACTTAAATTTCTTTCTGTTCCTCATCAAATTGCTTCATCTTAGTCATATGGATCCATTTATTGTGCTTTTTGTCTTTTTATTGGAGCTTGACTGCTGGTCCACAACCACTTTTATTATATAGACGCGAGCAGTTCAGACACTCTACTAAATATCATATTTTGTGTTCTGTAAAAGAATGCTATACGGGTTTGCAATAACACGAGGGTGAGTAAATGATGACAGCATTTTCAATTTTGGCTGAACAATCCCTAAAAGGATGAAGAGGCTATGGAGAATAATTCAGACGCAGCTCATTTGGCTTGCATGCTGAATCACTACAGCATAGATCATTAGCAGAACTGCACTATGAGGAAAAATATCAGAGGTTTTGGTGTTGTAGAATATTCTGAGTGAACAGTCTTAGTGATGAAGTTGTTATCAAAATGTTTTTCTGATAAGAGAAAATTTTTTTAGATTCAGCAGTGTTTGTACAGAACACACCCAGTTGAAAGTTGCTAATGACTGCTTCCCTATTTATATAAGGATATGCTAATATTTGCTAAACTCCATGAAGGATTTTGAATATCTGCTACACGTTTGCTCATAAAAACACTTTAAAAAATACACTGTTTTACCCCCGAGGAGCTATTACTGCCTATTCTCACCGTTAAAAGTTATTTTTTTATAAGTGCAACCTAATGTATATCGGTTGATTGTGTGATTTAAATCTGCCTCCATCACAGCCTTTTAAAGTGTACAGTTTTAAACAATTCCAGCACCATGGCACAGAGGTGGTAAAGTTTTGCTTTATACCACTTTATCCCATCATATTAAATGATTCATATTCAATGGTGTTTTACAAAGCCAAGATAAAATTAGTTTGAAGGCACTGTCAGACGCTTTTATTAAGCATCAAACAAATTGTGTACAGTAAATTTAAATTGTTCTATGCCCAAAAACTTGGTAGGACGATCGTACTTGTTTGTGAATGAAATCTGAAGAAGATGCCTTCCAGATAGACTGATTGAGACACCAGTCTGCTGTGGTTCAAGCCAGCACTCGCTGATGGCTTAATTAAATATTTATCTTACAGTATAAGATTAGCTAAAGAAAGAGAGCAAGCGAGTAAAGTATGTTTAATGTCTTGGGTGTGTTTTGTAATGTGACTTAAAGTAAGGCTTCGTAAAATGTAAGCATTTACATTTTAGCTACAATTTCACACTTGAAGAAAATCCCACGAGGGATTTTCATGTCTGTTTGTTGAATGCCGCATTAGGGTGGTGGTAACAGTGGGGAAGCTGAGGCTGCGGGTTTGAACGCTAGTAGTTGGTTTCTGAGATCAGTCATGTTTGTGTAATGCCTAATTTATATTTGGTGCTAAATAGCTAAATCATCTAAAATAAATGCTAATGTCAGCACAGTGAGGAACATTTTGGGCATTTTTAAGAATATGTTCTGTGTGTGTATGCGCCTGGGTGCTTATTTTGTACTCAGTCATTTATTTATGTTTGTGTAGTGGCTAATCCTCTATAGCGCTTTTGGGAAAGAGTGGCCTCTTCACCGTTTAATCAACCTCGAAGTGCACTGTAGAGAAACAGATATTGTTTGTTTATAATGTTTGGTATTTTTGGATGCAAGTGCATTTTCTATGCTTCTGGAAATTAAATATGCGTGAGTTGGTATCTCAAAATTGCATATGTGTTTCTGTATAAGCGCTAATGCTAAATAAGCACAAAATCAAACCTGCTACCTCTTCAAAACAGAGAAACACTCACTACTTTAATAGCTTGATGCATTAGTAATAAAGCTTGAGTACATGTTTCACTGTGTGGCCTGGAGAGATTATAATTTCCCAAAGGAGCACCTGAATACACCATCTCACAGACTCCCCGATTCCCACAGTGACACACTCCGTTGCCACGTTTCAATGTTAGGAGACTTGATTGTCTTTGAATATACTGTAAAAAGTATATATAAGTAGTTTTTTTTAGTAACAAGTGTTGAAAAATTCTTTTTGTTTATGAAACCTTATGCAGCCAAGTTATTTCAGCCATATTAAATAGTATTATTATTATTATTTTTTACTCAGGACAGTCCCTGCTTCATGTGCTGTGTCCCAACAATTCCAGCAAAAATGTAAATATGTCCCTGGTTCTGTTTTTAGACTTACTGACTTAAAATTAAGTATCCTCAATGTCCTTGTAGTGACTGCCTGTGCTTCACAATAGGATGACATTGCAGAGAAGGAAAGCTGTTGCTTTGCTATTGCAAATTGTTTTAGAAAATCAGCCTACAATAAATCAGCATGTTTTACAACATAAAACTTTTATTCAAAAGTGCACCATCAACACATTGTCACCTGGTGACCCGCTTCATGTAAAATAAAATAAAACAGCTTTTATTAGACTACCGATATGACAGGAGTCATGCGAGTGAACATGCTTTGAAAGTACTATTCATTTCTTTAGAAATGTATCTTGTTAAAGAGTGCACTTACTTTGTTCAAGGTTGGACAAATTGCTTCTTTTTTCATAAAAAGCAGCTCTATTTTCCTGAAGAATAGGCTGCGTATCTCAAATGTTCAAATCTTTTTTTATCTTTTGGTGAATGGGCTAAATTTACATGAAGAAAGACATCACATGATTTCACATACCTGCACTTAATTAATCATGATGGCCTTTTTTTGAATCTCAGTGCTGCTGACAATGCAGGAAACATGAGCTGAAAGCAGTGTTTGTCCTCCCCAGAGAGAAAAGAGACTGAGAAAGAATGAATAAGAGGGTGTGTTAACATTTGTCCCAGTCCCTTCATTAGAAAGACCTCAATTAGCATATTGTGACATAGTTACTATATGTGCTTTCTTTGTTTATATAACTGTGTATAACATGCATAGGTATGAGAACAATGTTCATTTTGAAATCTGTTTGAAGCAAACAATGTGAAAGCTGCTATATAGCTGTATTTTTCAAACTAAGTGCTGTTTGCACCTATTAAGAGCAGTGCCAAAAACACCAGCAGGTGATAAAAGGCTTGTCTTCAGCACTCTGTGTGAAAGCTGTGTTGAGATTGACCCACTTTGAGCATGTTAAGCGGCAGGCAGGTTGTTATTGGACTGACATTTTTGATGGATCTTCGCCTGATTTTTCTGAAAGACATCAGGGTTTACAATAATAATTCTAAATAATATTAATGAGGCTGTCATTCCATTAAAAGTGTGTAAAATATGCAGCCTCCCTCCCTCCATCCAGACAGACTTCTCTAATGCCTGGATCACACAAATCAACAGCCCTTGTCAAAGCAACAGAGAACTGATCTCGTAGAGAACTGGCAGGAACTTCAAGACCCAGAAAGTAGAAAAACAACAGCTGATCTAGGAAGAGATTTGTGAAGACAGAACATAATAATAAAAAATAATTTTTCCCTTTCTCTGTCCTTTTCGTTGTCACAGGTGGTTTTACTATTTGGGCTATAACTCCAGAAGAAAGGGGAAAACATGACAAACAGTTTGAGTCCCTGGCTCCCACTCTGGGCTATTTGTCAGGTAAGACCACACACATACACTACTTAAAAGTTTGGTCAGTTAGATTTTTTTTTTTTTTAAAGAAATGTGTACTTTTATTCAACATGAACACATTAAATTGAACAAAAGTGATAGTAAAGCCATATGTAATGTTACAAAAAATTACTTTTCAAATAAGTAGTGTACATTTAAACTTTCAATTCATCTCAGATTCCTGAAAAAAAAAAAATCCACAAAAAAATTAAGCAGCACAACTGTTTTCAACACTGATACTTATTAGAAATGCTTGAGTATTCAAAATATTGGACTGATTTCCGACAGATCATGTGACACTGAAGACTAGAGTAATGATGCTGAAAATATGCAGGATCACATTAAAAATACATTAAAATAGAAAAAGGTTCTTTTAAATGGTAATATGTCACAATATTACTGTTTTTACTGTTTTGGTCAAGTAAATGGAGCTTTTCTGAGCATATGAGAATTTCAAGACATAAAAATCTTTTAAATGGCAGTGTATGCACACTTATATTCTGCTCTTTTGCAGTGCACATAATTTTATGTTTTATTTCTTTTTAGGAGATCAAGCACGAAAGTTCTTCTTGCAATCTGGTCTTCCCACAACAGTCCTGGCAGACATCTGGTAAGTGTACACACATGGACACACACCCTTAATGTACATACATTCTTAATCCGGTTCTTCTGTCTTCTTGTTTTTAAATTTGAAGAGTGTGTATTACTTTTGACTCCACCATATATCTATGTATATATGGTTGTGTTTTCTATGGCAGGGCTAAATTGCTCATAATAGTGTTGTGAAATGAATGTGTGTGGGACAATGTGCATTTGTAGCCACATACCTCTCTGGAGGGTGGAGGTTCCCAAAACTAACCTCTTCCTGTCTGTGGTTAGTCTACTGGTGTAAACACTGTCGCCCATCCACAAACAGGATGTAGATGTACTGATGCAGGATACAGAAACTTTGATTTGAGTTTATAGCATTTGCTTGTTCTAAAATGCTCTTGTTCATAAATAAATATGGTAGCGTAACAAAAATCTGAGCCCCCAATAATGCTGCTCTGTCATCACGCACCAATTGAGTTTCTCTGTTGGGATTGTAATTGCAATTAGTGCTCTGTAAGCCACTTTTGATGAGAATGGCTGCTTCCTTTCTTTCAGGGCACTGGCGGATATAGGAAAGGATGGGAAGATGGACAGATTGGAGTTCTCCATTGCAATGAAACTAATTAAACTGCAGCTGCAGGGTCAGCCCCTCCCATCCAGCCTGCCAATCATCATGAAGCAAACGCCTACCCCTGTTATGACATCGTCATCACGCTTTGGTATGAGTTGATGGTTATGTAAGGTTGGGTTTGTTTGCTTTGTTGTCAAGTCTTACACTACAGGTTGTGACTTAGATTATGCTGAAATTAAGACATATATGAATATTTTTCCATATAAAATCTCTCTAAATGTGTAAATGGTCAATATTAACACTAAATAAAACAGTGTTATTGTAAACTATTAAAAATGTTTTTGGTAATTGAAATAAATAACAAATCTAAATATTACATTAAAAAATTTAAGTTAGAAAACTTAAATGAAAATTAACAGACGTTGCCTTGACAACTAACTGAAATAAGCACTAAAATTACTAAAATAAAAATTAACTAAAGCTATATAGAAATATAAAAAATAAAAATTGCAACTAAATTACTAAAACTTAAACTAAAATGAAAAGCGAAAATATTAAAATAAATAATAGTATATGAATAATACTAAAATAACATTGAAATAAAATACTATTTTACCAAAATAATAAAATCTAATATTTAAAATCTGAAATCAATCATTGTGCATGTGAGATGTGAATGTACAATATGACAAATGGATATTCAATATTATCTCAATATATCAATATTTGATATTTTCTACAGATTACATTTAACAGTGTTATTAAATTATTTGTGTTTTTAAAGATTAACTTAAAGTGAGCATTAGATGACAGCAAAAGTAAAAGAAATGTAGAGCTTGCGGAAATAAGCATGAACCGTTTTGCAGAATAGTCCGATATTTACTCTCTCTGCAATATCTGTTATGGATATGGTACTGTACCAATAAATCTTGTAGAAATGATCTCAGACAATCTGTCTTTGTTTTATTTCAGGTATGGGTTCCATGCCAAATCTCTCTGCCATGTCAGTGATGCCCATCCTGACGCCCATCCCCCCAGGCCCTACCATGACCCCTTTGGTCCCTGCACCCACCCTGATGTCAGGACCACTGCCTCAGATGCCCAACTCTATCAGTTTACCTAACGGCAATGCAACTCTCCTGACAGCAGCACCAGGTATCCTGAATTCATTCACACACAGCATTTGTGTCAACAGACGAGATTTATGCAGTTGCTATAATCTTCAACTCAGTTACAAAGCTTGCATGTGCCTTAAGTAATTGTTTTTCTTCTTTTACATTTCCAGCATTCCAAGTAACCAGTGGTTTGAGTAAATCTCACTCGCTCTTGGACCTTGGCTCTAGCAGGTGTGAACCATGCATACTAAGTGCAACGCCCATGTTTGTATTGGAATTGGGCGTAATATCTGTTGCATGCAAGAGTGTGTTTCAGTGAGAGCTAAAAAAGACGTTTAAGACAAGTGATTTTCTTAGAAGTGGGCTTGATTTGCCAGTACTAGAAGTTTATAGTAAATAAGAGTGTTTGCTGACAGTGTGCCTGAATAGCACAGCTGTCTCCTTGTATCTTAATAGGATCTTGTTAGAGTTCCTCCGAGAGTCATCCAACCTCCACGTGGTGGTACAGAAGCCTGTAATAAACACACTAATACCTGCTCAGTGTCTGTTTAAAAATTAATTTAGGTCTAAGGCTGGGTGATATATTGAATACACACAATGTATTTGGGATGATTATCCTGATATGAAATTAAGGAGCATCATGTATATCGCAATCATTGAATGCACTTTTTTACACATACAGTTTCCATTTACAAGAACCATGATGTGTCATTACATTCTTAGTATTTTAGTGGAAATATTTGTTGATAAATATCACTGTTTATTTTCATGCAGTGTATTAATGATGCATATAAATGACAATGATTAAATATTATTCTCTTAGCGTTTATGTAGTGAAAAACTTTAAACTTTAAACTAGGTTTTTACTGTATTATAGTCATTAAACCTTTTGAATATACTTGGCTACCATTTTTTTTTTTTTTTTTTTTTTTTAAATTATGCTTTCTAGAAATAATTAGTTTCAAGCCATTTCAGAGCCATTGTTGTCAAAAGAACTGACCATGAGACAGTACGGAAATTTTAAAAATATGACACTTTAAGTGCTGTTGAGCGGATTCGCAAACACCTCTGATTGGTCTTTGAGTTCACATGCTCATCAGATATATCTGTGATTGGCTACAATGGTCGACGCATGGGAGTGTTTGAAAGCACATGGAAATGTTTGAATTTGTGTATCTTTCTAAGCGCCCAGTGAAAATTGTCATTGATTTCTTTTTACAACATGTTTTTGAAACGTTGAACATCGTAGCCAATCACAGACATATTTGATGAGTGAGTGAACGCAATTGCTAATCAGAGGTGTTTACGAATCCACTCAACAGCGTTCAAAGCGTCAAAATATTGAGACATATATTGTATATTTTAGCTATTTCTTTCAGCCTTATTTTGTATGTGCATGTCCTCCCAATGTGTATAAATGCGTTTGGGTTTGTTAATAGGTGTATTGGCCAGTTGTCAGGATTGTAATTTTACTCAGGTCACATAACCTGAGTCTACATGTCATTTATGTCACATCTCACACCTCTCATCCTGTTATATCTATCATTCCAGGCCATGCCGAACTGCAGAAGGCTGCTGAATCCTGTTAGTGTTATCTCAGAATATTTAAAAATTCAGTAAACTGACAGCAGTGAGTCGGAATACTGCGGAATTGCTCATAATTATGAGTTTTAATTACGATTTTAATGGTCCCGGTAGTGGTAATTACTGCCCTAACAAGGATTCAGCAAACCTTGCTCAGACATATCAATTATTAAAAGTATGATGTCACAGCAAAATCTCACTGCACTGGAGGAAAAGCTGATCTTTCTGCTAGCTGGAGACCAGTTGTCTACTTTATCATGGTCTGGGTTATTGGTTCATGAAAGGATTAGATTAGTGTTAATGAGCAGCTGCTAAATGAAGCTCATTTGAAAATAATTTGGCATGCAAATGCAATTTCTGAATTTAAGAGTGCTGTACAAATAAAAACTGTCAGGAATTATCTGAACACATGCATGATTTGGAGAATGAATATGATCTATATTTAGCACTAGTGAACACACTCAGGTTGTCATACATTTATTAATTAGGGTGCAATAAACAGTAATATTTAAAGTACTAATAAGTAATTTTATTTACTTGATAAAATATGTTTGTAAATTAAAGCATTACAGATTAATTATATAAAAAAGCATATTTTTCTAAATTCCCACAGTTCTAACTCTTCCTCCACCACCTCCCTTGCGAGTAACTCCCCCAAAATGAGTGCATCTGATTGGGCGGTACCTCAGTCGTCCCGTCTGAAATACCGGCAGCAGTTCAACAGCCTGGACAAGCTGATGAGCGGATACCTGTCAGGTGAGTGTGTGTTTGTAGATGTCAGGAAGCGGAGGGAATGGCAATGTTTGCATATGATAGGGTGTAAGCATCTTTGCTTATGTGTTATGTGTTAACTCTAGTGTGTATGTTTGAAGGTCCCCAGGTCAGAAATGCCCTCACAGCATCAAACCTCACGCAAACACAGCTTGCCACCATATGGTGAGTTCACAAAACACTGCACTCACAATATAAATCTCAAGAACATGTCTTGGTAACATTATTTGCATGCACTCCCTCCCTCCATTTGCATTATTTACATTATTATTATTTATACAGCACAATTCCTTTAATTTATGCTGATTTTGATTAAAAAAAGAATAATATACTGTATATATGAAATAATAAATATATAAAGACATGTCTAGGATGATTTTCATGAATTTATTACAATAATAATAATATAAAAAATATAATATATGCACTATATCCAAGTTAAAAAAAAATCTAAGCCTAAAAATAGACTTTATTTTATATTATCATTATTGATGTACAGAGTTTTATACTTGTTCATTACACTTTGATTTTACTAAATACATTTTAATGTGAGTGGGAAAATTTAACGTTATATTTTACTTTTCTAACTTTAGTCTTTGGTTATAAATAACTTCTTCTTATATTTTTGTTGAATGCATATTTTCTTTCTTTTTTTTTTCTAAAAAAAGTAAAAAATGCCTTTGAAAATCCCCTGAATTAATCACTTGGTCACATTAAACTCTGGCTCACACTGTATTGTTCTAAGAGGTGTGTTAAACACCTCCTTCCACAGTGTTGTGTCTGCTGTTTAGGTGCCAGTTGGATAATTAGCATTTATAATTAATCTATTTAACATTCAAAATGCTTGCAGGTTACTCACAAAAGTGTGTGCTTGTGTAAATGGCTATATGTATATCTATCTATCTGCAGGACTCTTGCTGATGTAGATCGTGATGGCCAGTTAAGAGCAGAAGAGTTTATTCTAGCAATGCACCTGGTTGATATGGCCAAGACGGGGCGGCCTTTACCTCTGACTCTACCTCCTGACCTTGTGCCACCTTCGCTGAGGTAAGACACACACAGACCCGCCCACACTGAAATGAACAAGTTATGGAGACCGTGTTTAATTCTGTGAGTGTGTGTTTGTTTTTCAGAACAGCAAAGTCATGTGATCTGCTGAACGGACCTGTTCCTCTGATTAACACAGAGCTGATTGAGCCAGAAAATACACAGAAAAACAAGAGCAATGGTATGTGCATGTACATATACTGTACATAATAGTGGTCAACAGATAATGGGTGTTTAATATTGCCTCTCTCTCTCTCTCTCTCTCTCTATGTATGTATGTATGTATAATGTATGTATATATAATGCAATTTAATGATAAGAGATATACATAGAATTGCTGAAATTAAAGATTTAAAATTACAAAATTGTAATTGTAAACTGTGTGTTGCATTTTAAACTTGATCTATAATAACGTGCATTTTGTATCATGTTAATGTATTTACATCAACATTTGATTATATATATACTATATATTATATATTTTATATATATTTCTGCAAAGTATTGTAAAAGATCCTTCTAAATATAGCTGATTCAGTCGAACAAACAGCTTTATATTTCCCTCATGATATAGTCTTTTTTTTAATATACAGTTTTCTGTGATGTGTATTACTATTTTTATTGTATTGACGCTTAACTCACCTTTATCTCTCTCTCTCAGTGTCATTTGAGGATAAACTGAGAGAGAATTTCCAGAGAGGAAATGCAGAGCTGGAAAAAAGACGTTTGGCTCTGCTGGAGGAACAAAAGAAAGAGGAGGAGAGGAGGAGAGAAGAGGAAAGGCGAGAGGAGGAGAGGAGACAGCAGAAGGAGAGGGAAGAGAGAGAACGGAAGGAGAAAGAGACCCGGGAGATGGAGCTGAGGAGACAGAGGGAGGAGGAGAGGAGGATAGAGAGACAGAGAGAGCTAGAGCGACAGAGAGAAGAAGAAAGACTGAAAGAATTAGAGCGACGTGAGGCAAGTAGAGCACACAAGGGCAAACAGAGGTTGAACGACCACTAGAATATTACAGAAAAGCATCATATTTTTTCCACATGTGTACATGTTTTATGAATAAATTATATATACACTTGGGCTGTCAAAAAAACAAAACAAAATGAATCATTGTTTGTAGTTAATTAATTTATGGCTGAATTATGCCATTTTTTCCCCTTTAAATATGTTTATGTGCATTCAGTTTGATTCAGTTTATTGATTTGATATATATATATATACACTACCATTCAAAAGTTTGGGATCGGTAAGATTTTTCAAAAGAAATTTCATCTGCTCACCAAGGCTGCATTTATTTAAGTAAAAATACAGTAAAAACATTAATGTTGTGAAATATTATTACGATTTAAAATAACTGTTTTCTATTTGAAAATATTTTAAAATGTAATTTATTCTTGTTTTGGCAAAGCTGAATTTTCGGCATCATTACTCCAATCTTCAGTGTCACATGATCCTTCAGAAATCATTCTAATATGCTGATTTGCTGCTCAAGAAACATTTAATGTGTACAAATTTACAAAATATTTGTATTTTTAATTAAATAAATGCAGCCCTGGTGAGCAGATGAAACTTTTAAAAACATTAAAATCTTACCGCTCCCAAACTTTTGAACAGTAGTGTGTGTGTGTGTATAAATACATATACAGTATTGCATAATAAATATAAAATGAATGAAAAATATAAAATGAATGGACAGCTGTCTAAACAGCATAAATCAGCTTTTACATATTGAAGTATTAATGTATTGCATTTGCATAAAAATGTAGTGACAATGTTGTGATGTTATACTATGTTAGTAATATAATGGTTAAGTAAATAATACAAACATTAAATAATTCAAATGTATGATCAAAACTGTATGTACTATTTCATGGCAAAGTTTAATGCTTCTCTAATGCTGTAATAATAATTATTTTAAAGTTAACTCTAATTTACACTGTAGTAGTGCACTGGTTCCAATTCTTGTCCTAGGAAAATGATGGGAGCGTAATTACGAAGTGTATACATAGTAGTATATTCTCCTCTTTATTGCTCTTTCAGGAAGCAGAGCGACAGAGACGAATGGAATGGGAGAAGAGTAAACGAGTGGAACTTCAGACACAGAGAGAAAAAGAGCAGAGCGACATACAGAGACTTAAGGACAGGAAGAGGATTCTCGAGATGGAGCTGGAGGCGGTGGTCAGATTGCCGTTTCTTCATTCTTTCTTTTTTTTTCTCATTTCATATACCTGTTCTCCATTCAGTCTCATACATCCTTTTTTCTGTGGGATTGATGGTTGTATTATATTACAATTTAAAAACATTTTAGTCTTTTCTTCTCCTAGGGTAACAAGCATAAGCAGATCTCCGATCGCCTCCGGGACGCCAAGAGTAAGAGGCAGGTCCAGAGGGCCGAGATAGACCTGATCAATCAGAAGAGAGATAGTCGTATTACGGATATCAACTCCCTACAGTTGCAGTTTGAGGTATGTTATGTTTTTGTTGCGTGAATAACTTTGCATTTAGGTCATACTGTACATGCATTGCTGGGATGTCCATCTGGGGAAGAACTCACTGTTATCTTTGAGTTTTCTTGTTGTTATCTACCATTCAAAAGATAATATTTTTGAAGAAATTAATACTTTTATTCCGCACGGATGCATTAAATTGATCAAAAATGACAGTAAAGACATTTATAATGGTACAAAAGATTTCTATTTCAAAAAAATACTGTTCTCTTGAATCCCGGGAAAAAAATTATCACGATTTCCACAATTATTAAGTAGTTCAATCCTTTTTAACATTGATAATAATAATAAATGATTCGCAAGCACAAAATCAGCATATTAGTATGATTTCTGAAGGATCATGTGACACTGAAGACTGAAGTAATGGCTGCTGAAAATTCAGCTTTGCCATCACTGGAATAAATTACATGTTACAATATATTCAATTAGAAAATAATTTCATAATACTTATAGTTTTTACTGTATTTTTAATTAAATAAATGCGAGTTGGTGAGCATAAGAGACTTCTGTCAAAAACATTAAAAAATGTTCCTGACCTCAAACTTTTGAGTAGTAGTCTATATGAATGTGTTTTTACAGGAAATTCAGAGGCAGTTGAATCATTTTGGTCCTGAGAAGCAGCGACTGACAGACAGACTTCTACATCTAAACCAAAACAACTCAAGTGAGCACTCACATAGGCCTGAAGCAATCAATGAATAGATGCTTGGATGACTAATTTCATTTGTGTCCATTTCATTCCTCTTGAAGTCTGGACACATCGACGTTTTTAATGTCCTTCTCCCCCCCCCCCTCAGGTCCTTTGATAAATGATGTGAAACAGAGTGTGTGCGAGAAAGATCTGAGCTGTCGGAAGCTGAAGGAGCAGCTGGATGTTTTGGAGAGAGAGACCACTGCTAAACTCTCACAAATGGAGCAGTACAACAGAGAAATCAAGGTTAGCGGCTTCTCTTACATTCCCAGTGTAAACCTCAACAACATTTAAAGTGCAGTGTTTTGATTAAAGCTAATGTAGGCTTTGGTTGGGGACTTGCTGTCTTCGAATTTATTTTAAACCTTAATGTCCCTTTGAGGGACTCAATAGTTCACTGTTCTCCATGTTCCTGTGATTAAAACCTACAGCTCAACTCCCAGCCCAGAAGGCAGAGGATTGAGCACTTCATTACACACTAACATTCACACAGCTCACGCTACTAAAGAAAACTCAACACACAAACAGTATCACTAACACACTTCCTGCACCGGTTGTTCAGATCGGAAACCTGAGCATTATACATGTGGCACTCAGCTATTGTTCAGTATACGTCTAACGTTTTCTGCTCCAAGCCTTTCTTTTTTTCTTTCTTTGTGCCCATTTTTTATCGTTTTCTTCCCCCCTCGCTGTATCTCTCCTCTTTCTTCTCTTCCTCTTTACTCCGGCTGTCTTCATAGTTTGTAGAAATGGATGACTGTGTGCTTCAAGGACTTCTCTCTTTGCTGGGCTGCTTAACAAATCTCTTCCTTCTAATAAAGGTTGACCTCTCTTTATCGTTTCTTTACTCACACTCATCTCAAGGCTGCCCGCCTTTCATTCATTTCACCTTTTGCTGTAGTTATTCTCCATGAAAGAAGTCTCACTTTACCCATATTGTTCTAAAATGAGCTCACCTTGTGACCTTGTATGTAATGAGCTCACCTTGTAATGGCTAACCTTGTGACCTCATATCATCTTTGTGTCTGTCTGAGCCATTTTCATCACTTCATAATAGTGTCATAAATTGCACTAATATTTTCTACTCACTGCCTAAAAACTAACAAACAACATTAAAAGTAATGGGATTTTTGTTTTTAATGTTTGAAACATTTCTATAAACAGCAATTTGTGCTGAAGTATGTAGAACAGTTAGAGCCAAAATGTCACTCAACCCACAAAAATTGGGCATTAAAGACCATTAAACAAAGTCATTTGTTGCTAATAACCTGGGCTTAAAAACGGGAAAAAAATCCACCAGTTCGCTCCGAGCAGAATCAACAATTCTGTTCATGCGTTCCTTCTAACATTACCTTTCCAAAAATAACGGTTAACGTTATTTTTTATTATTTAGTTTTGCCTATACTTTATACAAAAGCTTGTGACTAAACCTCGTAGCTCTAGTGGATCCTCAAACTGTCGGCAAAACCTCATACACCCGCCTCAATCGTGAATGAAGTGCTGCACACATTTTGTAGTCTGTCTCTGCTTGTTTGCAGTGCAGTGTTAAAAATAAAGAACTGGTTCTTTGAATAAGATTTTAATTTTCTTTACTCAGAAAACAATGATTGCAAAGGATAAAGGAGTGGAGTATCTTAATCTCGTATTTGGGATCTAGTCACAGCCAATATGGCCTGTGCATAACATTTCATGTTTTATAACACAAAATTCATTTTGTTAAATGAAAGGAGATCTGGAACTATTTGTTTAGCTACTTATAATAGCTCAGTATCACTCAATAGTGGTAATTTCATTATGTTAGTTTTGGCAGTCAGTAAAGCTGAGCACAATGCAATACCATATACTGTGTATTTGAAGCTGTACCATATTGTTTTAAGTTTTGTTATAAGCATGATCCAAATGTTGAAGGATTGTGTGGGTAACATTGCAGGAGTTGAGACAGAGGCAGAGCCAGCAGCAGGACGTCCTAGAGCAGCTCAGGAGGGTAAGATCTGAGAAACTCAAAGAGCTACAAAAACAGAGGAAAGAGGAGGAGGAGAGGAAGAGGAGGAAAGAGGAGGAAGCTGCAAGGTAAAATTGTGCTTTCAGACAAACATGCATTTATCTAACTATCTTTAGTGTATCCAAATAAAAAAAAAACCCTGAAGGCATTTTATAATTTATATATAAATTAATAATATATATATATATATATATATATATATATATATATATATATACAACATTTCTATGACTTTTTTCAAGCCTATAAATTATAAAATGCCTTCATATTTCCAGGTTTTTCTTTTATTAAAATTTTGCTTCAGGTTATTTAACCTCTTTCCTCAGTACATTTTTGTCAGATTTCTCCGCTTGTGACATTTTTCAGCAAATATGCCCCCCAAAATGACTAGGTTAAATACAGATTCTCTTACCCACTCATGAATGCTGAGACTTGTTCACGTGCCTGTAGACAGGCGAAGCTGGAGCAGGAGCGTCTGGAGCAGGAGGAAGCAGAGCGTCAGAAGAAGCTTGCCCAGGAGCGAGAGGCCAAACTCAGGGAAGAACAGCAGCGGCAGGCCCAAGCCCGACTTAAGGAGGCCCAGGAGCAGGCACGAGAGAAAGAGGAGAGGCGGAGGGCAGAGGAAAGAGAGAGGGAGGAGAGGGAGGAGAGAGAAAGGAATGAACTGGCGCTGCACACTCAGCCCTCCATGTCATACAATAGCACAGAGAACAAAAGTGAGTGTGTTAAAGTGTGTGTTTGTGTCTGTGTGTGGGTGACTACTGCATTCATCCACTTGGCCATGAATATGATGTTTTCATTCTATTCATTGTAATGGGTGTCATTACTCTCACAGCTTCATGATTCACTTTAATTACCTCCCGTTAATTATCCGAGTTACTATAACAGACGCTACTAGAGTGTGAGTGTTTTGAGAGAATAAAGGTAATAGATGCTCATGGGTTTGTAACGTCATGAGGGTGAGTAATTAATGACAGAATTTACATTTTTGGGTGAACTAACCTTTTAATACTTACTTTAATTGTATTATATCTTAATATATTTGTTATGATGACTTAATTTTGAGTCTGTTGCTCTCACAAAACTGGATTCAGAAGATTAGCAGTTTTATGGAAGATAGTGACCAGTACTTAAAATGTCCTCTTTTTGTGTTTCGCGAAAGAAAGAAAGTTGACATTAGGGTGAGTAAATGATGACAGAATTTTCTATTTTGGGTTAGTTCACCCAAAAATGAAATTTCTGTCATTAATTGCTCACCCTAATGTTGTTACAAACCCGTAAGACCTTCATTCATCTTCGGAAGACAAATTAAGATATTTTTGATGAAATCCAAGAAGTTTCTGAACCATCAACGTCATTGCAACTTTCAAGACCGATAAAGATAGTAAATACATCATTAAAATAGTCAATGTGACTGCAGTGGTTCAACCTTAATGTTGTAAAGCGACAACAATACTTTTTGTGCGCAAAAACAAAACAAAAATAACCACTTTATTCAACAATATCTTCTCTTCTTTGTCTTTCTCCTACGCTGTTTACGTTCAGCGCTTCCAGGTTCTACGTCAGAACGCCGGCTCAGTATTGGTCGACGCTGTTCACATGAGCACCACAAAGCATGCGTGTGATGCTGACACAAGAACTGGCCAATAATGAGCTGGCGTTCTGACATAGAACCCGTAAGTGCTGTACTGTGTTTACCACCAGCGTAGAAGACTGACATGGAAGGAAAGGAATTGTTGAATAAAATTATTTTTGTTTTTTCTGTGCACAAAAAAATGGTTCTTGTGCTTCATAACATTAAGGTTGAACCACTGTTGTCACATGGGCACATGGAGAACAATGTCTTTATTACCTTTCTGGACCTTGAAAGTTGCAGTGACATTGCTACTTGTATTTCATCACAAATATCTTCATTTGTGTTCTGAAGATGAACGAAGGTCTTAGGGGTTTGGAATGAGATGAGGGTGAGTAATTAATGACAGAAATTTCATTTTTGGGTGAACTAACAGTTTATATTAAAGATGTTAACTGCAACTATATTGAATCACGGAGTTGAACTTGAAAACCCAATCAGTCTGATATGGGAATGAATCACTCAAACCAGTTTGTGAACTGGTTCAATCTTCAGTAACTCACAAGAATGATTCATTCATGAATCAGACATTGCAATGTGGATGTCTGGACCACTTTTATAATACGTTTATGATGCTTTTGCATCCTTTTTGGAAATTGCTTGAAAACCTTAGAAAAAGTGAGCATGTATTTGTAGATTTGCTGCCTTTGATGAATAGTTGTGACATGTGTGTTCTATATGTATTTTGCAGGTTTGCAGCCAGTGGTGACCACTGAAGATACATGTACTCCCCTCACCACTTACAGAGCTCTCTACCCCTTCACAGCACGCAACTCTGACGAGCTCACGCTGGAGGCAGACTGTCTGATCCAGGTGCATATGTCAACACACATTCACTCATGCAATTGCAAATGTTTGTTCAAGTACACATATAATTTGGCTTCCTGTGGATCCACAGGTAGATGAATCAACAGTTAGGGAGACCGGCTGGCTGTATGGGAGTTACTGTGGTAACAGTGGCTGGTTTCCAGAGAGTTATGCTGAAAGATGCAGTAAAGACGGTCAGACTGAACTGACTGCACCTGTTACACACTCCACAGCACCCTCTACCAACTACCCTGGGTATGGCACTAAAACTACTATTATTAACTAAGCTGTGGAATTTAGCTTAAAAAATACACTTTTCAAGCTTTTAATTATATAAGTATTAGTATATCAATATAAATGTTTTTTTTTTAAAAATCAGATGAAACATTCTTTCAACCAAACAGTAGTCATAGCTCAGTAGAATCACAAATATTAATATTAATAAAATTATTATAAATAAAATAATGCCAGAATAATTTTTCAGAATCTGTTTTCCATAATAAATGAAGAAAAGTGAGAATAAAATGTATTAATTATATTTATTCATTTATTCATCATGTGTGTGTGTGTGCATATATATATATATATATATAAACACTCACAAGGGTCACTATACAAAATAAGGATTTAGCCAAATAAAAAGTGTGATATTATTTGCAAAATAACAATATTCACAGTTTTGATTAATTTTATATGACAAAAATCCACACAAATATACTGTGAATATTCTATTCATCAGGCAGCCCTATGACTGATACACATAATGTTTTGATGAGCTTCACATTTATAAGCTGCCAAAATGTGGCGTTCCAGTATGTGTCAAACATTCAGGAAGAAAAGTCAGTTGCGGCCATTTAGTCTGTCATCCCTCTTCTATTCTTAATCAGTGAGTGTGACATCCTTGACCGCTAATGACCTGACGGGACATGACTTTATTTTTAAATTTTGACATTTAAATTTGTTGTATTATTAGTCTTATAAAAATGATTTCATCCATTTATTTTAGATAATAAATGAATGCCAAATTAATTGAAATCCTTTTTTCTCATTAACTTTACAAGAATTCCTCGGGTGGACATAGAAGGACCAACACCAACACACACACCAGTGTCCACTCACACACAGCACTCCCAGGTTGGCATGTGTGAATATACACACACCATCTATCTTACATACAATATTGTTTTTTGACCATTGAGAGAAATATTTCTCTGATCATTGCTATTAAACATTTGTGTGTGTTTATGTGCTCTAGGCTGTAGCTGTTTGTGAGTGGAGCGCTAAGACTGACAGTCACCTGGGCTTCATTAAAGATGACATCATCACAGTTCTTGAGAAGCAGGAGAACTGGTGGTACGGAGAGCTCAACGAGAGCCGCGGCTGGTTCCCTTGCTCTTATGTCTCCATGGTTATCACCAATAACACACAGCCTGAGTAAGGATGAGATGCCTCTCACTTTACCTCACAAACATGCTTAATTAAATAATAGTTGAAGTATCTATTTTAAAACAGCTGATTATTTATTGTTTTATTTTTGTATTTTATTTAAAGTCAGTATGAAACGGAAGTTGCAATAGTCTTTTCTTCCCTTTTGTGATGTATATCCGAGTGAAACAGCTTCTCGAACAAGAAAAAATGAAGGGCGGGACTTCACCTTTTGTCCATCGGGAATTGATTGGATTATTATATCTTTGCGGTTTTCTGTTGCTGTTATCTCGTGGGATTGACAGGTTTTCCCGCCCTCATGTCAGTAAACGCCATCTGAGAAGAGAAGAAATGAAGTTGCATGTGGGAGGGGAAGTTATTTTGATTAAAGATTACGAGGGCTAATGAATTAAAAAAAAATAATGATACGCACGGTTAAATCATTTATAATAAGTGTTGCGATATTCCATAACAAACAAATAAGAATTTTCAGTTTTGAGATTGTTTGCTTTAATGTTTTATTAAACAGCATTTAAAATAATTCTAATGTAGTAGTTCAGATTTTTATTTTTCCTTACAGCTAAATATAAATTTCCCACACATACTCCGTTTCTTCTAGCAAAAGATGGGAGATAGATTTGTAGTGCTGTTTTTCCCCCTTTCTTCATTTTTTAAACTCATTTTGGAATAAATATACATCATTTATTTAGTAGCCAATAAATATGCAGTAGTCACAATTTAGCAGTTTGATGCCAAGCTAAATCTTTTATCTTTAAATCTTTTGTGTGTGTGTGTGTGTGTGTGTGTGTGTCTCTCTTCCAGGCCATTATATTCCACTGTGGAAGAGATTGAAGTCTCAGATTCTGGTCTGCTTGAGGGTGAGGAGTCTGTTTATGTTTTCATAGAACCATCTCTTGTCTTCAGATGAAATATTATGACATGGAAATGAATTGTCATTTCAGAAGTTTTTTGTCATTGTTTGTATTTGGTTTTACCTTATTAGAGTTTGTGGCTCTGTACACATATGAGAGTCCGGAGTCAGGTGACCTGACGTTCTGTGCGGAGGATGTTGTTCTGGTAACAGAGAGGGAAGGAGAGTGGTGGAGAGGGTGCATCGGTGACCAGTCTGGCCTCTTCCCATCCAACTACGTCAAACCCAAAGAGTCTGATGTATGCATATTCAGATAGTTGTATATATTATGTATTCATATTTCCCAAATGAATGTTAAAGATTTATTCATTTACTGACACCACATGTGGATGATTTGTTTAATATAAAAGAAATTATTTATCTATTTGATACTTTAATGATTAGATTTTAATCTACATCCTACGTTCTTTTGAAGAGAAACATTTTAAAAGAAGTTGCTGTTTTAAATGAAGCATTCATAGACATTTAAGTTGTATGTATTGGGATAAAGATGTGGTCACTGTGTTATTTTTCAGACTGCCAATTCTGGAGTTCCCAGTAAAAAGCCAGGTGAGATTTGAGAGCATAGTACCATTACAAATAAGCAAAAATCAAGACTGGCTGTTTCACATTTGAAACATTAAATTGTGCTCTTTATTTGTCTTCAGAGATTGCTCAGGTGACTACGGCTAATGTTGCCACAACACCAGAGCAACTGAGTCTGACACCCGGTCAGCTGATCGTGGTACTGCATAAGAACTCAAACAGCTGGTGGCTGGGTGAACTACAGGTTAGTATATCACATAACCACACTTCACCTAACCAAAGGACAGCATTTGCTTATAGTGCAATATAGTGTTCCTGTACACTTATATATAGTATGACTACTGCTGTAAGGCTGAAAATAATATATATTTAGAGATATAAATTTATAAATATATATAATTCTCTTCAAATTTAACATTTGGTCAGGTTTACATTGTGGGGACTAAATTTCCACAAAGTAAAAAATCTAGTTTTTTTTAACAAAAAGGCTTAATAACCTTAATAAATATCTTAATGAAAACACAGATAGATTTATGTGAGGGCTATGTTTACAGGTATGTTTAGGTGATAGAAAATGTCATATACTAGTTTAGTATAAAAACAATAGTAGTTAATGTAAAGTCACCAGCTTTTAGAAAACAAACAATACATGTTTCTGTTTGTAGGCACGGGGTAAGAAGCGTAAAAAAGGCTGGTTCCACTCTTCTAATGTCAGATTACTGGAGGCCAACAGCGGCAAAATAACTCCTGCACCTCAACCATGTGAGACACACACACACACACGTTTCATCGTGCGCTTTCATTCATGCGCTTTTGTATGTGGTGCTGTCTGTGTGTTGTTTTCCCTCCTCTGTCCCATTCTGCTCCATCCATCCATTCTCTCTGTCTTTCTCCCCTTCCCCCTGTAGTGTGTCAGGTTATTGCAATGTATGACTACAAAGCAGCCAGTAAGGATGAGATGAGCTTCCAAAAAGGTCAGCTGATCACCGTACTCAACAAGGACAACCCTGACTGGTGGAGAGGAGAGGTCGCTGGGGTCATAGGGCTGTTTCCAACTAATTATGTGAAGATGACCACAGAATGTGATCCCAGCCAGCAATGTGAGTACTATAAGAGTTACTTTATCAGTTCCTGTTTCCACATCAGAGTTCAGAGATGTTTATTTGTAGGGCAAGGGTGGAGAAAATACAAATTTAAATAGATTAAATGGAGTGTCTATTTACTAAATAGTATCCCTTGTTGGCAAACGCTATTTACACTAGCTCCAGCCACCAATGTCCGGTTGGGCCACTCAATTTTTTAAAAAGACACAGAATTCAACGACTTCAGTGGCACAGCAGTAGCGAGTAATGCTCACAGACCTGGCTTATAGTGTGATCGATGAATATATAGCTATTTTCACTTTGTGTAAATAGAATCTACAACTATTTGCATTTAGTGTAAATAGCATCTATCTCTAAGAAAATATGCGATATAATATGCTAAATACAAATTATTGCTATTTTCACAGTCTAAAAAGCATATATTGCTGTTTGTACTTAGTGCAAATAGCCGCTGCCTAGATTAGCTGTTTACACTTAGTGCAAATAGCATCCCTTGTTGGCAAACGCTATTTACACTAGCTCCGCCCACCAATATCTGGTTGGGCCACTCAAGTTTTAAAATGTCTTCAGTGGCGCAGCAATAGGATCGCAGACCTGGCTTTTAATGCAATCGACGGAGGTTCGAATCTGCCTTTTGTCAAGTTGTATTTATTTTCAATAAAAATGTTTAAAAATGTTCTAAAAGTGGGCATAAACTGCGAAAGAATGTTTGTTATTATTAAAATTGTTTATTGGGTTGGGTTCGGGGAAGGTGTAGGATTTTATTCGCCTAATAAGGCGAATAAAAAATTTAATCATTTTAATAAACATAATCATTTACACTCTATGATATTATTACATCCTGTTAATGTACAAAAATACTGAGGTGCAAATAGTATCTGCCAATATAAAGTATAGATACCATTTAATTACTATTTACTCTTAATTGCAAAGAACTGATATTTTACATGGTGTAAATAGAATCTATCGATATTTTCACAGTGTAGATAGCGTATCGCTAAGAAAATGCTGCTATTGTCACTTAGTGTAAATAAAATATATTGCTCTTTTCATTTAGAGTAATGAAAGCCGCTCCCATGAAATAACCTTTTAAAAAGCGTGTTAGTGAGATGTTCATTGCCAACGAACACATTTACCCAACTATGTTCTTTACTTTTAATTACAGAAAAGGGCAGTAAGATTTTTTTGCCCATAGCCTTTTTCTTTCTTTCTTTCTTTCTTTCTTTCTTTCTTTTATCAACATGTTCTAATATATACTTTCTATTCATCTCTTCATTATTCATTCTCTCATCTGCCCTTATCTCCTCTCTTCCACCCTTTTTCCTTGTCATTTGCCTCATATGTGTTTTATTGTAGGACGATAGCTCTGGCCCCTCCTTCCTCTTCCTCCTCTCTTTTCTGGGCCAATCAGAACACTGCTCTGGTCCAGGAAGCAGCCTCAAGCAAGCCTGCAGGATTTAACAGTTCCCCTTCAACTATTTCTGTTTAAACTTTGCGCAAATGAACGCATCAGTTTACCCCCCCTGGCTTTAGGACATTTTTATTTCTGTTTAACTGGGAAATGTTAGATATCGCTTTTTTTTTTCCCTGTTTCTTTTAAGAAGTGATAAATTAATGGGGCCAAATCTTGAGTGATTGAATTTTCCTTGATCTTTTTGAAATAAAATGTAAAAAAATATTTTGTAAATTTCACAACTCTAAACTTCCTTTCCAGTCATCATTTACAGGGTCATTTGCTGCAAAAATGGCTCATTTTGAAATCATTGGAATTCTGACATAATTAAAACCTTTTTTTACCTGTGTTTTTTTTTTCTTTGTTTGTCCTGGTGAGGTTAGGATGTAGGATATATATATATATATATATATATATATATATATATATATATATATACATTTTTACTCAGGTTCTTGAGCCTTTTCATTTTAATTATCAAGTTTTTTTTCATTATTATTATTATTATTATTTTAAATTTTAATTTTCCTGAGCCCAGCATCAAATATGTATTCCAGTGCCACAGAAAATTATTTCTTGTATTGACATCTGAAGACAGTGTTTAGCATCAACTAAAACAACATATGTTTAATTTTAAAATAGGGAACATGGCTATGAAAAAAAGGGTACAAGAACCTTGACTAACATTATAGATGGACCACAGGGTAACAATAAAAAAGTATATGACACGGCACCTTTAAAGTGAACTACCCTTTTAGTCAAAAGTGCGCTACCCTTTCACACAAGCAAGTACTGTTCATCAGCTCAATATATTTGTAGATCACAGGATTGTTAGTCTGCCTCAGCGTGCTTAATTGTAGTTAAACGAACTGATGACCAGCAACACGTGTTTCCCTCATACTTGACCAGCTATGCAGCCAGCTAACAGTTGTGAATTTAGAGACCATTAGACTTCACTCTGAATGTCACTGTAACCTTTGCTCTTGATGCATTTTTGTATGGAAAGTATTCACAATTATATGAAGCTGAATTTCACAAATAAAGTTTTCAATTGTGACATGCTGTAGTGATGTGGTCGCTTATGAATGCATGTGCGTGCATGTGTGTGTAGGGTGCGCTGATCTGCTCAGTTTAGACTCTATGTGCACTGAGGAGAGAAAGAGGCAAGGCTACATCCATGAGCTTATTCAGACGGAGGAGTCTTACCTGGAGGACCTGGAACTGGCAGTGGAGGTAAACCAACAAAACCAACAGTCATTTCAGTAGTCAATATTTATCACAAATCTATGCTATGCAATTATGCTCTTTGTTTGGAGTTATATAAATATGTTCCTTTCTTTCCTGTGTGTGTGTGTGTGTGTGTGTGGATATTCAGGTGTTCTATAAGCCGATGGCAGAATCAGGGCGGCTGACAGAGGCTGAGATGAGCCTGATATTTGTGAACTGGCGAGAACTGATCATGTGCAGCACCAAACTCCTAAAGTGAGTCAGCAGGGGCTGCTAGAGTCATTTTGAGAAATTGCAAGTGCTTGTGGTGGATCCATTTCTTTATGATGTCTACTGTACATGGTTAGTGGTGGGTCAAAGGCTTTGTAGAAAGCTATTTACCTTACACTTCAAATAGCAACCAATGGTTGCAAATGAAAAATGAAAGAAAAAAAAAATTGAGAAATTAATTATATATATATATATATATATATATTTTAACATAAGATATTATGTGTATATTTTTGTGATTGGTTTATACATTTTATATCATTTATTTTATTCCTTTAGAAATGTAGTCAATTTTATAATGATGTATTAATTTATAACATTTTAAATATTTTCATTAAAATTATTTTAAATGAATTATTATATTAATAAAAACTGGTTATATTAATTTATATTTACATTTTTTTTTATTAAAAATAACTACAAAAATAGAGTAAATATACAGTAAAAATTATTACATTAAAAATAACTACGATGGAGTAAAAAGTACATTAAAAATAACTACAATAAAGAAAAATATATTAAAAAATAAGTACAATAGAGTAAATATTACATTAAAACTAACTTCAATAAAGTAAAAATACATTAAAACTAACTACAATGGAATAAAAATACAAAATAACTACAACAATACAGTAGAAAACATATTTAGTGTATCATTTTTATTTGTTGCTACACTTTTAAACCAGCAGAGTGGTCACTAAAAATGGCCCACTAATAGAGAATTTCGTATTTACGATATTCAAAAGTACATTTTGATTCATAGGCAAAATGTATTCAATGTATAATATACAGTATATGTGTATCTCTGTGTGTGTGTGTGCTTGTTTCAGAGCTTTGCGTGTCCGTAAGAAGATGGCTGGAGAGAGGATGCCAGTGCAGGTGGTGGGCGATATCCTGTCCTCAGAGCTCTCTCACATGCAGGCCTACATTCGCTTCTGCAGCTGCCAGCTCAATGCTGCAGCCCTGCTGCAACAAAAAACAGACAAATCACCTGACTTCAAATTCTTCCTGAAGGTAAATGGAGTTCTAATAACAGAAAAACTGCAGTTCACTCTCTAGACACTCATTCATAGTAGTGTAGTATTCACTGGTCTGTATTAAACAGTGAATAAAAATAAAGTGGTAATATTAATACATTTTGGTGTTTGAATTTAAGGACACTTTTGCACAATGAACAGGGTTGCTGCTTGATCAATTTCCTGAAGCAAAACCCATTTTCCACAGTAGTCCACAAGATGGCGCTGTAAATACTACTCTCTCGTAGCCTAGTCTGCATGACTTCACTGTAGCAGATAAGATGTTAATTAGGCTCTTATCCTTCAGTGTTTTTAATCTTCTTCGTAGAAAATTGCCAGTAATTACCGCTGTAAAGGAATGCCACTGTCCAGCTTTCTCCTGAAACCCATGCAGAGAATCACACGCTACCCACTGCTGATCAAGAACGTACGTCAATCAACATTAATGTGTAGTAATATTAAAATAATATTATTATTAATATGACCAACATAAGAAATGAAAAAAATAAATTTAGTATTTTAATTATAGCATCGTACTTTTAATTTTATTTTAAGCCAATCATTGTTTGTTGTGTCTGAAATATGGTTGAGTAGATTCTGGAGAACACCCCTCCAGCTCACGCAGATCACGCACAACTGCAGGAGGCTCTCGAGCAGGCCGAGGAGTTGTGCTCACAGGTCAACGAGGGCGTAAGGGAGAAAGAAAACTCTGATCGACTGGAATGGATCCAGAACCATGTGCTGTGTGATGGAGTCATTGAGGTGAGATCACTGAAGGAGAGCTGCCGTTGACCTATTTGTGCTACACGATGACCTCAAAGTGTAAAACACCAGCTTTTATTTTGTGTTATGGTATTTATGAAAATGCACATTCTTGTTTTAGCACCTCGTTTTTAACTCTCTGACGAATTGCCTGGGCCCTCGAAAACTGCTGCACAGCGGAAAACTACACAAGACCAAGAGCAGCAAGGAGCTCTGGACCTTCCTGTTTAATGACTTCCTGCTCCTCACTTACACGTCCAAACAGTTCTCATCTGGGCCAGAAAAACTCTTCAATCCCAACTCAAGTGCACAGTACAAGATGTATAAAACGGTAAAGCAATTTGATTGGTTAGATGTTCCTCAGAGCATGTACTTGTTTTGTGTTTAAAACTAGTGATATTTGTAAAATGTCCTCTAAGATAATCTCTCTTATTCTAGCCAGTGTTTCTGAATGAGGTCTTGGTCAAAATGCCTTCTGACCCTTCTAGTGATGATCCAGTTTTTCACATCTCGCACATTGACCGTGTGTACACGCTCAAGACTGACACCATTAATGAGAGGTACACACACAAACTCTTAAAACTAAAATGCTCAGATAAATCCAAGTTCACATCAAGAACGATAACTGTAACGACTACCATATCAGCATCCACACCAACAGACAATAATGTTCTGTTTATTATAGGTGCGCTGCAGTTCTGCTGCTTTAAATGCTCAAGCTCTTTAAATTCTGATTGGCTGACAATGTTTTTATTGTTCATCAGTTGGGAAAAAAAACATTCTGAAAGTTATTCCAACGATATTGTCCATAAGAAGAAAAGTCCATAAAACAGTATTATTCACATCTGTAGTGAAGCAAAAACACTAATTGCTTATAGGAAGTGTTTTGCAGTATATCAATACAGATCCTTGTGTTATTGATCACTTTTATTTTCAGGACAACATGGGTGCAGAAGATCAAAGCAGCTTCTGACCACTTCATAGAGACTGAGAAGCTCAAAAGAGAGAAGGCATATCAAGGTTGGGATTCAATGATGAATATTAAGAGTTAAAGTTAGTGTGATTGGATGCAGGGTTACTTATAAAAGTCTGTGTACATTGTTTAGCTCGTTCTCAGAAGAACACTGGAATCGGGAGACTGTTAGTAACGGTCCTGGAGGCGATAGAGCTGAAGCCCTGCAAACCCAACGGTTCGAATGAACACACACAAACCACATATATATATATATATATAAAACAACATATTCATGGATCAACATTAAAATAGTATTAGTAGTATTGTAAATAAGTAATTGTATTATTATTATTTTATTAACAATATGTGAGTGGTATTGTAAATAGTGGTATATAAAATTGAACCTCTTAAAAATTTAGTTGGAAAAAAAAAAAAAAACCCAAAACAAATGTATCTTCAGTTTGTTCCACTTGAATGAGATGTATATCAAAAATAATAGTTTCATTATTTTTAGCATAACCTTTACTATGTCTTTTCTAAAAACAAGATGTAATGTCTTACATTTATAAATTTTGGCATAAGCATAGGTATATATGAGTAGTCCTAGCCTGGTACATGTGTCACTTTGATTTATGACCCTATGATTGATGAGTTGACAGGTGTGACATTTGACCTTTGCCATATCAGGGGTGTGTGTTTTTATGACCCACAGCTGTGACCATATGTTGTACCGTTTCCGGCCAGTCTGTGTTTTATGACGGCATGTGTTTTTTGTAAACAGGAAGGGTTAGGGTGTGTGTGGGGGGGTGTTTATTGGGGGTGTAAATTGATGATTGGTGTTTTCACGCTATTAGGTCGTTGAATTTCTGAGCAGATGAATTTCTGTCAGGGGTGTGTGTTTTCAGCAACATTCGCAATGTCTGTGAATGAAACAAAGCAAAATGAGTTTGATGATACATAATGTAGATAAAACAGAATTAAACAATGCAAATAAGTTTAATAAATAAGATTGTGAAATAAAAACAGAATTAAACAATGCAAATAAGTTTAATAAATAAGATTGTGAAATAAAAACAGAATTAAAACATCGCATATAATGTTTTATATGTAATAAGATAAAATTAAAACAATAATAAAAAAGAAATACTGATGGTACATAAAGTATATAAAACAGAATTAAACAATGCAAATAAGTTTAATAAATAAGAATGTGAAATAAAAACAGAATTAAAACAATGCATAAAATGTTTTATATGTAATAAGATAAAATTAAAACAATGCCTATGTTTAATAAAAAAGAAATACTGATGGTACATAAAATTAAAACAAAGAATTAAACAATTCCTATGTGTTTATATGAAATAGAATTAAATAAAGCATAAGAAATAGTGTTTTCCAGTTCGCATAGATCCGTGGACACAACAAATATTTTTTGTATTATACGAAGCAGACAAGTAATTTGGTAATGTCACTTTGTGGAAAAGACTAACAGTCTGTGCACATACACATTCAATCATGCAAACCTATAGACTAAACACATAAATCAACGGTAAGAACAGGGTTGGGGAGTAACGAAATACAAGCAACTTTGTCACGTATTTAAAACAAAATTTGAGAAACTGTATTTCATTACAGTTACATTTGAAATGGGTGGTAATCAGATTACAGTTACATCTGAAAAGTATTTTAGATTACCAAAGTGATTACTTTGAATTTTAATGTCATTTATTTCATTTAAACATTAATATAAACTGTGACTGGCAATTAATGTAAAACGCAATTGGTGATTCTCCGACTCATGGCAGTCTGAAAAAATCATCCTAAGCTACATTTCTACTCGAAAGTTTCACATCCCTTGCAGAGCATGCAACATTTGAATAATTTTAACAAAAGAGGGATCATAAAAATTGCATGTTATTATTCAGCACTTTTACATAACAGATGTTTATAAGACAAAATGTCTTAACCTTCCTGTGATGGTCTACGACTAGTTTCACGTTTTAGATTTGTGAGTCCATGTAATTGTTAAAAAAAAAAACATTTTATCTCACAATTCTAACTTTATAAAGCATAATTGTGAGACAATAACTCACATTTACTTTTTTTTGTTACAAGCTTATTAGTATTCCAAAGTATTCTAAAGTATTTAGATTAACTTACAAAACTTGGGTAATCTAATGAAATATGTTACAAATTACTTTTAAAAGCATGTATTTTTTTGTAATCTGTAGTGAAATACATTTGAAAAGTAACCTACCCAGCCCTGGGTAAGAATACATTAAAGGTCATCGGTTTTCAGTTGGAAAGGTCTCATTTAAATGGCTCCCTAAGTTTCTACAATGGAAGTGATTCAATCAAAGACCTACTTTAGCTTGATAATAATATTTTCTTAGAGCTGCTGTAAAGCCAAAACAATCTCTGTGCATTAACCAATTATCACTGTGAAGCTGCTTTGAAACAATCTGTATTGTGAAAATCACTATATAAATGAATATATTTATATAGAAAGTATATTTGAAGATTTAAGAGATCTTTAAGAGATTCCAGCTTAAGAAACACTGATGATAAATAAAGTAGATGAAATGGAATTAAACAAAGCATATGAAATTATGTGAAATAAGATGAAAATAAGATACGATTTAAGAGTTCTTACCTGATTTGAGTTCCATGAAGTCCAGTAGCTAAACTGAAATGAGCTTCTTTCCAGCTTTGCTGGGGGCGGTTCAATCCCTGTCTGAGGATGTGATTGGTTTGAAATGTGTCAAACAATTCAAAGTGAGTCAGGATAGATGTAATAAAGTTTTATTATCGAGTGATCAAAGCTAAGAATCATCCTTCCTGGACAACTGTCCCCCTCCCTGTCTTTCTGGGGGACCCCAAAATGACACCTCATTTCTGACACCTACTGAAGATCAGAGCCTTACGGAGAAAATTATGCAAATGTTTTATACTGTAGCAGCAACAACAGAAGTTTTTAAAGAAATGTTTTAAACCATTTTAAATAAATATCTTTGATCTTATTCTATTATTTAATAGTAATAAGTTAATAGTGATGAGTAAATGACTCAATACTGTTTGATTTATCTTCAGATGGTTTACATAGAAATATAGTAAAGCTGAATATAATATTCACTACTGGATTATATGAATTGTGGGTTTACCTAAAATTAGATGACAGAGCATGTAATCGACAAATTGATCAATAAACAGGGATCAAACATTTTTATGTACTAGTGAGTCAAAGTCATAGTTGATAAAGTTTTAATTAGTTGATAAAGTGGTAATTCGGCTGGTGTACATTAAAACCAATGTGAATATAGTATATAAATATAGTAAAAACTCTATTTTCTTTTTCCCCATTGCAGTACATGAATTACAAGTTTACCTAAATTACATGACAGAGATCTTATCAAACATTTTAATCTTGCCGTTTTTAAATGACTTACATACTAATTTCCCAGTGATCATGCGGGAAAACCCTTATTTATTAATTGGTGACTTGGAAAACAAAAGGAATACACTATTTCTACCCTCTTGCATTTCTGTTTACAATGTAAATACATACCAAATTGATCGATTAGAAATCAAAACTCAGGGTTTTGAGAAACAATTTCACAACTAGGAGAAACAATTTAAAAACTAGGATGGTATAATAACATAACCATCATTTTATTAAATCAAGCAAATTCACAGGGAATTTGTCTTTGTTCACACTGTCGTATGTGAACAAAGAGAAGCAGAGAATACCTAAAGTTCACTAACATTACAACAGAATCTAGGAAACATAGTTGTTTTTCTGGGGCAAAGTGTAAGGAGAACACACGCAAAACATTAAGAATGTTGATGTTCAAAATGTAGTAAACAATTTCAAACCAGTGTGTTTCAGAAAACAGTGAACAAAATCAAAGAAACAAAGACACAAATGTCTCCAAACTGTTACATGCTAAAATTTGGTCTGGGTTCAGAGTCAGTATGCTACAGTGAGAACTTTGTGACACACTTTGTTAAACATGTGGGGGAATAACAATGCTCAACATAAACTAGAATTCAACTCTGATGTGACTGTGATTGTTTCACATATAACTGTAAATTATCTCAGTAATAAACAGTTCATTTGCATTTGCTAACTAACTACTGAAATTTACGATACGTTAAAACATTTTGGTTTTCTTAAAGAAGAACAAATTATTAAGACAAATAGTGTGTCCGTGACATCCTTGACTTGTAGTGTGTAACTTAATTGATAGGGCTATTTTAAGTGTAAAAGTCATATATGTAACAAACAACAAAAAGGACCAGAAAGATGAGCTAAAAGAAAAGCACAGTTTAAACCGCACAACTGACTAAGGAAGAATCTATGTAAAATAGTTATGTCCAACCAACTCAATTCAGTCATGGACAGTGGTGCCACATGATTGAAACAAGTAAAACCCATTAGAATCACGCTTGTTTAACTAACTAGAATCAATGGTGTTCATATAACTTGAATGCATGGTTTTAGTTAAAATCAAATAAATAGTTCTCACTTAAACTGAATTATACAAATAATCCTATATTTAATGCTTCCAGTTTGATCTTGTGAATTACATCCATTCTATCATAGTGATTACTTTATTATTAGAGTGATTTATATTTTTGTAAGCAGGTCCTCAACCCAAGCACAAGCTCATGACTTCGCCACAATGGTAACCCCAAAACTATTAACATAACTGAGACTTTTAAATACCGACAATAATAGAACAGTAAACATTAAAAAGTCTCTCCATTTTCTCATCCTGCTAAAAACTGCTTAAAATTGTAAGGTTTGATTTTCCTGCTAAGATAAAGCTCAGATCAGGCATCCTGCAATAAAGCAATAAAGCTCATCTGGAGAGAAGACTTCAAAGGAATAGGACAACGCCCTGTCCAAATTGTCCTCACTCAGCTATGTGACCAGCCCCCCCTCTCTCCCCTCTCCCTTCTCCCCCCTGATTCAAATCACCGAAATTCTCTGAGAATGCATATATACTATGTATTATGTATCTTGTGAATCTATTATTTTCCAATTTCATGTTTGGTATCATTTTAAATGTCTCAGTGCGATTGGTAAAATGGTCTCAGTTTCACAGCAGTCACTAGTATTATGGGAAAGTTTGAAAACTTAGAGGAGAATTCTGTTCTCTTCAAGAAAACCACCTCCTCTCCCCCAAAAACCAGGTGAGGGAGCAATAAATATTTACAGTCCTTTTGTTCTGGTATGGGTATTTAGGGGAAAAGACACAGCAGCGAGGCGGGACATTCTGTAGCCAGAACCCCCATATAGAGATGGTGAATGTCTTTAAGACTTTCATCCACCATCTCTGTGTGTATGCATAATGTTAAGTACTCTTAGAGAAATCTTTTGAGTAACTGATGTTATGTATTTATTATATTTGAATTGTGTAATTATGTAATTGGCATTGAAACATTTTTACCTGATAAATAAATTGTTCCATCTTGATTTATTTTGAATTCGTCTGAAATCATTTGATCCCAGTAGATTTTATGTGGCCCTCTCGTTTCCGCAATGTTAGTTGTCAGGATAGATCATACTGAAATCGTAGTAGACGGAGCCGGGGGCACGATATTAAGGTTTCAGATTTCTGACTATTATGACTTAACATGATATTGTATTGTGACTAAATCGAATGGCATTTTTATGAGAATAAGCAGGTTGGCGATTCCATAATTGTGTTTTTTAGTAAACGCTATAATTCCTCTGTTTTGATTCTAAACTGGCCAACTTGTGACCGTTGGACGTGGTTTTTCAGCTGAACATAGTCCATGAGCGACGAGACTCCCGAATGAAAGGACAATTGAAATTAAGAGAAATCAAAGAAATCAAAGATCTAAATTAATTCATATTTAATTGCGTGATTAGCTATTAATGTTATATCAGGAACATTACCCATTAGAGATCGTTTACAATTGGAGTCAGATCGAGCGAGAAGCTAAAGTAAAAATTAATCTAAAATCATAAAAACTAATGTGAACTTAACGCGGGCGCTGAAAAGACATACACGCGTTGTACCTTCGCCAGATCGTCAGATTCCGCCATTGGGCTGATGGGTGGTCCTTACAAAATAAAACTTTATTTCGACATTTACTCACCCATTTCAGCCCCTTTGCACAGCATGATGGGAAGTGAAAGTGCTGTTTGATTGATTCCTGGTTGGGTTTATTTGATTAAAACATGTTATTTTAATATGAAAATATCAAGTTAAGTCAAGTCGATTTAACATGAAGCAATCACATTTGAACCAGAAACCTGATACTATGGTGTTGAATCGAAGTAAGTTGTTTAAATAAAGTGAACAGCATCAAAAAATCATTTTTTGACTGCTCCTATGAACATGTTTGACTACGCTCAGAGAGTCTTTACACACTGTGCAAAATCAAACAAACAAAATGTAAACTGTGTCATTGACTAGCGAAAAAATGTCATTTACAAATGAACATATACTTTTGCATTAGACTAGGAGAGTGGATTTCTGTATTCTTTGTAGCTCATTGGCTCTTTACAAATTATTTACACACATATGAAGTATGAGAATAGCTAACTGTATATTGTGTCACTTTGAACACTCCATTAGCTGTTTGTTTGGGGGCCAAATAAGATCCTCAGCTCATACATCTCTTTAATTTGTGATGTTCTATAGGCCTTACGCACTTTCATTGTAAACTGACCTCTTGAATTTACTTTTGTGCAAACATAATATCTGTATAAAGATTATGTTTAATTTTTATGTATAGCCTAAGCATGTAACTTTATGGCTCTTTATGATGTTTGCATCGCAACAGAGTGGCATAGTTTCTCTAACAAATCTGACAGAAAAGCAAAAATGGACAACTGAGGATGTGCATAATATGTGGATAATAGCTGAAAACATACTATAATCTTTAATGTCAAGCGGGGTGTTGAAAGAAATGATTCTGCAGACTTTAAACACCTTAGGAAAATGAATCTGAAAAGCTAGTTTGTCCTATATTTAAAAGATTATCATGCACTCTCTCCCATGAGTTCACTGAGGAGTCTTCACTTTAAACATATTCAGTCCAACAAGAAAATACATAGGGAATTGTGTACACAGTATAAAGCCAATTTTGAAATGTATCTATTACCTTTACAAGAGCGTGGCACTATTTAACAAGCTCAAACTTTTATGAATGTGCAGCTTTCAGTGCAACATGTTAGATATGTTTCAGTAGTAATAAGTGTAAAACAGCAAGACTTACTCTTCATGATGATGGAAAGTTGCTCTAAAAGAAGTATAAATTTAGTCAAACACTCTCAAACAGAGAGACTATCACTTAATTTCTTAATTTTGACTTATTCCTATAATGTTAACAAAGTCCAACAAACAAAATGTGAACGGTCTTCTTAAATCTTGATAGTATGATTAAGATCTAGTGGAGAATATGTAAAAAGTCATTTACAAAAATGTAGGTTTGTAAAAAGAAAAAGTTTGGTCATACATTTAAAAGTTTTCTGAAGTGATAATAATGTGTTTGTCACAAACACATCCAAAGAGTTTTCATGTGGAAACAACTCGTATTACAGATCACTCCTGAATAAATAATGCTGCTCATCAGGCTAATTTAAATTAATTAAAGAAAACATCAAAAGTGTTGTTTAAAGGCGATAGACAACATGCCTCGCTTTAGCCTTGAACAAATGCACAAATGTTTAAACGCATTCAAAAATGATGGGTGTATTTGTTTTACTTAGAATTTTGAAGTGAAATTCAAACTCACACACCTCTTGCAAAAAGCAAACACTTCATTCAAAACAATTTTAACTCTTAACTGTGTTTTGTATAGTAACTACACACATAACTCAAATGATTAGTCATAAAATCGTTAAACTACACTCGGATGTGAACAATGTAAAACATTACTCTATTGTGTCTTTCACTTGTTCAGTGCGCAGTGGAGTGTACATGTATGTCCACAAATACACTGTATATACAGTATGCATGCTCAATTGTTGCACAATTACAGTTATTGGGCTGAACTGAATCAACACAGAGTGAATTTACTGCAGAATTTGAATTTGTTAAAAAATTGTATTGTATAAAGCACTACAGAAATAAAAGTGACAACGTATATGTATTTTCAGTATATATTTACAAAATAAAATGCATGGGTGAAATTGTTTTGAATGAAGTGTTTGCTTTTTGCATATAGTATGTTTTCAGCTATTATCCACATATTATGCACATCCTCAGTTGTCCATTTTTGCTTTTCTGTCAGATTTGTTAGAGAAACTATGCCACTCTGTTGCGATGCAAACATCATAAAGAGCCATAAAGTTACATGCTTAGGCTATACATAAAAATTAAACATAATCTTTATACAGATATTATGTTTGCACAAAAGTAAATTCAAGAGGTCAGTTTACAATGAAAGTGCGTAAGGCCTATAGAACATCACAAATTAAAGAGATGTATGAGCTGAGGATCTTATTTGGCCCCCAAACAAACAGCTAATGGAGTGTTCAAAGTGACACAATATACAGTTAGCTATTCTCATACTTCATATGTGTGTAAATAATTTGTAAAGAGCCAATGAGCTACAAAGAATACAGAAATCCACTCTCCTAGTCTAATGCAAAAGTATATGTTCATTTGTAAATGACATTTTTTCGCTAGTCAATGACACAGTTTACATTTTGTTTGTTTGATTTTGCACAGTGTGTAAAGACTCTCTGAGCGTAGTCAAACATGTTCATAGGAGCAGTCAAAAAATGATTTTTTGATGCTGTTCACTTTATTTAAACAACTTACTTCGATTCAACACCATAGTATCAGGTTTCTGGTTCAAATGTGATTGCTTCATGTTAAATCGACTTGACTTAACTTGATATTTTCATATTAAAATAACATGTTTTAATCAAATAAACCCAACCAGGAATCAATCAAACAGCACTTTCACTTCCCATCATGCTGTGCAAAGGGGCTGAAATGGGTGAGTAAATGTCGAAATAAAGTTTTATTTTGTAAGGACCACCCATCAGCCCAATGGCGGAATCTGACGATCTGGCGAAGGTACAACGCGTGTATGTCTTTTCAGCGCCCGCGTTAAGTTCACATTAGTTTTTATGATTTTAGATTAATTTTTACTTTAGCTTCTCGCTCGATCTGACTCCAATTGTAAACGATCTCTAATGGGTAATGTTCCTGATATAACATTAATAGCTAATCACGCAATTAAATATGAATTAATTTAGATCTTTGATTTCTTTGATTTCTCTTAATTTCAATTGTCCTTTCATTCGGGAGTCTCGTCGCTCATGGACTATGTTCAGCTGAAAAACCACGTCCAACGGTCACAAGTTGGCCAGTTTAGAATCAAAACAGAGGAATTATAGCGTTTACTAAAAAACACAATTATGGAATCGCCAACCTGCTTATTCTCATAAAAATGCCATTCGATTTAGTCACAATACAATATCATGTTAAGTCATAATAGTCAGAAATCTGAAACCTTAATATCGTGCCCCCGGCTCCGTCTACTACGATTTCAGTATGATCTATCCTGACAACTAACATTGCGGAAACGAGAGGGCCACATAAAATCTACTGGGATCAAATGATTTCAGACGAATTCAAAATAAATCAAGATGGAACAATTTATTTATCAGGTAAAAATGTTTCAATGCCAATTACATAATTACACAATTCAAATATAATAAATACATAACATCAGTTACTCAAAAGATTTCTCTAAGAGTACTTAACATTATGCATACACACAGAGATGGTGGATGAAAGTCTTAAAGACATTCACCATCTCTATATGGGGGTTCTGGCTACAGAATGTCCCGCCTCGCTGCTGTGTCTTTTCCCCTAAATACCCATACCAGAACAAAAGGACTGTAAATATTTATTGCTCCCTCACCTGGTTTTTGGGGGAGAGGAGGTGGTTTTCTTGAAGAGAACAGAATTCTCCTCTAAGTTTTCAAACTTTCCCATAATACTAGTGACTGCTGTGAAACTGAGACCATTTTACCAATCGCACTGAGACATTTAAAATGATACCAAACATGAAATTGGAAAATAATAGATTCACAAGATACATAATACATAGTATATATGCATTCTCAGAGAATTTCGGTGATTTGAATCAGGGGGGAGAAGGGAGAGGGGAGAGAGGGGGGGCTGGTCACATAGCTGAGTGAGGACAATTTGGACAGGGCGTTGTCCTATTCCTTTGAAGTCTTCTCTCCAGATGAGCTTTATTGCTTTATTGCAGGATGCCTGATCTGAGCTTTATCTTAGCAGGAAAATCAAACCTTACAATTTTAAGCAGTTTTTAGCAGGATGAGAAAATGGAGAGACTTTTTAATGTTTACTGTTCTATTATTGTCGGTATTTAAAAGTCTCAGTTATGTTAATAGTTTTGGGGTTACCATTGTGGCGAAGTCATGAGCTTGTGCTTGGGTTGAGGACCTGCTTACAAAAATATAAATCACTCTAATAATAAAGTAATCACTATGATAGAATGGATGTAATTCACAAGATCAAACTGGAAGCATTAAATATAGGATTATTTGTATAATTCAGTTTAAGTGAGAACTATTTATTTGATTTTAACTAAAACCATGCATTCAAGTTATATGAACACCATTGATTCTAGTTAGTTAAACAAGCGTGATTCTAATGGGTTTTACTTGTTTCAATCATGTGGCACCACTGTCCATGACTGAATTGAGTTGGTTGGACATAACTATTTTACATAGATTCTTCCTTAGTCAGTTGTGCGGTTTAAACTGTGCTTTTCTTTTAGCTCATCTTTCTGGTCCTTTTTGTTGTTTGTTACATATATGACTTTTACACTTAAAATAGCCCTATCAATTAAGTTACACACTACAAGTCAAGGATGTCACGGACACACTATTTGTCTTAATAATTTGTTCTTCTTTAAGAAAACCAAAATGTTTTAACGTATCGTAAATTTCAGTAGTTAGTTAGCAAATGCAAATGAACTGTTTATTACTGAGATAATTTACAGTTATATGTGAAACAATCACAGTCACATCAGAGTTGAATTCTAGTTTATGTTGAGCATTGTTATTCCCCCACATGTTTAACAAAGTGTGTCACAAAGTTCTCACTGTAGCATACTGACTCTGAACCCAGACCAAATTTTAGCATGTAACAGTTTGGAGACATTTGTGTCTTTGTTTCTTTGATTTTGTTCACTGTTTTCTGAAACACACTGGTTTGAAATTGTTTACTACATTTTGAACATCAACATTCTTAATGTTTTGCGTGTGTTCTCCTTACACTTTGCCCCAGAAAAACAACTATGTTTCCTAGATTCTGTTGTAATGTTAGTGAACTTTAGGTATTCTCTGCTTCTCTTTGTTCACATACGACAGTGTGAACAAAGACAAATTCCCTGTGAATTTGCTTGATTTAATAAAATGATGGTTATGTTATTATACCATCCTAGTTTTTAAATTGTTTCTCCTAGTTGTGAAATTGTTTCTCAAAACCCTGAGTTTTGATTTCTAATCGATCAATTTGGTATGTATTTACATTGTAAACAGAAATGCAAGAGGGTAGAAATAGTGTATTCCTTTTGTTTTCCAAGTCACCAATTAATAAATAAGGGTTTTCCCGCATGATCACTGGGAAATTAGTATGTAAGTCATTTAAAAACGGCAAGATTAAAATGTTTGATAAGATCTCTGTCATGTAATTTAGGTAAACTTGTAATTCATGTACTGCAATGGGGAAAAAGAAAATAGAGTTTTTACTATATTTATATACTATATTCACATTGGTTTTAATGTACACCAGCCGAATTACCACTTTATCAACTAATTAAAACTTTATCAACTATGACTTTGACTCACTAGTACATAAAAATGTTTGATCCCTGTTTATTGATCAATTTGTCGATTACATGCTCTGTCATCTAATTTTAGGTAAACCCACAATTCATATAATCCAGTAGTGAATATTATATTCAGCTTTACTATATTTCTATGTAAACCATCTGAAGATAAATCAAACAGTATTGAGTCATTTACTCATCACTATTAACTTATTACTATTAAATAATAGAATAAGATCAAAGATATTTATTTAAAATGGTTTAAAACATTTCTTTAAAAACTTCTGTTGTTGCTGCTACAGTATAAAACATTTGCATAATTTTCTCCGTAAGGCTCTGATCTTCAGTAGGTGTCAGAAATGAGGTGTCATTTTGGGGTCCCCCAGAAAGACAGGGAGGGGGACAGTTGTCCAGGAAGGATGATTCTTAGCTTTGATCACTCGATAATAAAACTTTATTACATCTATCCTGACTCACTTTGAATTGTTTGACACATTTCAAACCAATCACATCCTCAGACAGGGATTGAACCGCCCCCAGCAAAGCTGGAAAGAAGCTCATTTCAGTTTAGCTACTGGACTTCATGGAACTCAAATCAGGTAAGAACTCTTAAATCGTATCTTATTTTCATCTTATTTCACATAATTTCATATGCTTTGTTTAATTCCATTTCATCTACTTTATTTATCATCAGTGTTTCTTAAGCTGGAATCTCTTAAAGATCTCTTAAATCTTCAAATATACTTTCTATATAAATATATTCATTTATATAGTGATTTTCACAATACAGATTGTTTCAAAGCAGCTTCACAGTGATAATTGGTTAATGCACAGAGATTGTTTTGGCTTTACAGCAGCTCTAAGAAAATATTATTATCAAGCTAAAGTAGGTCTTTGATTGAATCACTTCCATTGTAGAAACTTAGGGAGCCATTTAAATGAGACCTTTCCAACTGAAAACCGATGACCTTTAATGTATTCTTACCCAGGGCTGGGTAGGTTACTTTTCAAATGTATTTCACTACAGATTACAAAAAAATACATGCTTTTAAAAGTAATTTGTAACATATTTCATTAGATTACCCAAGTTTTGTAAGTTAATCTAAATACTTTAGAATACTTTGGAATACTAATAAGCTTGTAACAAAAAAAAGTAAATGTGAGTTATTGTCTCACAATTATGCTTTATAAAGTTAGAATTGTGAGATAAAATGTTTTTTTTTTTAACAATTACATGGACTCACAAATCTAAAACGTGAAACTAGTCGTAGACCATCACAGGAAGGTTAAGACATTTTGTCTTATAAACATCTGTTATGTAAAAGTGCTGAATAATAACATGCAATTTTTATGATCCCTCTTTTGTTAAAATTATTCAAATGTTGCATGCTCTGCAAGGGATGTGAAACTTTCGAGTAGAAATGTAGCTTAGGATGATTTTTTCAGACTGCCATGAGTCGGAGAATCACCAATTGCGTTTTACATTAATTGCCAGTCACAGTTTATATTAATGTTTAAATGAAATAAATGACATTAAAATTCAAAGTAATCACTTTGGTAATCTAAAATACTTTTCAGATGTAACTGTAATCTGATTACCACCCATTTCAAATGTAACTGTAATGAAATACAGTTTCTCAAATTTTGTTTTAAATACGTGACAAAGTTGCTTGTATTTCGTTACTCCCCAACCCTGTTCTTACCGTTGATTTATGTGTTTAGTCTATAGGTTTGCATGATTGAATGTGTATGTGCACAGACTGTTAGTCTTTTCCACAAAGTGACATTACCAAATTACTTGTCTGCTTCGTATAATACAAAAAATATTTGTTGTGTCCACGGATCTATGCGAACTGGAAAACACTATTTCTTATGCTTTATTTAATTCTATTTCATATAAACACATAGGAATTGTTTAATTCTTTGTTTTAATTTTATGTACCATCAGTATTTCTTTTTTATTAAACATAGGCATTGTTTTAATTTTATCTTATTACATATAAAACATTTTATGCATTGTTTTAATTCTGTTTTTATTTCACATTCTTATTTATTAAACTTATTTGCATTGTTTAATTCTGTTTTATATACTTTATGTACCATCAGTATTTCTTTTTTATTATTGTTTTAATTTTATCTTATTACATATAAAACATTATATGCGATGTTTTAATTCTGTTTTTATTTCACAATCTTATTTATTAAACTTATTTGCATTGTTTAATTCTGTTTTTATTTCACAATCTTATTTATTAAACTTATTTGCATTGTTTAATTCTGTTTTATCTACATTATGTATCATCAAACTCATTTTGCTTTGTTTCATTCACAGACATTGCGAATGTTGCTGAAAACACACACCCCTGACAGAAATTCATCTGCTCAGAAATTCAACGACCTAATAGCGTGAAAACACCAATCATCAATTTACACCCCCAATAAACACCCCCCCACACACACCCTAACCCTTCCTGTTTACAAAAAACACATGCCGTCATAAAACACAGACTGGCCGGAAACGGTACAACATATGGTCACAGCTGTGGGTCATAAAAACACACACCCCTGATATGGCAAAGGTCAAATGTCACACCTGTCAACTCATCAATCATAGGGTCATAAATCAAAGTGACACATGTACCAGGCTAGGACTACTTATATGCATTTGGCATAAGGTATATATTTGATCATTTCCACCATTCCTTTGGAATCGAACCCATGAATTTGGGATTATCTTGGCAGGTTGCTTTTTGAACATTGCTTTTCTTTATCTCCTCTACAAAATGAATCTAGTTTAAAGAATGTTTAGATATTAAAGGATTAGTTCACTTCAGAATTAAAATTTCCTAATTATTTACTCATCCCCATGTCACTCAAGATATTTATGTGTTTCTTTCTTCAGTCGAAAAGAAATTAAGGTCTTTGGAAAAACATTCCAGGATTTTTCTCTATATAGTGGACTTCAATTGGGTTCAACAGGTGGAAGGTCCAAATTGCAGTTTCAATGGAGCTTTAAAGGGGTCTACATGATCCTACGTGAGGAATAAGGGTCTTTCCTTTCTAGAAAAAGGAAAAAAAATTATATACTTTTAAACCACAAATGCTCGTCTTGCACTGCTTTGCGTTTTACCAGGAATTTTGTAATCACGTTGGAAAGGTCACGCGTAACATAAACAGAAGTACCAAGCAAGTGTTTACAAAGCAAGCGTGCGAAGACTAAGTCAAACGGCCTTTACAAAAGGTAAAAGGTAAAATGACGATGTTGGATGATTTCGAAGTTGGAGGAGAAAATAAGATGAGTTTTTTATTTACCCTATCGCTAGATAAGACCCTTATTCCTCGACTGGGATCGTGTAGAGCCATTTGAAGCTGTTGAAGCCTGCTATTTTAATTCTGAAGTGAACCAATCCTTTAATACTGGAGAACAAGACAAAAATACTCAATAGGAAATGAGTTTTGCATGTGTGTTTATAGGGAAGAGTAACCCATACTGTGAGCTTACAATGGGCGCTCAGTGCTACACGTCCCGCCATCAGCCCGACACCCTCAACCCCAAATGGAACTTCAACTGCCACTTCTTCATCAAAGACCTGTATCAGGACGTCCTCTGCCTCACTATCTTTGAGAGGGATCAGTTTTCTCCTGATGGTGGGATTCTACACAGCAGCACACACACACACACAAACAATATATACATACACAAAAACTAATTGTGATTTCAATACAGATTTTCTAGGTCGTACTGAAGTTCCTGTAGCAACAATAAAGAAGGATCAAGATGGTAAAGGTCCTCTGGAACGGCGTCTGCTACTTCACGAAGTTCCAACTGGAGAGGTCAAAGTGCGGCTTGACTTGCAGCTGTATGAGCAAACACCTCACCTGTGAATGCCACATGTGCTTCATTAGTGCTACAACATTAAACAGATCATTTAACAAAACAAAGATTCAAAGTTTGTTAATTAGTGTTCATTTTTAAAATTTAACACTTGATATGGAAAAGGTGAATGACTTAATGGATGTTTACATGCTATAAAATAAGAGGCTGGTAGTGTCATATATACCCTCACACATGCTAACTATGTTGTATGATGGGGAATATTAGGTAATATTGTGATGATTTAGTTGAGATAGGAACTGATTTGTATTTTGAAATTTTTAAATTGCATTTATAATCTGAACAGAATCTGTTCTGTTCATGTTCCGATTGTTTCCTTCAAACTAAGTTCCTTTGATTAGGTGTTTGTGGTCTGTTATATGTGCCTTTTTTCCCATTTCATTCTTTAAAAGCCAAAGATTGCTATCTCAGCTAACAAAAATAGCATTTCAGAACAAAATGTAAATGCTAGCATATTTGTGCTAATGTTTTGAGAACACAAAGACCAGATAATTTTCTTTTAACATTACTGGAAGAATGTTTGCTAATTACTTGGCAGCCTTTAAGTGATTTTATTTTATCACCATCTACTGCAGCTTCCAAAGTATAAAGAGATTAAAAGGATGTCGCTGTTTGTTCAACTGAAATTGCTTGTACTCAGGAAATGCCAAACATTAATTAAGTAATTTGTAGAATCCATGAAGCTGAGCACACATATGCTACCCCAGTGCATGTTTAATCACTTCATTATTAAAAAGTGTATTTAATTATATAAAAGCACTATATTATCTGAATATGTGTGACGGAACACAAATTATACTTTAAATTCCTAATTGTATAAATTTAGGATGTATATGATTCTTATGGTTTTCCAGTGATTCTGCCTAAGCCTAATTGTAAAACAGAGTTAGGTTTTATGAACAGACTGGATCTAGATGTTTTACATTTGGGTTGATGCTGGATGTCAAAAGTTTGCGTGTGTGTGTGTTTTTTTCCATTGAATGCATAATTGTATAGAAATAGATGATTGTATAGATCTGGGTACAATTATTCATATACACCAAAGACAAAAATAAAAAATATTAACAATGCTTATTATAAAATAACTTTTTTGTTGTTGTTTTTCTATTTTCTCTCTACATTTATTTATTATTTTAAATATTAAATGGAAAAAAGTTCGTTCATAGGCAAAAAAGTGGAGTGGAGGTTCAATATAATACATGTTCTTCAGTTTCTTCTGTTAAAGGTTCACTATGTAACTTTTGGCCCTCTAGTGGTTCAAAAAACAAAAACTGGATGCATTTTGCAGAAGAACATTGAATTGGTTGTGCTTCGCTCTGCGTGACTGTACGGATTAATATTGTTGTCCCACTGCTCGTAAAACATTTAATACTAGGCTTAGGAGATGTAACCAGTTTAGATGGAAAGGACTTCAAGCTGACTAGCAGAAGACTTCACTGGGGCTATACCTAAAGTGTTAGTTCACACAAAAATGAAACTTCTGTCATTAATTACTCACCCTCATGTCATTCCAAACCTGTAAGACCTTCGTTCATCTTCGGAACACAAATGAAGATATTTTATGTTACCACTTTCAAGGCCCAGAAAGGTAGTAAAGAATCGTTGAACCAGTGTTGTGAAACATGCGGTTTCCCACGGAATTGGGCAACTTTATCACTGTCGCCATGGGTTGTTTTTCATGTCCACGGTTTAAATACTCTGCTCTTTCTATTAATGAAAGTTTTAAACAATTTAAGTCGTGGTCTTCTGGTGTACTTCAATTGGTTTTCAGTGCTGTGGAGATAAAGCAGCTTGTCGCTTCAGAATGAGTGCTTTATCGGGCACTGTGGTGAGCGGAGCAGAGGTATCCATAAAACAGTAGTTTTCAAACCTGCTCCCAGCTCGCTAAGAAATGCTCCATGAACTGAACTGAGGGAGTCAGATAAGAGACAGAAAATGTGCAGAGCGGTGGGTCCCCAGCACAAGGATTGAAGTAAAAAGTATAACACCATATAAAAGCAGGTGAAATTCACTCTGAGCAAGGGAGTTTCAGACACTTTTATGTAGGATTTCTGCTTGTGACATCATGACAAGGAATTTAGACCTTTACTCTGCATATATCCATTTATGGAAGATAAGTCATGTAAACATGATGTGATTATGATGAGGGCACACATATTACAAACTCTAACGGTTGTTTTAGCACGTACAAGCAGCAGAGATCTTGTTGTGTTCAAATTCTCCGGGTAAGTTTTACTAGTTGTAACGTCATAATTACTATGTATGCCACCGGTATACCTGTCAGTGTAACGTTACGCTTTCTATAAAAAAAAAATGCTAATTGACCCTTTGCAAAACCTGCCCCCTGTGGCTATGCCCGACAACACATGCTGCTCTCACACCACACATCATGTTCTCACACAGTCAAAAATGCATCGCGGAGCAAAGAGGACACTGACAACGTATGAAACAGTTATATTAAAAATATTGTAATTTTTTAAAGAAGCTTAAACAATAAATACCATATAGTGGTTACTTAATGTGTCGTGACAGATCGCTGTAGCTCCTTCAACCGGCTCATGAACCGATCATCTCTTCATACTAGTTCATTTACAGCATCAAAATAAACATGAATGGACAAGGAATACTGTTTCAGCCACGTAAGGATGTGAGTACACACAATTTTTCAAGTTCAAGTTCACTAATGTTAATCTATTAACTCCTCTGACTGCTTTGTGGGACAAAATGGCCGATTCGGGGTTATGATCGGTCAGATCGCCTGTCAATCAAACTGTTTGCGAAGGGTCAATTAACTACGTTGTAACCTGAATTATTACATTCTATCATAATTGTAGAAACTATCATATTTTGTAGAAGCAAGCAATGTAGCTTTATTGTTTTATTTTATTTTTATTGAAAAAAGAAATGATTCAACAACACTACATCCATGCATCCATTGCGTTCAATGCAATCTTGAGAGAGAACTGAGCTGAGTGTGCTGAGATTGAAAACACGTTGATTCACTTGATCTTCATTTGATCACTATCAGATTATTCCTCTGTTTCCCTCTGTCAGAGACATAGGTCAGCACTTCCTCGACCACATGATGAAGATGTTTCTTGAGCTGGGCACGCTTAACACCTTACCAGATGAAAATAACCCAAGTCATATACAATCGCTCAAGGTAAAACAGACATTACAATTCAAATACATGCTGCTTTCACGCCATGTTCATGCCACGCAAATGAAACTGCAGCTGTCAGGTGGTACAAGCTCTCAGAAAATTCTGAGTTTACAAATTGTAATTACGAGTTCTATGAAGGCAGGAACTCTTTTTACAAAAATTGTTGGGGTCAAGGAAAACAAAAATGTTAGGGTGATACAAAATGGCAATTCATCCGTTCAATAAAACACCTTACTCAAACATTTGGATGAAAAATTGACGTATTGACATTTACATTTTGAACAAAAACATATGTGTACACATAACATAACGTTACGTGTACCTTTTAGTATGGCTCAAACCACATTTGATTCTGAATATCTGTTAACCTTACTGTTTCTGAATATTGCAGAACATAATATGCATTAATATGCAGAACATTATAAGCACTACAAACATTACATACTGTCGACTCATTATGTATTGCACTTAAATGGTATAACAAGTCCCACTATCCACAGTAAGGGAAGATGTGTGTCCATATAACCTGATGATGTCAAAAAGGCCCTATTGAATGTTGTCATTAACCATTGGAGCACTTAGTGTGGAAGCAGCATCGCTCTGCCACAGCTGCATTTGGAAAGCCTCTACTCCTGAATAGCAACACATGACCTCAGTATTACTGGCAGAAGTGCTGGAAACTTGATGACTGACACAAAAGTAGCTTAACAGTGAGCCTGGAGATAATACCTTGATCTTAACAGACTGTGGTCCTCCCAAAGTCTCTGTGAGGTAGTATCTCTGGAGGGTTTGGCCTGTGACTGTTTAAGGCTCTGTTGGGAAGCAGGTGGACTCCGGAGAATTTCCTCCACCTGCTGACGGCGATAGACATGACCTAGCATGCAGGATTTAAAGGTTATACAGAAGCCATTTTGTTTAACTGAAGTTTACCTCTGTGTTTTAATGCTCTGCAGTCCCTTTAAAGGAGTCAGTGCATGATTAACAGTGTATACATTTATAAAATCAATTATTTATTAACAGCACCTGTTTGGCAGCGAAGAATTGCTGTCTTTTCCTTAATCCTGGATCGTGACTGAAGAGACAGAGGATCCTCCAATTTTGGGGTGGAAATCTGCACAAAACACATGTTAAGATGACAAAAACTTGAATCTTTCACCAAATCAATTAAATATAATTAATAATATGTTTTGTTTATTTGTGATGATATGAAAAAGAAGATGATATGACTCACTTTGCGATAATGTGTGTTGAAATGGTGCAGGAAAGGGTCGTACTCTAGCGGATCATAACTCTCTAGAAACACAAAACCCTAAAACACAGTACACATTTTAATTTTTAGGGAGATTTTGGAATAAACCCCATAATTTTCATGTTTGTTTTTTTTGTAATTTTAAAAACTAATTTTAAATTACACACTGAAGAGAAAGTGCTATCATCTAAGTTCTTTTTGTTTTTTTTTAAATATTAAATAACTTAAATTTTTTAATTAGCATAACATATCTGGCCTATAACAATAAAATCTAACAAAAAAGAGAAGGAAAGAAGTATTTATTTTCTTTTTCTATTAAAACAGTAGCATCATTAACTCTAACCTTCATATTGTTAATTGCATTTCTGTTTATCCACTAAAAGGTACAATTTTAAATTCCCCTGATTTAGGGTTACTATGGAAGGGTACTGTAATGTGACTGTGCTAAAATGACTGTTATAACCGACAGACTGCATGTTAAGGTTACAGTGCACTGTTATGCTAAATTTTGCTCTTACGCATAATCATACTGGAATACTGTAACTGTTTAATGGATGGTAAACCGTGATCTGGCTTGCGTTTCCACCGCTAACAGTACCCTAACTTGATAGGCGAGAAATCAGAGATTGATGTCATTCTCGCGTGAATAAGAAAATGACAGTAAACAACAATGGAGAACATACAGCAGCTTTGTTTGAGCAAGGAAAAACAGCCAAAAAATACAGTGCTTCAACGGTATTGTGTTGTTATTCTCCTTATAGCATGTGCAAGTGACGATTCTCTGTCAACCAATCAACATTCTGCAGGGAGTGTAGCTCCACCCTTTTGGTACTGGTACTATTGTGCTAGGGACCCCAACAGAACGGTCACAAAAAAGTGGTAAGGTACGGTATTTTGGTACCATTCACAACTTCTGGCAATGGAAATAATTGCATACCGTTCCGCTCGGTGGAAACAAGCCATAAGTGTGTACCTTAGCGTTACAGTAGTTGATGTAGTGTGAATGCATGCTCCTCATCTTCTGTGTCTCACTGTAGCCATGGTGTGTAAAGTGTTGCTCAATGCTCTGCTGTATCGGCAGCCACACACTCTGTGTCCAGCGCTTATAGAGCAGTTTACTTTTCCTCAAGTTCAGTATGTGTATGTGTGTGAGGTAGTGGTCCAGATTCTGTACTGACACACAAACACAAATGATTCAGAGGTAAAGGAAAGAATCAAGTTCGAAGGGCCACTTAAAATATTACCTTCACGAACACAGCCTCAGTCTCCAGCAGTGGCTGCGTAATGGCATTAACTTCTTGCAGTTCAGAGTTTAATTGCTCCTGCAGGTGAACAGTGTAGTATTTTATATATTTATTTTATAAAAAAGTATGTAGTGTGTTAGTATGCAAGTGTGGGTGTACCAGTAGTTGCTTTTTGGAGCTGAGAGAGAGGGTGTGTTGCATGTCATCTGCAGTCTTTGTATGTGTCATTGTGCTGGTTGGTCGGAGCTTCATTTGCTTTGTAAATCAATTTCCTGTCTGACAAGATCACTGATGAAAGATGTCTGAAGACACTATGGGCACAAGAACAATATCACAAACATATGCACAGGTCTATGGCATTTTTCACTGCATCATGAGTCATGAAAGCCTGATGTATAAAATATAATACTCAACAAAAACTTTTGTAATTATAAATACATTGTCTAAAGGTTTGATAAACTGTACAGTCAGCATTGTCTTTATGAAATATAATGAGGCTGTGACATCACGGGACGAGTGTCATTGCAGTTGAGTTCAGCGAGTCTGTAACCTGAGGTGCAGCATCTAATTCCCCTGGGTTTTCAACACAGAACACTCTGACACCACTCTGTACATGCAGGGAAGAAAGAGAAGGTATCCATGCATGAAGTCCTGAACTGTACAGGGCTGAAAGACTCCACCTGGCAGAACCATCCAAACAGCATCTGAATAATCTGGAGCGGACAATTAATGGCCTTTTACTTTTTCTGGATGGCAGCTGAAAAGCAAACAACATTCCAGGGTAATTTCATGCGGAAATGCCTGTAAATTTCCCTAAGATGGTAAAGAAATACAGTAAAGAATGTTAGCCATCTTAAAAAGTAACTTGTGATAACTGTAGCAAGTAGAGCTGAAGAATCATAAATAATTAGTAGCAGCAGTTTCAGCCTGCATGTCTTCAAAGCTTCACTCAGTAAGAATTAGGGTGCGTTCACACTTGTCATGTTTGGTTCGATTAAAACGAACTCTGGTGCGATTGCTCAGTTGGGGTGCGTTCACACTTGTCATGTTTGGTTCGATTAAAACGAACCCTGGTGCGATTGCTCAGTTAGGGTGTGTTCACACTTGTCATGTTTGGTTCGATTAAAACGAACTCTGGTGCGATTGCTCAGTTGGGGTGCGTTCACACTTGTCATGTTTGGTTCGATTAAAACGAACTCTGGTGCGATTGCTCAGTTGGGGTGCGTTCACACTTGTCATGTTTGGTTCGATTAAAGCGAACTCTGGTGCGATTGCTCAGTTGGGGTGCGTTCACACTTGTCATGTTTGGTTCGATTAAAGCGAACTCTGGTGCGATTGCTCAGTTGGGGTGCGTTCACACTTGTCATGTTTGGTTCGATTAAAGCGAACTCTGGTGCGATTGCTCAGTTGGGGTGCGTTCACACTTGTCATGTTTGGTTCGATTAAAGCGAACTCTGGTGCGATTGCTCAGTTGGGGTGCGTTCACACTTGTCATGTTTGGTTCGATTAAAGCGAACTCTGGTGCGATTGCTCAGTTGGGGTGCGTTCACACTTGTCATGTTTGGTTCGATTAAAACGAACCCTGGTGCGATTGCTCAGTTAGGGTGTGTTCACACTTGTCATGTTTGGTTCGATTAAAACGAACTCTGGTGCGATTGCTCAGTTGGGGTGCGTTCACACTTGTCATGTTTGGTTCGATTAAAACGAACTCTGGTGCGATTGCTCAGTTGGGGTGCGTTCACACTTGTCATGTTTGGTTCGATTAAAGCGAACTCTGGTGCGATTGCTCAGTTGGGGTGCGTTCACACTTGTCATGTTTGGTTCGATTAAAGCGAACTCTGGTGCGATTGCTCAGTTGGGGTGCGTTCACACTTGTCATGTTTGGTTCGATTAAAGCGAACTCTGGTGCGATTGCTCAGTTGGGGTGCGTTCACACTTGTCATGTTTGGTTCGATTAAAGCGAACTCTGGTGCGATTGCTCAGTTGGGGTGCGTTCACACTTGTCATGTTTGGTTCGATTAAAGCGAACTCTGGTGCGATTGCTCAGTTGGGGTGCGTTCACACTTGTCATGTTTGGTTCGATTAAAGCGAACTCTGGTGCGATTGCTCAGTTGGGGTGCGTTCACACTTGTCATGTTTGGTTCGATTAAAACGAACCCTGGTGCGATTGCTCAGTTGGGGTGCGTTCACACTTGTCATGTTTGGTTCGATTAAAACGAACCCTGGTGCGATTGCTCAGTTGGGGTGCGTTCACACCTGTCATGTTTGGTTCGATTAAAACGAACTCTGGTGCGATTGCTCAGTTGGGGTGCGTTCACACCTGTCATGTTTGGTTCGATTAAAACGAACTCTGGTGCGATTGCTCAGTTGGGGTGCGTTCACACTTGTCATGTTTGGTTCGATTAAAACGAACTCTGGTGCGATTGCTCAGTTGGGGTGCGTTCACACCTGTCATGTTTGGTTCGATTAAAACGAACTCTGGTGCGATTGCTCAGTTGGGGTGCGTTCACACTTGTCATGTTTGGTTCGATTAAAACGAACCCTGGTGCGATTGCTCAGTTGGGGTGCGTTCACACTTGTCATGTTTGGTTCGATTAAAACGAACTCTGGTGCGATTGCTCAGTTGGGGTGCGTTCACACTTGTCATGTTTGGTTCGATTAAAGCGAACTCTGGTGCGATTGCTCAGTTGGGGTGCGTTCACACTTGTCATGTTTGGTTCGATTAAAGCGAACTCTGGTGCGATTGCTCAGTTGGGGTGCGTTCACACTTGTCATGTTTGGTTCGATTAAAACGAACCCTGGTGCGATTGCTCAGTTGGGGTGCGTTCACACTTGTCATGTTTGGTTCGATTAAAACGAACCCTGGTGCGATTGCTCAGTTGGGGTGCGTTCACACCTGTCATGTTTGGTTCGATTAAAACGAACTCTGGTGCGATTGCTCAGTTGGGGTGCGTTCACACCTGTCATGTTTGGTTCGATTAAAACGAACTCTGGTGCGATTGCTCAGTTGGGGTGCGTTCACACTTGTCATGTTTGGTTCGATTAAAACGAACTCTGGTGCGATTGCTCAGTTAGGGTGCGTTCACACCTGTCATGTTTGGTTCGATTAAAACGAACTCTGGTGCGATTGCTCAGTTGGGGTGCGTTCACACTTGTCATGTTTGGTTCGATTAAAGCGAACTCTGGTGCGATTGCTCAGTTGGGGTGCGTTCACACTTGTCATGTTTGGTTCGATTAAAGCGAACTCTGGTGCGATTGCTCAGTTGGGGTGCGTTCACACTTGTCATGTTTGGTTCGATTAAAGCGAACTCTGGTGCGATTGCTCAGTTGGGGTGCGTTCACACCTGTCATGTTTGGTTCGATTAAAACGAACTCTGGTGCGATTGCTCAGTTAGGGTGCGTTCACACCTGTCATGTTTGGTTCGATTAAAACGAACTCTGGTGCGATTGCTCAGTTAGGGTGCGTTCACACCTGTCATGTTTGGTTCGATTAAAACGAACCCTGGTGCGATTGCTCAGTTAGGGTGCGTTCACACTTGTCATGTTTGGTTCGATTAAAACGAACCCTGGTGCGATTGCTCAGTTGGGGTGCGTTCACACTTGTCATGTTTGGTTCGATTAAAGCGAACCCTGGTGCGATTGCTCAGTTGGGGTGCGTTCACACTTGTCATGTTTGGTTCGATTAAAGCGAACTCTGGTGCGATTGCTCAGTTAGGGTGCGTTCACACTTGTCATGTTTGGTTCGATTAAAGCGAACTCTGGTGCGATTGCTCAGTTGGGGTGCGTTCACACTTGTCATGTTTGGTTCGATTAAAGCGAACTCTGGTGCGATTGCTCAGTTGGGGTGCGTTCACACTTGTCATGTTTGGTTCGATTAAAACGAACCCTGGTGCGATTGCTCAGTTGGGGTGCGTTCACACCTGTCATGTTTGGTTCGATTAAAACGAACTCTGGTGCGATTGCCCAGTTAGTGCGGTTCGTTTGAACATATGTGAACGCTGCCATCCGAACCCTGGTGCGCACCAAACAAGCAGACTGAGACCGCTAAAAAGATGTGTCTCGGTCCGCTTCAAAACAAACTCTGATGCGGTTCGATTGATATATGAACGCAACACCGACCAAAGACATGCAAATGAACCAAAAACAGGACGTGATTTCACAAGATGCGATGCTACAAGTCAGCTGATTTGACGACGTGGAAAGATCGGTGTATCCAAAATGAGTAGAGGGCAAACGTGGAGCAACGAGGAGGTAAAGTCTCGAAAGGTAGAGGAGTAAAGTTCCGAAAATGCTATAAAAAACACACCAAAATGCTGAAGTATTCAAAATGTTCAGTGATCAGTTAACGGAACGTGGCTTTAACAGGAGTGTGGAACAGTGCCGCATAAAAGTTACGAAGCTGCGTCAACAGTATATAAAAGTGCGTGATGTTCTGCGTCGAAATGGAAGCTCTGGTGATGAAAAGGAGACATCTTTATGGTATGACAAAATGGATAAAATTCTTGGCACACGTCTGACTTCCAGCCCAGTAAATATAATTGAGTCATTTGAAGAGTCCACAGAGACCACTACAGACGAATCCTTGGAACTGAACGACACTGAAAAATCCTCAACTACTGACAATGAAGAACTGCCGTCTCTTTGCAGCAGATCTTTGTTTCTGCGTACAACAGAGGAAATCCTGGTGCTGTTTTGAATGTTTTGAACATTTTGTGAGCTCTTTGTGAGTTCTCAGCTGGTAAAAATAAACCAAATGTACACGCAGAAAATGACCACGTTTAATCCAGCACAAAGCATTGTTTTGAATGTTCGGTAAACAAGCTCCGTCGCGAAATTTATGTCATAAAAGCCGACCAATCAGGTTGTGACCGTATCCCTATGCCTTTGGTTCGGTAACTTTAGGTTCGCTGTTAAAAATGACAGTGTGAACGCTAAGCGGACCAGGACTATGTGTTTTGTTTTTGTTTTTTGGTCCGGGTCAAACGAACCGAACTACAAGTGTGAACGCACCCTTAAACACACACCAATGCTGGGAGATACATTATGTGAATGTATTAAGGTTGATCTAATCTACTAGATCAATCAGTTGAGATAAAATTTTGATTAAAATAAGAGTAAAAAATTTTGTTCACTGTGAAAGCAATAAAACAATTAGCTACAAGAAGGTTTAATATGTCCAAGTTCCAACTGTATTGAAACGTTTTTATCCGTTTTCTCTCAAAATATATTGTGATGCAGTAAATAAGAAAACACACATATAAAAACTATACAAGCAAGCTAATTTGGGAACCTCACCCTACTAGTCCATAAAGTAATTGAACTGAAATATGAATCGGAACATATTTAAAGTTGATACTCACAGCGTTGTCGAAATTATGCGGGAAACAGCAGCAAGCAGGGACTCTTTTTTGCTATTCTGCGTGGCGTGCGCGCCCCCTTGTGTTGCTATGGTGACGTCTCTCAGACCCAACAGAATCGTGAACGCGCTCCTTCAGACATGTGCAGACATGTTCAAAGCGTGTTTTTCAAGGTTTATCCTCTGTCAGTTTTCGAATCAAAATTATGCCCCGAGCCATTGTAATTTATTTCATTACAATAAAATGAAGAGAAAAAAAAAAACAAATAATAAGAATTCATAGGATTGCCTACATTTGAGTTTAATTTGTTGATTGATTAGCAATGGCCTTTTGTGCATATTGTATAAGTGCATTTGTCTCATAGTCTACACCCAGCGTTTTCAAATTAATTTGGATAATTTATTTGATAACAATTCTGCTGTCAGTATCTAAGAATAAGAATAGATTTGTTTAACATTGTGTTATTGATGCAGAACTCTACATGCAGGCAAACATTATTTAGAGGGGTGATCCATTATGACAGAAAGCTGAGGCACAGTGAAATATGTATAGAAGTGGTATTTATACATACATGCCTTTATTTGACCACTGTATATTTCAACATAACTTTAAAAGTATATTTACTAGTGGAGTAAATATGCTAGTGGAGTCCGGATGGTGGGTGAGGCACGCCAGATCTAAAAATCTCATTCTCATTGCTTGTATTCAAGCACCTTAGACATGTGAAGGATTTAAACACTGCTGCATAATGTTGGCTGGTTAAAGAACAGATGAAGGAGGTTCCTCAACTCAAGATGTAAAATGTATTACATTATTCATACTTTCATGTATGAGAGGTACTTATAATATATTGTAAAATGCAAAACATAAAGAAAAACAAATCAACAAATCTGTCAATTCATTGGTTAATTATGGCAAGCCCACTATGTTAAAGAGTGTTTTGCTGAGGGCCGTAGCCGTATTATCCGTAGCTTCCTGTAATCACCACAACGTCAATACTGGAATACAAACAAATTTAGCAACCTAACAAAACAATGAACAGCTGAGTGCACACAATATGAAAATATATAGAATACATTATGAAAATGAAACTTGTGTTGGCTATTGTGGCCATTGTGATATTACTGGTATGCGTCATATCAGGCGTCATTCCTGCCACATCACAACTTCCGTGCCTTGAGTCGCCATTTTATAAACCTTGGCAAAGCAAGAAAAAGGATGGAAACACAGCTATTGAGGTAATTATAAAAATTACATTTGTGGTAAATATAAACATTACCTTTGTGTGAATATAAACATTACCCATAACAATTGATCTTTATAATATATCCTACATCATTATGTTAGAGTATTGTTAGAAAGATTACACATGTTCGCTTAGAGCCGACTGAACGAGCAAGTTCAGCATGCTTATAGCGTTCAGAGAAGATAGGTTCCTGATGTCAAAACATTAAAAGAGAAGTTCACTGAATAAAAAATTATCAAGATAATGTGGTGATGCGATCAATGTACGGCAGTGATTAGGGGCGGATATGGTACGCTCAACGAGTATAAATGAAGACGAGATTGACATCTCTCTAAGTGTGTTTTTCCGGTGTAGGGGATTTTACAGTTAAAGACCCAAAAGACCAGATTTGATAAATGAAGACCCAGAGTCAGAGTTTAAAAAAATAAATTGAAGAAAATTTTAATAAAGAATAGTTTGCAGTTTCATCAGCAGAAGCAGCTTCAAGTCTCACAAGGAGTTCGTAGGCCGCTCTCTCTCTCCTTTCTCCTCACTCTCTCTTCGTACATTCACATTTCCACAACAATTATACTCTAACAGAGTCCACTAACTACGTCATTACTAAGATACTGATTGGTTAAGAACACTAGACAAAACTGGTAATTTTCCACACATGGACAGATAGTCAGAAGCATATCTTCTTCCATTATGATGCTGACGATCAGACCCTGAAGTTAGGCACAGAATGTCCTTCTAGGTCAGGCCTATAGGCGCCTTCGGGTCTCCAGTCCAGATGACAACAGTCCACCAGTACCCATAACAGACCTGTACAGAACACTTAGCTCACATACAAAGACACACATAATTCACAGTTTCTTCAAGGCTAGAGTTGATCTGAGCTCTGCACTGAACAGGAAACTTTTCCAAAACATACTGATAAGTTGTACTTTTCTCTCAGTCAGAGGTACAGACAATATACGTCAGTATTTTCTAGTGTTTGAAAATGAAAAGGAAATTAAAGGCTTTAACCTAAGTTAAAGTTACTCATTCTAAATAATTCAACATTTAGAAAGATAATTTCGTGATAAATCATTCAAAATATATATATATATATATTGAAGCGGCAGTGGATTCCAGAATCCACCCCTTCACCGGGCCCTGAAAGTGACGTCATCTCATCTGTCATTCTGTGCGCCGTGTTTATGTCCAGGAGGTAAGAGCTACCAGTGGCATTCTCTCTATGAACGTTTTTGTGAGGGTAAATTGAGACGTATTTGCTTTACAGTGTGTGGCTGAGGAGTACTTTAGATGTGCCAAACAGATATTTGTCAATGTGAGGCCATAATTAGCACGCCATCGAGTGCACTGGGTGGTGGGAGTTACCATACGCAGGTATGTTACGCTTGTTTTAATGTTAGGTTCACGAGACCGTGATTTCCTAAAATTAAATGTATATAGACCTTTTACACACTTCCGCATTTTTCGAACGGAAATACGTCATTGAAGTGTATTAGAACTTCCTGTTGTCGTAGCGGCAGATACAAAAAATGTCTGAGTCAAAGAGCCGCAGTTTCTGTTGTGTTCCAGGCTGTTCGTATTCCACCCAAAAACAGCCTTACCTTTCATTTCATTCGTTTCCTGTGCATCCAGATCTGAAACCTGAATACAGGCGATCCGAATAGAGAGAAAGGGAACAGTTTTAATGTCAAAAGAGGTAGCACCTATGTCTGCAGACGGCACTTCGCTCTGGATGACTATGTTGGTGGCTGCGTCGTTCGTCCCGTGGTGTTGTCCTGAGCCTATTCCCTTGGAACAATTTTACTGCTCCTTTGAGAAGGGAGTCAGTATATGAAAGAACCGTCAAACGTCAAAACTTGCTCCTATGAAACTTGTATTGTGAGCACTTCCTGTGTTATTTGCCAATTCATGAAGAATCGCTTGTTTGTTTTCCTCACTTGTAAGTCGCTTTGGATAAAAGCGTCTGCTAAATGACTAAATGTAAACGTCAGTCTATCCAGCAATGCTGCGAAGATAGCGACATGGTAGCTAAGGCAGTAAGAATGGATCACGACTACGTGACACACCCACCTGCAGGTAAGATTGTTCATAATGCTTAATTAATAATGCGTAATTAACGCTTGTCAGTATATGTGTGTGTGTGTGTGTGTGCGTGCGCGCCTGCCTGCGAGTGAGTGACTGAGTTAGTGAGAGAGTGTGTGTGTGTTTGAGCGAGAGAGTGTGTGTGTCTGTATGAGTGAGTGTGCGTGCGTGCGTGTCTGTGAATGTGTGTGTAGCGTAAATATGATATAATATATAAAAAATATAATGATATAATATAATTTTAATTTTGCTGGTGAACTTCGAAAGAAAAGTCAGGCTAGTCAAACACTCTAGCTGCCATTTCGCCGTCAACAAAGCTTACACCGGAACTGGGTTTACACTTCTTTGACGTGTTTCCGGTTTTTGCGTAAAAGGTCTATTATATTTTAACAGTGACACGGGAGCCAGGAAGTGTTGCAGCAGGCGTTGCGGGCGCTGTTAGGTTTGATGCGGCGAGACAGTGCCGGTCCCGTGAATTAGGATCATCCGCAGCTGGTAGCCGTTATTCGAACTGGGGCGCTTCAGAACTGAGTGTATTCTTCTCTACCAGCTCTCTTCGACCCTTCTCTGCCTCGTACTGGGACGATACATCGACCGTGAACCTTTACCCTTGCTTGACAATTCTGATTCTATTTCAGTGAACGAGGGTCTCCGTGACGACCGGAACGGTAGTGCGCGTACTGCCTGCGACGCATCTAAATTCAGCTTTCTTTTTCAGGATCGACATGGAGATTTGAGTTCAGTGGCGAGAAGCTACTGGGTTTGTCACTACTATCGTGTCTTATGAATGTGATGTGCTGGTGAATTTCATTCCCTTGTAACTGTATTGGAATATGCTGTTGTATTGTAAAGAGAGAATATTTTTATAAGACAGTGCTGGACGACAGCGTTAACTAACTATTCACCAGTAAACGACTGCATCATTGTGACGAACTGATGTCTTCCGTGATAAGTGTTGATTGACATCCCATTACGTGGAATGTGTATTTGTATGTGTGTTTGAATCTTATATTGTTTTCTCTTCCACTCAGAATTGGGGTCCCAATAGTAGCCAGCGTCCTCTGTGTGTGGTGGTGGTGGTTCGGCCATTGGTCTGCAGTGCTCACAACGGGTGAATTTGGTGTTGTGTGGTGCAAGTACAGGTAGTTGCTGTGTTTATTGGACAGGCAAGATGAATGCCCCAATTCTCGAGTAGTGTGTGTGTGTGTGTGTGTCTGTGTCTGTGTCTGTCTATCTGTGTACACTGTTCCATGATTGATGCAGCCTTTTTTATGGAGATTTATTAAAAGTTGTATTTTATTGTATGTGTATCGAGGAATAAAATTGGTGAAACGCTTATCCCTGTCTGTTATCTGACTCAGCCACTGCGAAACTGTGTGCTTCCTAGTTTGTATCTGCGGGTCCCCGGCCAATTTCCGGGGTGGCGTAGTCGGGTCAGTGCCAGTGTTGGCATTGTAGCCAACTTTCGAATTCAGACCGCCACAATAAAATCAAACAATCTTTTTTTTTAAACTTCTGAAGCAGATAAAGACAGGGGAAACTTTTCACTGACATTTTTCATTCGACACTGAAAGGATTCACTAAAACCTACTCAACTTTCTGATACTGGTGTTCCCATTATGCACCGGAGCCTGAATAACGTCTAGGTTACTAATGTAACCCCCGTTCCCTGATGGAGGGAACGGAGACGTTACGTCGGACTGACGTCATGGGATCTCGCTTGGGAGCCCTATCACCTTCGCGTAGTAAAAAACAAGCCAATGAGAATTGGCCAGTGAGATTTACATGCCGGGCCCCTCCCCCGGCATCCGGGTATAAATAGAGCTGGCATTACTCACTTCATTCATGCTTTGCTGAGGAGCCGAAAAACTGATCTCGGCCGCTCAGCAGTGAATCAGTGCTATGGCAAGGGGACGTAACGTCTCCGTTCCCTCCTTCAGGGAACGGGGGTTACATTAGTAACCTAGACGTTCCCTATCAGTCAGTCACGTTCGACGTTACGTCGGACTGACGTCATGGGATCCCATGGAAAACGCCATAGCAACCGAGCCACGCTACGAGCGTCGGGGAAGCAGATGCTGGCAGGCCTAGGCGTGCCACCTGCAAGTGCTACCGCAAATGTCGTAACCCTCCAGCGCCCGGAGCAAGCCCTACAACGTCTTCCATACCAGAGGGATGGAGAGGACAGGGTCTTACTCAGGAGGTGGTCGAAGCTGTTGTTCCGTACCTCAGGGGAAGAGTGCTTCGGTGACTCAATTCCCACAATTTTTTGCAGCCATGACCCAAAAACGCTGGGAAAGCGTCCCTCTAGGGGAAGCTACGGAGACCACACCCTGCCCGAAGGGAGGTAACTTGTGGAGCACATATGCACTGACCTGCTGGGCAGTATCTGCATATGGAGGGCTCCCTGAGGAAGGTCCTACCCAGTCTGGGGAGGAACGCTACACCTCAGGGGCAGGGCTGGCCGCCCAGGGAAGACACGGGTTTACCCTCGGGGAAACCGTACCGTGGACTAACACACATGGGATTACCCGCAGAGAATCACAACATATGGGCATCTAGCCCAGTACAAGGACTGACCATTAGGGGCATGTACACGAGTACTGGACCTGGCGTCTGACGCCTCCGCCGCGTCTGACTGCCGAAGGATGCAGGAGGAACTCCACAGGGTTCACCAGCTGGGGAACTGACTGAGGAGTAAACCAGCGCACGCATCTCCTCGTGAAAGGAGAATGGCGCAGCAAGCGATCTCCCGTGGCTATCTAGCTGTAGACAGCAGACGAGAGGACACCGGGTCCACTCGGAGGTTATAAAACCTGGCGAATGTATTCGGTGTCGCCCAGCCCGCAGCTCTGCAGATGTCTGCCAGAGAGGCGCCGCGCGCCAACGCCCAGGAGGAGGCAACATCCCGAGTGGAGTGTGCTCTCACTCCTAGGGGGCACGGCTCGCCTTGGGAATGGTACGCCAAGGCGATGGCATCCACTATCCAGTGGGCCAACCTCTGTTTGGAGACAGCCTTCCCTCTCTGCTGTCCTCCAAAGCAAACAAAGAGCTGCTTGGAGCTTCTCAAGCTCTGCGTGCGGTCCACGTAAGCGCGGAGAGCGCGAACAGGACATAGCAAAGCAAGGGCTGGGTCTGCCTCCTCTCGGGGCAGCGCTTGCAGGTTCACCACCTGGTCCCGAAAGGGAGTGGTGGGAACCTTGGGCACGTATCCAGGCCGGTGTCTCAAGATCACGTGAGACAAAGCCGGTCCAAATTCCAGGCACGCTTCGCTGACCGAAAATGCTTGCAGGTCCCCTACCCTCTTGAAGGAAGCCAACGCGGTCAGGGGCACTGTCTTAAAAGACAGATGTTTCAGCTCAGCTGACTCGAGTGGTTCCAAGGGAGCTTTCTGTAGCCCAGCTAGGGCGACAGAAAGGTCCCAAGAGGTTACTAGGGGAGGTCTAGGAGGGTTTAGCCTCCTAGCGCCTCTCAAGAACCTGATGATCAGATCGTGCTTTCCCAGCGGCCTGCCATCGACCACATCGTGATGTGCTGCGATGGCGGCCACATAGACCTTCAAGGTGGAGGGGGACAGCCTCCGCTCCAAACCACTTTGAAGGAAGGAAAGCACTGAACTGACCGGGCATTTCCGGGGGTCTTCCAGGCGGGAAGAACACCAAGCAGCGAAGAGACTCCACTTCAAAGCATAAGCGCGCCTCGTAGAGGGGGCTCTAGCTGAAGTGATCGTGTCAACTACCGCGAGCGGTAGGCCACTTAAGTCCTCTGCGTCCCGTCCAGGAACCACACGTGGAGGTTCCAGAGGTCGGGACGTGGGTGCCATATGGTGCCCCGTCCCTGAGAAAGCAGGTCCTTCCTCAGGGGAATTCGCCAGGGAGGGACTGTCGCGAGGAGCATGAGTTCTGGGAACCAGGTCCGGTTGGGCCAGTATGGCGCAACTAGCAAGACCTGCTCCTCGTCCTCCCTGACCTTGCACAGTAGTTGTGCAAGAAGGCTCACTAGGGGAAACGCATACTTGCGTAGGCCCCGGGGCCAGCTGTGTGCCAGTGCATCCGTGCCGAGGGTGCCCTCGGTCAGGGAATAAAACCACTGGCAGTGAGCAGATTCCTGAGAGGCAAACAGGTCTACCTGTGCGTCCCCGAATCTGCTCCAGATCTGCTGGACCGCCTGGGGGTGGAGTCTCCATTCCCCCGGGAGCGTGAGCTGTCGTGAGAGCGCGTCGGCCGCACGATTGAGCTCGCCCGGGATATACATGGCACGCAGCGACCTGAGTCGCCGCTGACTCCAGAGGAGAAGGTGGCGGGCGAGTTGCGACATGCGGCGTGAGCGTAGACCACCTTGACGGTTGATGTACGCTACTGCCGATGTGTTGTCCGTCCGGACCAGTACATGCTTGTCCTGCAGCAACGGCCGAAACCGGCGCAGGGCCAGCAGTACTGCTAGCAACTCGAGGCAATTGATATGCCACTGCTGGTGGGGTCCTGTCCAGGAGCCCGACGCAGCATGCCCACTGCACACAGCACCCCAGCCGGTGGTGGAGGCATCTGTTGTGACAACAAGATGCCTGGACACTTGTCCTAGGGGCACCCCGGTCCGTAGGAAAGCAAGGTCTGACCACGGGCTGAATGTTTGGCGACAGCTCGGCGTGATGACCACACGGAGCTTGCCATGGTGCCATGCCCACCTCGGGACTCGGCCGTGTAGCCAGTGCTGAAGTGGTCTCACATGGAGTAATCCGAGCGGCGTGACCGCGGCTGCGGATGCCATATGCCCCAGGAGCCTCTGAAAATGTTTCAGTGGGACCACTGTTTTCTGCGAGAACGAATTCAGGCAGCTCAGCACCAACTGTGCACGCTCGTGGTTGAGACGTGCCGTCATGTTGACCGAATCCAGCTCCACACCAAGAAAAGAGATCCTCTGTGCTGGACAGAGTTTGCTCTTTTCCCAGTTGACCCGAAGCCCCAACCGGCTGAGGTGCGTGAGCACCAGGTCCCTGTGTTCGCACAACTGTTCTCGGGACTGGGCCAGAATGAGCCAGTCGTCGAGGTAGTTGAGGGTGCGAACGCCCACTTCCCTGAGTGGGGTAAGGGCACCCTCCGCGACTTTGGTAAAGACACGGGGGGACAGGGACAGCCCGAAGGGTAGGACCTTGTACTGCATGCCCGACCCTCGAACGCAAAGCGTAGAAACGGTCTGTGTCGAGGGAGGATTGAGACATGGAAGTACGCGTCCTTCAGGTCGATTGCTGCAAACCAATCTTGTGCGTGAATGCATGTGAGCATGCGCTTCACGGTGAGCATCTTGAACGGGAGCTTGTGCAGGGCCCGATTCAAGACACGTAAGTCTTAAGATTGGTTATAACCCTCCGCTTTTCTTGGGTACTATGAAGTACGGGCTGTAAAACCCTGACTTCATCTCGGCTTGTGGGACCGGCTCTATTGCGTCCTTCGCCAACAGGACCGCAATCTCCTCCGGCAAAACAGCGGCATCTCTGCCCACCACTGAAGTGGATAGGACGCCACTGAATTTGGGAGGACGCCTGGCAAACTGGATTGTGTAGCCGAGTCTGACTGTTCGAATGAGCCAACGGGACGGGCTGGGAAGGCCTAGCCAGGCCCCCAGAGACCGTACGAGTGGTATCATCTGAACACCAGAAGTACCCGTGGGGGGGCAGCATGGAGCACTGGGGCCCAACCCGGGAAGCAGAGCGTCCCGAAGTGGAGGCAGTGAGTGATGTGAACTCACTTGGCTCCGTGTGTCCCGTGAGGGACGAGGCAGGGGGGCATGGGGAGGCAGTGCGTCCCTGACATGCCCGAGACCTGCTTGTGGCGAAAGCGGGAGTGGTTGAGAGTGAGGAGGCGGTGCGTCGCACACTGTCAACACAGACCCTTTTTGACTCAGAGATAGTGGAAATTGCTCTTTTATTGAGGATGTGGGTCAGTGGCGGAACAAAAAGAAAAGGAAACGGAAGATTTACCCCCCGGCCCACTCCGGGGGGAAGGAGCGGTGCCTTCACCGTCTCCTGGGGGAGAGCAACTTCCACCATCTCTGGGCCACCCGTCTCAGGGCCGCTTCCTCTGCTTCCTTTTGGCAGTTTTAGCGGCCTGAGCGGGTTGTGCCGCCTTCCTGCGGGAAGCTTGCGGGGGACGGGATTTCTCCGATCCACCCGAAGCTTGTGCAGCCCATGTGGCTGATGGCCTCAGTCTGCTTCTGCACCGCCGAGAACTGCTGGGCAAAGTCCTCGACGGTGTCGCCGAAGAGGCCGGCCTGGGAAATGGGGGCGTCGAGAAAGCGAACTTTGTCGGCGTCCTTCATTTCGGCCAGGTCCAGCCAGAGATGGCGCTCCTGGACCACCAGAGTGGACATCGTCTGACCCAGGGCACGCGCTGTGACTTTCGTTGCCCGGAGGGCGAGGTCGGTCGCAGCACGCAGTTCTACCAGAAAGACTCGGGAGGTAAATTAACTTGCAATGAAATTTATTAACAATCAGCAAGCAAACATTGTAAGATAAAGTTCTTTGGCGTAGGCCCCGTCCGTAGCTTAGATCCTGAGGGTTGCGGACTCTGCATTTCCTGCCTGAAGATGAAGGCAGGGGCGTAGCCGACCCCCGGGAGGTATGGACAGGGACCATCCTGGTGGTGGTGGGGAGGATGGAGGTTCGCGTCAGCATCTGCGAACTCAGACAAGTGTGATGAGTACCGATCTTATATGCTACATGTGTTGGATAATGATTGGTTAGATCTAAATTAGTAGTGACGTAACATTTGAGTCTTCCTGACAGAACTTGCGCTAGAGCTTTCATTTCTTGCAACACCCCTGGGTCCGAACTACCCTTGTGCAGCTCTTTCAGAGCTTTCGCCTGATGGATCTGCAAGATGGCCATGGCGTGCAGGGCGGAGGCCGCCTGTCCAGCGGCGGAGTAAGCCTTAGTGGCGAGAGCCGCTGTCGTCTTACCCGCCTTGGACGGGAGACGCGGACGATTCCGCCAGGTGGCAGCCGACTGCGGACACAAGTGAACCGCAATCGCCCGTTCCACCTGTGGAATGTCCACGTACCCCTTGGCGGCCCCACCATCGAGGGTAGTGAGAGTAGAGGAGGCAGAAGTACGGCTTCTGGCAGTGTGGGGTGCCTTCCACGACTTCTGAACCTCCTCATGCAGCTCGGGAAAAAATGGCACTGGGGTGGGACGCGGCTGTGAACCGCGCCCCGCACCCAGAAACCAATCATCAATCCGCGAGCGCTCGGGACACGGTGGAGGGTTCCACTCGAGCCCGATGCCCGCAGCGGCCCGAGCCAGCATAGCTGTCAGCTCCGCATCTGACTCAGCTTGCGCAACCACCCCGGAGGGCGGAAGTTCAGCTTCATCTTCATCTGCAGAAGATAACAGCCCACTCTCCGATGCAGTGATCGACATCCGATCCTCATCTGGAGCGCCGAATGAGATGCGGGGAACCTCACGAGAAGGACCCGCATCAGCACCCGGCAACTCGACGGCACATGACATTAGAGAGGAGTGGGAGGTTCGTGGGGGCAGACCCGACGAAGAGGCTCCCACCGTCACTCTCAGACCTCCCAGAGTACTAACCATCCCCGCAGCTCTTCCTTGAAAAGCCACGGGGGATTGGGTAGCAACAGAGGGGACTCCGCCTTCCGCATTGAAGAAAGAGAGTCGCGATCTTAATGCCAACATGGTCATGCTCTCACAGTGAGAGCATGAACCATCCACAAGCGCTGCTTCAGCGTGCTGTCTGCCCAGACACATCACACAGCGCTCGTGGCCGTCAGATGAGGTCAGGAAACGACCACATCCAGAAACACACGGGCGAAAAGCCATCTTGAAAAAGACGTCTTTTCTCCCGTGCTGCTCTTTTAGAAGTGCTCTCCCGCTGGAACACCGAGGGATGGAATGCGCGCTGATCCGTTTCCACACCAGCGCCTGCTGCACCCTACCGCTGCTGTGTTGTCGCCGTCAACGAGAGAGAACCAGAGCAGAGGAAATTGAAAGATAGCAATGAAAATTGCTTTTGAGGGAAATGATTCCCTAGCAATGAAAATTGCTGTTGTGCTCTTTCTCTCTTTCGTGAAGATGAATAGGCGGATCAGTTTTCACCGATCGGCTCCGAAGCAAAAGTATGAATGAAGTGAGTAATGCCGGCTCTATTTATACCCAGATGCCGGGGGAGGGGCCCGGCATGTAAATCTCACTGGCCAATTCTCATTGGCTTGTTTTTTACTACGCGAAGGTGATAGGGCTCCCAAGCGAGATCCCATGACGTCAGTCCGACGTAACGCCAACGTGATTGACTGATAGGGAACTAATGTTGCATTTTCACTATTTTTCCAGCTATATTGCACTATTTATGTTCTACTTTAGAAAAAAACTATGCACAAAAATTTGCCAAAAAAACATGTGTTATGGAACGTGGTGTAAGGAACTTGCACAACAAGGAAGCACATGGAAATGCAGACTTTACTTGATGAAATACAGGAAGCCAGCAAAACCACATACACACAAACATACAAACGAAAACCAACAAGGACTGAGGGAAAACACAGGGAATAGAAACAAGGTAATTAGCAAGAAACACCTGAAACAAGGACTCTAATCAAATAAGAGGAGATAAACAAGGACATGACTAATTAACATATAGTTATATAATTAACTTTTTATAAGATAAAAAAAAAACTGTAAACAGACATAAACCTGACAAAATGCAAGTACATTTTACTGTTTTTTTTAATTATTCATCTTGAAGATTTTTATAGTTTGACTCTTTCAAAATGTGCCATAAGTATTGTCCCTCCTTGTTTTAACAGCTCTGAATTGTATTTGTGGCAAACAGAAGAATACAAAAAACTCTTGAGAAAAGGTATGAAATGACACCAGTCACATCAAATAAGTATTTAATGAACATTAAATTTGAAATGAAACATTAAATATTAACTCATGCTTTATTTCTAACACAGTCGAAGAACTGATGAGGAACAGTCCGTCAAGGTTCAAGTTGTAAATTAATTATAAAGAGTCATCTTTCTGTTACTAGAAGTTCTTGCAGGATTATCTGTGCTAAAGTGCCCTTTTTTTTCTTCTAGGCCCAACGATTGTCCCGTGGACTTTATGTACACCATCTGTTTAAAAGCTGGTGGTCAATTTGGCCCAATCAAGTTCATAAACATGTGTGTCCCTGACTCGTATTTGGTTGCCTTTTATAATTGCTGCATTCAAAATGACCAGATTGCATCTTTGTTTTACTCTTTTGAAAAACTGAGGGCACCTATGGTCTTTTTGAGAGCTGAAATGTATAATGAGGCCAAAGCGTCTTGGACATTATGTTCTAAATTCACTGTCACCAAAGATAAATCTGACCAAGACAAGTATGTATTAGACGCTTGGAGTGAACCAAAAGACTATATAGGCATGTTTGATGATCTTCTAGTGAGCAACGACAAACTGAGGTAATTGGATTTCCTACTTTGTCCTTTCTAAGCTAGCATCTCAATGACAGCAACATGTCTGAATGTAAAGTACATATTAACACATTCTGTATTTCCTTGGTGGCTTATCATTGTTTGAAAAAAATTAAAAATATTGTTAGAATTAGCTGAGGAATATTTATATATTATGTATATCATAAGTATACTTTATGATATACAGTAGTTTTAACTTTTTTTTTTTTTTTTTTACCTTACTGAACCTTATTATTGACCCAATCATGTCCGGAGTCACATCCTTTAGCATTATTATTTTCTCTACCCCAGCCATTTTAAACATCTTGGCAATGTGTATGCCCTGGGATTCAGTGATCTGCAGCCTTTGCTCGTTCTAGTAGACATACATCAGGGAATGGATACAGCACCACTCCTATATATTGAAGATGATTATTGCAGGTATATATATTTAAAAAAAAAAAATTATTGTACATTTCCAGAGTTATGTAACACCTCCACTGAAACTTTTTAATTGATTTTTTTTAAGGCCCTTTGAACTCCAGTTTTTACTGATGTCAAGGACATCTTTCTCTTCTCACATGATTGTGGGTTTAAACCTCTTTGATCGATGGGTTTTCTATGATGATGAGAAGCCATCCTATGCTGAGGAATTTAATCCCACAAAGGCTGATTTTAAAGGAGATTTCATTATCCATTTTGCTGGCTATGTTATAGCAGAAAATGGTGAGTTTATTTATAATTTCACTCTATGTGTGCAATTGTTTAGCGTCAATACTTTCAAGTCCAAATTTTCCCTATTTTTACATTTTATTATTAAAAATTTTTATTAAAAAGTTTTAAAATATTTCCTTAAATTATGCAATAAACAGTATGACTGTCTCATGTTTGACTTTATCTTTTTACCAGTGCCAATCGGAGTAGCTGAAGAGGGATACCATGGAGCTGTTCCTTTTAATATTTCCAGTGGTTTTTGAAAGGAACCCATCGATTGAATATTAAATTAATATTTCTTTTTGGCAAAAATAAAACAATTTTTTCCAACTTTTTGATGTCTTCTTGTGGTGGTCCTAATTTGGGGTCATAATATGCTCTTTAGGTAAGCAGGACATACCACTATATATCACTTACTATCATTGTCCTGTTATTCAACTCTGTTTGTGTGCTATTACGGGCCATTCCATTACATTCTGTAGCTTATTGGAAGACCCGGTTTCCCACCAACACTAAATACTAATGTTAGATTTACTAAAGAAAATGGAGATTGAATATGGTAAATGTTAGATAAGGAATGGTAAATAAAAAATTGAAAAATTGCACCTAAAAATTATAAATGTCAGCAGTCCCAAAACGACACAATTTAATGGTGTTTGTAGGATAAAGGGCTGTTGTAAACATTATACAAAATGGCTGGGGGTATTTTTGATGCAGTCTGAGAAGTATATGACTTCAGTATATGTATATGATGTCCATAGAAAGCAATTAACCACCACTTTCAAGGTCCAGAAAGGTACTAAAGACATTGTTAAAAAAGCCGACATAACTGCAGTGGTTGTCGCAACGATATGAGGGCGAGTGATAAATTACAGAATTTTAATTTTTCGGTGAACCCTTTAATTATAATCCTTTTGATATCATTTTCAATTTGACCTTAAATCATTTATTAAAGTCGCCTTGTAAAGTGTGCAGTTATTAAGCAGGTTATTAATTTAACTGAATATCTTTATTACCTTATCAGCTCTTTTAATCAATAACGGTTTATTGAAACCTGGCATCTGTGTATGTATTTACTGTCTAGGCCAGAGCTTCCCAAAGTTAAGAGGGGTATGGCCCCCCAAAAACACTGCAAAAGCTCCACGACCCCGCCGTTAAAAAATATATACCGACATTTACCTACAAATACATTTATTAACAAGTTTGTAAGAATTTCATGTGAATTATGAGAACTATGATGTAAACATTCTTTACAAATATATTTAAATCCATAACACTAACCTTACATACTTTCAAAAAAATCTAATTTTAGAACAATTTGAATGTTTTAATTATTTTATTATATTGATTTGGACTAGCTACGGCCCCCCTGCAATACTGCTACGGCCCACAGTTTGGGAAGCACTGGTCTAGGCCTATACAGTCCCACCTAGTGGCCGGAACAGATAATAAGGGCTTTTAAGGGTTAGTTCACCCAAAAATGAAAATTCTGTCATTAATTACTCATCCTCATACAGTTCCACACCCATAAGATTTTCGTTCTTCTTCACAAAACAAGTGAAATCTAACAAAAAAAAATTGGAATCGCTCCAAGAAAATTGCAATCGTTGCATCTCTACTTTTTAACGTAGTAAAATCTACATATCGTTCCCAACAAACGTATTGTTTAGCATAACACATGTTGAAGATTAGTAGACAGGCAGTCAATTCATTAAATGATAAGTTGTTTCCTCACAAAAGACGTTTACTCAGTGTATCAAGCCTTATCTCCATTGACATCCATTAAAAACACGGCCTCTGGCCTTCTTTCCTCCGTTATCTAGTGGCTCTGTTTGAGCTTCTGGAAAAGGTTTGATTTCGTGCCACATTCAGTTTTGGTTGAGCTTCCTATGTTCGCCTCACGCCTGAGGTGCCATTACACTTTCACCAGTGGTAAGAGTACAGACCCTCTCTCAAATAATAAGACAATCGCTGCCTCCGATATCAAATACTTCTCCACTATATAGTATGCGAAAAACAGTATGTGAACAGAGTAATATGTCCTATAGGGCATTCAAGTCATGTCGAAAAGATTATATTTATGAGTTGAATGCACATGAACTCCACCACTACAGTGTACATTTTAGGACATCGTAAGACCTCAGTCATCCAACGAAAAGGCGTCATGCTTCTGACTAAAAGGCTTCAGTCATTGGACAAAACTGCATCACGCCTCAGACTGAAAGGCTTCAGGTCTCAGCAAAACGATGTCAATGTCAGGTCTCGTACAATTAGGCATCAGACGAAATGGACTCAGACAAAAAGGTATTTTCTCGGTAATCTTTACGAGTTGGGGGCGTGTCAGTGAGAAACATTGCAGAATAACATAATAGCTGTTACATTGTCAGGCTTTTTTATTTATAACAAAATAAAAATTCCCTGCAAAAAATATAATAGCATTGTAATAACAATATAATATGTAGGCCTAACGATAAAGTTTACAGTGGTTTCATAATTTAATTAAAAACATAAAAAAGTAAAACACAAATTTCAAAAACCTTGCTGTATATTTGTGTAGTAAATGAAGAGCAGGTAAGGTACACCGAAATATTTCTCAGACGAAAGTGACTAGAACGCACCTGAAGTCATAAGCACAACTTCCCAAGAGGACCTGAATGCACCATCCGAATTCATATTCAAAAAACAGTAGGCGAAAAGTACCCGGATGACTTACTACTTCCGGCTCCATTTTGAAGTGCACATACGATGGACACTTTAATCTCCCATGAGGCCACGGAGAGGATTTGTGAATGGAGTTGAACAATGGGCAAGAATTAATATTAAAATCTATATTACTTGACGTTCATAATGTGAGTGAAAGATCAGGGGATTTTTCGACAATAATCAAGGGCTTAAGCCACCAAAGTAGCTAGGGCTACTCACTCAGGTTAAAAGAGGAAATCTTCTGAGCTATTCTGAAATGTGCCTGAAGTTCTAGGTATTTTTCTTCATATTTAATAGCGCACTATTATGATCACTGTTGAAGATGAGGAGCTTATTTTCTGTACCCTGGCAGTACCATGAGCTTGGCCTAATTGACTCCTTCCCCATCAAGACCATGTAGGGACATTAAAACATTAATTAAACCTTGTTTTTATTTATTTGTAAAAATTTTTTTTGGATGACTTCTATATATATTTATAACTTTTTCAGGGGTAGGCTATGGCTACGTGAATTCCAGAACATTACAAATGTTAGTTAAATACCGTTCTTTTCACACGGTTCTCTATTCTTCTAATTTCTTATTCCAGATTCAGGGTATGGGTAGTTGTATTATTCTCTACACATGAGAATTTAAACAGTTTAAGGAAAGAAAAAGAAAATGAAGTTGAAATCACTGACCCGTAGCTCCTAATCATCGCCCAACAGCTTCGGAGCTCATGGTAAATGTCTTTGAAAAGCCATAGGTTGATGTTCAAAATCAATTTCTTCATTACTTATTTCTAGACTGCAGATAATATAAATATTTATATTAATATCTACAGACAGTCGACAGATGGCGCTAATTTGACATAACTTTCTACAGATCAAATCCATAGCCTATCAAATACTTAAAGGGGTAGTTCACCCAAAAATGAAAATTCTGTCACCGCTTACTCAGCCTGAAGTTTTTCCAAACTTGTATGCATTTTTTTATTCTGCTGAACACAAAGGAAGATGTTTTGAGGAATATGTGTAACCAAGCAGTTGATGAATCAAAAAAAATATACTATGGAAGTCAATAGGGCCCTTCAGCTGTTTGGTTACTGACATTCTTCAAAATATCATCTTTTAAGATTATTTGTTTGTTTACTAATTCATTCATTCTTTCATTGAAAATGGAAATTGTGAAATGGAATTGTGTGTATATTCATAGGGGCATATCCGGCGCTCATAACCAACAGAGATGTTTTATGAATATCGACAACATTGTTTGACAGTGTTCATATTGCTGGTGCCATTGTTTGACAATTGGACATCCTTCTCATTACATTTTAAGAGTGCTTTGTTAAACTCACAGCCTCAAAATATAGCTACACATTTTAGTTATTGTCCCTTCTTAATATCGTTTACTAACACCTCTGTTTACTGTTTACAGCTTATTGTAAACTTGACACAATGTTTCCTTTGTTTCACACACTGTGTGTATCCATTTTTTTTTTAACTTTTTGTTCCACTTTTTCACTGTGTACATCTGTGTTTCTCTGTGTGCTTTCTGCTTTCTGTCTGGCTCCTGCGCAAACTCACTAGTTTGAGTCTGAGAAGGTTTCTCAGTGTTTAATATTTTGCTTAATGGTGCTTGGGAACATACACACTACTGTTTAAAAAGTTTATATTGAAAGAAATTAATGCTATACTAGTATTTCACAATGTTGCAGTTTTTACTGTATTTTTGACCAAGTAACTGCAGCCTTGGTGAGCATAAGATATACGTTTAAAAAGAAATCTTACCCCAAGCTTTGAACGGTAGTGTATATCAATTGTATACGTCTATGTTTTGAGAGCACAAATGAGCGTGTCTATTCACTAGTGTCTGTTTTATACATTATCTATGAATGTGTATATGCATGTGTCAGGACTGTGTGTGGTCTTGAGCTTGATGGACCGCACACAATGCAACTGTGTGGTCCGCAGTGGTCATTTAAAAAAAAGGCATTGAAGTAAGTGTGAACATGAGAGGCCTTTGTGAAAACATGGTGTTGTTAATGTGTAGTTAACATCAGGTGTACAGTTGCTGTATGCAGAGGATCTGTAACTAGTTATATGAGGGTAAAAATGACTCAAAAGATGGCAATTTATATAAAAAATATAACATTTTATTTAAAACTACCAAAGTGAAAACATGTAACTTTTTGGTCACACTTCTCAATAAAATATTGGACAAGCTGTACCAAGAACAGTCAAGTCAGCACATGAAGCCGTCATTAAACATGGTGAAGCAAGAAAAAAAAGAAATACAAATGCTTTGAATTTAAATTAACTTAAGCTGTACAAAATATGTACATTATTTACAGCTTTCAAAAAATAGATACTGTAATTAAAAAAAAGAAAAAAAGAATGAAGCTACAATTCATCCAGTCTTTTTGACAGGGGTACTGACTCTCTCCCAGCAGGAGGGGCCAGATAGTCAAAGTCAAACACTCAGTGCTATATTACCCTTCATAGTTTTTGGCCTAACTTCATGTCTCAGCTCAGCTCAATCAAACTCTGAGCCGACAAATTCAACTAAACGTAAGAGCACATCATTTTTTCTGTCTCTTTCTTCCACCTTCTCTCAGCTTGGTGAGGCGATTAGCTTCTGGGGTTAAAAGCTGCCATCTGTTTCTTACTATTTTTGCTCTCAGAATCTGAATCTTCCCACCACAGTTTAGGGGAGGGGCTTGGCGTCATCTGCTAATCAGTGACATTGGGCGTCACAGAGTCGGACTATAGTGCAGTATTGTTTTTTAGGGGGCGTCCGAACTGAGCCCGGTCATTTTACAATCCCCACCCCCTAGCTTCAGACATCCACCATGACAAATGAATACACATACAGCATATAAATCCAGAGCCCATGTACAAGATACAAACACATACACGCAAAGAGACGTAGAATGAAAGCAACAAACCATAAAGAGACAAACAAGTACGTTGTGCTGAGATATGAGATGGATATCTGTTCAATTCAAGTGGACAGTCACTGCATGGAGCTCCTTGTCGTCGTCGTCGTCTCCTCACGCCATGTCACCGACCATCTTCTTGTAGTACATGGACTCAAAGATGTCATTCTCCCCGGGGCAGTTGTAGTGGCATGCGCAGGTCTTGATAAACATCATCTGCTTCTTCATTACTTGGCCGTCGGGGCACTTGAACTCCATGGGCAAGGTAGCGGTTCTGTGAGGGGTGCAGCAGCGACCGTCCGTGCACACGCCGCAGAACTTGGGGCGGTAAGACTTGGTGGTGGTGCAGCCGGAAATCTCAAACTTCATGGGTTTGGAGACACGTGGCGTGCGGATGCACTTCTTCCCTTTCTGTAAAGACATAGAATGAAAAATTAGCCATCAAGTTCTGTGATGCCGCCATCATCATCATCATCATCATGTGTCAGTGGAACCAAGAGTGAGTTGTGCCATGATTGGTTGGTGGGTAGGTTGCTGCTTACCCTGATTTTCTCCTCCAGGTGTGACTCGCAAGGGCGGACCATGCAGAGGCGGGACTGCTTCTCTAGGCGACACTCAAGGTTGTCATTGGTGACGCGGGTAGAGATTCCCAGTCCGCAGGTCTTTGAGCATGCGCTCCATTCTGTGGTCTGAACCAGGCAGTTCTCTCTCATCATGGAGGGATCTGGCCCATATGTCTCCTCCTCTCTGTAAGCTACAAGACAAGACAAGACGTTACTCAACACATTCCATCATGCAGCATGATGTCATCCTACTGTTGATGTCATTACATAATTGCTCCTGTATTCATTCTAACCTCCTTAATGGAGACTATTACTGTATCGATTTTGACTCAGTCATGATCAAGGAATGCTCACCTGCCAAAGCTGATCCCACAAAGGTGTTCTGGTGAGGGGAGTCACACACCCACTCCTCGCAGCACTTTCCTGGCACTTTCACCCTGCGGGGCATCGGGCAGTCAGGGCTGGGAAGCCTAATGTCCATTCCACAGAGGGGAACGCAACCTACGGCTCCATCCAGACACGTGCACTGGTATTTACAACTGCTCTGGAAGGACTCTCCGCTGCGGTATACCATCCCACCGAACACGCAAGTGGCACCTTCTCTGGCTGTGGGACACAGATGGAGGGTGGTTTAAACTCTGACTCAAATCAACAACAATAGACAGGATCTGTGTGTCAAAAGCCAAGATCCTCACCTGTGCAGACTCCGATACGACGGTTGCTTGGGGAGCCGTAGTCACAGTAAAGGCCTTTATGGGGGTCGCAAACGTCTCGTTCTGTGCACAGCTCACCCAGTTGCTTGGCACAAACCCGGCAACACCCACAGGTGTCCGGCACCAGGCTCACACCAGGCGAACACTGGGGTGGCACATCAGGGCATAGGCATTGTCCACTGCACTCCTGAGCCACAGCCTGAGGAATAAGACAATGTTCTGGTGAGAGTTTGTACATTTACTCAACATTGACCTTAAAGGAAATCTCTGAGGGGTTTCAGTCAATAAATTTAAATTTTGAGGAATTCATAAGCTGTTTGTGGCTGGCAAAAATTTAAAGATGTAGCCTGATCACACTAATTCATAATATTCTACATCTCCATGTGCATGTCTTATTCTCATAATAGTGCATTAAAAAGGACTTACCCATCTTAAGAAAGTCAGGCAAAGCAGAGCAATCAGATTCAATCCAGAAAACATGATGACCTCTTCTTTACAATCTGTATCAAGAAAATCTTCTTTTGTGATCCTACAATGTCTTGCCGCTGTGTCGCAGTCTTCTCTTCAGATTTGATCTAGCCGATCTCGTTGTGTAGTCTCTGAATCCAGTTCCTCCTGATCTTGTAGAGTGAAAGCTAGAGTTTAGCTTCGGTACGAAGTGTAGGCAGAGCCGAGTTGAGCTACTGTTGCTTCTCTCTGGAGGACTTGGAGTGTTCTGATTCTCCAGCAGCAGCTGAGCTACCTTTATACACGCTGCGCTGCGGTGGACTGCCTCCACCTCAATGGAACGCTGGATAAACATGGGCATTCCTGGCATTCTTTCCAAGTTTCCTGCCCCCCTCCGCTCTCCCCTCCCCTCTCCCCCTCCCCTAGACCTGCACCCGCTGCCATCCTACATTCCTTGGCTGTCACATAGCAAAATAAAAGTGCAGTCTTGGCATTACCTTGCAGTGCTTGGTGGTAGTTTAAGCAATTTGTCTCAGAGATAGATGGGTGCATGTTTTTCGGATTTATTAAGACGGGATTTTGGCCTTCAGTGTCTTGTTCTCCAAATAACTGTGTGGTGAATGACAGTTCAGGATGATGGTGTTAGATTATCAGTCACTAATAAGCATCAGTTGAAGGTTAATCTATAAATTAAAACATTTGGAAATGTTGTCCACACAATTAAAGTCAGTGGAATTCAATGTTGTATTTGAACCTCATTGACTTTAATAATATGGGCAAAAAGAATCGCAACAGTCTTCAAAATATCTTTTCTATTTCACAGAAGAAATAAGGGAAAGTAAATAATGACATAATTTTAATTTCTGAATGTATATAGCTTTTCATTACTTGTCATAGCTTTTTTAAACAACTATACAGACGTTCTGAAAATATTTATTCATAATTCGGTGTGATGTATTACTATTTTTAAACTTGCATTATATATTTTTTTCACATGTTACATAAGTTTTCCTGTGACACTGCAACTCTGGCTGGATTCTGACTGATTGCTTTAATCTTGATGTTTTTCTGTAATTGTATACTTTCACCTGGCTAATAACATTTAGTCAGCTGTGTGTTTTACAGTGCAGGTGCAGTACGATTCTATTTTACTCCTTCAGACAGCAGACAGAGCGCAGACAGAAGGGCAGCAGGAAAGTGGCTAGACTTTTGCGTTTGTATATTTTTTTTAATACAAAAAAGAAGGATCCCCAGACTCCCCTCCTTGGTCTTATGAAAGGGAGCACTGCCTCTCACCAGCCGGCGAATCGGAAATGAAAAACTCCCAGAGAAGAACGGGAGGTGAAGGAATGTTATCCTCCTGCCAGCAGACGTACCGTTACTACATGCACACAGTCTCAGAGGAAGACTTGCCTTATATGGGAATCTTCACTCTAGTCTAGGCTCTCTTGTTGCCACCCCCACCTCATTCTCTTGTCCACACTCTTTCCCTCTGGTCCGAAAACAGTGTTGCTGGTGTTGAGGATTGTAATGTGCCTGTCTGTCAACAACCTCTCATTCCAGCTGAGCTGAAATCTGTACCCCCCCCCACCCCCCGTACAGCGAGGATTATGCTCATCATGACGCTAAGTGCATTTACATGTACTGTAGTCCTACAATAAAATGCTGATAACACTAAAACTACTGTATTATCACTGAATATTACAATTTGTTTTTGTAAATAAAACTTAATATTTATGGGAATTCGTTCTGGCACATATTGCACCCCGTCAGTCATTAACAATGTGTTGTGCGTGTGTTAGTCCGAAGTTTTTCTGTGGCCAAGCAGGATGGACCATCCCCACAGTCTGGCGGCTAAATAAACATAACTGTGTGTGGCGCAATTCAGGTGTGTGTAAGAATCGTGTTCTTACCTTTGTACTCTGTGCTAAGCTCTTTTAGTGCCTCCAGCTACATTCCTGCCTCAATGAAGCAAAGATAAATACTTTCAGCTCTGCTAAACTTTAATGTCATGCATACTACCTCCCTAGGAGGATGAAGAAGAACTGAAACTTTACCTCCAACAGAATATTTCAGAAACAACTTTCTGCCAGGTCTTTGAACAGAAGCATATCTGTAACCCCCATCATAGAGTTTATTCAAGCTGGCACACTGCTCTAAAAGAGGATGATGGAAAAGCTGACAATGTCGTAAAACAGTTGGGAAGGAAGAGAGGTAATTGTTTAATAACTGGCTTTAAAGAGGTGGTTGTAAATGATGACCCGATTCTAAAACTGGTGGGAGTGACGTGGACTGCAAACAGGACTAATGGGTGAGCTAAGACAGTATTCATGTATCCGTTGCTGAGAGAGGTCAAAGGTCACTGTCTAATGATGTAATGGAAAAGACCCCAGGCATTAGGGAAATGAAAACCTGTTGACAGAAATCACTGGGGTATGTGGTCACATGACTGCATTTCACTTTCCTCCCAAGGGGGGTAGGGTCATGGTTAGGCAGGTGGGTGTTCTGCACATAATTTGAAGGCTGTTTATTGTTCTCTAGACAAAAGTGAACAAAGCTTGAATACTTTGGAGCCATATTCTGGCTGCCAGAAGCAATTTTCCATAGCTGCACAATTCCAGCATCCCATTTTGGTTCTGTCTGGACAGCTCCCAGACCAGTTAATTTGAGAGCTCAGGTTACCAATGTTCGACCAAAATATGCTGTCTATATTGTATTGTTTTTTTTTTTTTTTTACCCAAACCAAGTCTTTGTTTTGGACTGGTTCTTTGTCTAGTCTAATGTGACTGATGAAAAATGATTGGACTTGTCCAAAGAACAAATGATGTTTCATTAACAAAGTTCGGGAGGAACACATTCAAATGATCTAATCATCACATCACTCCAACCAGCTGTCATTAATCAGCAATCAACATGTCTACCCAATCAGCATGAGCGGACACCTATATATTGACACAGTCGACTCACCTATGTTGTTGGACAGTTTCAGCATCCCTCCACCACCCCTCACACTTGCCTGATTACTTCCTAAACCAGAATACGGGGGGAGTACTCTGGGTTCGGGCCAAATACCGAACTCGGAGCCCTCTCCTCGGACAGCACGCCAAACATGCATACTAATTACTCTATCTGATTATTTGTAAGTGTGAATTCGTGAAACAAGGATGCTTGAATATACATGAATAGAGATCATTTATCAGATAATTGAGCAGGAGGCTTTTATGTAAAACAGGCCTAGTATGACAGCTGTCTTTAGTACTCCACAAATAATAGCTTCTATCTATCTATCCATCCATCCATCCATCTGAAAATTAAGGTGCAGTCACATTTACCGTTGTGAACAAAATCACGTCATTATAGTCATAGAAATCTAAGATATTCTCAATTCAATTCTCAATTTTGACTGTCTGGCAAATCCGCTTTTGCAAAACAAATTTGTAGGTGCACTCATTATTATTTCCTTGTGTAAAAAAAGACAAAAATATGGCACCTTGTATAAAAGACTCACAAATAAAACAGCTCATATACTCAAGTTCTCCAATCCCATTTAACAGAAAGAATTTGGTCATAGATGTCCTCGGGTTTGTGGCTTTAGAAGATTTAGCAAGCATCAGTGAAAAAAGATGTAATGCTGTTTGTATGGGTAAACACTTGAAATGAAGCAGTTGGAAATCCGGTGTTATGGTTTTTTAAGTCACTTCCTGCGCAGGGTTTCCTCTGTCTGTCTGGTGAGGTGGTGGTTGTGGTAGAGGGATGCCCTCATTTGCTTGGTTGTTGTGCAGCAGAGGTTTTTGCGGCCACATTCCTGTGGGATTCAGTGGAGCATTCCTCATGGGATTTGCCTGACGTTCCTCACGCCCATGCATCTCTCACTTCTCCTCTAGTTACATCATCAGTTCCTCTCTCTGCCCATCCTATTTGAGATGATGCCATAGTTGATTCCTTGTGTTCAGTCAGCAAATACTATGGTAAGTTGAGTATTTTTTAATTACATTTAATGAGACTTTATAAAATATACCTATATTCTATGTGACTATTACAGGTTCAACAGGTTCACATGTGTTGAAAATTCAGGCCTCAGTGAGGTTTGCTAACTTTATGTTGATAGAAATGCCAAAAATGATCCATATTTTTCCACCCTGCCTCAAGGTATGTGAACCACCTCGATTCACAAATGCTTCTGTGGAATTGACCATGTGGAAGGCATAAAATCCACACTAAACACCTCTGCTGCACAAACATTTTCCAGTGTAACATAAATCATAATTCAGAGGACAAGCATATTTTAGTGGGGTGAGTGTAACTGTAATGATTTGAATATTGGAAATATCAGTCGAAGACATCAAGCATCATAAATTAGGATTATTGATTATTACATGGTTTTCCTCTCAATCTGAGAGTTTGATTACTTCTGCTTGATCAAGCTATACTGCTGAGAAAGTTTAATGTAATGACATAAATTAGAGTGGCTGCATCATATATTTCAGTGTTTAAAGCCTCAAGTCATCAAAAGGCTCAAGCAGCTAACTGCTGAACCATAAAATAAACTCTAAGAAAGATTATTTACCCCTCAATCCGCCGCCTCATCTAAAGCTGCTGCCTCTATAATTGGCTTCTGGCTGGCCGTTAAAAGAATGTTCCACACTTTGAAACTTCAAACTGACCCTCCCTCAGCCTCAGTTTAAATACCACATGTGGCAGACACGGCAAACGGAGTTAATGGTGGTTACGGGCTGTAGTTTTGGCCCTTTGAAATGGTGCGGCTGGGTCAGACTGCATTGATTCAAAGTCCAGACTGGCCCAAGCCCACCGTACAACATCACATGTCTCGAAACAAAAAACCACACCGCTCATTAGATCATTTAGGGTAGTCTGAGAGCAGAAAATGTGGAAATTGGGACCCTCAGAAAGGTTTGGTTGATTTATGAGACAAGTAAAGGGGCATGATGGGGTGGGTGAGTTGAGCGAGTTTGTGGAAAAGGCTATCAAGGATTGAGTGTTGTTTTGTTTGAAATGTAAAGGATGGAATGTGGTGGGAAACAGTGGTTGATTTGTTGAAAGGTTTGATCTGAGAGGAAGCTGAGATATGTGCACACCAGTTAAGTTTCATGTGCGCCACAAACCCATTTTTGAAGGCGTCTAATGTTACCAGCAACTACATGAAGAATTAGGTAAAAAAATTTGACCCCCCCCCCCCTTTTTTTTGTTTTCAGGCCTTGCTGACAGTAACCAATACACTTAACAGTGGCCAGTAAGCTCTTGTTTCTAGAGGTCTATAGTAACCATCTGTTTGTATTTAGATCAGTTGTTGCTGAGTAGTGTAGAGAATAACTCTAAGTAGGGATGCTAAATCACTGTGAACTTAACTACATTTGTCAGTATCATGAGTGGTTCAGCTGTTTTCAAAATGTTGCAACTTTTCCAATAACAAGCCATTTTGCAATAAGTCAACACTACATTGACTACATATGGAGCATTGAAAAGTAAATTGATTCATCCCGGCCCCCTTTGGAATAGTGCATGAAGCGCTGGACAGTTCGATTCATTTTAGTCAATTGGTTCATCCTAAATGGTACTCTCTCATGTTGGAAAGTCAAATTCATTCTCGTGATTCAGTTTGTTTGGGTGATTCGTTTTAAACATACAGATAATTAACAGTGCATTGTTTTATGTGTTTTTAATAGTGGAATGTTAAGCGTTTCTGTTCATTATTTTGTTCATGACATTGTTTTTGCGCCAAAATAAGGTCTGAATAAATTATTTTATATTTATTTTTAATAAGACAATAACCCCTCAAATAGCTTCTGTGTAGTTCGTTTCGTTAGTAACTTTTAGTATCATGTAACTAACTTCTTTTTTCAAATGGGCTCTTGACTGTAGCTTAACTTGTATCTTGGCAAACACTGATGTCAAAACACTTTAACTTTTTGTATGGTGATAAAATGTGAGTTCTGGGAAGAAATAACACGATGGTCAGTAAATATTTAAGGTATTCTTCACCCTAGAACAGAAAATCAAGGAAAGTTCTGTGGTCTTATGCGTCTCGTTGTACGATTTACAGCAGAGAGAAAGTCTCAACAGTAACTATACTAAACCAGTACAATTTTGTGCTGTTCACCAATCAGACTGAGTGATATTCCATATGGCCGGCTGACTGACTTTACTCAATTTATTGAGTCTTCTGTTCTTGTGGAATTCAGATTGTGGTTTGAACGCTGTCACGGCAAAGAACAAAGATCCAAATATAGGCCCCTGAACAGCCCATTCCCTTAGACATACAACAACATTACTGTTTTACCAGACAACGCCAAGGTATGCATCTCCTCCTGCCCCCACAGAGCAGTTACTAGAACCTTCTGTAGATGTGGCTCCATATTTTCAATCTCTCAGAGAGATCGGCTGTTTGCTGAAGCCTCTCCAAACCTCACACAAATAGGATAGCTTTGTCCCTATGTGGCGTCTGAAGCCGTGTGTATTTAGACACCCGTAATGAGACTAAAAAGGTCATCAGACTGAGATGCTCTGACAACAAAACGAATTTGTATCAGTAAACTTTGTACATTTATAGCCTATTTCCCGGTCTTCTAAATTAGACCCGAGAGCAAAGATGGATTGCTTATGTAAAGTAAGACTTAAAGCCTCACTGTAAAAACAGGCGAAATAAACTTAAAATAATTTGTATAACTTCAGACTATAGTGTTCTTGATTTAAATATAGTGGTCCAAAAAATGTGTAGGCACACTTCAATGTAGAAATCGTATTGTGAAATATTAGTACAATTTAAAATGTCAGCTATTTGAAAATATTTTTGTCAGACACAGACGAGGACAGATGGTAAGTTGTGTAAAACAGTTTATTTGCAGGCAGGATAATAGGGGAACAATGGGTAATGGAGGTGAGTGAAACAGTCTTTGTAATTCGTGGTGTAACGTGCTCCATTCCGTGTTGCAGATGCTGGCAGGTGAAGATGAGGTTGGAGGCACAAGGTTGAACAGGAGAACAGATGAACACACTGACGAAGATCACAGGCACAGGATGGCATAACAGGCAGGTAGCATGTAAGTAGCATAATGTAAGTCTGTACAATCTTTTTGAGACCAGACACTGACATGACCGTGAGATGTGTTCATATAATGTGGGCTGGTGATGAGGAACAGGTGCGGGTGATTAGAATTGAGGCGATGGCGATCGAGTGGGTGGATCTGGCACAGATGAGGTGATGGGTGTGGTGACTGACTCCGTGACAATTTTAGAATTTAATTTATTTCTGTGATGGCAAAGCACACCTTACCTCAGTCTTCAGTCTCACATGATCCTTCAGAAATCGGATTCTCAGAAACATTTCTTTTTATTATTAATGTTGAACACACTTGTGCACACAAAATTTTTTAGTAAAGCATGATGCATTTTTTAGGATTCTTTGATGGATAGAAAGTTCAAAAGAACAGCATTCATTTGAATTGAAATATTAAAATTTAACGTTGAATTAATTTCTTTTAAAAATGCTTACTATGTTGATGTTTTGTATTTAGTGCAGAGATACAGGTAAGTCATTTAAAATTGATTAAAGTACAGTACATGCAGTATACAGCATCCATTTCTCTCTATTAGCTGTTATATAATTGCTCTTTGTTGATCTTCACTTAGATGTGTAAAGTTGGCCTTGTAGAGTGCGTTCAGAGAGCGAAGGGTGGATGTCTGCGGCAGCGGCCATGAAAAGCTCTGATTCATGTGACCAATACAGGACAGAGCTAGTGCCAACACAAGCAGTACAGGAATGTTACCCAAAAACAGGGTGAAAATAGCAGACTGGTGACACACAACACATAAAAACACACAGCTCTCCACCACAATCTCAGGTCTCATGCATCCGTACCTGATATTTAAAACAACAAACAATGAAGATCAACATCATGGAATAACACCACCTCAACCAAAAATAACATGCAAAACAGCTAAGTTAGCAACATCACACCCTGTTGAACACAGTATATACAAACACACACATTTGTTGTCTTTTAAAGTCTCTTTGCCCAAAAAAGAGATTAGCAAAACAGCACAGTCATACAGGTAATGATAACATGGAGGATGAGGAGTGTTTTCCAGTATTTTCTGACTCACAATCCAGTAGAAAGTTTGAATAGCAGACATGTTATGAATCAGAGTAATGCAGAGGTGAGGTTAGGAAAGAGTGAAAGTGTCTGCTCATTCGGTGAGGAATCTATCACTGCTAGCTTACTGTCCGCTACTGTGCACTCGCCCACTAATCCTCACAAACATGACCGCTTAAATGCACTACGCCCGGCCGTTCAACACCCGGGCGCTGTCTTTTTCTGATGATTCATGGCTCAACTGCATCATTCATCAGTTTGTGTAAAGGAATGTTCTGGGTTCAGCATAAGTTAATGTCTATCCACACATGCTAAATGCTAATGTGCTTAATTATTACATACAAACATGTATGTTAAGCCAAGCTCAAATTTAAAAAAAACTCCAAAGCAAAGCTTGTGCCTGATGTTGGTCATATTTTTTATTTAAATGTGGTCCCAGAAAATAATGTTTTAGTAGTTGTTATAATTTTTTTTAAAGTAAAAATGTCATTTTTTAAAAAAAAAAACAAAAAAAAACACCCCAATATCTTGCCAAAAATGTCAATTTTTTTTTTTTTTTTCATGTGTAGTTCACTATTAGCCTAGTTTAGCACACCAACATGTTAAAAAATAAGACACTGTGAGTACTTTAAAGGGTTTGCAAGTTCACCCAAAATTTTGTCATTTATTACTCACCCTCGTGTTGTTCCATATCGGCAAGATCTTCATTCATCTTCAGAACACAAATTAAGATCTTCTTGATGAAGTCCGAGATATTTCTGTCTCTCCATAGAGATCCAACGCAACTACCACTCCAAGGTCCAGAAAGGAAGGAAAAAGACATCATTACAGTACTCTATGTGACTCCAGTGGCTTAAACTCAATTATATGAAGCAACATGAGTGGTTTGTTTATGCAAAAAAACATAATTTACCACTTTACTTACAAAAATATTGATCTGCAATGCACATTCACGAGAGCTTCACGACGCATGCGTGTTGTGTTCACGCGAGAGCTTGCATTGTTGCATGAACACGCTTTGTATAATATTACTTTGTAAATAAAGTTGCAAAATATGTTTTTTTGCCACAAAATTGCACTCATGTCGCTCATGTAGTTTAAGCAACATGGAGTACTGTAATGATGTCTTTTTCTTACATTTCTGGACCTTGGAGTGGTAGTTGCATTGGATCTTTATGGAGGGACAGAACCCTCTTCATCAAAAAGATCTTAATTTGTGTTCCGAAGATGAACGAAGGCCTTATGGATGTGGAACGACATGAAGGTGAATAATTAATGGCACAATTTTAAATTTTTGGATGAACTAACCCTTTAAGTGTATGAAAGGCGATAATGACGTGATTCCACAACATGATGTAAATAGCACTTTTTTGCAAATAGTTACATCATGTCCCTTTTTTGTTTTTGTATTGTATGAAAGTTAGCAGGTTTAATGGCTTTACATGGTCATGGCATAAGTTGAAAGACTTTCACACACAATTCTTCTGGCTATATTTTCATAACATTGTGTGAACTAAATATATATGTATATAAATATAGCTTACACAATATAATCAGTTCCACATAATCAATCACTTGGGCTTTGCATGCTTGTGCACTCTATTATTAATATTGAGCCAGGTTTGTTCCGTCCTGTTTAATCGAGATAGACATAATAAAATGCCTAAAGGCTCTGTGGTTAACTTTATACACAATCAAACCAGACTTTGTTACAGAATGGGTTTGCTTTGAAATTCCAAGTTATGAAAATACAGGATATGGACAAAAAAGCTTTGTCTGTATTTTAGCAGTATTGCTTGCTTGTGGTGAATCCCTCATTGGAAAGGCATCTTATTCAGCTTGGGCCGTGCTTAACTTTCCCTTAAAAGGCAATTCATGTGGGTTCATGGGCAGGATTCTTAAGAAACATGCTCCCATGGCAAAGATCACTGTACTGTACAAAAGAAGACACACAGTGTTATCTGCACATGAGATTATCGAACGAAAACAGAACGTCAGTAAACAACATGAATACAACAGTTCCTTGTCTTTGTGATGACTTACATCCTTCTGCTTTTTGCTATAGCTTGCAAATCATGTTAGAGGAAAAAAATATTAAAGCAGAGGTGCCCAAAAAAAGAGACGTTTTCCAGACAACTGTCGAGTCTTGACCTACTAACAACACGTCCAATCTAGCACGCTACCCTGCCAGATGTCGACCCTACAGTCTCTGTTTTTCTTCTGTTTTCTTTCAATGTCTTCAGTCATCTCGCATGCCACCTTCAGACATTGAGTTGCAGAGTAGGTCACGATCACTCAGTCTTCTAGGCTCCAAAAAGTAACCTTTTTCCTCTTCTTTTAAGTTCTCCAATTTGCCCAGGTGTTAACTTCATTTGGCATTCAATAGACTGCATGAAAATAAGAGAGACGGAAACTTGACTTCCTTTCATTTATTTGTCTAATTTGCCTCGTTCTTTGAGCGAGCCGTTCATGAAGCAGTGTACCCAAACAGTCATTATGCGTCTTTCATAAGCCGACATTGGCTGTTTGCTTTTGGGTGATTTAACAGGAATAGCATTTTCTCTCTCTTACTTTTTGTAATTTGGCAGGCTCTCCTAACTGGCTTCCTGAAAACGCTTTGAGTGCTGTTGGTCAAATCTACCTTTTTTGTTTCATTATGTGCCAAGGTAAATGTTTCATTCATTGGGAGTGTGACTTAACTGTTTTTCTTTGCCATTTTTTTCAAAACAGGTGTTTCATAGCGTGATATGCCACAATCCGTCCCAATTTTACCGCGCATGATCCAAAGATATCAAAGGAACCTGGTATGTTGTTTTTTCCCCCCCAATGAATATTTAGTTCAAAACATTGCATTCACCCTGTAAATTCATGTGGCTTTGCCTTTCCTGAAGGAGCTGTCAAGAGTCTGAAAGCCTAAAAAGACCTACAGGTGTTACGGCATATTTATTTAATGGTCACAGACAGACTCTGAATAACATTCACTTCTCACTTCAAATGTTTGCAGGTATTTGAATGGTAAAGGAATTTGTTTTTGTGTGCTTTTTTAAAAAAAAAACATTAATAGTTATAATAGTATACAATAATTATTGTGCAATTTCGTCAATTAAATTAAAAATAATGATTTATTTATAACAATAATAATAACTTCTAAAAAAACTCCTTCTGTATGCAGTGCACCTGGACCATTTTTACACAATGTCCACTAATCTATTTGTTCAAAGGACCCTCTTTCACATCATGTACCCTTAGTTCCTCCCCACAATCCTTTGTGTGAGTGGTGTTGCCAAAACCTGAAAAAAGGCCACTCTGGAAGCTGTTCATAAATGCGTCTTCTAGTGACTTGCTAGACAGTTTTATTACCACCAGCCAAATAATTTGTAAAGTTTCACCCTGGGAATTTCTCATCAACAAAATACATTACTAAAGGCATGTAATCATCTGACCTTCAAATATATATAACTTCATTTTTCATTGCTTAAAATATTTCTGCTGATGTTTCAGAACAAACTGAAGAAAAACAAAAGGAAAGGAAGAAGAATTGATAATCCCAATTCAGATAAGATCAGCTCTCTTTTGAGCTTAAAGGATGTGTGTGCTCATATCAGACGGCAACACTCTGTTATTGAAGCGTTGCCTTTTATTAGGAAGTGTAACTGTGTTGTAAAGATACTGACACTTATAGATGATAAAACACAGTGAATGAGAGCGGTTTTGTAAACAACCCTTGATGTCGTTGTTCATAAAGCATTTCATGTTTATTTTTCAGTAATGGAAGAATTAGGCCTTGTAAAAGCTTTAAAATGTACTGTACAGAGTAAAGGGTTTTATAGCCATTGTGAGAAAAAGCACACATGATAAATTGCATATGACATTACACAGAACATTCATTTTAGTGACATCATGCAATGGAATGTTTAGATCATGCATGGTTATGCCAATGCAATAAAAATCTCAGTTATATAACAGAGTGTTTAAATGATGACATCACGCTCTAACAGTGATGTCAGCATTATACATCCGAAACGTTGTACTCCCACACTCGGAGGAACCCTGGACACCTCCCAAATCTTTCTCAGACTGAAATTCATCAGAGCAAGAGAAGCCGACACCTGTTTAGTCTACGCAGCTGACCCAAATCTGATGCAGATGCTGGTTCAGATGTTGAACTTTATTAGCTGATGCTGCACATTTGGCCTGCTGAAGTCCAACCGCTCTAATCTGAGCTCCACCTCACTGCTGCTGAATCAGATGAGATGTGATAGGCCCAAATTCCAGTCCTGTAGAAAGAAAAGACAGGCTCGATTGTGTGTCTTAAGGGTGTAACCGGGTGAAAGTCTTTAGTGTGGTCTCTTAGCCTTGACTGATCATAAGCATTTTGAAAAACAGTATTGCAGAGCACATGTTCTGCAAAATAACAAACACCCAGAGACCGGCCCTAAACCTTGAGTTTTCTGAGTCATTTGTCCAAGTATGCTGGAAAATGTTTTTCATAGTCTTTTTAATATTTTTGTTTTGAACACCCCTCATTCCAGTGGTAATTTCACCTCTCAGATCTTCCTGGCAACATCTGATTAACTCCAGCTCATTCTGACCTTTAAAATCTAAATGCAAAACAGGAAAGATGAGATTTTTTGAAAGAACCTAAAACCTAGCCCCTGGTATCAATACACTTTAGGTATTGTTTGTGACAATGTTGTTTACACGATAAACTCTTGATCTACTATGAATATTGGTATTTGTCCTTGTGTATTACGACATTGCTTTACAAATAACTATCAAATTAAGTGAAATGTGAGATGTCACGATATGGCTCTATAATTGAGCAATTGTAGATAATTATAGATTATAATTCTAGAATTAACTCCCACTTTAGCTCTAAATGTGTGACATAAATGATAGGTTTTGAGTCTTAATTTAGTTCTGGAAGCTGCATTTTTGTCTCTAAAATAGATATGTGGATATGTTGGTTTTATTGTCTTGCTAAGTTTCTAGTTTTGATTTTTATTTGCCTGTGTTCCAGTTCTTCATTAGTTGTCATGAGATGCTTTTCCACTGTTGCGCCAAACCATTCTCATTTTTTAACCATTCCATTCCGTGCTGATCCGGGCCGGCTAATACGGATTTGGTTTCATTTTCCACTGTGGGGCTGATAACGGAGCTCTTTGGAATGTAATACAAATGTGTCAGTCATTGCCTTTGCAAAATAAGAGTTTACAGACGATATGAGATGAAAATACTGACAACATCTGGGAGGATGATCAGATATTTCTTTTAATTTTATTATTAATAGTGTCATCGCTCAAATAGCGTACTTAGCCGACTAGAGAGAAACTGGTAGCCATGTAACTGACAAGTGACCAGTACTGAGTGGCGATGTCACTACATGCATTTTACCATCACGGTTCCATGTGGTTAGCCAACCATGCCAAGAATTCCAGGCAGAGTGCAGTTTGTTATAGTGCCGTACCAGGATCATAAGTGGAAACATAACTGGAACCGTTCCTTACCATTTTTAGAACCTTTCGGCCTGAAAAGTGGCTAAGGTTGCTCATTAGTTACACACCTGTTCCTTATTCCTTTGATTATCATCCTCAGTGTTTTTAAGCCGTCAGTTCTCCTCTGTTCATTGTCTCTCATTAACGTTATGTTGTTATGTATATGGTAACACTCTTTGTGTTTATTAAAAGCCTATTATTATCATTCATTCTGCATCACATATCTTTCTATGGATCTTTACTACAAGCAACCCCTGACAACATTGCTATTTGAATAGAAAAGGTTTCTCATATTGCAGTCAAGACAGATGATTATAGATAGACAATAGTAAAAAACAAGTCAATATCTAACTGAAGCATTAGTTTTCCACTGCTCTTTGTGATTTTTTCTTCTTTTTCCTGGAACAGGAAAGTTCTAAATATATTGTGCCTCAAGGGAGTCAAACTTTCCATCTAATGAGTGAGGAAGTGTCATCACCTTCAGTGAGATGAGGAAGTAGAGAGACGTCTTGGACATATTGCATTTGACCCAGGGTTTTGGAGGGCAGTCATGTTTGGTCACAGGTGTGTTTCCTCCTCACAGTCAAACACAACTGACACATTCCACTGATACTCACATTGCTGTGAGTTTAGACCTCAACCAAACTGATCAATATTGTAAATATTTGTTACAACCCAGCAGAAATGTCATGCCTATTTGATCTGATTTCTGCAATGTGTAAAACAATTATCTTTCATAAATACTTTCCTCATTATTACGTAAAAAAAAACCTTTGAACTTTGATCTCCTGTACTACTATGTACTTGCATCAAAACACAAGTACTTATACTTCATATTGTATTGAAAAACACGTTTGCTGCTATTGAGATGGAATACAGGTAAGGTTAGGGACAGGTTTAGTGGTGTGGTTAGGTTTAAGGGTGGATTAAGGTGTGTAAGGTGGTCAGTTAAAAAAGGTAATTAAATTGTAATAACTTATTATTATCATAATTAATAATAATAAAATATTTTTTATTGATTTTTATTTATTGTCGTCTAAGTTTCTGTCATTCATACAGCTTGGTTATGATTACTTGCGTTGCTTTTCCAGCAAAAGCCAGGGACAAAGGAAAGGATTATATAAATGGGGTGGATTACATGGACTGCTTGGAATCTGGATCTATCTGGCTGATGTGTCTGGCAGACACCCATTTGGACCCAGAGTCATATTGTCTGTGTCAGTGAAGGAGCCCCTGAGAGCAGTACTGTCTGTCTGGGCATGACTCATACTAAACAGTGAGTTCGAACCTTCACTAAACCCACGCCATGTGCTAGTCAATGGTCTGCAATCTCCAAACTCCCTGAGTTCCCCCTACAGTCTCAACAAAATCTATCATTGTGCTTTAGTACACCTCTTTTTCTCACTGAGACTGTGAAATGAATCTCTTGTGATGGTCTCAGAGAGAAAGTAATATGAAAGTAGATGCCACAACACATCCTGCCGAGCTCTAGAGCTGTAGTAATGATATAACCCTACAATTTAAAAGCAACTTATAAAACTAACATGTTTTTTTCATCTCAGGGCCTCACGATAGAGTTTTTTGACCTATGCCACGTAGGTGAGAGTTACGTAAAATTTGCGTGTGCTGGGAGCTTGTGAAAAGCAGGTCTGTTTCTATTTAGGATCTCCCATAGTTCAATCAAAATGTCTGTGTGCTTGCGTGCCTGTATGTGTAATGGTGCTAAAAGCCTGAGATTTATATTTTGGAAATTGCTCAAAATGACTTGAAGGTTTAGGCTTGGACACAGTTTATCCTGTTCTTGAGAGCTGGTGGCAGCTTGTTCAGCAGATTTGCCATTACTGAAGATTCATAATGAAAAAATCATTATGTGTTAAAAAACAGGTAGCAAATGAAAAATATATCAGTCAATGGCTTCCAGTTTAATATAAGATCATTGATTTGTCCATTGCTTTGCTCCTTGTTCTGTTCGGGTAATTGTCTTTGTATTCTAGAAAGCGAGACGGTTCACATGTTGATTTGTTTGTAACAAAAGACTGGAAGTGTGTACAGAGGAAGGGTTTACAGATGGTTTACTGTGTGTTGCTGGGCATTGACTTGACTATGTGATTGTATAATGATGCAGGGGGTCCTGTTGCTCCGGATTGGTTAGTATCCACACTGAGGGCCTATTCACTGGCTCCAGCCCCAGAATTGTCCTGGCATTCCAACACCAGTTGGTTTAGAACATTCTGGAAAGTTGATAAAACCTCTATAAGCTAGTTTTTTTAAAAGATGGAAACTAAGAACCTATGTTTTTTCTTGATCCCCCAAGTTTCAGAGTGGTGTTCCCATATGATCGCCATGTGATTGCTGGGTATGTCATCAAGGATGATCAGAATCGTTGAGACAAACCTTTAAGTCGCCGTTTCCTAATTCAAATACCCATTGCCATTCTGAAGCATAACTATGTAATCCATTGTAGATAACTTTTCATATTGAACACATTCATTAGGGCATCATCACATATTTAGTTTTGACAATAAGGTGAGACGGGTTTTACACTTTCCCATGTTTGGTCCTGATGACGTCTGAAGTGATGGTAGTACGCTGCATGTGTGTTTGCTCTACACTCATTCTCACAGCTCCCTGTTGACTTCTCTCACCATAAACTCACACACTGCCACACTCATACAGCCCTCCATCCACAGGCCAGACTCAGAAAGAGAACGACAGGCAGAGAGTGAGAAGAAATATTAATGAAAGACATAAGCCGGATTTCCGATACAAATAATGCTCTTAAGAATATCTTAACTTATGTTGTACATTACTTAATTATGAAGCAATGCTTGTAAAGCTGCATGATTCTGGACTGACTGTGATTATTTTTGTTTCAAATAGAGATCATGATTCTGAACAGAATCTTCTGAAAACAAAATAGTTTATCAGAGATTCTGACAAAATGTTAATTGCTGTAGTCTTTCTAACATGTTTAATTTGAATGAAATTATTTAATAAAAATCGGTTTGAATGAATGATTCAATCATAAATACGTCACTTGTTTCGAATTAGCGTTTTGAATGAATCTTTTGACTGAATGATTCAATGACAAATGCATTTTTTAACAGTATTGTCTTAAAGTGCTATGGTGAAGCACCAAATTACTTTCAAAAGGTGATTTGCTCTATTATGATCGTAGACATCAGTGTTTATATCTGAACTATAAACTTTTATCCCAGTACTTCTGAATTTGAATATATGTAAAGATACTGCGTGTGGTTGAACAGACTGTTTGTCTTTGTCTACATCAACTGCTTTCTCTGGGTCAGTGGCAACGCAGATTTGAATGTTCCAAAATTTGGTGAATCGAAATCACGTGGGTGTTTGAATCGAGAACGCAATCTTTTAACACCTAATCATGCAGCTCTAAATGCTTGTTTCCCAAGCTAGCATGTAGATCACTGGCTATTACAGGAATAAGGAATTTGGTGCTGAACGATTTACTTTTGTTCATGTAATGGCGGTCCACCTTGGGTTAGTGCCATACTGTAGCATCTCCTGATCTTTAGACACGTCTGGAATCCCTATGTCCTTTCCATCCCGCTATGTCTGGTACCTCAGGGTCTCTGTTTCTGAGTAAGAACTGGGCCGTGGCCTTCGCTCCTGACAGAGGGAAGCAGAGGAACCCGTCGGTGAGAGCTGGCATCTTGTCAGATGGCACTGTTTCCAGCTGCTGTTGCTGAAGAAAAACGAGACTCTGGAAATAAAACCAGACAGACCCAAGTGCCTTAATAACTCACAGCAGGGCCTACTGGGAAAAATAATAATAACATATATAAAAAAAGATATAGAAGGGAGATTGGCCTGATAGCAAATTATATGATGGAAAATAGTAAGCAGTGTTTATGTTTCAGAATTTCAAAACACATTTTGCAGAATCTTGGTGTGTTAGTCTTTTAATTTTACGAACCAACAAATTCATTTCAACATTTGACAGGATTTAAAGACAATAAAGTCATGGCTTGATTAAGTCCAGTTTTAAGAATGACTAAATAAAAAAACATGTGCCGGTCTGCCAGTTGCTTCTAATTTGCACAGTTGCTGTACCTTTTTCCTATCCGTGTCATTTCTTTAATTGTACATGGAAACAGAAGGAATTTTGCACATGGGCAGCAATATTACATAAATACTCTAGCATATGAAGTTAAAGGGATAGTTCACCCAGAAATTAAAATGTAGTCATCATTTATTCAGTCTCATTTTGTTCCAACAGTATGACGTTCTTTTTTGTGTTGAACCCAAAAGAAGACATTTTGAACAATGTGCTAGTTGCTTTTTCTGTGCGAATACAATGAGTACGTTGCACCAATAATGCGGTTATTTCTCATAATCAGAGTAAGGCCTTAATCGCAGTAAGATGTTTACATGACACGAGCAGAACTCTTCACTCCTGTTGACATTAAATTTTAATTAATCTAATTATTCACTAATAAGTATGGTTATACCGCACTCATAGTATGTATGTTACCGGCCATTGTTTTAACCTACTCACATCAAATTCAAAATTTTATAGAAAAAATTCAATATTTTTATAGATGTACTAGATATTATACGGTGCCATGATGACAATGCCGGGTTTGCCTACTCTTCCATCGCGTTCTAATGTGATTAAAGTGTTTACATGCTTGTTTATTGCGATTAAAATCGGCGTACACCACCTAGTTTAATGTGATTATGGTTACTACGATTATGAGCTCAATCACAGTACATTAATAAAAGTATTGCATTTACATTAGCTAAAGTTTAATCGCAATATTGCTAAAATCCCATTCTAATCTCATTTATGAGAGAGCATGTAAACGCACAGAATGAAATGATGTTTTATTAACAAAGTTCGGGAGGAACACATTCAAATGATCTAACTAATCATCACATCACTCCAGCCAGCAGTCATTAATCAGCAATCAACATGTCTACCCAATCAGCATGAGCAGAGACCTATATATTGACACAGTCGACTCACATATGTTGTTGGACAGTTTCAGCATCCCTCCACCACCCGTCTCCACACACTTGCCTGGTTACTTCCTAAACCAGAATACGGGGGAGTACTCTGGGTTCTGGCCAAATACCGAGCTCGGAGCCCTCTCATCGGACAGCACGCCAAACATGCATACTAATTACTCTATCTGATTATTTGTAAGTGTGAACTCGTGAATGTGGACTGGAGCTTTCAAGATTTACAAAAGACATGATTGCCTATACAAGTAGCATAAAAGTAGTCCATACTACTGTACTTGTTCACAGTTATTTTTGCGACTGACCTTATTGCATTGTATGAATTCTTTCAGATGCAAAATTTATGGGAGGAAAGTATTTAAATGATTTACGCAAGATTTACCAAGGTTTATGCTAGTCAGTTTACTGGTATTTGCACCATTATTTACCTCCCAAAATAAAGCATGTGTTAAACCAGATGCTAATTTGCGCTGATCTTGGTAGATTGCTTTGGTCATTATGGAAATGAACCTGCTGCATCTGTGTTCTTTAATTTGCACGTCATCAGTAGATCACTCACACAACTTTCCACTCCCATCAGCATTTTCAAAGGTTTTTTTGGAATTGCGCTCTCACGCTAATTTGCCTTTTAGTGAATCAGGCCCTAAATCTGTTCATCATATGAATTGATCGTGTCTCTTCAGAAAATTTCAAACTGCTCAATTCATATGTATTGGTTTTACGATCTCTTTATGAACATTTTGAAGAGTCAAAGTGGTAGTTCTGTAGACTTTTGATGGAGGGATCTTCATTTGTGTTCTGAAGATTTTTGGAATGACATGAGGGTGAGTAAATGATGACAGAAGTTAAATTTTTAGGTCAACAAACCCTTTAATTTTTGCATTTAATCATTGCAAATTACATAGACTTATAGCATATATATATAGCATTAGACACACACACACACACACACACACATATATATATAGCATTTACTTTATACAGTAAAGGCAAAGAATAGTAAAGTAAAATGTTTTAATTCTCTCTTAGGACCTTAAAAATCATTGTGTGTGTTTACATGAGAAAAAATGTGCAGGCATATCTTAGATCTAGTCTGTGCGGTTTGCATGACCTGTTTGGGTGTCAGTAGTAGAGTTTCGCTAGTGCTACGGCACGATATGTTTGTGCAGGTGTGGAACGGCCCATAGGAGGAATTTCCTGCTTTATGGGAAGCTTAGAGCTGTGTGCCGTATGGCTAGACTGCTTTAACGACCCAGCACTCCTCACACACCCCTCACTGAGCACCTCCACACCATTCACTCAACACTTCCTCACCTCCAACACAGGTTAAAGGTCACTGATGAAACTTTTAGACTACCTCTGTGATCTGTAAACACCTGGCTAGATCATATACACACTCTCTCGCACGATGATTGCTCGGATAGATGTGTGTGTGCCTGTGTCTGTCTGTCTATCTATCTATCTATCTATCTATCTGAATGCACAACAGTATTTTCACTTCAGGTGGACAACCACAGTCTTAGAAACCGATGAGAGCAAGAACGGAAGACAAGAGAGTGAACTCGGCAGGGGAGGTCGAAACAGACTAATAAAAATAAAGAAGAGATTCCTCAGTCAGTCAGCTGAATCTAAACAGCTATTTTTAGAGTCTCAAGACCCTGAGGCATCAGCTGTCTATGAATGAACAGTTCTTGCTCACATCCGTTACATCACTAACCTGACCCAAAACCATGGGCCCACACAGGAGATGCACAACAGATGTCTGCTTCTGCCTGCTCCTATTTCAGTAGCCTGGAGCAAAATCACCATAGAATGATTAATATATCTTTGCAGGTGGTAAGCAGGTCACTATTTTACACATGACTTACTGAATAATAACAGAGAAAGGTTGCTTTGGTTTTATCTTGAAACCACTTTGGGTAAAACTCATATGTCCTACCATTACTGGCGGAAGTACTAATCGGTTTTGCGTATGTGCAATTGCGTCAGTTGGTCACTTTGCCGAGAAGCAGAATGTGTTTTAATATGTGTGTAAACCTGTGTGTGGTATGATGACGCAGAGGAAAGATCGAAAGTGAGCAGGAAGGCTATATGATGTGTGTGTGCTTTTCTATGGTTTATCAATAGTGATGCTAACAAGAGATATGGCAGTTACTTTATATAAAACAGTGCAGGCCGAATCACAGTTGTTTTTTTACCACTATACTGTACTTTTAGTTACTTATTTCCTCCAAGCATTTCACAAGTTACTAAGCAACAGTTCCAAGAACATGCTGGAGGTCTCGAGGCCTCTTCAGCCACACACGACGGCGGTGGGTGGCGGAAATAACCACCAAAGTAGTCGCCTCGCTCACACACTTGCAAAGGCAAGGACACGGGCAGTCCACAGTTCAGACGTTGGGTCTTCTTGTACTGTCTGTATTCCGGTACATTTCCGCTGTGCTGTTATTAGCAACGAGGCCATGACAAAGACACAGTTTGTTTGGGTTGCGTCATGGTTATTCTACTCAGTGTCAAAAGTTCACGCCAGGCCTTCAGGCCACTTTAAACACATTTAGATTCTCATGATGCAATGACACATGTATTTTTGTGAGCTCAAGTAGGTCGATTCAGATACAAACAACATGTTTTGAAAGCACAGGGCAGAGTTTTGGCCACAGAACTAGGGTAAGACTGCAAAATTTCAAGACTGCATTTGCAGATTGAGATACTTTGAAACACCTGCAGCAAACTGAGTCATAGTGTATGTATTTGTGTGTATATATACACGCACACACACACACACACACATCAAAATCAAAACAAAAATGGGTCACCGAGCTCAAAACCAAGTTTCTGCTATGGCCATCTCAGTTCCTTGACCTGAACCCTATAGAAAATAAGTAGGGTGAACTTAAGACGAGAAGCACCTGGCATGGATCTGGGAATCTGAAGGGTCTGGAGTGATTCTGAATGAAATCAGAATCAGGTCAGGGGTTCTCCAAACTCATCAATCATTATAGAAGACTCAGAGCTGTTATCTTGGCAAAAGGAGGTTGCAAAAAAGATTGAATAAAAGAGTATGATTAATAAATTAATTGTCAGCCATGTGTATTAGAGAAAAACATTTATTTCATAATGAACTTTTCCCCCCATTTAAAATTCGTATTCTCCAATGAAGGGTTGGATTTTTGTAAGTTTATAAAATGGAAGATCAAAAGGATTAATGATGCACATTTATTTTCACAGCCTTCTTTGATCATATTTACCAAGGGTATGAATAATTTTGAGCACAACTGTGTGTGTGTGTGTGTGTGTGTGTGTGTATATATATATATATATATATATATACTTGTATGTATCTTATAAGTAAGTATATAAGTATGTAAGTGTTTTTCGCTTACTGTATAGTAGGAAAGTATGCATATTTGAAATAGAAAATGTGCATCATAAGGTGTGCACCGTCCCAGGGTCCACACCCACCACCCGTAATCTCTGTGGCTTTGGATAAAATCTCTGTAAAGCTGCTGACCTGATGTTTTTTGTTTTTCCACGGCTAGATTGTGTGTCTGTATCCACCGCCATGTTGAAGTCATTGTTTCAGAGGTGCACACCTGGCATAGAGATCAGCAGAAAACTTGGGAAATACCCTCTCTGCATCCTCTGAGGCTTGTGCATTTCAGATTTATATCTCAGTGCCAAGGGATCAAGATAAAAAGGCGACTAGAAGTCAGGTCTGGGTCTCATTCGCTTTGAGTTTAATAACTGGAGCCCTGGGAAGTATAAAAACAGTTATGGCATTAGTTCACCACTCATTCGCCCAGCCTATAGTCTGATCCCTGAGCTCGTAAACCACAGCACATTACTGAAACACACAACTTTCATCTGGGAACTCCTTTCACCTCATTCAGCCAGGTTATAGAATCTCTGTTTTCTCCAGTTTCAGACATGCTGTGAAAAATCCTCCTAATACAAATCAAGATGCTTAAGTTTATAGTTTAGTGCCAAATTGCTCAGCTAACCATTAAAAAACTCCAAGGCCTGGGCAAGTCTGACAAACATACAGACAAGGTCAGAGTTGTTGCTGCCAGGTCAAATAACTAGCGCTTTCGTGTCAGTCATTTCACACAGGTTTTGAATGGCCAGCAGTCTTACAGAATTGCAGACCTCAGTATACCTCTTGTTAGTCTAGCATGTAAAAGCCTGTTCACACCAAATGTCAGACGAATCATGTGGGGAAAGGTGCATTCACACCAGGAAAAAAATTGTTTCGGACCAAATTACAAAGTATGTTCTCTATGATATGAATTTTATCTGGACATATACATCCGCCATGTTGTCATATGACTGTGAGCGTCAGTTGTGACTGTCACTTCCCTGTCATTCAGTCCTCCCATGGCCTCATGGGATAGTATCCATCGAATGCACACTTTAGAATCTCACCGGAGGTAATAGGTCATCCAGGAACTTTTTTTTAGTACCTACTGTTTTATGAAAACTGTGAATTCTGATTCATATTACTCATATTACTCTGTTTCAGTGTTATTGCCATAATATTTTGAATTCAATGTTTTTATATTTTTATTTTAGTTAGTTAAAATTTTAATAAATTTGCTGTTTTTTTCATTTTTATTTTAAAAAATCTATAGTTTTTTTTTGTTTCACCTTTAATTAATTTAGTATATCTAAATGAACATGACAAATATTGCTTAATAAGATTAAGATTAAAAGAATTTTTCTTGTATTTTACTTCGAATAACATTTTTAAAAAAATTATTATTATTTCAATATTTTAATTTTAGTTAACTATAATAATGTTGGATAAACTGTGACCCAGTCTGATAGTGCTCAGAGAGGACCTGCCTGCTAGCTTGAGAGTGCAAACATAAGCATGCAGGGCTGGAGGATGTTTTTGACATGATAAATTCCACTTTTTTGGCATTATGGCAGAACAGGGTAAAAATCTTCTCAGTAAATGCCAGGACTGTTTGCGCTACAGCGGGTGCTGTTTGCCCTGAAAGCGGACATTCCGACTATGGGAGTGTGATTTACGGCCTCCCTGTGTGGACACTTTACCTCTGCTCTCTCTGATAGGCAGAAATGAGAAAAACAATCTTTTATGGACCATTTTAATCTTTTAAAAACATGTTTTCTCCCACACTTTCATTTCCAAAGATAACCATGAGTTCAATAACTGTGCGACCTCTTGACCCTGAGTTTCTGAAAAATCTCACTAAATGGATGAAAGAACATTACATAGCCAGATGAAAAACAAGTAGCTAGAACATTTTTGTGAAGTTTTTCTTCATAAATCAATTGGCTTAATTGATCATTTTCTTTGTGGAAGGAAATCCAGCTGAGGCTCTCCCTTGATTAGTGTACGTGCTGTTTCAAACGTCCTTGGCGCGGTGCTGAATGGAAAGCTTGGGAAATGGGATAATTCTTCGCAGTACACACAGTAACAGCGAAAACAAAAAAAAGCCCTGCATTCTTTAATCATAGATCTGTAAGTGTCCGTTCCAAGTATTAGACCCACTTAATGCAGTTCAAATAAAGCAAACAGACTGCTTCCAGGACGCATCACACACCCTGCTATTATTGCGGCAGAACTCGAGAGGGGGTGAAGTCATTGTAATTGTTTAGGCTGCCAAAGATGAACCGAGGAAGAGAGGTATGTGACGTTAAGGCATATATCAGGGGTGAAGTTTAAAACAGGCCTTGCATCAGAGCAACTCTGTTTAGATATCATCCAATAGCTATTCACTGCTCCAGACACCTCGAATAGCAACAGTTCCATCGCCAGATGACTGGGTTTATTTCAAAGGCGCAGAGACGCAATACATCTTACATGTGATTTACAGAAAATAAACTAGGAAGTCATACTCCATATGTAATCAGGATTAGGAAAGATTTAACATTCCAGAATACACACGTAGGGTTTCCATGTTTTGTGGGGACTTTCCATAGACAATGATTTTTATACTGTATTCTAATATTCTATTCTATTTATACTGTATTCTATTTCCTAACCCTAAAGCTAACCATTGCAGAAAACTTTCAGCATTTTTACATTTTCAAAAAACATTACTTAATATGATTTATAAGCCAAAAAATATTTGGATATTGCCATCCTTGTGTGGACATTTTGTCCCTAAAAATTAGGGTTTACCAGGACATCCCACCCCTACACACACATTTTTTGCTTTTGCACTGTTACATTGCCTGCCATTGATTTTCCTTTACAAGTTATGAATTTTCAGAAACACACTCTTAATAAACATTAAGCAGCATGCCAGAAACACCCACAGATTAGTTGAATGTTTTTTTGTTTTTTTATCAATGAGAGGGTGAGAGATTCATGCTAGATCTTTTTCATCCTAGTTTTTATGCCAAGGTGTAGGAATTATTTGTTCACTTTGGATAACTCTTGGTTTCTCTCCAGTTTCCGGAGTCTATCCATCAGTGAATGACCCGCATTAGGCCCTTCAGGGGCCCTCTAATCATTTTCTCGTGTCCAAGATTTAAAGGAGATTTTATTCAAAATATGAGGGCATTAGAGGTTAGAAAACACTGTTTCCGAGAACCCACTTTTTGCGGTAAAATATTGACTCGTTTTTTTTTTTTTACTCGCACTGCTTCATTGTTTCAGAGAAATGTAAAGTAATAATACCAAAATGTTACACGCACAACATCTGCGAGAGCTCTGAAATGTTAAACTGGCCATTACCACACACAGACTTCATCTTTAAAAGCAGGCCGCCATATTCACTGAAGCTAAACTTGAACTTCTAAATTAAAGGTAAACATTTTCCTAACTAACTTCAGAAACTCACTAAAGTCTATTTCTAATTTTACTTCATAAAGTTCAGAGGATTAACTGTGACAGCTAGACAAACTCCTATAGTACATACTGTATTGAAAAATGTCAAAGAAAATAAACAAGTCCTGTATGCTGCAGGACAAACAACCCCAGAATTCCAGAGCGATCTGGTGTACTGTGTGGTCAGTGAACAGTTACAAAGAGCCCCTGTGTCTGTGAGGGTGGTGAAACGGGGCCTTACGAACATTCCAGCGGACATAAGAAGGCTTCTCTCTTTACGGCCGTTCAAGCGGCTGTTTTCGTAAGCTACTTTAGAATGTTTGCGCAACTGCTGTTGACCACTTTATTAAAAATATCTTTTGATGCTGAAGCTATGTCCAGCAGTGGGGTCGGCTCAAACTGGTTTTCGAGGAGAAACAACGTTTTGTGGCGAATGAACGAAGCGTCTGTCAATAGGCCCGGCTCGCAACTACGGTTTGAGTTCAGGGAGCTCTTTTGCAATCCGTCCCTGTTTGTCTAGGATGTAAGTGAGACATACAGTGTCCGCACACACTCACCTGTCGAATTCAGGCTTTATGCCACCTCACTTCCTCAAACACGCATTTGTGATCTCTCTGGCCCGCCTGTACTTCTGTTAATCTGTCTGGACAGAGGTAGGACAGACGGAAAAAAACACAAAACGGAAACGGAGTAGCCTGCGTGAGATCGGAGGCGTTACGTGACGAAAGTAACAGTATGCTGTGAGTCAATAAATGCTGGGAATCTGAGAGTGAGTGGAAGAGAGTTTCTCTGTCTGGGAACTATGAATATGTGTTATTAGAATAGGACTCTATGGAAAGCTTAGGGGTCACAAAGCAGCTTTAATGTCTGTTTTTATAGTAAATATCCTGATGGTTATGATGATTATTATTATGATTTGAATGGCAAATAGTACACTGTACAAAATTCAGTTGTAAATAAAACAAATCAATTTAATTTAATTCAATGTGTTACATTCTGTTTCTTTGTTTGTGAAATCCACTTGCAAATTCAGAGTGAAGTGAAGTGAAGTGAGTGAAAACTGTTTTATATATCAAGTATATATATCAGGATAGCTACTTTTGCAATCCAACCTCAAAATTTGTATATATAATATAAATTAAGTGCTTTCCTGTTGCTCAAACAGCAACGCCAGGGAATGTAAAAACTGATACAAATGTATATACGTTAAATGAAATGTAAGCCACTTTTGATAAAAGCCTCTTCTAAATATATAAATGTAAGAGAATATAAATGAAATGTACTTATTATTATGGGATTATATTCTTTTTTTTATTTGGGTGATGGTATGAGTATAGTGGATTTTTACCAGACATGCCACAAAAAAATTACATGCACTGAACAGTGCTGTATTCATGTCTTTTTGTTTGGAATAAAGTGCTTGATAAAGGGTGTCTAATATGTGTGAGAGGGACAGAACAATTTCCTTCTGTCTGGCTTCAGAGTAGTCAGGTCTTTGACCCTTGACCTCTGATCCCTTAGTCTGTCTGTTGAACTACCTATAATAACCTACATTGATCCATGTTACTACCCCTAGAGACCTGGAAGACACAGGACATGATCAAATGGATAAAATAGAATAGAAAGAAAAGGAAAGTCAAAAAGCTTTTACAAGAGCTTGTTTGTGTCTAACTGTATTTACATGTTTCCCTTCCAAAGTAAACCATCTGCAGCTTTGGAGCTTGAGCCACAACCCCTAATATGTTACTTGTGTAACATGAAGAATGTAAAAGCTGCATTACACAAAATGTACAAAATGTATATAATGCAATCTGAGGAGATTTTAAAACATTGAACATTAAGACTTTGTTACAGAGACAAATTGGTCATCACACACTAAATGACAAACTTACACATTAACCTTCAGTCCTCTTTGCTGACTCATGATAAATGAAAACATGTTCTAAAATTGTCTCCAACATTCTTTGATATGATCCGAATGCATGGAATCATAGTCTAAAGATTAAAATAAATGAATAAATAAATCTGTGCCCATTATAGATATAAAATCTCTGCCAGTCTGCAGATTTTAGGAGGTCAGAGTTTAAAGATTTAACAGATTAAACCTTTCAATTCTGTCATCCCAAAATCTGCTGACTCGGACTTTAAGCAACTCACGTTGACAAGTGCAGACTGCAAAAATCTGTGAAATGAAGTGTATTCCAACCATAAGGAAAAATCTACATAAAATAATAATAATAATAAAAATGCCAATAAAAATATTTTGTTGCTCTTTTTCATACAGTTAAAGTGAATGATGGCCAAGGCTGTAAATCAAGATTTTCACAGTATAATGACTTAAATTTCAGTCTTTCTGACAGAAAGCTACTGTATGGCTTCAAAAGACAAAGAATACAGTGCATAAGTATGAATACTTTTATGATGGCCCTTTTTAAAGCTTGACAGCCTCTGGTCCCCATCCATTTTTACTGCATGAAAGAGAGCGGCACAGACCGTTTATAGAACTCCTCCACTTGTGTTCCATTGATGAAATGACATCAGGGTGAATAAATGATGACAGCATTTTCATTTTTGGGTGAACTGTCTATTTAAAGCATATTCTTCACAGCGGTACTGTGTCTGACCCAATGGTAGTTAGTGGAAGCTCCAGATAGAGGCAGTTCTTGCCATGATGGAAAACAGGAAAAGGAAAAGTAGTACTTGTTAATGTATTTGTAGGCTCTGAACTCAGGGCAGTTGAGTCCTGGGTCTGAAAGTGACATTGTCTGAAAATGGAAAGAAAGCAGGTTTTGCAACGGTCAACAGCTCAGCAGCGCTCTGTTTTGAGTTTCCACCATGCGATTTTAACAACAAACAGTGTCTGCTGACATGGTAACGTGGGCCGTAATGGTTTACTCTGGCAAAGCTGATGTCACTCACTTGGCAGGGTGGATCCTATTTACATCACTCATTTCTATCCATTTTTCTGTTTGCTTTGACGCAATTTGCCATGATTTCTTGAGGCATTATGTGGCACCATCCAGCCAGTCGGGACGCGAAATACACAAGTCATTTAACTCTCTAATCCAAGAAAAATTTCAACGCTGAGTCCTCCAAATAAGATTCAACGAAACAATGCCATCCAACGTGTTTTTTCTGGACAGGCCTCCAGCCAGAAGGGAAAAGGACAGGTGGAAGGAAATGTTTGCCGTCAGTCGTGTGCGTCACTAGCATTGGCACCTCAAATGTTCCACATTCCTTGCAGACCTGAGAGGAATCCTGAACATCCTGAGGCCATGCTGCCAGACTCAAAAACACAGTGGAGTAGACTAACCCTCGTCGTAAACTGAACTCAAAGCTCCAGTCCTTCATTCATCAGGACTTGAGGCCTGGGGCAAGAAGCGAACTGTATTTTAACAGTGCTCAAATATGCTCTTTCATAAGCAAACACACAACATCTGCACACATGGAGCTGCTACAGCATGGACGACGCGATCGCTCCAAAGTAAAGTTTGCATTCCGTGGAGGTTTTGATGAATTTGACAGAGTGTGTTGTGGAAGAGCCCCTTGAATCCACCCGTAAGCAAATCCTAGCTGGAACCGTTTTATTGGGCAGGGGAGGAAGGTACGGTTCGAGCAAGAGTTGTAGCTTTTTGGTTTGTAGTTATTTCCTTTCCCTCCGGATAAAGATAAATACAGAAATGTATTTCCCGTGGGCTGGCACAGTGTCTAAAAATATGGCTGGCAGAACACTCTGGTACATTTGGCGGGATTCTGACAGGAATCAAAGACAAATGAACCTGGACTTGAGTTCTACTCTGAAGTACTCAGTGAAAAAAACTATATTATTTATATTGTATATTATTTTTATAGTATTTTTTTTTGCTTTACTCAGTGTTATTTTAGTATTTATAAACTATTATATTATTAAATTAGCTTTTATTTTATGTTATTATAAGTTTTCATCAAAATTTTAGTTTAGGTTTTAGTCATTTTGTTATTTGCTTTCATTTTTTATTTTATATTTAGCTTTAATTTTTTTCAGTTTTAGTCATTTTAGTACTTAAAAATAATAATCAATATATTGATTATATCAATATAATATAATGTGATATAATATTCATGCAGTACAGAAATGAGTGCAGTACAGTATTATATTAATGCAGTGCAGAAAAACGCTTAAACACACCTAAGTGGTTTGGACACATTTCAGCTAGATAGACCAACCGAGAAACCAGCTAAACCATGCAGCGTAAACCACCTAACTAGACTTTTTTTTTTTAAACCAGCTAACTAACTTTTTGTTAGCCCTTTATCGGAAACCAGTTTGGTTTTAGGGCTATTGAAGGATATTTAGGCATTATGGTCCCAGACAATATACTCTGGTTACATTCAAGCTCCTAATGAGGAAACCAAGATGAGAGACAAACAGCAGGTTGGAGCATGTGCTGTACCTCGAAGCTCCTCATTCCAAAGTCATATAATATTTAGATAAATTTAATCATGTGCTATAAGCTTCCCAGGATGTCACATCTATTTTAAGCAAATAGTCTTAGTCAGTTGTCCTTCAGGGATGAATTCCAGTAATGCTTTGACTATTTCGTAACATAGTTGATCTTTAAAGTGACAAATGAAATATTTTTATCTGATTATTTTGAGTTTCAGTGCCATTTATGAATTATTATCAGGATAAAAAAGCACGTAAGCGAGGACAGAATGTACTAAAGGAGAAGATGAGTTTTGTCATTCACAAGAGTACAAAGAGCTTTGAAAAAATTTCAAATGATACTTGAAAAAGACGTTTCAACTAATAAAAGGTAGACTTATTCAGTAAATCAACTCACTACTACTGCCATGTGGTATTTTTGGACTTGTGCCATGTAGCTACCATGGTATTCTTGGAAGTATCTTATAAAGACCATGGTACATTAATTTCAGTACCATAGTATATGTTAGAGTAACTTGGTATTGCCTTCTTATAGCAGGCTACTGCCACATAATATTAAAAAATTCATCGTATTTACATGGTAAAAAAAAATTGTGGAAACACTGTGGAAGCTTTTTTGTTAGTTGGTTGAGACTGTAATTAATTACTTTTTAAAATTCTCCAAATCAGACCAAAGAACATCATTATTAAACATTCCTAACGAACCATAAGTAATTTCCATCCCTGGCAAACACTGCCCTCTGCTGGCTCTTATTGGAATTAACATCATCAGAAATAGTGTGAAGCTACACAGAATGTCAGGTTATCGGTCTCTTATATAATTTACAAATAATATGAATTCATCATTAATAACGTCAACAACATAAATATTACACATTGTATTCAGAAATTTATGTAAAGCCTACAACTCTGACTTAGTCAAAATGGACAAAAAATCAACAGGAAGTTACCTTGGCACTACAGGATGTGTTAGCTTTCTCATTACCCTGCCATATTCTCAACTCTCTGTGATGTTCCATTACAAGAATCTAAACCTCAGTTAAAGTTCAGCTCAGACTGGAAGACTACTAGCCTCCCAAACATGACTTTTTCAACGAAGTCTCTCTACTTTATATAACCCATTTCAGGCCACAATATAAACAATAACTCAACCACAAATACATGTTTAAAAAATCTGTTTTTTAATCCTTGTTTCTTTACATTAGTGAAGATTTTGGACACCATCTAAACATCCGTGGTTCCTGTGATGTGGCTAAAAGATCTGCGTTCCCACACCAAAGCCTGGAAAGTCTCAGTCACAAAACCTCTTTTCACAGCTCCAGCTGACAAGAAGTGTAGCCCCAAACCAAAGGCTATTGTCCTTGTATTACATCAGTGACTTCCTCTTCTAAACTCTATGACCACAACCTCCTATAGCGGCCCGTTAACTAATAAGACACATAATGCCTGACTGCTGTTTTCCATCTTATAATATGACTAATCATACCAACATAAAAGACACTCAGTCTTTTGAAGAAAAAGAAAAAGAAGTGAGATCATTATTCCTCTCCCTTCCTCTTTCATTTTTAGGTTGACGATTGTGGTACAATTTTCAACACAACTAGCACTTTGTTAGTGCCATCGTGGGCTAAGCGTCTTCTGAAACAGTAAACAAGTAACAAATCTTACCGCTCTTGAAGAACATCTTGGGGCTGGGTCGGAAAGTGTTAGGAATGAGAGGAAACCGTTCTGTGGCATTCTCGAGCACACATTGGCACATTTTTGCCGTGTTGGTGTGTGTGTGAGTGAGAGAGCCTGAAGGCCTTAACAAGAGATGTTCCGTGCTGTACCAGGGACTCCCAGGCTGTAACAGTGGGCTTACAGTACCCTGCTGTAACAGTGGATAAATCTACTGCGAGCCTTCAGAACAATCACATCCCTTCAGCTTCAAATTTAAGGACTGTAAAATACATCTTGGCTAGTTTGAGTCCTGAAGAGGAGTCTGTTTAACTATCTAATCATTGCTAATGATTGACTTTTCTGATCCTATTTTTGTACCAGTCTGAATTATGCTCACGATTATGTGACATATTCATTTTTTGTGTGCTTAAAATACTTAAATTTAGACCTGCGCAGCAAGCAAAGATATCGTTCGGCTTGAGAAAACGAAAGGGTTAGTTCATACAAAAAGGAAAAACATCTACTCCCCATCATGTCATTCCAAACCTGTTTGACTTTATTTGATCTGCCGGAAAGAAAAAGATGTTTTGAAAAATGTTGGGGTCCATACAACACTGAACCCCAATTAATTTTATAGTATTGACAGACAAAAAATATCTTCTTATAAAGTCATATAACAACATGAGGGTGAGTAAATTATTATTATTAATGATAATTATGTATATATATATATATATATATATAACAGTATTAATATAATATTCTAGTATTATTTAATGATTATTACATATACATATATACATACATACACGCACACACATTTATAGGACATATTGGTCAAATTATCTCCTTTTTGTTTATATGGAGGAACATTTTTCATTTTCATATGAAGTAAAACCTTAAAAGAAAATAAGCAAGCAAACAAAAATGAATAAAGCTATCAGAATAAAAAACAGTGAACATGTTTTCCTATGATATATTCGTAATATGAAATGGCGAGTCTGTTTCATTTCATTAAAAACCCCAGCTACGAATAAAATCTCTAAATATTTACAAGAAATGAACATTTATTGCTTCAAAGACATAGACAGTTTTGAATATAATGCCAGCATTCATTTATGAAACACATTTAGCTTATAATGATAGGAACACATTTCGCAGAGCTCTGGACTGAACGCTTGTGTGTGTGTCTGTTTTTAAAGGCAGTTTTCACTTTTAATAAAACTACCAGTGTGAATGTATTAAAAAATATACACCACTTCTAAGGAGTTCTGCATGGCAGTGCTTGAAGTAGTTTGAACTGTTTTTGTCCATACAAGGAAGTCATTGGGGTCCAAAACAACATTATACCTCATCGACTTTCATTTTATGGACCACAAAAAAAAAACGAAAAAAAACAAACATTTTTTCTAAATATGTGTTCCACGGAAGAAAGTTCTGTGAGTGAGTAAATGACAGAATTTTAATTTTTGTTTGAATCTCTTTAACTCACTAGACATAGGATGTGGTGAGATTATGAAGATTCACAGCTGTATTCAAGGCGTTTGTTAGAGAGGCTTTCAAGACCGCAGTGTAATAACCAAAGGATATTCCAAGCATGTATGATGCCTACATGAGTACAGCACAGTTGTGGTCAGTGTTAGTGATAAACTTGATTTAGGTTAAGTAAGAGTGTCACACAGTGCAATTACTCTATACTGTCTGCAAGGTGTAAATCTTGAGCGTCAATGTTGCTTTGAAACCCAACAGGAAGGCCCAATGGATCCTGCTGTAAATATGAATGCTTATGAGTACAAGGGATGAGATGACAGCAGTCATTAGAGGTGTAAGCAGGTCTGAAGTATGAGCAAGAGACTAGCAGTGAGGAGCAGAGCGAGGGAACTTTCACAGCGAATTTCTGAGACATTTCTACAGGTCACGGCAGCCGCAGATGTCTGCTCTGACTTCAGCTCCGGAGGAGAGACGATCATCCCTTGAATCTGATAGAGACAGAGAAAAGAACTTTTAAAAACCACTTGAAAACACATTTGGATGCTACTGTTCAGATTTTTAAAAATGTTTTTGAATTTTTTTTTTGTCAAAAATAACAGTTTTCTATTTTAATGTATTTTAGAAAAGCTGAATTTTCAGCATCATTACTCCAGTCTTCAGTGTCACATGATCCTTCAGAAATCATTCTAATATGATGATTTGGTGCTCAAGAAACATTTCTTATTATTATCAATGTTAGAAACAGTTGTGCTGCTTAATATTTTTGTGGGAAATATGATTTTTTTCAGGATTCTTTGATGATAGAAAGTTCAAAAGAACATCATTTGATTTTACTTATTTTTATTTATTTTTACAATGTAAAAGTCTTACTGAACCTAAACTTTTGCACGGAATTTCAGTGCGTTTGTGCACTCGGTATTTGTTTCCACATTAAAAACTTGTTCCCATACAGATAGGACATTTGAGATAACATGACTAGCCAAATAATAGTATTATCTGAATATCCTCCATTGTGAACAGCATTTTTAATGCGCCTTCGGTATCTAAAAACTGCTTCTTTTGTATTATTCTGCAACCACATCACTAGGAGTCAGTATACGTCCAAGGCGCCTTATTGTCCACATATACAAAAAATGACTGAGGGTGACTTTAAAAAGAAAGATTATAAAAGAACACAGTACAGGCCCCACGTAACCAAAATCACTCACCGACCACTCATCCTGGCCGATCTTGGAGCAGCGAACGTTCATGGGGAGTTTCCGTACAATGTCGTTGAACGCTTTCCCTCTCTTCCTCGTCCACTTATATTTGTCCATGGCCTCCGTGAAGGAGAGGTTGCTGTATTTCTTAGGACTCTTAATCACAAATGGCCAAGTTCTTCAAAAAACAAAACAGATTGGTGTTTGGTGTAGTGCATTTACTTAATATAACAATACTTAAAGGGCTAGTTCATACAAAAATGAAGTTTCTGTCATTAAGTACTCACCCTCATGTCATTGAACTAAATGACACTTTACTTTTTTGAATTCGAATTTAAATTATATAAAGTAACTGCTAATTACTAACGACATCCCTGGCTGCTTCGGTTTTCATTCAGTGTACAGTAATTGCATGGAATCAGCACAATTCTTTTAAATTTGTGCTTTTTTGTTTCAGAAAAGAAAGTAATACAGGTTAGAAACAGCTCGAGGGTGAGTAAATGACCCTCAAGCTGATTTTTTTCAGTCAACTACCACTTAATTAACATTAAACACGTTATGCTTGGCTAAGTCTATACATATCAATGCAAATATTATAGTTTATATTTATTTAATTACCTATATTCCAACTCCTCTTAACAGTACTGAACTTTTAAAAATGAATTTTAAGGTAATAATTAATGGTTCTAAATTCTGTGCTACTTGAACAAGGACTGCATCTGTGAAATTAAACTGCAAATAAACAGATTTGATTTGGATATGAATTATGGTACTGTTTAAAGACAGAGGGCGCTTGGGGCAGATCTTTGAAACTAAATCTGCTTAGAGTTGCCAGGTCTTTCCCCTTACAATCCCCATAATTCCAGCATCTGAGCACAATACTGTTCTGAGCCTCAGGGGGTCAGATAAACACACTCCACCAGCAGGGCCCTTCAGATGTTCCTCATTTTATACGTACACACACACACCCACGTCCATCCAAAACACACATTCTCTGCTCACATGCGAAATCACAAACAAACATGTGCGGACATAACAAACCACACATCTCTCTCTCTCTATACAAATCAGAGAAAGGAATCTATACAAAACATCAGCAGCTCAGCAGACGCCCACAGAACCTGGGAGTCGAAAACATGCTGCTGCTCTGAGATGTAGAACTCCCTTAAAACTCATATACAATATTATATGTTTAGATTTATACCACGGTTACGATAACATCCTGAAGAGCTAGTTCCCCCCCCAAAATTTTGTCTTTTTCTAGATGACTGCTGGAGAGTCACCATGTTTGAATGTGTTACCAAACTGATACAACATGATGTAGATGATGCTTTCCAATCAAAGAAAAAGTTTAGCATAACTGAAATTTCAGAAACATGTTTTTTTATTTCTTTTATCTCGGCAATGAAAATCGCATGAGGGGCAAACTAGATTTGATAATATCTGTCAGATGGCTTGTGGTTTCAAAGTGTCTTTCATTTTAGCTCTCTTAGAATGAGACAAACACATTTTACAATGACCATTCCAGATGTTCCAGTGGTTCGGACAAACAATTTGTACTTTCTGATGGGAGCAAGATGGTACGTCTTCTGGTAAAGCTCTTGTGCTGTAAGTGATGTTAGCTGTTCTGGAACTTATTTTTCAACGTATTTTTCTGGAACCTTATTTTTAATGTTTTAATTTAATTTAACTTATTTTTAATTTTTTTTTAATTTTTAATGTAACACTTGAAACTTTAATGTGCAAGGCTTCCAGTCTCATCCGCTTCCACTTATCTTAGCTGAAAAGAAACCGCTATGCTGCTTGATATTATTTGTTATCATATTATTTTCACTTAATAATAATAATACATTTTATTTGTACTGCACTTTACATTTGAAACAAATCTCAAAGTGCTACAATTAAGATCATTAAAAAGTATAAAATACAACTGGATTTAATAGTTAAGTCATAAATTCTCCTAAAAAGAAATGTTTTCAGTCCTTTTTTAAACTTCTCATTGTTATCGTAAACACATTGGTTTTTAGTGCAAATATTTTTACTGCACTTTGTTTTTTGCTTTAAAATCTAAAATCTAAAATATTCACAGAAAATAGTTTACTTCCATGTTGTAAAATAAGGTGGATACTCTGTTTTTTTACGCGTACAGTCATGTTATGTACGTGTGACGTAAACTTTGTGGTAAATTTTGTGGTTACACATTACTACATGTACTTACAATAGTAATAACAATAAATTATGCATAATTACAATGAACTAACCCTAAACCAAACCCTAACTGAAACGCCATAGTAAGTACATGTAGTTAATTAATAGTACTCAGTACTTATTTGAGTAATTACAATGTAACTACGGAACTGTAAATAAAGTGAAACCAATTTGGTCATTAATGAACTGTATGATCACACGCCAATTTTTCTAAAGCCCAAAGTATACATCAGTTTTGGCGAGAATGCTTCGCAGTTGATAAGTTCCATCTTTGTCCATTATCTGTGCTACTTCTCTCCATAAGTTATGACTGATAACTTTGTACTTGTTTAAGTTTAAGTGTATCTCTTAACCCTTTCACACAAGTGCTTGTTAACTCAGCCATCTTTGTTGTTCCGTCTCATCTGTTTCTTTTTCAGAAGGCAACTCTAGTTTAAACGAGGTCTATTGAGCACACTATCAAATGTAGTCTACTTTAATAGGCTATGCTTTCGGATGTATGTATATGCTAAATATTCATGTCAAAACTGAAATATAATTTAGCCACTGAATTAGACTATGAACTGCCTTTAGTAGTAGCATCTTAGTGCTGTCAAAGTTGACAAAAACAGCAGTAGCAAATAGCAATAGGGCTTTCGAATAATAAAGTAATGGTTACACTTAACAATAAGGTTCATTAGTTAACATGAACTAATAATGAACTGCACTTAAACAGCTTTTATTAATCTTTGTAACATTAGTTAATGTACTATGAACTAACATGAATAAACAATGAACAACTGTATTTTCATTAACTTACATTAACGAAGATTAGTAAATACAGTAATAAATGTATTGCTCATGGTTAGTTCATGTTAGTTAATGCATTAACTAATGTTTAACTAATGAACCTTAATGTAAAGTGTTACCAAAGTAACAATTTCTAAATAAGGCTGGATAAAGCAAAATGCAAAATGACTGACAGGCAGAAAGCACCTCAAAGTTTTCTGATTGGCTAAACAAAAATCTACAGTCTAGTCTCAGGCTGTCACAGACATTTCAGGATGCTTAAAGGGTTAGTTCACCCAAAAATGAAATTTCTGTCATTAATTACTCACCCTCATGTCGTTCCACACCCGTAAGACCTTCGTTCATCATCATTAAGATATTTTTGATGAAATCCAATAGGTTTTTTTTTTATCCTCAATGGAGAGCAAGGAAATTACCACATCCAAGGTCCAGAAAGGTATTAAAGACAAATAGTCAACGTGACTGCAGTGGTTCAACCTTAATGTTCTAAAGCGATGGGAATACTTTTTGTGCGCTAAAACAAAAAAAACAACTTTATTCAACAAATTCATCTCTCCCTTGTCATTCTTCCAGCGCTTCCAGGTTTTACGTCAGGAGCCGGCCAATACTGAGCCGGCATTTGGACATAAACACAGAAGCTCTGAACTGTATTCACTGTGTACGAGTCTGACAGGGTGAGAAAAAAATTTTCAATAAATTCATTATTTTTGTTTTACCGCACAAAAAGTATTCCCGTCGCTTCAGAACATTAAGGTTGAACCACAGCAGTCACGTCGACTATTTTAACAATGTCTTTAATACCTTTCTGGACCTTGAATGACGATAATTACGTTGCTTTCTATGGGGGATAAAAAACATCTTAATTCGTGCTCCGAAGATGAACGAAGGTAATCTATTTGGGATGTTTTTGTACGGCTGCTACATGCTTCAGTGCCATTTTATGAGAAAAATACTCGTTCAGTTGTTATGAACTTAAGAAGCCCTTCTCTAAGGCAGTTTTTCAGACTTACGTAACAGGCTCCTGAATCTCTTTGACCCCAATGAATTTGAGCTGGCCGGTGATTTCTGGTAAACTCTCACACCTGGCTAGGTTAACCCTGGGGTAGTACAGCAGATATGACAAACACATCTCATCCCGTGTACTAAGACCTCCCTGTAGAAAAAAAAAAAAAAAAGAGAGATTCCACATTACTAGGGTCAAGACCTTGAAATACTACACTGTCATAATGCATCTGAATCACTGTTACAGCCAAAGGCCTGTGACAAATTATGCCCATTACTGAGCAAAGCTGAACTGACATGCACAGAGCAGCAAATATATCTTGATCTCTCTAATATGAATCCAAAACACCAGTGATTTGGCTCGGATTGTGGACTGTCTACAGAGAAAAAGCAGCTCAGCTCAGCCTATCAGCTCATTGGCTTCATGTGTACAGGGAAACGTCAGCAGCTGGATCCATCTCCACAGACTTGCAGCTGTTTGCAAACACATTGTTTAGCCAAGAGCATGCAGACTTTCACAGACCAGCTGGAAAAAAAAAACCTTGTTGTTGAGATTCAAAGACATTTTTCTAATAGAGCAGTTCAGTTTGTAGTACTATAGTTTTAGTCTATTGTCCTACAGTTTATAGAATTTTACATTTTAAATAAATTTTAGTTTTTTTAATGTATATATTAGGGTTCTTAACAAGTTGATACATTACGACTACCGTGGTTGTGTACCTTACAACATGTAAAAGGTTGTAAAATTAAAGGGATAGTTCACCCAAAAAAGAATTTTTGTCATCATTGTTGGTCCAAAACTTGTATAACTGTCTCCTGTGAAACACAAAATAAGATCATTAAGAGGAACGTATCTTTTATGTTCCACAGAAGAAAGAAAGAAAGTCATAGTTTTGGAACCACATGAAGGTGAGAAAATGATGACAGAATTTATATTTGTGGATGAACTATCCCCTTAAGTTGGAGAACAAAATGTTTCAAGTAATATTCACCACAGACCTTTCCTACTCATAAATCAAGAAATGCTATTTTAATATCCCATTAGAAATTCCCAAAGGAAGCCATGGGAAATTACCCCTCGGGTTAGCCTACAAATCAGACATCTTGACTGAGCAGCTCTATTACAGTTGACTAAGGTTTGCTATTATCCAAGATTAATATCATAAATAATTCTGTATATATGACACATCTGTACAATTGTTGTACTTCACAAGCTTTAATCTTACCCAGGTCATGTTCATTCTGCCTTTAGTGTTGTATCTACATTCAGTGATTAGAGAATCCCCCTGGTGACAGAACAACAGGTCTGTTAACACAAGGATAATAAAAGGGAATTACAAAAAAAACCATTTGCTTATCTATTATTGTCACTGTTGGGTGCTAGACAAAATGAATAGGTCATTGAAACTCATTTGAGTTAAACCGTTAAAACCTCAGATTGTTATCATAGAAGAGAACAGGATAACAAGTCACAACTCACGCATGAGTCACCTCTCGCCTGTGGGCCCTTTTAAATAAATAGACACCAGTCTTACAGATGCACAATGTGCACTCTTTACATGTTGAATTTAATACACCGCTCTCAGGTAATACAAAGTGCTGGAGCAGATAATGATAATTGCTCTATTCTCTACTTCTAAAATACTACCAATCCCTCAGATATAAACTATAAACCCTGAGAACAATGTAAAGACTTTAGTCGGAGTAAATGCCATATTTAATTAGACCCAAATGACTGAGGGATAAAAGCACACTCTTCACTATAGCTAAAATATGAACAGCTATACCTGTTCACTATAGCTAAAATTTAAAGCAAACTGTGAAGTTCACTGTATCTGGTGATTAATGCAACACATCAATTTCACCCTCAGATGGAGCAATGAAGATTATGAAACTGAAATGGATTCTGACTGACAGGCAAGACGATTCTCTCCTGGCTGAGCGGCTGGAACTCCTGGAAGTTGAAATCAAACTGATCATCTGAGGCAAGCGGCTGAAGCTCGACTTGCTGGCGAAAGTGTCTGGTTCTGATAGCCCGTCCTGCCAGGTGAGCATGAAGCAGAACTGCAAACACATGAACTCCACTGGGCATCTCACTGTCTAATGACTTACAGGAAGAGAGACACATGTGTTACTCCTTTTTTTTTGGTCTGGGTTTGCACTAATGTTAGGCTTGCACTAAAGCATTAAAATGTTTGGAATTAATAAAACACTTTTTCATGTTTTTAAAGAAAATGAATGCTTCTGTTCAACAATGTAGCTTTTCATTGGTAAAAAATGTTTTTTTTTTTTTTTTTAAATAAATGTTTTCTGATTATATGCACTACCGTTCAAAAGTCTGGAATCAATGCAATTTAAAAAAAAAAATAACTGATCAAAAGTGATAGCAAAGATTTTTAAAATGATAAAAATATTTCTATTTTAAATAAATTGGTAACACTTTACAATAAGGTTCATTAGTTAACATTAGTTAACTACATTAGTTAACATGAACTAATAATGAACTGTATTTATTAATCTTTGTTAATGTTAATTTCAACATTTAGTAATACATTATTAAATTCTTAAAATCTTATTAAAATTATTAAAATCTTGTTAACATTAGTTAATGCACTGTGAACTAACATGAACAAACAATGAACAACCGTATTTTCATTAACTAACGTTAACTTAGATTAGTAAATACAGTAACAAATGTGTTGCTCATGGTTAGTTCATGTTAGTTAATACATAAACTAATGTTTAACTAATGAACCTTATTGTAAAGTGTTAAATTCTGTTCATATTCTGAATGTTTTGTTCGTCAAAGAATCTTGAAAAATGTATCACAGTTTCCACAAAAATATTAAGCAGCTAAAGACACTGAAGACTGGATTAATGGTTGTTGGAAAATTCAGCTTTACAATCACAATTTATGTATTAAAAAATAAAAAAAGTTATTTTAAATTGTAATAATATTTCACTATTTTTACTGTATTCAGCCTTTGTATGCATAAAAGACCTTTACAACAGCATTTATTTATATAAGTAGTCATTTGTAAGTCTTTACTGTAATTTAATGTATCCTAGTGAACAAGAGTATTGATTTCTTTCAAAAACACTCTTTCATGTTGATTCCAAATGTCTGAATGGTAGTGTAGCTATCAAATATCATCTTATAAAGAGTAAATGGAGTGTAACCACAATAATTCCCATGTTTTTGCGGTCCCACCTCCTGGAGACACTCCTGTGTGCAGTGTCCTTCTGTAATATAATCCTGCATGCCTGGGGGCAGCATGTGGTAGAGACTGACCCACACTCCTGTCTCGATGACCCCAGCATCATAGCGCCTCAGGCTGGGGCTGTAGTACAAACGCAGGCCTGAACTGTCCACTATCCCTGTGGTGAGATCAAAAATCTGAGCAGCTCTGAAGTTTGTGGCTTAACCAACCTGATCGCATGGGAACACTTAACTATGTTATGAGGTGGCGATTTCGTATGAATTTGTAAGATGTGAATTATACAAAAACATATGATTATTTGAAAAAAAGTAAGCCTGAAGGTCCACCCGTAACCCACCCCTAAACATACCCGTCACTGGGGCGTGAGCAGGTTGTATTAAAATATATGAATGAAAATACAAATTAGCCACCAACTGACCCTTCTCAAACACCCGCCCCCTTTAGTTACTGCTGCTATGTCCGACAAGCCATGAGCTCTCATACCACACATCATGTTCTCATGAAGTGAAAAATACATCCCGGAGCAAAGCGGACACTTACAAAGCGTCGACAGACTTATGAAATAGTTTCATATTTAAAATATTGTAATTTTTTTTAAAGTAGTTTAAACAATAAATACCACATAGTGGCTCTTTAAAGTGTCGTGACAGATCCCTGTAGCTCCTTCAAGCGGCTCGTGAGCCAACCTTCTCTTCATACTAGTTCATTTATAGTATCAAATAAACATGAATGGACATCAGAAGGAATGTTGTTTTAAGCACGGAAAGACATGAGTACACACATCTTTTCAAGTTCAAGTTCACCAATGTTAATCTATTCACTCCTCTGACTAGTTTGTCAGACAAAATGGCAGATTCGGAGTTATGATTGGTTAGATCGCCTGTCAATCAAACTGTTTGCGAAGGGTCAATTCACCAATTTGGAAAATAGATGAAAATTACAAATTGAGATTTTGTTGGCGCAACCCTTACAGAACAGTATACATAAAGTTGTATAATAGTTATTGTATAATGTAATGTTTAGTCATGTCGTAGATCACTAAGTGAAGCTGGCCTAAAACTGTTAAAGTGTTATAGAAAACATTCGGTACCTCTTTGTATAGCTGGGTTATCAAAGTGAATCTCCATCTGTACATAGACTGGATCTATTGAGGTTCCTATAGACATTCCAACATGTGGAGGATAGGTGAAGCCCTGCAATACAAAAAAAAAAAAATAACCATTCAATATCTGAGACTCTCATTATTTTTAATGAATTTGAACTTATGAAATGACCACCTCTCCCCCAATAGCCCAGGCGAACAGGACAGTTTCACAGGTGAAGAAGGAGTCTGGCATATTTGGATGGTAGCATTCATGTCCTCTGTTGATCTCACTCTTGTTCAGATTGCTATCGCACTGGTAGAGCAGAATGTGATGAACCAGATTCTCATGACCCTTCTGAATCAATGGCTCTATCTGAAAACACCAAACATAATATGAAAAGCAGGGTTGTGCACCACGCAGAAATTAATTGAGAATACTTTTGAATTTCATTTTTATTTCTGGGTTTGAACTGAGGCAGCAAACGGTGCAGAATAGTTTGAATTTAATGAATTAAAATAATATTAAAATAGCCTCACTTATAGTACAGAAAATGCTTATTAAAACCTAATGGACTATAAAATGTATTTATTTCTTTATTATTAGTGCATTTATATCGTTATAGGTGAACCTGAAAATTATATCATAAATGTCCATATGTATGTTGAACAATGTTGGACGTTTTTTGTTAGTGTTTGGTTTCTTTTGATGGCTATGTTAAATATTTGGTAACTTGTAAACTACATATGAGACAATGAACAGACATAATTAGCCCAAATTATTAATGTCTATATATATATTTTGTCTCAAAATTCAGTAAATTTGTCTTACGGGCACACCAATTCAAATTCCAGGTCAACAATCCTGTTTATGGGTGTGGCAAATTCAGACTGTATGGCTCCAAAGGGAACAAATTCTTACATAAATTTTTAACTTAACCCAAACAGTTAATATTTATTATTGTACAACTACCATACCAAGTTTGGTGTCTCTCATGCTCACCCGAACTGCATTTATTTGATCAAAACAACAACAACAACAACAAAACAGTAAAACAGCACTACTGTGAAATATTATTACAATTTAAAATAACTGTTTATTTTAATATATTTTAAAACGTACAGTGGGTACAGAAAGTATTCAGACCCCCTTAAAATTTTCACTCTTTGTTATATTGCAGCCTTTTGCTAAAATCATTTAAGTTATTTTTTTTCCTCATTAATGTGCACACAGCACCCCATATTGACAGAAAAACACAGAATTCTTGACAGTTTTGCAGATTTATTAAAAAAGAAAAACTGAAATATCACATGGTCCTAAGTATTCAGACCCTTTGCTCAGTATTTAGAAGAAGCACCCTTTTGATCTAATACAGCCATGAGTCTTTTTGGGAAAGATGCAACAAGTTTTTCACACCTGGATTTGGGGATCCTCTGCCATTCCTCTTTGCAGATCCTCTCCAGTTTTGTCAGGTTGGATGGTAAACGTTGGTGGACAGCCATTTTTAGGTCTCTCCAGAGATGCTCAATTGGATTTAAGTCCCAGGGCTCTGGCTGGGCCATTCAAGAACAGTCACAGAGTTGTTGTGAAGCCACTCCTTTGTTATTTTAGCTGTGTGCTCAGGGTCATTGTCTTGTTGGAAGGTAAACCTTCGGCCCAGTCTGAGGTCCTGAGCACTCTGGAGAAGGTTTTCGTCCAGGATATCCCTGTACTTGGCCACATTCATCTTGCCCTCGATTGCAACCAGTCGTCCTGCAGCTGAAAAACACCTCCACAGCATGATGCTGCCACCACAATGCTTCACTGTTGGGACTGTATTGGACAGGTGATGAGCAGTGCCTGGTTTTCTCCACACATACCACTTTGAATTAAGGCCAAAAAGTTCTATTTTGGTCTCATCAGACCAGAGAATCTTATTTCTCACTATCTTGGAGTCCTCTATGCGGGCTTTCATGTGTCTTGCACTGAGGAGAGGCTTCCATCGGGCCACTCTGTCATAAAGCCCTGACTGGTGGAGGGCTGCAGTGATGGTTGACTTTCTACAACTTTCTCCCATCTCCCGACTGCATCTCTGGAGCTCAGCCACAGTGATCTTTGGGTTCTTCTTTACCTCTCTCACCAAGGCTCTTCTCCCCCGATAGCTCAGTTTGGCCAGACGGCCAGCTCTAGGAAGGGTTCTGGTCATCCCAAACGTCTTCCATTTAAGGATTATGGAGGCCTCTTAGGAACCTTAAGTGCAGCAGAAATTTTTGGTAACCTTGGCCAGATCTGTACCTTGCCACAATTCTGTCTCTGAGGTCTTCAGGCAGTTCCTTTGACCTCATGATTCCCATTTGCTCTGACATGCACTGTGAGCTGTAAGGTCTTATATAGACAGGTGTGTGGCTTTCCTAATCAAGTCCAATCAGTATAATCAAACACAGCTGGACTGAAATGAAGGTGTAGAACCATCTCAAAGATAATCAGAAGAAATGGACAGCACCTGAGTTAAATATATGAGTGTCACAGCAAAGGGTGTGAATACTTAGGACCATGTGATATTTCAGTTTTTCTTTTTTTAATAAATCTACAAAAATGCCAAGAATTCTGTGTTTTTCTGTCAATATGGGGTGCTGTGTGTACATTAATGAGGAAAAAAAATTAACTTAAATGATTTTAGCAAATGGCTGCAATATAACAAAGTGTAAAAAATTTAAGGGGGTCTGAATACTTTATTTACAGAATTTATTTATTTCCAGAATTATGTAAAATGTCACATTTGATTTAATATGTCCTTGTGAATAAAATTAGTAAATTACTAATCTACTAACATTTGAATGGTAGGGCATGTATAATATATAGTAATATAGTAATATAGCGATATATATATATATATATATATATATACATATATATACTCATAATAGTGCACGTATTGTTTTAATTTAGTTTAAATGCAATTAAGTGAATCTGCAGTGTTATACAATTTATTTTATAAAATCCAAAACAAGAACACTTTCCACTACACATGCTGCTTTGATGCTTTGATAAAGGGATCAGCCATAAAGATTTGTTAAAAGTAGGTTATCTTTTTAAAACACTTTCGATCTTTCTCTCTCTCTCTCTCTCTCTCTATGTGTGTGGTGTGTGTGTGTGTGTGTCTGTGGATTCTTGAGCTAAAACTAGCTCAGATATCTTTGGAGTAGGAAGTGGGGGATTTTAGAATTATATTTCTGCTCACAGTGGGCTTCTTCTGTCGGAACTGGAATTCTAAATAAAAGCATTTCCAACAGAGTGAACTGTGTCCTCTCTTCCAGGGGCCTCTGCCTGAAGCAGTGGGACCCAGGGCCAAACAGTGGCTGAATAAATATTCAAACATTCCTTTATTTCCCTTCCACCTCCTCTTTTTTTACCCATGGAGAACCATTTAGTTTGAGACCCCAAAATCTAATGAACATGTTAGTAGTAGTATTTTATGTAGTAGTAGTATTTAGTATGTTAGTTTTAGTATTTATAACTGATAACAGCATGTCTGATCCACCCATCTACTGTAAATCCAACGCAAATTCAGCTCTCAGCATCCATGCTATATTGTCATTATATTGAACAGTGTGATGTAATGCTCATGGCTGCATTGATATGAATCAAAAGGTTGCTATGAAAGATTTTTGTTTAGGTAACAAAACCGTGTGTGTTCTGTCATTGCGAAGACACGAATATCGCAAGTAGATTGCTAATTTTAATATGGGGGTGCGTATTTGCATGAGGCCAGTTGTGCATTTAGTAAATCATCAGCAATACGTGTGCATGCAATCTGTTAGACTACACAAGGAAATTAGCTTCCTTTAATTTGGGATCTTACTGCATAAAGTACACCCAGACAACCTCTTCTGGCATCACATATGAGGTTTAGCCTGAATAAGGACAGTGACAATATAGCCTGAATATAGACAGTGAGAGCCTAGTGTCTGGAAAAGCAGCTCCTGTTTGACAGTTCAACATCTGCTCCATGAAACTGAGCAGGAAACATTCAGACACTGCTGTGGTTATGGGGCAGCTGCTGGCACCACAGCCTGGAGCTTCACAAATACCAGACTAGTGTAAAGAGGACAGGAAAAGAGGGTGAAGAGGGGTCACAATAACTATTCACTTGTTGGTTTTAACTGATTTGTGTTCAGTTGATGTTATGAAAGGTTAAATTGAGACTAAATATAATATCTAACTCAAACATGGTCCATTTACAGTACATGTACTCAAGTGATTTGACAAACTTTATTTTACAGTATTCTCCAGCAGTATTTTGTTCATTTAGAACTGCTTGATTTAGACTAAAAGCTGCATGCCACTGGCTAGTAAATGCAAGCATATGCATGCATGCATTTGTCTGTATTTCATCATCCTGTAAAACATGGAGTACTCAAGTCTATTCACTGTAGAGTCTTTGTATCCAGCACACTATATGCTGAACATTGCGGCAAACTAAATGGCTTACATTCATACTGCGAGCTGCTCATTTCTGCTCATGCTTTTGCTAAAAACGTGGAGCTGTAGCCACAGTGATGAATTCATGGAGATGAATGCATGCCTGTCTCTCCACAGCTGAATTTTACATAGACATAAACTGGTGACTACAACAATTAAATAAAATTAAAGGTTAGTGCATCTGAAAAATTAGCCTGAAAGGACGAAGCTTAATTGTAGTATTTTATCATATGATTAAAGTAACTATTCTGCCTTTAATTAAGTAAAACTTCAAAAGCTTAGTTATGGGAAGACTCTTTCATCTGGGTCAGAGAGTATAATTTCAGTAACGCGTCTGATCTACAAATAGCAGCTGCAAAAGACATTAATAAGCAGGTGAGACATAAAATAGAAACCAGGGAGACAGAAAGAGATGGCAACTGATGCAGGTAAAAACAGCAAAAATAAACTGATGTAAAAACAACCAATATGCGATAAAACATATCATGTTTTGAAACATGCATGTGGAATCTGATTTACGTTTTAAATATTTTCAAGAAAAAAAAATAGTTTCCCACTTAGTAACTACCTACAAATTATGAAGCTACTTATTCAGTAGCGTGACAGTAGTTGTCATGAAAACTCTCAATTGTGTGTTTGGCATGGTAATGGATATGACAATGTTAAAATGTTTGGTTGGAATAGCTCTGTTACACTGCTGCTGCTGTTATTGCTGCTACTGCAGAGCAAGTACAGGACTTGCTACTACCAATACATACTACTATTATGAAATAGACATGCTGCTGCTGCATTGTATAACACACATACATTACCTGTAGCAGATCTGTACAGGTGGAGCTGGGGAAGGTGTAGGGTTTCTGAAAATGTGCTGCAAGCTGCTACAGCAAACACTGACCAAGTATTTGAAAGTTGAGCTACTAGCTCATTGGCCGCTGATGCAACAGGAACCAATCAGCTGAGCTCTTTAGAGAACGATGCGATTGCTAACAGATTGATTTAACGACTTATCAGCCTACGCCATCTAGAGTTTCATGACAGAACTTTGTATTTCAGGTGTTTTAATAATAGTAGCTTTTTCTGTACCTATCAAATGTTGGGGGAATAATTAAACACTTTGCAAAGCTGCATTCAGAAACTAAATCAGTAAAGATTTTCGAGTCTGATCCTCTCTGTCTGAACAGCGTTGGAATGTCCGATTCTCTCTAGTGAATCAGTTCATCTATAATGGTCCTCTCTCATATGTAGCATTTTCATGTAATGAAAAATCATTCTAGTGTACCTGTCCATTCACGTAAATAAACAGATTCACAAAAATGATTCACTGATTCAAGTCCCTGTGCTATGTTCTGACTTAGTTATGTAAATTAGGATGATTTGTCATAATTAGTGTAAATTTACCTCTTCAAGTTTCAAACTGTCAACATCATTGTTATTGTTCCGGTAAAATATGGCTCTGATTGAATTACATATATATATATATATTCCTTAAATAAGTATAAATTACCCTTTAGTCTGGCAAGCTGCAGTAAGTAGCAGTACAGTAGGCCGCATCATTGTGGTGATCTAATGATAATATCTATAATTTCTTTGTCTGGAATTTATTTAAAACTCATCTCATCTCATCTCATCTCATCTTCCACCGCTTATCCGGGGCCGGGTCGCGGGGGCAGCAGTCTGAGCAGAGACTCCCAGACTTCCCTCTCCCCAGACACTTCCTCCAGCTCTTCCGGGGGGACACCGAGGCGTTCCCAGGCCAGCCGAGAGACATAGTCTCTCCAGCGTGTCCTAGGTCTTCCCCGGGGCCTTCTCCCGGTGGGACATGCCCGGAACACCTCCCTAGGGAGGCGTCCAGGAGGCATCCGAAACAGATGCCCGAGCCACCTCAGCTGACTCCTCTCGATGTGAAGGAGCAACGGATCTACTTTGAGCTCCTCCCGAGTGACCGAGCTCCTCACCCTATCTCTAAGGGAGCGCCCTGCCACCCTGCGGAGAAAGCTCATTTCGGCCGCCTGTATCCGGGATCTCATTCTTTCGGTCATGACCCAAAGCTCATGACCATAGGTGAGAGTAGGAACGTAGATTGACCGGTAAATCGAGAGCTTCGCCTTGCAGCTCAGCTCCTTCTTCACCACGACAGACCGGTACATCGACCGCATTACTGCAGAAGCTGCACCGATCCGTCTGTCAACCTCACGCTCCTTCCTTCCCTCACTCGTGAACAAAACCCCAAGATACTTGAACTCCTCCACTTGAGGCAGGAGCTCTCCACCAACCTGAAGAGGACAAGCCACCCTTTTCCGACTGAGAACCATGGTCTCAGACTTGGAGGTGCTGATCCTCATCCCAGCCGCCTCACACTCGGCTGCAAACCGTCCCAATGCACACTGGAGGTCCTGGCCCGATGGAGCCAACAGGACCACATCATCCGCAAAAAGCAGGGATGAGATCCTGTGGTCCCCAAACCAGACTCCCTCCGGCCCCTGACTGCGCCTAGAAATCCTGTCCATAAAAATTATGAACAGGACCGGTGATAAAGGGCAGCCCTGCCGGAGTCCAACATGCACTGGGAACAGGTCTGACTTACTGCCGGCAATGCGAACCAAGCTCCTGCTCCGGTCATACAGGGACCGGACAGCCCTTAGCAAAGGGCCCCGGACTCCATACTCCCGGAGCACCCCCCACAGGGTGCCACGAGGGACACGGTCGAATGCCTTCTCCAGATCCACAAAACACATGTGGACTGGTTGGGCAAACTCCCATAAACCCTCCAGCACCCTAGAGAGGGTATAGAGCTGGTCCAGTGTTCCACGACCGGGACGAAAACCGCATTGTTCCTCCTGAATCTGAGGTTCGACTATCAGCCTTATTCTCCTCTCCAGTACCCTGGCATAGACTTTCCCGGGGAGGCTGAGGAGTGTGATCCCTCTGTAGTTGGAACACACCCTCCGGTCCCCCTTCTTAAAAAGAGGGACCACCACCCCGGTCTGCCAGTCCAGAGGCACTGTCCCCAACCGCCACGCGATGCTGCAGAGGCGTGTCAGCCAAGACAGCCCCACAACATCCAGAGACTTGAGGTACTCAGGGCGTATCTCATCCACCCCCGCTGCCTTGCCACCAAGGAGCTTTCCAACTACCTCAGTGACCTCAGCTTGGGTGATGGGTGAGCCCACCTCTGAGTCCTCGGCCTCTGCTTCCTCAGTGGAAGACGTGTCGGTGGGATTGAGGAGATCCCCAAAGTATTCCTTCCACCGCCCAACGATGTCCCCAGTTGAAGTCAGCAGATTCCCACCCCCACTGTAAACAGTGTTGGCAGGGCACTGCTTCCCCCTCCTGAGGCGCCGGACGGTTTGCCAGAATTTCTTCGGGGCCGACCGATAATCCTTCTCCATGGTCTCACCGAACTCCTCCCAGACCCGAGTTTTTGCCTCCACAACTACCCGGGCTGCAGTCCGCTTGGCCTGCCGGTACCCGTCAGCTGCCTCAGGAGTCCCCCGAGCCAACCAGGCTCGATAGGCCTCCTTCTTCAGCTTGACGGCATCCCTTACATCCGGTGTCCACCACCGGGTTCGTGGATTGCCGCCACGACAGGCACCGGAGACTTTACGGCCACAGCTTCGAGCGGCTGCGTCGACAATGGAGGTAGAGAACATGGTCCACTCGGACTCAATGTCTCCAGTCTCCCTCGGTATCTGGTTGAAGCTCTGCCGGAGGTGCGAGTTGAAGATCTTTCTGACAGGGGACTCGGCCAAACGTTCCTAGCAGACCCTCACAGTACGTTTGGGTCTGCCGAGTCTGTCCAGCTTCCTCCCCTGCCATCTGATCCAACTCACCACCAGGTGGTGATCAGTTGACAGCTCCGCCCCTCTCTTCACCCGAGTGTCCAAGACATACGGCCGGAGGTCAGATGAAACAACTACAAAGTCGATCATCGACCTCCGCCCTAGGGTGTCCTGGTGCCACGTGTAATGGTGGACACCCTTATGCTTGAACATGGTGTTCGTTATGGACAAACTGTGACTAGCACAGAAGTCCAATAACAGAACACCACTCTGGTTCAGATCAGGGGGGCCGTTCCTCCCAATCACGCCCCTCCAGGTATCACTGTCGCTGCCCACGTGAGCGTTGAAGTCCCCCAGTAGAACAACAGAGTCCCCGTTCGGAGCACTTTCCAGCACCCCTCCCAGAGACTCCAAGAAGGCCGGGTACTCTGCACTGTCATTCGGCCCGTAAGCACAAACAACAGTGAGAGCCCTACCCCCGACCCGAAGGCGCAGTGAAGCAACCCTCTCGTTCACCGGGGTAAACTCCAACACATGGCGGCTGAGCTGGGGGGCTATGAGAAAGCCCACACCAGCCCGCCGTCTTCCACCGCAGGCAACTCCAGAGTAGCGGAGAGTCCAGTCTCTCTCAAGGAGTTGGGTTCCAGAGCCCAAGCTGTGCGTGGAGGTGAGCCCGACTATCTCTAGTCGGTATCTCTCGACCTCCCGCACAAGCTCAGGCTCCTTCCCCGCCAGCGAGATGACGTTCCATGTCCCTAGAGCCAGATTCCGTGTCCGGGGATTGGGTTGCCGAGGCCCCTGCCTTCGGCCGCCGCCCAATCCACAATGCACTGGCCCCATATGGTTCCTCCCGCAGGTGGTGGGCCCACGGGAGGTCGGCCCCACGTCGCTCATTCGGGCTGAGCCCGGCCGGGCCCCGTGGGGAAAGACCCGGCCACCAGGCGCTCGCCTACGAGCCCCAACCCCAGGCCTGGCTCCAGGGTGGGGCCCCGGTTGCGCCATACCGGGCGACGTAACGGCCTTTGTTTTTTTATGATCCATATGGGGTTTTGAACTGCTCTTTGTCTGGCCCATCACCTAGGACCTGTTTGCCTTGGGAAACCCTACCAGGGGCATATAGCCCCCGACAACATAGCTCCTAGGATCATTCAGGCACTCAAACCCCTCCACCACGATAAGGTGGCAGTTCACTGGAGGAGTTTTTAAAACTGCAGTCATAAAAAAATGCACAAGCTTCATTAAAACCCATAAATGTAGGTACAGTAGACTTTAACTGAAATAGAAAAAGGTACTTCACAACAGGGAGGATTTAATTGGTAATAATTTCCTAAGCATGCATCCCTGGAATAGTTATCTGATCTATGGCTTAAAACATAACTTAAATGAATGTAAGTGTTTTAAATATTATGATTTCATTAAGACGGGCATTTTTCATGCTTTAGTTGTATTACTCACTCTGATTACATGATGTTTCTTCTTCAATTGTGGAAATCTATAGATCTGACACCAGTATGTTGTATCCTTATGAGGCACAGGGACCTGCAATATTTAAAAATGTTTACAAAATTGTAGTCACAAAACAGTTAAACATACTTACATGGCAACAACCAGCAATATTCCATTGTGGACTGGAGAATGTGGACTTCCAGTTTTTTATTAATCCCATTTCCTGTTTTTTTCCCTATTCAATGCTGAGTATTTGTTATGAGGTTGTAAATATGTACACTCTTATAAAATCTGGTGTTTGGCAGTATCCCACAGGCATAAAAGGAGCCTTGTTTTCATTGAAAATACCCAATCAGCAGGCAAAGAGTCTGTATTTTAAAAGGATTCATATGTAACCACAAAACCTTGACATTAAGGACCTTGATTTTTAAGCAGGCACAAATAGACAAAACAGTAGGCATAACACTGCCTAAGGCTAAGCTGTTCTATGTCACTCTTAACTCATCAAACGCTCCAACAGTCTGCTGCATGTACTTTCCTCACCTCCTCGTTTTGAAGGTCAAAGAAAGCTGTTCCTGCTGGGATGCTGGAGCTGCTTCCAGGGTTGAGTAATCGCAGACTCTTTCTGCCTCTGTTCATCCCATGGTAGACTGGTCCTGACACTCCCACGTCTTCCGCATGGAACGCCCAGATCACTCTCACTGTGCTGCCCTGGTCAGTGACAAATTATGGGTAATTGTACACTTACTGTAAGTGCAAGAGACGTCTTATACAAGTAATAATTGAGTTGATTGAACTCCTCAATAAAACACCATACTATTGTTTTCCCTTGAACAAAAGGCAATTTGCTGACATTATAATTACAACCGAGAGCACAGCTTCGGTTTTGGTGCACACTCCAAAAATTGGATAAAGAGACCCTGCCACTGAAAGCGGTTTCTTTTAGACTTATGGATCCAGATGTAATGATGCATGTAGTCAAACCTACCGTAATCACTTTGTCATTGTCATCGCAGGTCTGGAGGTTTCTGCTGAAAGCCAGGACAGTATGTGTCCCATTCTCTCTGCCGTACAGCAGCTGGTAGCTCTGCAGTGGATCTTTGTGGACCTTTCTGTTTGAGTCTGTAAAGTAGTCCTGAGTAAAGTGAGCAGGAACCAAGTTAGAGCATCTCAAGTGTGCATCTTTCAGGTCTGAATCTGTTTTGATGGAGTATTAGGATCATGTGAGTAAATCCAATTTTGGTCTGCATGTGCTCACATAACCTGTGATCAAAATGTTTGGTCAGCTGCGCTTGCAAATATCCTATTTTTGTCCAATACATTCAGACAGAACTGTGACTAAGTTTTGGAACAAAAGCCGTCATGACTCATGCTTACAAATCTAAAACTTCAATGCATAGGTATAAAAGAGCCTTCATTAAACAATGCTGATGAATAGCCCTGTGCTGAACACTAATCATAAACATCTAGGACTATTGTATACAGCATGCAGTTAGACACAGCTGGATGGGGATTATGATGTGCAGAGAATATGGACAGCTGGTGGATGTATTCAGATATTGCCCTGCTTGCATTTGAAACTGTGTGCATTTGAAACAGTAGTGTCTGTGCAAGCGCTGTCTGATTAAAATCCAGGTCAAAACAGGGCAGCTGATTATAGTCAGGTCAGTGGGTTACTGACGATGATCTCATCGCAATAGATTTCAGGACAAAAAAAACATCACTGCAGATTTAAATGCTCTTTAATGTTGTTCACACTCTTGAAAATTATGTATTGGTCATTTTAAATCTAAAAAAACATGCTATGTCCATAGAGTTTATAAGATTCCCCTATACTGAACAAAATGGTGGAAATCAAGTAAAACTGACAGAAACTATAATCTATATAGTTTTTATGAGCAATAAAGATGATCTAAACAGATTATTAATTTTTGTTTTATTTTTGCATTGTTGACACAAATATTGTCTATAACTATTTATTTAAAATGATAACAAATAGCTGTAATTATGCATTAAATTAGTTACTTTGCCTTGTAACATGCATTATGGGATAGTAAAAGAAATGAAAGTAAAATTAAAATCAGTCAAACAGATTTTTTTTTACTTTATTTTATTTTTATATATTGTTGTATAAGTAAAATGGATGGAAGAAAATATGTTATTGATTTTTTTCAATCAGATCCTTAAATAAAAGAAAATTACAAATGACTTAAATCACTTCAAAATAGCCTACTAAAACTGAAATAACAATACTAATCAATCCAGCACAACATTTACAGTGGCCAAAATGTAGCAGGCTAAATTTAAACTGCGAGCCAGTCATCTGTACCTGTACAATCAGAGACGCATTCACACCCAAACGAGCGTGCACACTTACCAGCAGATATGGACTTCCGTTGAGCACACCGCCTATCACGATATCAGACGAGGACATCGCACCGTTCGGCGACAAACCGAATCCTATATATCCTGTCGTTTCCACTTCTACTTCAAAAGTTATCGTGGACTCGTCAAATCCCCACTTAATGTTGTATCTCCCATCCGCATCTAGGGCAGCTGAATGAACGAATCGTGTCCCCTGTGAGCATGTCGAGCAGAAGAGTGAAGTTAAGAAAACTAGAGCGCAAAGATGCTGACTTTCAGACATATCGAGCTAAATCGCAAACAACACTGACTGCACTCAAAGACGCGTTTTATAGAGGAGTTTATGGAAATATGCAACTTCCGAGGGCAAGAGTGTTTGTTTGCTTTGGTGCATTGGAGGCGAACGATCCTTTCAAGCGCTGGCAGCCTCCCACCGCTGAACTGTTGGAACTTGTGTGATTTGATTTCCCTTTGATGTGGAAAGACATGTAGAGCTGAACACCGTGACAACGAGCGCGCGACGCGACAAAAGTCGAGCAGCTGCCATTCAGCCATTACAATCAACGGCGTGGTTACAATATACTATTAAACTAGTGTAATGCATCATTTCTGAAGGTCATTTAGCTACCAAGTGAAGAATCACTTGAATGTTGGTGACTTTGTGTTCAAATAAAATCCTACTTCGTTAAGCAATTTTATTTTTCACACACACACACACACACATATATATATGCATACTTCCCTAATATATTAAGTATTTTATATATTTGCAAAAAGCATTCAACCTAAGCAAACTTCCAAGATAGCCTCAAGATTTAGTATATATATATATATATATATATATATATATATATATATATATATATTATATTATATTATTATTATTAATAATTAATTTTATTATTATAATATATTTTTTTTCTTCTTTGAGGAACCAGGGGCCAGTTTCATAAACCACATTAAAAATGTGTCTTAAGAACCAGTTTGATGAACTTTCAAAGTAATTTGTCTACCTTTTTCAGTTCAAATTAGACAGATCTACTTTTTTTAATGCAACTAACTTAATTATGACCAGTCTTGAAGAAAAAATTTATATGACATTTAAGACTAGTCTAAGCAATTTATGCAACCGGCCACAGGATTCCCACTGTCTAGAAAAACCATATGAGAAAGCCTCATATTAAACTAGAAAAGTCTTGAGGCTTTCGAATATTGTTGACGGCAATGTCAGAAAGGTTGAGAACATGTCCAGTGATATTCTGAAGTGTTAAATAATATTATAACACTTAAAAGTGTCCTTTACAAATGAAATTGTTTTGAATATTGTTGTGATCAGCCAAAGACACGGCTGATATTTATCATTACAGCACAATTTTGAGTGCTGTATACGTTTTTATAACTGTTTTTATATGTGTTGCTTTGTTGTGTACATGTTGGTTGTCCATAGTAAATATTTATTTGTGAAGACAACTGGGATCTTTGAATAATTGATTGAAATTCATAATATAAGCTTTTACAACAGAGCAAGGGAAAATATATTTAACATATTCAAACATATCTCTTTCTCTGAGAAAAAGTGACTCATCATAATTACTCTAGTGTGTTTTGTGCTAGAGTAGAAGATACAAGCAGATCAAGTTATGCAACTATGAGTTTTGGCTGTTTGTCATAGCAAGTTCTGTGAGAGATGTAGACATGAGAGACCTAATCTTTGTTTGGAAGATGCAAATACATCATGCTCTTAAAGACCTCTGCATCTCTGGAGTTATTAAGCAAAAAATAAGACTTTTTATTGATGCAAAAGGATTTGGAGATCTTTGTTAATTTAGCCTACCTGTAAAGGTCAATCATTTTAATACAAATCTTGCCATGGTTGTGTGGCAAGAAAAGCAATTCTTTTCTATTCTATTCTATTCTAATCTAATGTAGTCTAGTCTGGTCTAAGGATTTGAATTTGTGACGGAATACTGCCATCTAGTGGTGACAATGCATACGAGTACACTTGTAACGAGAATGTCATACATTCGTCCATCATTCATCAAAGCCCATTCAGAGTGATGACAAAATCCATTTGTGCTGTTTTAGACAAATGATTGAGATCTGAATCTTAGAAAGACAAAGTACAAAACTATGGATGATTTCATTAAATAGATTAGTGTATTTTCATAGATGTGAATTGCCTTTGACATCAATTTGTGGACAGCTAAATGATAAGTGTATGTTAACTCAGTGGTTTACTTTGGATGTTTAAGAATGTTATATAGGATGATTTTTCTATCGGCATAGTAGCAGACACTCTTTTTTCACAATTTTTTTTAAAACACCTGAGGCTTGTTTGTTATACCACTCTGATTGATACCATACATCCACAACAATACCACCATCTATTTTCGCAGACATTTCCATGATCTATTTTGTAGTTTCTTCTGTCGACACTAGAGGGCAGTAGAGTACAGCGATTAACTGAATGGCATTAGAAGCATCAAAGTTCCTAAACACTAAAAAGAAAACGTTTTATTTATTTATTTTCACACAGTGGAAACCTGTACTTTCTTCTCAGTGGCATGAGTTCTACATATGTGTTCAGGATCTGATACAATTTTCCAACCTACTGGGTCACCTCTTGTTATATTTTGCAGAGATCTTTTTAAATCAGAGTTTGAGATTTAAGCATTGCTGACAAGTTACTTTACCAGCCAAGTTTGGATTTAATATTTACTCTATGAAACATTATTTACTCCTTAATGCCGCGCAAGTATAGCCTAGCCTATATAATTATGTCAGCACGGCTTCCTGAATTCACACCAAAATACAAATAGAGCCCTAAGTAGGCTACTTAAATCATTTATAAATGAAAGAGTTGAAATTGTTTTATTTTTGAGGACAAATTTGGATTCAAAAGGTATTTGGTGATGCTATTGATGATATTTTTTGTTAACAAGTTGTGATACTGGTAATTAAGTGGGTTATAATGTGCTAACAGAGTGTTCGAGTCTTGGAGTGTAATAGTGTTAATTCCAATCAGGTAGTGTTTGGATCTTGGAATGAAGCGTGAAATTGCTTTTCTTTTGGAAATTTGGAACACTTCTCTACTAAAGTTTCAAAGTTGTTAAAAATACAACCTCCTTAATTTTCTCACTGATGCAGCGTTAGAAAAACCCTTTAAAAAAGTTACTCATCTCTTCAGGTGATGCAACTTTCCTTTCTAGAAGCCTCCAACAGTGTTTTGAGAGCTTCTTTACTGTGATTGACTCATATTCCTATAGGCCACGGACATTACTGTATTTGCACAGCTATTTTATAGACACTGTAAGTACTTTACGTCAAATGGGTGCTTTCAGTTGCATATAATATGCAGTATAATTGACTTCAGAAGCATGTGCGGAGTTAAACTGCTGATAATGGCTTCTGACTACTCGGCTGAACTTTCAGTATATATCAAATTGAAGATATTTAGCCTTCACTAGAAGCAGCTGCCCAGACTGAGATTAGCACACTGTCATAAGCAGATGGACGCAAGATGACCCATCCTTGTAAAATGAGCATATGGAATGCATATTTTCAAACTGAGAAAATAATGAAAAGTAAAATATGACATTTTGCAATAGACTCAGAGATGTGCCCATATTTCAAAAGTTTTTAAAATGTTTTTTTTAACCAAGAAGTGATCTATCTATCTATCTATCTATCTATCTATCTATCTAGTTACATTTTATAAAAATCATTTTGAGGAATACATGTAAAAAATGTCAGAAGATATATAAGATTATGTATTATATTTAACATTTTACGAACATATTATATATGTATAGGTTATTATAGCTGATTTAATGGTTAATGGGGACATGAAATTATTTTTTGTTATTGAAAAATTTGAAATCTAGTACATATAGTGTTATATATTATAATATGTACATAGTGTTCAACTTCAACCATGCAATTAAATAAGATTTCAAGTATTTGAATCTAGATTTCAAGTATACCTATGGTGTGGTTCAATAGAGACCGAGATCGAAAAAGTTTCTCCCCTCAACTCTCACACATTCTCACACCTGCGTCTTCACTGATGCCCATCACACACATACAGCACCTCATGTAGTGCTGACTCACAGACAGACCCGCTGCGGAGGGTTCAAAAGGTCTCTGAGGGCAGCCGAGCCTCTCTAAACATGCCTCCTGTCCCTGTGTCTTTCCATCCTGATGAATCTTTCTTGTCTGGTTTTGACTCAGTGTCTCACACTCGCTGCTCTCTTAGTCTCTCCTCTTGCTCCGTTTCTGTCTCTCTGATGCTTTCCAGTCTGTCTGCATTACTGCCATCCTCCTAGTGTTTCTCTCTCTCTTTCTCACCCCCTCTGATTAACCCTAGGCCCCCGCTGAGCTGACTGCCAGACGGAGCCATTTAATTTTCACTCGGATCCTTTTCATTTCTCTCCTCCAGGCATATCCCTCCATCACCTCAGAGTGGATAAAATACGAGCAGCTTTCAGGGGACACTCTCTGCGAGAGGAGACTCGGTCGCACAGTTTTCGTACATGAGATGTGAGTTATGTATGAACTTTTTTAATTTTGTTGTCTTTTATATGGTGTCACCATGAGCTACTGTTGTTTTAATGTTCAGTCAACTTCATTTACCATCTGTTTCTCCACGTATAATTGGAAATACCTGTGCATGTATTTCAAACTCTCCTACCCCATGAGACTCCCCTAAAAGTGTGTGATGTGAATAAAAAGAGGGATAAAAAAAAAAATAAACTCTTGTTTCTGTTATGCTAAAGAAACATTTGGTAATAAAATGTAAAAAAAAATCCATTTTCCATCTGTGTGTTCTTTCATTTGGGCCGCGTGCACACTGAAACATCTAAACAATGGCTTTCTGGCAGGTTAGATTGTGCTGCTCAGTGAGTGTGTTTAAGTGTTTAGTATAGTACATCTTATGCGGAGAGGTTTTATTGCTGTGTCCACCTAGCAAGATTAGCCAGGCCTAAAATAATGGGGTTTGCATTTCACACAGTGTTAAACTGCATGGAATAAGTGCCACATAAATCTTATATTTTGAGAATAAGAAAAACATTATTATATGATTATACTGTACCATTGAAAAGTAAATGTTTATGTGCATTACATACAAATATGCTTTTGGCCATTGGACTGAAAGCATAAGCAAAGTCCTGCATGTCCTTCAAGTAGCACACAGAGAAGGTCACAGTCAGCTACTGTGCATCACTCCAGTGGTGGGGTTAAGTGCCTTGTTCAAGCCCAAAACTAGCAGACAGACCGCAAGTTGCTTCTGTCTGTTTGTTTACTCCCATCACCTTTTGCCTGGAAACTGGAAACCAACAATTTTCTGTTGATTTCCCCACCAAGAGATCCACTAACCACATAGCGCATCAACATCTTACCACAACAACTGTCAAAAATCTATTGAAGCTTATTTCCGCAAAATAAGCTCTCAATTGCGAGTTTATATCATGAAATTATGACCTTATTTCTCGCAGTTCAGAGTTTGCGAGTTATATACGTAGAATTGACCCTTCGCAAAGACCCGCCCCTTTTAGTTACTATTGCTTAGTCCGACAAGCCATGAAAAATACATCCCGGAACAACTGACACTGACAACACGTCGACAGACATATGAAACATTTTCATATTTAATATATCGTAATTTTTTAAAGAAGTTTAAACAATAAATACCGTATTTAATGTGTCGCTGTAGCTCCTTCAACTGGCTCGTGAACCGATCATCTCTTACTTGTTCATTTATAGCATCAAATAAACATGAATGGACATCAGAAGGAATGTTGTTTCAAGCACTGAAAGACGTGAGTATACACACAATTTTTAAGTTCAAGTTCACCAACATTTGTCTACTAACTCCCCTGACTGCTTTGTCAGACAAAATGGCGGATTCTGGGTTATGATTGGTCAGATCGCCTGTCATTCAAACTGTTTGCGAAGGGTCAATTGTGAGATATAGACTTCCAAGAAAATAATTTAAAACTGTGAGACACAAAGTCGCAATTACCTTTTTTTTTTTAAATATATTTTTTGTTCCGTGCCGGAAACAAGCTTCCATAAAAATTAGCAAGGCCTAAATCTTAAAAGAAAGTCAAACAATGGATCTTTCTGCATTTAGTCTTAGTGGCCGCCACAACTTTGCTGTTCGTGGAAACTATGAAAAAATTAACCACAAAATTAAATCTTGATGAAATTTCACATACAGTAATGATACAATCCACCTCCACACTAAAGGTTTTAAAAGTAAAATTCTAAGAAAACACAATACTAAGAAATTTTTATATAAAATATGAAAATATTACGTTTACTATAGTTAATAATATATAATATACTGTATTGTAATTTAATATAATTAGTGGTGATCAACAGTTACTAGAAATAGGACAGAGAGAGTTTGCTACTACTACAGTTTGCTGTGAAAATTCCAAAAAGATAGATTAAAAAAACCCTGGATGATGCACTTAATTAACTAAAAAACAAAGTGTGGAATGTTTCATACTTCACAAACTCAACTGTTGCAGCTTTATGCACAATTCAGAGGAGGACGGGCTGAACTCTGAAACTGGACGACAAAATAACCGTATCAAATTCATACATGCGCTACGGTAGAGTACACAGTGCATAGTATAAGTGTAAAGTGTATAGCAGGTCATCTGTGCTTGTCAAAATGGCAGTTGTTTCCGTCGTCTTTTACTGACACTTAGTGGTCTGGATGCAGAATCATTTTGTAGTTTTCATTTATCGATACCATGGTAAAAATGCTCGATTCAGGGTTGTAATTTATTCATTTAGCTAGTTAGTAAAAGTACAATATTAAGCCATGTGACCTCAAGATTTCTTTATAATAAAAATTTAAAATGAAAAACAGCTTTTGTTATGCTATTGATATGAAAATGTGAAAGTGCAAGATTTTAAACAGTTTAAAAAAACAAACAAACAATACTATTCATTTCTATGTGTACAACTTTTTAATGAGAATAAAACAGTGCACCTTTAAGGTTTTAACATATAGAATATTGAGTTTATGTTTATTCTGGAAGGATAACTTATGTTTAGGCTACTTATTATATTCTTTATTAAACTACTCTGATGTTTTATATATTTTGTAAGTTCATGTAGGTTAAAATTGCTCAGCAAAAAACAAACAAACAAACAAACAAAAAATCTGTACAATGACCTCTGTCTCCCTCTGCAGGAACATTGTAACACTACATGCTCCACAATAGCAGGTGAGAGCACAACAGCTGGAGAGGGAAGGAACATTAACACCGGTACTCAAAGCTGTTACTAGATGTTCCCAGCTTTCTTCGTTTAGAGATAATTATGTAATTGCTGTTAACACTGAGCCAACATCAGCACATATTTTCATTTCCTTCTCTTTGACACCTTCATTCTGAATCTGTAGCCTTTAGCTTGTTACTTTGTCATTGATGGCTTGTGACTGAGAATGGAATTTACAGTATACTACACAAATGTATAAGAGACTTACAGACATGTACATAAATCAAATTCAAACTGTTTCAACGAATGGTCACCGTGACCCAGCAAGACCTCCATGGTGCCTTAATGGAAAAATAAACTCCGGTGAGAATTAGCCTTCAGGTGCTAATTACAGACCTTTAGCTGCCCGCTGTCTCCTCTGAGGAGCTGCGAGCACGAGCTGAGTGAAAGAATAAATGCTTTCATAGTCTGCACGTTCCTAGTACAGGAGACTATAAAGACAGCACAATTGGAGGCTTTCACATTATTTCGCTAGTATGGTTAGGCAGCAAAGTGGCCATAGAGCGTGACTGATTCACATAACATTCGGTAAAGTTGTTTCTAAATGTTCGCTATTCAGCTAAATCCGTTCTAGCCGGAGAAAATAAAAGGCACTTTATTACCTTAAATATTTAAGGGAACGCTACGGCAGCATTAAAGTGAGAAACCTTTGTCTTGTGGCAATTTATCTGCGTTACCCTTTTTCTAATCCTGAAGGCTGATATGAAATTTTAAACGCTGCCTTTGAATATATGTCCTAACATTTACAAACGCCTGCATGCGCAGTGTGTTTTGCTGCGGATCAATTGTCTGAATGCCTCAAAAGCATTAAGTCAGATTATGAACAAATAAGAAGCAGAACTGATAAGGCGTCATTGCGCTAAAGGAGGGGCAAGAGTTCATGTGTCTAATTCTAGACTTCAAAGACCGCCTTGCCTTTTTCATGTGTAGACATTCTTTCAAGAAATTAGGTCGAGTTTTCTCAGTGATTCAGAAATTAAGAGGGTGCCTCTTTGAAATATAATCACAGAGGAGAGCATGTAGAAACACATAACTTGCATTGGTTTTTACTCTTTCATTTGCATATTAGGCCTACAGCGTTAACTAATTTGGGCTATATAGAGTCTCTAAAAACAGTAAAAACCAGAAATGCGCTCAATAATAATAGTAAAAGTTAATATTGTATGCCTTCTGTTTAAATTTAGATTAATAAAATATTCACTAATAAATGAATACATACTTTAATTGGATTTGCTCTTTGATTTGCATATTAGGCCTACAGAGTTAACTATATATAGTGTCTGTATAGAGCTATGATGTCTCTAAGAGTAAAAGAAAACTGTGTTAATAATAGTAATAATAATAATGTATGCCTTCTGTTTAATATAAATTATTTAATCATGACAATTAAGCATGAGATTTTTTGGTAGAAACACGAATTTACCAGTTCACATATTTTCATTAGTTTTGCACTTAAATTTGCATGTTAGGCCTACAGAGTTAACTTGTCTTTATAAAAAACAGGAATTTAATTATTATTATTAATATTATAGTCAATATATTAAATGATATTCAGTATGACTGTGTTAATCTATTATCTGCAACAATGACAACTGAACCAATTTTTTATACAGAATATTGTTTACAGATATGTTAAATTTAATAAATCAAATGCTTACTGAGATAAAAAAAGGTTATTGGTTGCACATCTGAGTTTCTTCTATTCAGCTTGTACCACTGTCCTCCCACATCTACCCCAGTCAAGCCTTCTGCCTTTTATTACTAGTCATCCGCTGTAGACCTCATTGTGAGTGATGCTGATGGCAGGCACTGAGTTGTAGAAATGTGCTGCTAGGCTGATGCTGGTGTTCTTGAGGTGTGTGTGTGTGTGTGTGTGTGTGTGTGTGGGAGGGAGATAAGTTATGCAGGAGAAGTCGTTGTTTAGCACGGTGAAGCGCTCCACAGAGATCTATAGCAGCATGATGAGGAGATGAAATTAAGGTCAGCAAAACCACAACTTTTCCTGTCACAGGTAAGATGCAGTGAATGGGTGGGGGAGTAAATGACTTAAACTGTCCCTGGTTGTCTGCGTGGGAATCGGATTTCTGGAGTCATTAATTTTATTCTCTAGCCATTAAAACAGCTCAGTTATGAAGGGTTTAAGCTGCTGCATTATGTGAGGATACCTGGAATTTTCTCAATGCAATAGGAGAAATTAACAGAATATTTGCACTTTTATTAATACTTTCATACTTTAAATGCACAATGAAAGCTACTGCCATTTACTATATCTAAAATCATGAATAAGTTAACCTGACGATTAATAATTTCTCCACTTGACCATGAATGTCTGGTCCAGGGTTTCTTTTCTGTCTTAAGTAAACCCACAGCCTCATCTGAAAGACTCAAGAGCCATTATTGAAACTAAACACATCAACAATAATGGATGAAATCCAGATGAGACATTCAACAAATGAAAAATAATTAGTGATAAGCCGAGTGAAGAAACGGACCTCTGTCTTTATATATTAATATCTAAAGATATCTATAAATAATAAAAAGTGTCATCCACGTACACTTTGTACAACTGTATATGGAACTGGATACATTAAGCCATTAACTACAACAATGTTGATAACTTGTGCTTCTGCAAACTAAGAATTTAGAGTGTATGTAGTAAACATATTACACTGTAAACCCTAATAAGTTGGCAGAACTCAAAAATGTGAGGTATCAGTCACATCAAGTTTTTTTCAAAACTTCTCAAAGATTTAGTAGAACTTTTTACATTTTGGTTTTGTACTACACAAGCATATGAAATGCAATATAATTGAATTGATTAAGTCAAGTCAAGTTATTTATATAGCGCTTTTTACAATGCAAATTGTGGCAAAGCAGCTTTACATTAATAATTGGCAAATAATTTTGGCTGCACAGCAGCTCCCAAAGAGAATAGTGTCATTGTCCAGCTTATTCTATATATTATTGATTCATTCCGTTGCAAAGATCAATAGTTATTAGTCTAGTTACTTTATGTTTATCAGCACTGGAGAAAACAGTGACATAATCGTCCAGCTCAGCTCAGTTCGCATACAACGGCGCCAATACAGGCATACCAAAAACACTGCTGAATATCAAGCAAGTGTCCCCAACTTAAGCAAGCCAAAGGCAACAGCGGTAAGGAACCAAAACTCCAACAAATGGAGAAAAAAACCTTGGGAGAAACCAGGCTTAGTCGGGGGGCCAGTTCTCCTCTGGCCAACAGTGAACTTGTCCGATACTCAGGCAGAGTTACAGGTCATTAAACCGATTTGGAATCGCAACAGTCAAAATATTTAATCCAGTTCCATCTAGTTTAAGATCTTTTTGATCACTCCGGTATGGGACGGTTTGTTGGGGATATGTGCCACTGATTAAGCTAACTTATACGATTTTATTGCAAAAAAACATGATTTTGCAGTTTACTTCTAGCTAGCAATAGCACACTTGTCATCTGCTAAAAGACTAAAGATGCATCTCAATCAGCTCCCTAGATCCCTGAATCAGTATATCATGTTCACCACACATTGAGACACTGATGGCTCTATTTCCAGCGACATGACAATGTCCTCGGTGTACGATGTCACTACTGGTATTTATGAAAAACAGCAGCAGCAGATATCTTTCTGACATGATTTGTTTATGTTATTTAAATGTACATTTTGATAAATGCTTTGATCACTACACATCCCTGCAACATTTCAGCTGTAAATAAATTCTAAATGTTAGCTAGATTATGTTCATTACCTGTCTAGCAAAATATGTTTATGGGAACATAGTGAGCATCAATTCTGCCTGGTCTTCACTGCGCAATCTGGGACTTTTTTTTTTTTTTTTTTTTAATAAAACGGCTGACTCCCTGATCATTGCCCTGACTACTGAACTAGGGAGCTGATTGTTTTTGTGACAAACACTCTCAAATCAACATACATTTACATGAGAGGCAAATTACTTAAGGTATTATTTTTTGAAAAAAAAAAAAAAAAAGGCAGTGTTAAAATGATCTGCCAATAGTCCTTGTATTGGAAGATATTAGTTATTGTTTGTCACTTAATTTAGATTTTTTTTTTCTGGAAAAAAAATATCTCAAGTTGATTTAATCTTAATTTAGCAAAATATACAAAAATTCATAGTAAGAAAATAATTTAGCATTTTGCAGTGAATGTGCTGATGTGTTCCAATGCGTTTTGCTGCATAATTCGTAACTAACTCTGATAGAAAAATGAGAAAATTCCAATTTCCAAATATCATTCAAACCATCCTTGGTGCAATAAAATTTTTTATTTTAAACAAATATTCCCTGAAAATAACGTGGTCAAGAGCCAGTAGGTATTCACAGAAAGTGACTGAACACAAAACGCAAAACTTTCTCATTCATAAACAATATATAATGCACTGGACAGAGCTGGCCTGAATCATTGGCCTGTTCACGTCATACCACAATGCAATGAAAAATACAATGCAATGTCAAAACTTGCAGTAGCTGCACTTTGATGAAAATCAACATCAATTGGTCACACTAGTTATGATGAGAAAGCCTAAAACAGTAACTAGAGGTTGTACAAAATGACTAGCTCATAATATAGCTAATAGATATTTCTTGACTGCATTTGTTACAAAAAAAAAGTTTGTGTCTCTTGACAATTAGATATAGGGCATTGAAGGTAAACTTAGATTACATTAGATGGTATTTTCTCATTACATATAGTAATGGATATAATTATATAAAGTATAAGATTATATAGAAAGATATAAAGTATATGACTACAGAAAATAGTTGTCTTAGGTGCTCTGAGATAAAAATATCTCATCTCTGAGGTATTTTTTTTTGTTAGAAATTCTTCCTAGAATCAACATTCAAGTTGAAGTGAACACAAGACAGTCAGTATACCATACACTACCTGAGCTGTACTGCAGTAGCCAGAGAGAACTATGTTATCTTTCAGCAGGTTTTCTATAGGGACCGGCTATAGTCAGTTTATGACAGGGCTCTCAGGTTCAGCAAAACCGACGTGTCTGGCAAGAGTACATTTTCCCTTTCTTTTATTTAAGCTTATTTCATCTCCCTCTCTCCTTTTCCTCCTCTTCTTTCCCCCTGAAACTGTCAACCCGGTGTGGTCCAAAAGTGTTCTGAGAAGCCACTCAGGGTTTGATTGCCCTCAGCAGGGACAGTGTGCCGTAGCTTATCTGTCTGTTAACTGACAGGGAGAGAAGCCCCAGTAACAGATATCAGCTCCGTTACACCAAAGGAGCCCCGGGGGACACTGGTCGGTCAGTTCGACACATAGACCAGCCTCTCTGACACTATCCTGTGGAGACCGTGGCACTGCGAGGTTTTATACCAGACCTGTTTTGGGAACAGATGAAGACGGTGACTTAATTTGCCTAATTTTACCAGAAATGACATCTTAGTTATAAGTTTACTTCTACGGTATGTGAAGAAAAACACATCAAAATGTAATTTTGCAAGTTTAAAGCACATCTGTCAAACTTCTGTGACAGGAACATAGGGGCAAAAATAGAGTAAAACATAATATGCTACGGCTGTAATTTTTCTTCCTATGACTTTTCTTCCTCCAGAACGTGTCAAAGGATTTTTTTTCCTTAAGGCAATTTATCAAGAACAAGAGTTTCTTTCGTGTTTTGGTGGCATCAAAGCATTGGTGAGGGTTGATTCATAGTGATGTCCCAGCATGCAACTGTCAGTCTGAGGGGTTCTCTGCTGAGAGATCCCCTTGACTGGCCATCTGAATCCACAGGAACATGTGCTGCCCGCCCAAGCCAACTTGACAGATAGCTGGGGTTTTCCATGCTAGCAGTCCTAATGTCTGGAGATGAGGTTAAACCTTCCACTGCCATGAATTTCAATATTTATTTATTATATTATTTTACTGCATATAGTATAATGCCACACACCATATGAGGGAAATGATTTATGTGAACAGATGTTGTGCAGTGTGGATGATAGTGTGTGTATTTGATTTTGAAGGTCAATGTTTTCCCACCTTTATTATTTATGTTTCTTAAGGCCCCATTAACAAGACTATAAACCAATAATATGCTGCTTTTAACTTTATTATCAAACATTATTTACCATTTATATTAATTTTAGAGGCTATTTTTTAATATTAGTCATTTATTTAATAAAATGAAGCAATTGGATTGTGTTATATGATGTTAATAACTTTGATTTTAGACAAAATATTGCAATTTACAAAAAATGGACTGTTACACGTCACTAAGCAACTCATCGTCCTGACTCATACTGATTGATTCATAAAAAACAGCTTCTGCATCTGAATCTTCCATGCTGTCCATGCTGTATGGGTGAAAATGTGCAACGTGTTGCTGGATCAACATCTTTGTTGATCCTGGAACAACATTTCAATTAACCAATCAGATTTGAGGGACAAATTTACAGTTTGTCAAGACTTACAACAAGGGTTAGGTGTTTCTACATCAGTTTTATTCACCTATTATTTTCCTCTGATTTTAGGGATAAGTTATGGGTTGGGTTTTCAGACAGGAATGTTGTTCCAGGATCAACAAAACTAAATACTAATTTAAAAGAAGTACTTAATATGTGATTTAGGATGCAGGCATGCTGCTTTTGAATAAATCCGTTGAGTGAATGAATCAAATGTGTTTACATACACCAATTTTCGTCAATCCGATTGAATTGAATCTAAACATTGTAATCTGATTCAAATATCCGTTTATATGTGTTTTATATACATTCCGATTAAAACTTTCGTGTTCTGCGTGTGACATCATATCAATTACACTTGCGGAGACGACCATGGACGTGACACCAACAGAGCTCATCGTTACTTTTGCCCTGTTGGCATACACATTTTTTTTTTTTTGAGAACTTTTACTGTCTTTACTTGGCAAATGAAGCAGAATACAAGCAGCTTTACAGCATCCTGTGTGGCTTCATCACATTACTTTGATGCTCATTCCTTCGCCATTAACCTACCATCTCTGTCCATCATCCTCTGCTGACCAGTTCTTCCCATCTTTACAACTAAAAACGTGAACTTGCATACTGCGTGTCAACATTGCAATGCGCATGTGCCCCAAAAACTTCTGAATACGATTGAGAAAGTAGTCGGATTCGAGCGTTTTTGCTGTTGGATCGGTTTAGAAAAGCAATAAACCACCCCTGCCAATCCGACTGAAATCTCATTCAGATCAGGCTCAGTCGGATCGATTAAGGTGTTTACATGAACCTTTTTCAATCTAATTGATTACAAATAGATTATTTGGGTGCATGTAAACGTAACATTGTTCCTGCCTGAATTGTTGTTTTTAAAAATGAATAATTTAAATGAATTATTTAAATGACTCGCCCAAAGAAACAGTCATATGTCACCATCTACTGATGTAACCATGCAGTTTGTCTGCAGAGAGAGTCACTGAAAAATCCCTACAACTAATGCACTGCAACTTCGTAAGAGATTCACATACATATTTAGTGTAGGTTCCAAAATTCCAAAATGTCTATTACAAATTGTAAAACTACACAGACCAATGTCATATTCTATTTTCCCCGTCAAGTGGCTGGATTAGATTAGATTTTTCACAAAAAAAAAGTAAAAGAGAGAGAATGATAGAAAGGAGAGAGAGAGAGAGAGAGAGAGAGAGAGAGAGAGAGGAAGGAGATGACCAAACCTGACATATGTGAGTCATTTACATTCTGTTTCCACTCAGGCCGCTGAGATGAAAATTAACTCCAACACCAAACTAATAAGACTCCAGTTAAGTCTGAGTGGCAGTCTGTTCTCCAGTAGCATGCAGCATTTAGGATCTATTTTATGCCCATAGCTGGGCACCTTTATCAGCCATTACACAGCCCAAATGTGCTCCTCAGAAGGGCAGGGGGCTCGATGTGGGGTGTTTTAGCTGTTTCCTGTGGAAAAATGGGAAATATTGAGATAAAGAGACTGTTCTTTAGCTTGCAAGGAGTTGAATTCTAAAGTAACTGACGATTACATAGACTCACTGGAAAAATGTGCCTCTATCCACATTTTTTTTTTTTAAATGCACATACTGTATACATACAATGCACTGGAACTGAAATGAATGGCAGTCACATACCTTTTCAAACAAATTATGATTACAGGGGCAAATTATTGATTAATAATAAAGACTTATTTTGTGCTCTTCCAAGCACAATAATATATCATGGCCTGAAAACATTTTTACCATAGTACAGGATTTGTAAACCAATACATTTTGATGTTTGCACCACATATCCAGCTCAATATGTATTTTCTGGCATACACTGTAATGAATTGCTGTAAAAATTACAGCATTATTTTACAGCCGCTGGCTGTTTTTTTAATAATACAGCATAATGCTGTAAACTGCAATGCATTCTGGTGTCACGTGTTGGTTTGACTCAAATTTACAGAATATTGCTGTAAATTGGCCCTTCTCAAAACCCGCCCCCTATTGCAATGCCTGTCAACCCATGCTCTCTCACATCACACATCATGTTCTCCCGCAGTGAAAAATACATCGCGGAGCAAAGAGGAAACTGACAAGGTATGAAACATTTTCATATTTAAAATATTGTAATTTTTTAAGCAGTTTAAACACTCAATATTTCAAGTTAACCAACGTTAATCTACCATAGGCTACTCCCTGACGGCTTTGTCAGATAAAATGGCACGGATTCGGCATTATCATTGGTTAGATCGCCTGTCAATCAAACTGTTTCAAACGCAGTTTGCCTATTTCTTTGCGTGAAGGGCCATGATGGCCAATATGTTTCAAGTAATTTAGTAATTTTCATGACAATTTTAAAAAATTATTTATAAATAAAAAATGAGTTTAAAATACACTTTCTATGGCATGTTTTTTTAATATATATTATACTTTACATTTTAACCTGTTTTTCAAGATTCGGTGACAATTAATTGTTTTGGTTAATTAAGTTATGCATTATACAACACTTTATGCAGTTATGAATCGTTTAAAGCTTAAATTTAAAATTCAGCTGCCAGGATAGTCTGCAGAAGAAAATATATTGTATATACTGCATTTTACATACTTTTCTAAATATAGCTAATACACACATTCAAATAGTTTACAGTAAAAATTAGAGAATACAGGGAAATTCTGTAAATTAAATTACAGGAACTACTGTAAATTTTACAGTATAATACTGGCAGCAGGGTTGCCAGCCAGTTACTGTAAATTTTACAGTAATTTTAAAAATACAGTTCTTTACTGTAATCAGAGAATACAGGGAAATTCTGTAAATTAAATTACAGTAACACTACTGTAAAATTTACAGTAACTGGCTGGCAACCCTGCTGCCAGTATTATACTGTAAAATTTACAGTAACTTTTTAACAGTGTAGCCTCCTAAACTTGCCCAGTAGCTCACCTGGTACATTTTACTTTCGATTTCGGGTATTAGTCGGGTATAGTCTCGGGTAGTTTTATCACCATAAAAGATCTCAAAGAAATGTAGGTAACACGTTATTTTACAGTGTCATTGTTACATGCATTTACTATAGTAATAACTAGAAATTATGCTTAATTAAATGCAATTGACTCCACGCCGGCAGTTTGATTGACAGGCGATCTGACCAATCATAACCCTGAATCCGTCATTTTGTCCTACAAAGCAGTCAGGGGAGTTAGTAGATTAACGTTGGTGAACTTGAACTTGAAATATTGTGTGTACTCACATCTTTCCACCCTTGAAACAACATTCCTTCTGATGTTCATTCATGTTTATTTGATGCTATAAATGAACTAGTATGAAGAGATGATCGGCTCACAAGCCGGTTGAAGGAGCTACAGCGATCTGTCATGACACATTAAAGAGCCGCTATACTGTATTTATATTTTAAACTTTTTAAAAATGTACAATATTTTAAATACGATACTGTTTGATATCAAAAGTAACCTGCTCTGTCTTGTCTGTCGACGCGTTGTCAGTGTCCTCTTTGTTCCGCGATATATTTTTCACTTTGTGAGAACATGATGTGTGGCGTGAGAGCGCATGGCTTGTCGGACATTCAGGGCTGGGCAGGTTACTTTTAAAATGTATTTCACAACAGATTACAAAATACAAGTAATTTGTAACGTATTTCATTACGTATTATTAATCTAAATACTTTAGAATACTTTGGAATACTAATAAGTGTGGAACAAACACAAAAAAGGTAATTGCAAGTTTTTATCTCACAATTTTGACTTTTCTCCTCAGAATTGCAAGTTATAAAGTCAGAATTATGAGATGTAAACTCGCAATATTGAGAAAAGTCAGAGTTATGTGATATAAACTCACAATATTGAGAAAAGCCATAATTATGAGATATAAACTCACAATATTGAGAAAAGTCATAATTATTAGATATAAACTCACATACTAAATTCACAATTGCAAGAAATTGTGAGCTTAAATCTCGCAATTCTGAGAGAAAGAAGTCAGAATTGTGAAATGCAAACTCACAATTGTGAAGGGGAAAAAAACAAATTGTGAGAAAACAACTCACAAACAACTATCACAAAACATGAAAACAGTCATGGATTATCCAGGTCATGACAGGACAGTTAAGTTATGTTGACAGTTGGGCAATTTTTTTTTTATAAATTCAGTCATTTTGTCTAGTTCAGGACAGTACTAAATAAAAATAACAATTTTTATGATCCCTCTTAAAAGTATTAAAATGTTGATAAAACTTAACTCCGCTTTTTTCAGACTGTCAGAGTCAGAGAATCACCAAATGCTGTTTAAATGACATTAAAATTCAAAGTAATCACTTTGGTAATCTAAAATACTTTTCAGATGTAACTGTAATTTGATTACAACCCATTTAAAATGTAACTGTAATGAAATACAGTTACTCAAATTTTGTATTTTAAATACGTAACTAAGTTACTTGTATTTCGTTACTTCCTAACCCTGCGGACATAGCAACAGTAACTAAAGGGTCTTTGCGAAGGGTCAATGAACCCTAAACCAAACCGTCATCCTAACCCTAACCCTATAGTAAGTACATGTAGTTAATTGTCATTACACAGTACTTAAATGTATAATTACACTGTAATACTGACACCTTAAAATAAAGTGTAACCGACATGTTTAAGCAAAATAAAATGGTACTGTTGCTTCAGAAAATGCATTTTTATCTCACTTTTGATTTTTTTTTTTGTTTTTTTAAAGTTAGGCTTAGGTTAAGGGTTTAATGTAGGTGGTATTTTATTTTCAAACACAACAGAGCATTAACCTTTTATTGATGCTTACTGGACTATTAATCTCAAAACTGTTGCAATACCTACAACAACCAACATAATAAAACAATTCACGCTCAAAATGAACGCATTTTAGAGGCACTCACTGGATATTTCACTTTGAAAATGTCACGAGTGGGTGAACCTGCACCTACACACTGTAAAAAGGTTTTGGATCAACCACATGGTCACAATGGCGAATATACCCCCCCCACCCCCCTCACACATACACAATTATGCTGACCCAGTGTCATCTTGGGCTGTCAGAGGAGCTGTGGTCTTGAAAGCAGTGGCGACTGGAATATGTGAGGTCTTTATGACATCATTAATCACTGTCACCCACACACAGCAGCAGAACCATATCAATACCACACAGAACAGCATATCTGTGTTTGTCTTTACCTCTGTCTGCTGCAACAGATTGCCATCACATGTTGGAGACAGTCAAATGAACATTATATAATTTTCTGTTTGATTGACGGAGCATTTGGCAATGCAGTTGCATTGTAATGGAAGTGTATAGAAAAGATTGTTCAGATTGTATTGTGGGCAACAGAAAAGAATCTTTTTCCGTCGATTATTCAAATGAGAGCTGACACAAAAATGTTACATAAGTAAAGAGAATGGAAAGCAAAACTCAATATGTGTGGGAAGGCTGATTTCCTTTGAAGACTGCAAACCAACTAAGCAAACAGCCTTTGGATAGCACTATCTTTCATTTTAGCCATTAAAAGTTTTACAATTTCTATAAGCTTAAGTAAGACACACCATCACCTTCCTCAGAAACAGATGGGGAGGTTTTGTGGCCTCAACACTACACAGACATGTAAAGTGCAGAAGTGGATTTTTTTTTTTTTTTTTTTTTACAGCATGTTTATTCATGAACAAGCATTAGATTTCATCTGCCAAGTCATATTCTGCTGTAAAAATGAACAGGTCTAAAGATCTGAGAGTTTAAAAGTTAAAAACCCTCTGAGATGAGTCTTACCTCCAGTGGCCTGAAAGATTTGGGGGAAATAAGTCTGGCTGAATGACTGTGAGGCTGAAAAAAGTCTCAGTACATCTGATTTACATTACATCTCATTATCTCTGGTTGTCCACTCAGCAGATATATTTCATCCCTCAGATCTCCTTTAAAACACAAGAGAGGTATATTAACAAAAAATAAGATTCAAAGCCAACTGAGAGTCACTTTTAAATTATTGGACCCATTGCAGACATTTAAGCAGTGTGATGTTTTAATTTAAGCATAATTAGCACAGCATTATTCTGAAGTTGAGCTGTATGCAAATCTAATAGAGCAAAATATTTGTGCCATTCAGCTAGGAATGGGGTTTTCACACCTTTAACCCCCGGATGTGATGATCCCTTCGCAAAGGACCCCCTCCCTAAATTATAAAGGCAGCATTTTTGTGTTAGAATGACTTTTTACATTGTCAATGTACTAAAGCAAAATATGGTATATATATATATATATATATATATATATAGTATTTTCATATTTTCACCAAAAAATGTTTTAATCCAGTTATTTATATCTTTTGCTGTTGTGTCAGTAGGAAATATCAGTTTACATTTCCAAACATTCCTTTTGCCATTATTTGTAATAATCCAATGAGATTTTTGAATGCACAGTCTAACAACAGCCAATGCTCCAGACGGAGATCTGATCTCACCACTATAGTTTATCTGGGATTACATGAAGTTACAGAAAAAAATTGAGACAGACTAAAAAACTGAGACAGAACTCTGGCGTGTCTACAAGACACTTGAAGAAACCAAGGCTCATTGATGCATGTAGTGAGCGAAGGCTGGCCCATGTGGTCCGATCCAACAGACGAGCAACTGTAGCTCAAGTTGCTCAAGAAGTTAATGCTGGTTCTGATAGAAAGATGTCAGAATACGTAATACCATATCCCTACCCCTAAACCTAACCCTATATCCATAAGTTATACCTAATATAGAGAAATAATGGTTGAATAACACTGTAGAAGCACCTAACCCTGATTGTAAGTCTAAACTTGACAAGACAAAGATGTTGATCCAAGATGTTGCATTTGTGATATCAGGTGAAATAGGGTGCTAATAATACAGGTAATAATAAATGCAACTCAAAGTGCTTTACAAGAAAGAAAACGCAATAAAGCAACGAATTACAAAGTGGGATGACAAAAGATAATTTATTACGCTGATGACAGATTGTTGACATTTCACAACGAGATGTCAAATGAGAAATTTTGACTTCCAATCAGACCTTTTAAAACAATTTGGCCCCATAATAGCATCTAATTTTTACACTGAAACTGAGATCCTCTGAGTCAAATGTGATCAATGGCATAGCTGTGTTCCAAACCATTTTTGTTAATGCTGCAATCTATTTTCATTTATTTCCAATTTGTCCAGAGCTCTCATCGACTTAATTAATGTTAACAGGAAACAAATGCATATTTTTGCTGAGCCACGTGGTCTACAGTTCTGCCCACATGATTCATGACTGCTCTGAACACACGTATACAGGCATGTGCTCTTACACACTCGCACGGCTGGTGGGCAAAAGAGTTTAACTTTGCCTCAGCAGTGAGCAGAGGTTGCAGAGGGAGTGTGAAAAGTTCATTTAGATTCATCAAGAAAAAAGAAAAATCCAGAACAAACTATAAAGCTGCACACACTCCCCAGGGTCCTGTATCTTCATCCTGATTTACATAAAGGTCCGTGCATCAAAAGTAGCGGATGCCCTTTTTAAAATATTAATGCACAGCTAGTTTCTCTCTCCCTCATTGCTTTGTAGCACCTTCTATCAAAGGCTGTGTGTGTGTGAGAGAGAGAGAGAGAGGAGAGGGAATACTGTGTGTGTGTGTGTGTGCTTCTGTCTGTTTGGGTATGTCTGTGTTTAGTGTTCTTTCAGTTTTGGCCCATTTTCCGTTGTCATTTTCGCTGGTCGGCTTGGCAACTTCACCGTGCACATTTCATTGTCACTCAGCAGCAGCCATTTCGCTTATCTTTGTGGACAAAAATGAAACAGTCTAGTCTGGTTTAAAATGGAGTTAATGTAAGCATGAATGTATTGGACAGGTTGTTGTTATATACTGTAGGAAACAGGGTGAAAACGTCAGTTGTCTACATAAGCTGCGAATAATGTAGACAGTGCAGTTTCATAGAGCCCAGAGAATGAGTTGATGAGTCACTGCGCTTCCTCACTTCGAGAAAGTTTGAGTTGTTTCTGACCCAGAGGCTTCACAGCAGGGAAAAAAAGAATAAACATTTGATTGCCATTAAAGGAATAGTTAGTTAAAATGGGGGGAGGTGAGGGGTGTGGGGAGTTATTATTTACTCACCCTCCTGTTGTCCTAAACCCGTGTGAATTTTTTTCCTCTGTGGAACATAAAAGGTGAATTTATGTGGAATGTCCTGGCCACTCTTTTTAACATAATGAAGGTAAACGAAGACTGGAGCTGTCAGGCTGCAATATAACAAAACACCATAACAGGCCAGATGGAAAGCATTTTTGTTATTTAATAAAATACAACTGAATCTGTGCCAGAGCACCGATGGTGTGAGGACCCTATTGTAATTGCTCGGTCGATTCTTCTTCTTCTCCGAACTGAATTGCATTTTTGAGGGCTTAAACATACTTGAAAATGAAACTCATGAATCTTTGCACATGCATTAGAAGTGGTGAAAATGTACGTCTAATATGGGCTTCAGAATTAGCTGTGGCCAAATGGCTAGATAGCGCCACCTACAAAATTTCAATTAATGCTTCAAATGCTATCATGGGAGGGCGTTCATGTGCAATTTTTTACCTAGGAAACTCGAATTTACGATAACTCCGAGAGTATGTGAAGGCAGCATAAGCATGCTTCATGCTACCTTTCACGTATAAGTATGAAATTCGTTAGACACATGTAACAGCTCAATACCTACAAAAAAGTCCCTGGGAGCAAAATCTGAAAACCCAACAGTAAGTGAGATCTTTTGAATTTTCTCTACAAAGTTTTTTCCAATTCCAGACAATGTACTTTAACGAAGTCCTCATAGAGATTTTATAAGATAAACATCATATGTGGTCAGTCTAGTCTTAAAGCCTTAGCGATGTTAAATTGAAAATATCTTGATTTTTTGTTGAACGGCATGTCCGTTGCGGCCTAATAAAAAATTCTGATGTTTCGCCATGAAAGAGGAAGCTGTTTTAACTCAGTCATGCAATCCAACCTGTGCCAATTTTCACATGTTGGATAAGAGTCCTGGCCTGAAGATATCTACATGCAAATATTCAGTTAGTCATAGCACCACTTGTTGGCAATAGGAAAGGGCATGCTTTATACTGTAATTCACTCCCTGAAACACATCTAAATATGCCATGAAGTACCAAACATGCTAGAAAAAATGTTAAATCATGCAACTCTATTAAATCATTAATGTACACACAGCACCCCATATTGACAGAAAAACACAGAATTCTTGATATTTTTGCAGATTTATTAAAAAAGAAAAACTGAAATATCACATGGTCCTAAGTATTCAGACCCTTTGTTCAGTATTTAGTAGAAGCACCCTTTTGATCTAATACAGCCATGAGTCTTTTTGGGAAAGATGCAACAAGTTTTTCACACCTGGATTTGGGGATCCTCTGCCATTCCTCCTTGCAGATCCTCTCCAGTTCTGTCAGGTTGGATGGTAAACGTTGGTGGACAGCCATTTTTAGGTCTCTCCAGAGATGCTCAATTGGGTTTAAGTCGGGGCTCTGGTTGGGCCATTCAAGAACAGTCACGGAGTTGTTGTGAAGCCACTCCTTTGTTATTTTAGCTGTGTGCTTAGGGTCATTGTCTTGTTGGAAGGTAAACCTTTGGCTCAGTCTGAGGTCCTGAGCACTCTGGAGAAGGTTTTCATCCAGGATATCCCTGTACTTGGCCGCATTCATCTTTCCCTCGATTACAACCAGTCGTCCTGTCCCTGTAGCTGAAAAACATCCCCACAGCATGATGCTGCCACCACCATGCTTCACTGTTGGGACTGTATTGGACAGGTGATGAACAGTGCCTGGTTTTCTCCACACATACCGCTTAGAATTAAGGCCAAAAAGTTCTATCTTTGTCTCATCAGACCAGAGAATACTATTTCTCACCATCTTGGAGTCCTTCAGGTGTTTTTTAGCAAACTCCATGCGGGCTTACATGTGTCTTGCACTGAGGAGAGGCTTCTGCCGGGCCGCTCTGCCATAAAGCCCCGACTGGTGGAGGGCTGCAGTGATGGTTGACTTTCTACAACTTTCTCCCATCTCCCCTGCATCTCTGGAGCTCAGCCACAGTGATCTTTGGGTTCTTCTTTACCTCTCTCACCAAGGCTCTTCTCCCCCGATGCTCAGTTTGGCTGGACGGCCAGCTCTAGGAAGGGTTCTGTTTGTCCCAAACGTCTTCCATTTAAGTATTATGGAGGCCACTGTGCTCTTAGGAACCCTAAGTGCAGCAGAAATTTTTTTGTAACCTTAGACAGATCAGTGCCTTGCCACAATTCTGTCTCTGAGCTCTTCAGGCAGTTCCTTCTCATTTGCTCTGACATGCACCGTGAGCATGAATTCTGTGTTTTTCTGTCAATATGGGGTGTTGTGTGTACATTAATGAGGGAAAAAAATGAACTTAAATGATTTTAGCAAATGGCTGCAATATAACAAAGAGTGAAAACTTTAAGGGGGTCTGAATACTTTCCTGTAACACAAATCGTAAATATGGGAAGAAGGAGACGGGAACCGGCGAACGTTCAACCAAAACTTTAATCAAATAAATAAACAAACAAACAATAAAACGAAAGTAAAATGGCGGCAGTTCCTCACGGTGACTGCCGCCCAGACAAACATAATAAAACCCAACATAAATTCGAGGCCTGGTCCTCTCTCGTCCTTCACTGTCGTTGCTCCTCTTTTATGCTTCCGGAGCTCCTCCGTGAGAGATACGAGACCGGTGCGCCGAGCAGCTGAAGCTCATTATCACTCGCGTCACCGGCTTCGCGCCGTTCCCTCACGGCTCTCGCCCGCCCTGCTCGTCACATATCCGTACCCACTGTGTATACTTAAACACATATTGCCCACCATGGCAATTTTCCTAAAGCCACCAGGTGGTGGTGGCACGGGTGCGAGGGCCCTTTCATCGCTGCTTGCAGCTTTAATTTTAACTTGTTTAATTAAAACATTGTGTCATGTGCAGAATGCTGCATAATTTGCAAGCGCACAACATGTCTGTCTAGTGCATGTTTACATAAAGAAACAATGAACAAGCAGTGTAATGGAAAATTGCAGTTTGTGTGAACGGGCCCAAAAAGTATCATAAAAGTGGTGCATATGATGCCCTGTATTCCAATTCTTCTGATTTCGTACAATTAAAGCTTGTATATGTGATGAACAGACCAACATATATGTTATTATTCACTGAAAATGAAAGATCATGAGAAAGCTGTTTGATTAATTGATAAATTATACTTTTGAGCTGGATCTTTTTAATTGATAAATTGATCCATTTCACAACGGGAGTAGTTCAACTTTTAACCAAGATTTGAAAGAAAGTGGACAGATGCTGAAATGATGATACTATACAATTCTCCTTTTGCATTCCACAGAAGTAAGTCATAAAGGTTGGTTGATGATTTGAGTGGAGCAAATGATGACAGAAATTTAATTTTGGGTGAACTATTCCTTTAAAGATGGCTTTAAACTGAAGTTATGATAGTCTTTTTTTCCCTTATTCTTAAAAAAAGAAAAAATTTAGGGCGGGACTTGATTTTGTCCATGGGGAAATGATTGAATAGTTGGATCTTTGTTGTTTGCTATTGCTGTGATCTTATGACATGTGAGTGAAAGGTTGTCCTGCCCTCGTGCTAAAAAACATGCCATCAGACAAGAGCTGTAGTTGCAAGAGGGAGGGGAAGTTATTTTCAATTAAATATTACAAGAGCACATGATTAAAAAAAATAAATAATAATGTGCATTGCTAAATATTTTATAATAAACTGCAATATTCCAAAGAAAAATAAGAATTGTCAACTTTGATTTCATGGTGCCCAACAGTAACTCTTCTTCGTAGTATTTATGTTCTTTGCAGCACATTATCAACATGTGTCTTCTTATAAATCTTTATTTTTCTTTCTTGTTTACACACAGCACCTTCACATTTCTCTGGGCCCGGAATGAATAAAGAGAGGCTTTGTCTTCTGCAGTGAAGGTAAAACAAGTTCAATTTGCAGTTTTTTGATGGGACACTACTCTTGATGTTCAGTCTCTCTCACACACAGATGAAAAAAACACACAAACATAAATACACACACACACGGACACAGCTGTTTCAATATCCTTAGGCTTTAAAGACAGGACATGAGAGGATTTGTGTTTGTGGGCAAGTAATGTTGTGTCCTTACACATCATACGTGATTGTTATTTTCGGTGTATGCTCAGAGGGAATAGCAATAAATCAAATTAAAAAGTAATTTCTCCCCAGTGGTCCTCCCCAAAGTCATTTCTGCTTCATTTTTCATCACATTACCTTAGTCATTTATCATGTTTTATTGTAGTCTGTGCAATGGTCTGATTGGAGAAATATTAAACAAAGGTGTGTATGGAGGTCTACCTCATTAAATTGAGTAATTTTGTTACTCGATTATTTTCTGAATTGGCCTATTTCCAAAAATGGCTAACAATATTACTGAGCACACAAAACCCTGAGAATCTTCCCAAATGTTATCCGCTCAGTGTAAATCTCACAGACATCGATTGTGCTTCTCGTTCATTTATTTTCTACTCTAGAAATACAACAGTGCTCAGTATTAATATTTTGCTCCATGCAACTGTATAGTCACAAAACCCGGTTTAATATCCCACCATAATTAGTTAAGCTCTCCTCCATCTGCTTTTAATCAAAAACAGGGGCTGTTTCACAAAACCGGTGTGAAACAAACAGCCAAGGCTTGTTTACTGAGCCTTCAGCATGATTCTCAAAGCTAGCTCTCGCAACGTCACTCTTTTATATGAGTTCTCTGGTAGACGCGTGTAGAAACAAACCACAATGCTGTTTATGAAGTGTAACTCACTCTGATGACAGAGTAATTTACAGGGCTAGTGCCTTCTCCTGTGCCTCATTCCCCATCATAAACTCCACGTATAATCTACTTGCCCATAAATGAAGACGTCCCTATAGTACGATACTGCACTCAAGGGACTAGAACTAAATAGGGCAGTTTGTAGATGACTTCAGCCAGATTTATTCTTTCAGTTTAGAATAGCATACTTGGCTAGCTATTAATCTACTGGTAAAAGGAGAGAGAATCAGAGTTCCAACAATATGGTTTTGTTTTGAACTTAAGAAGAGTTCTCACATGTCTTCATGCATATTCTGGATAATTCTGACTTAACAATAAGCTGTGATGTTCTCCCATAGGTCTGTGGGTGCAAAGACACTACTGCAGTATTCAGCTCCTACAATGGGCACTCAGAGGCCCGCTCTCCTTCAGCAAGTTTAGGTAATGTAATCTTTGATTGATTTTCTTCCCTTTTTTCAATAAAGTTTTAGCTGTGCTTCGGGGGGCAAACAGCAAGATGAAAAACTTTGCCTTGGCCACCTGCCTAATTACCTGTGTGCTTACCAGGTGATTTTTTTTGTTTGTTTGTTTCAGGGTTTGACAGTTAATTTCACAATATACAGCTTTTAAATAATTCTGAAGTTTGGGCAGAAAAGCAATTTCCTACATCCGAGGGCTCATGCACCCGGTGCATTTGGAGATGGTGGGATTTATGGTCCTCCACCAGTGTTTAAGGTTGCATTTCCTTAAGTTGGCTCTAAACGATACGCATTAAACAAAAAGTTTCTCCGTAACCGTACCTCACCGATCAGGGAGAATGTTCCGATCCAAGTGCATTGGACACGCTCATATGTGCAAGACCTTGAGCAGCACTCAGACTTTTGCCAGACTGGAATTTATTTCCACACCCAGAAGGTTCCAAAGCCCTTGGGAGGAGCAGCAAACCCAAGCCTGTGCTGCTAGCTGCAGTCTGCTTCCCAGCCAGTCCCCCTGAGGCTCCTAATCATAGCTGCAAACCCAGGAATCAGGGTCAGTAAATGCAAAGCAGAATTTAACCGAACGAAACCCACAGCACCCCGGCAATCACTTTCATTGCAGACTGACTCCTTTCTTTGTAGAGAGTCCCAGTATGCCTTGTTATAGGCCCAGTCTGCTTTGCATATATTTATGTAAACATAAAACCACTGTAGCATTTTGAGACACAGTGAGATTGTGAGGAACAGAGAGTGAGACGTCTTTCCATTCATCCACTGATGCCGATACATGTCCCATCCAATCTGAAGATGTCAACATATTAAAGAATAAAATGCTGCCGGACAGATGTTTTATTTTTATTTCTTTGATCACAAAATATCATATAACACGAACAAACACCCAGTTTGTGTAACCAGAGAGTTTTTCTGGCTCTTGGTGCCCGAGTTCATTATAACCCAGTCTCCTGCTCATTCTGATGTCAATTAAAAAGGCCTCATCAATCAACATAGGGACTACATTAGCGTTAAATCCATGCCATGCAACTCCATTCCAGATGATTTCCTCCCAATCTATCATGACAGGATCCACCAAGGTTTCCACTTTAAAGCTTTGGGTATTGGATGCAATTTACAACATTTCCTGCTGGGACACGGGCCCTTCCTGGGACTTCATGAGGAAGCAATTAGACACAAACCGATGTGTATACAGCAATAACAATGACTTAGGCTTGAAGGTATTGCTTTGAGAGAAGAGGGTAAATATAGTTGAATTAGATTAGGGTTATTAGGGCCTACCTAGATTTTAAAGAGGGAAATAATTAAATAAAAAACCAAAAAGGAAGCCGTCATTCATCGAACTTGTCATTTAAGGTAAAAATCAGCTTGTTTACATTTGCATTGGATTGAGTAAAGCTTCCTAGAAGTCACTGTAAAACTCGATAGTGAAATCGAGTACTAACAAAAAAGGGTTTTTTATTTAGTCAATGAAGTTGTCGATAATAGGCTACATGCTGGTCAGAATGTCAGTTGATTAATGCTATTTTTTAAAATGACTGGATACGTTGCAATATTGAGAACATTTTCATCAAAATACCAAAACTGTGACAAAAAAAAAAGAAAAAAAAATGAAAAATGAACAGTGCTGGAGGAGGAAACTATGGCTCAAACACGTGTTTGCTTTAACATTCAGCGTGTGCATTTTCATTGAAGTTGTTGAGTAATACAACAGTGCTTAGGGGAAACTTTCATTTGCAAAAAATGAGATCAAAACTCATCAGATCAATCAGCCACATCGAGCAACACAAGAACCCTGCTGTGGACGCAATGTCATGCACTAAAATGGCCACCAGCGCACAATGACACACAAACACCAGCTCACCCCACAGAGTGTTTTCTCCTGGGCAGAGACTGCATTTGAGCGACTGCAGGCAGGACAACCTATTGCTTTGTGGAATGACAAGTTTAGTCTTACTTTTTCCAGAACAATGAGAGCTAGAAATGTACTATTCTTCTAATTTACCGTGTCCATGGCAACCAAGTATTTTTGCGCAGCAGGTTACAAAAAAAATAAAAAAATGTAGTACAGCTTGAAAGCTCTTGGGATGAAAATGTGTAAAGAATAAGTAGAGCAACAATGAAACAGAAAAAGGACACTGTGAGGTTAACGTCTGCTTTTTCTACAACACAGACCTTCACCCTCTATCACAAGTACAAATCAATTCATGCCCTGAACTCAACCCAGGGTTTACTGATTCCAGTGAGAGTAAATGAGGTCAAGGCCATGATATCTCTTTTTAAAGACATTTTATGCCCTGTTACATTGCCAATGTTTCTGGATGCTTGGATATACTTCTAATACAGTCTAATTGATTTCTGCAGATCAAGTAATTTTTATTTTAAACAGCCAATAATTATAAAAAATCATGTGACAAAAATGAACACAATTTATAAAAGCCTTTTTTTTTTAAGATTTATGATTTTCAATTGTACAGTAAAATTCCATCAAATTGAATTGAAAAATCCTTACATATTATTCAAATTATGAATTGAGAATTTTGAGTGAATGAGTAAAAAGGATTTTTCACCGGCACTTTCTGCAGGTTACGTCAGTAGGTCTATATTTTAATCATTCACTGAACTGATTCGTTCAAGAAGATGATTCATTCAGTAACAAAACAAGTGAGTACCTCATTAAATCATGATTTCAAATGACAAAAAAAAAATAGAGATTAATTCAGGAACAAAACAAGTTACTGTCTCAACATGTATCACTGAATTGACCATCAAATCTCATTTAACTACATAAAGCAAGTTAATTATTCATTCAACCGATTTTAAATGTTTAAATCGGAAGTTACCCAATATTAACTTCTTATTTATTGAACTAATGAATAAAAGCAATTTCTCCCAGTTTTGACTGCTTCAGTTAACTAACTAATACATTTTGTAATGAATTAAAAAATTCATAAAAATTTAAATTAAAAGGGACTAACAGCCTTAATTTTAACAACTGCAAAATGTTCATATGACCTAATGGACATATCCTGTCATTGCGAGCTGGGAGAGGGCGAGAATGCCGCGTTTCACATAGCTTAGAGGAAACTATCCTGTGGTGAAGATGTGCATATCTGCACGTTGCCTCACTCATACCTTTAATGTGTGTTGTACCCTTGGGCCACTTGTGTGAAATTGACATTAATGAGAACAAATTGTTGAGGAGAGATACGGGAGTAAATTCCACTTGACTTTTTAAACTCAGGTAAACTCCAGGTAACCTCTAGAAGTTGAACGCATAGGATGAGACATTTTTCACAACTTTGAGACAATTCTGTCAGAAACTAGAATGTCAGATGTAAACCTCACACTTGACAATACAAGAGTGAGTAAAGGATTAACATCTAACTTCAAAATGGTATTTTATGGATGTTTTTGAGGATCAGTTACATTTTTTTACCCTCAAACTACTGAAGACTGAAGAAACAAAGAATGAGAAAGACTCAAAGTGAGTAAGACAAACCACACAGGTATGTATAAAATCAACTGTCCCGCTTTGCCTCTCCATAAAGGAGTAAAAGCTTCCTGTTACCCTGACATTTGAAGGGCCTGCTCCCTCACAGGATTTAACTGATACCTATTTTCTGTCAGAGTCTCGCCAGAAAGAGTAACTGAGCACCCCCCGCCCAACCCGCATCTATATTTAGATCTCGCTCTCCACAGTAAAACACGCATGCCAGTATCGCACATTAGCAACAGCCTCCTGCTGTTTAGCTCTCTATGACTAGCAGATTGGATGTTTGGGAGAAGTACCCACTCATTAGCAAGTGATGGAGCGGAGGGTTAGATGTGCAACTTTGCACTCAACTCCAAGATTCTGTCAGATGCAGTAACATGTTTTTTAAGTAAATCAGACACAACCTAATTAGTCAGATCCACTTTTGTCTGCTGTAGAGCATGGCGTATGACAGTGCTGGTTGTTAAAGTCAATAAATGGGAGACTGGGGCTAGTTGTCACATAGAGAAGCGGTCACAAGGATTTTAACTCAGAAACTAAGGTTTTAAGCTTGGCTTTAAATTAGGACTTTTTTGCAAAGCTATTCTTATACGTCAAGTGCAAGTGCTTTATGTTGTAATTTTACACAATTCATACATTTTATTAATTTTGAATCAGAAATCAAAATGATGGAATGACAGATTTAATCTTCAGTAGAAGGTGCTTGTAGACCAGCTTTTGCAAGCTGTGAATTTTTCACATTTACATGCATATACTGTAGTGTGTATGTGAAATTGACTGGATCTTTTTTTCTGGCAGCAACAGAAAAAATGTAATAGCTATTTTTTTTTTTCAAATTAAAGGCTTAAATGTATCAAAAACTGACTTATAAACCCTGACACATTAATTGGAGTAAAAGTGTAATATTTCTGGCATTTCCCTATATAAAATATCAAATAAATAGATAAACTGTTATATAAACGACTTATGTAATTTTATATCATTATAAAATTATGTTAAATTATCATTATTATTATTATTTGAACAAATAGCAATGAGTATAAACCTCAGTAATGTTTGGTACCCACGCAGTGTCTATTAGCTGTTTTGCTGGTTCTTATCGAGACACCCCAGACAGCTCTTGGTATTATAAAAGTGATCTAAATCAAACAGATTGACAGTGAAAGCTCCTTGATTGCATTACATGATATGACCCTCTTGAGCGCATGCTGGGCTGCTAGTGCTAATCAGATGCTACACATTTAGTCCTTGTAGCTGAACTGTTAACGAATAAAATCCTTTTTCTGTCAGGCACCAAGCACAAGCAGTGAGGTGCTACTGTCAACATGGCCACCCTGTTTTATGGTGACTGTTAGAATTAAATTTAACATGTAAACACTGTTTTTTTTTAAAATCTACCATTAAAACCAACAAATTACAACATTCAAGGTCCAGAAAAGTAGTAAAGACATTGTTAGAATAATCAACGTGTCTATAGTGGTTCAACTTTAATGTCATGAAGTGACGAGAACACTTTTTGTGCGCAAAAACAAAACGGAAAAAAAAAATTTCCTCTCTACCCTGTCATTCTCATACACAGATTACGTTGAAGACACATTGCAGAGCTTCCGTGCTTTCGTCAGAATGCCGACTCATTATTGGCCAGCCCAATGAGTAATTAATGACAGAAATTTCAACATTTTAAAAGTATAGTTCAGCTAAAAATGAACATTTTGAAATCATTTACTCACCCTCAAGTTGTTTCAAATCTGTATGAGTTTCTTTTTTCTTCTGTTGAACACAAAAGAAGATATTTTATAGAATGTTGGGAACCAAATAGTTGACGATAGCCTTCTATAGTAGAAAAAAATACTATGGAAGTCAATGGCTAATATGGTAATAATACATGTAAATCATGTTTACTGATTGTGTGTCTCTGAAAGTAGACAAAGGGACAAATACCGCTGTCTGCATACTTCATCCCTTTAGATTCAGTTGCTAATCTGCGAAAGCATCTCCTTTATAAGCATTAGGACATCTTTCTCACACACTGTGGAACCATAGGACAGGTACTAATTCTCCCTCCCTACCTTAGGACACACCTCGTGCGTTTATGGGTAGATTAAGTGAGTACTTGAGCTCAGTGTGAGATAACAGTGGGTACATAATAAAATACTTCACTGCTAACAATTTGCTTTACAGTGCTGACATTATAGGCTTGATCCCTGTGACATATTGTTTGGATTCACCATATGAAGGCGTCTCCTCATTGGGTGTTGGGGTTTAAAATGTCCCCCTGAGCTTGCCCTGGGGTTGCACTGACCAGCAGGTGACTTCTGTTTTTCAGAGGTTTAACTGTCTTCCCTCTCGAGTCAAAACAGCTACTTAACTCAGTAACCTCTCTGGCTGTGAGAAATGGTAAGGAGATTCGGTCTGCCTTTGATAGGCTCAAAAGGAGGCTTTGCAAAGCGGCATTTCTTATTGTTTGAGCCTGAATGTGACAAATGAAATCTTAAAGTAGAAACTGTTTTTGAGGCATGACGTAATTGCTTCTCTCTAGAGTAAGAATGCCTGAGGTAATTTGATCTGGGAATTTGTGTTCTATTAGTTTAAAGAAAATATTTTTTTCTGTCAGGGTCATGTTTTAATGTTTATTACATCATCTTAACAATATTCTCATTTTCCAGGAAACTTAATTTGACAAGGGAGGTCCAGGGTGACATAATCCAACCCTTGACTAGTTTTCTGATATTCTAAGACATGAATTCAGGCTGTATTCCAACTAAACATTGTGTTGCTGCTCCAAGGTGAAACAAAAGCATTCTGCAGATTCATTCACAATCTTAGCCACAATGTCACGTTTCATTGTCAAACAGTGGATTATTGAAAAGTTACTATTAGATTTAATCAATACTGCCTCAAATGGAAAAATCTATCAGAATTACAATGATGATGTCCGTGTCAATAAGCCCAAAAGCACCATTTGGTTATCTCAGCTAACAGCAGTACATAAACCCTGCTCTGGGATCAGACTCGAACCTCTTTCACTATAATACAGTCACTTATACCGCTCAGTCTCTAATCCTCACTCTGTGCTTACTCTGTTCACTAAGTAGTTAAGCAGTTGATGATCAGTTAAGCACTTAGCGGTGCTGGGCAAGCTACCAAACAAGGAAGCAACAACAGGATTTTTAGCAATTTTACCAGTTAACAAATAATGGATTCTGGATCCATTTATTAAAAAGAAAGTACCAATTTAATAGCAAATAATCAGTGTTGGGGGTAATGCAAATGTAACATAATATTATTTATTCAAATAAGAAGTCAGTAATTAGCCTACTTTAACTTTTGAATACCATAACATACCATATCATATAGTTCAAATAAGTTCCACACATTATATTTCTAATAATATAGGTCATTTTAGAGAGATAGCTCTACTCTATATACTGTTAGTTATGTTAATTTAATCTGATACGCCAATAGGTGGCAATAAGCGAAAAGTCTGTATAAGCTAATTGATTCAACTGATTCATTCAAAAATGAGTCTGATTTCGGAATATTATTCTATTTGTGCTATTTAAATATAAATGGTAAGAGTAATAAGAGTGACATGCTAGTATGCTACAGTATTTTGAAATTCGAATTCAGCCAATATATCTTGAACTAATATAATAAACTAATAACTTGAAGTGATAACTTAAAAGTTACTGAACTATTCTCTGAACGAATCATTCAAATACACTGATTCATTCCGACACGTCACTATGGTGCTCGTGCAATGGACTGTTCATTTTACTTCAACGTTATTATAGCACATAGATATTATACATATTTTACCACAAATATCCTTAAAAATTTGTAGAAAAAAGTGAGTAGTTCTTTAGTATGAACAATGAGCTAAATAAGCATTGTTTTCATTTGCTTCACTCTGCTAACAAGATTTGATTCGGCGAGTCTTCTCAAACAGAGCTGAGATTTGGCAGGGATGCTTTGACAGATGTGTGACATATATTTACCTTAACATGCTCTTGGACAAAGGCAAATTCTGTCGCTTTGAATCGAGCCACCTGGAACTGTTCACAGGTGTCATGTAGCCTATCTCTCGTTCTCTCGCCAGCATGGAGGTCAGATGCTGTAGCATGGCATGAGCAATTCCACCTTGTCAAGTTGAGTACTAGCTGTCAGATGGCAGCTTGTCTTATGTGTGAATCACTGGGTGCTCACAGAGTCTGGCATTAGCCATAGCTGCTCTGGATATAGTTTTCAATGACTTTCATTTGGTCGTAGCCTCCTAAACATCTCATGCAGTTGAGTTACTGTTATATCTCTCATGAGGCGTGAAATGGCTCTTCTGCATTGTTTAGGCATTATTGTGGAATCCCCCAGGGCTCAATACCAGCATATCTCCAGTTCAATCTATATATATATAATGCTCCCACTAGGCCAAATAATAACAACAATGCGCATATGCTTATTGGACATAAACCCAATAGACCTCATAGATCATTACTGGACTTTTGACTATCAACATAAAATCTTCTTTGCAGTTTATTATATATATATATATATATATATATATATATATAGCTTTTTAGGGGCAGGAAATCAGAAAATATAAGTAGGCCTTAGAATTTTTGCACGTCCAAAAGTAATAAGTATTATTATTTCACCAACATCACTCATACAACAGCAGCTTTGCTTGTACAATGCTCTTTGCTCTATATATAGCTTTGTTATTGAAAAACAACTTGATTTTGAAAGTATGAAGGCTAGCACTATTGAGAAATAACTAGTCTGAATGTGAGGGAAGTCTTGTTTGAAACATTACAAAATGTGAACTGAAAATAGCCTGATATTTATATATACACTACCATTCAAAAGTCTGTTTTTGAAAGAATTAAGTCTTCAGTGTTACATGATGCTTCAGAAATCATTCTAATATGCTGATTTGGTGTGTTTTTAAAAATAATTTTCAATGTTGAAAATAGTTGTGCTGCTTAATGTTTGTGGGTAAACATGACACATTTTTTCAAGATTTTTTGAAGAATATATGGTTAAAAAGAACAGCATTTATTTAAATAAAAATCTTTTTAACTTCAATAAATGTATTTATTGTCACATTTCTTGGTTAAATTTCTTGTACAGTTAAATACTTCAATATGAATATTAGTAATTCAGATTTTCAAAGCATGAAATAAATAAACATTGATAAATATTATAGTCTTGTGCTTGCATTTACTGGAAAAATCAACCCATGTCTGTGGAATGATATTGTGCTATCTGTCTTCAGTACTGTCACCCTGTGTGGCCTTGTTGGTCATCATATGACAGGAAATGAGTGCAGAAAAAAGACTGAGAAGAGAGAGATGCTGACAGACATGATACTGACAGGAGGGACTAGAGTGCTGTAGCAGGTCCAACAAATGATGGAACAGACACATCACCTTTTAATTTAGAAATTATGTTGTCATCGGTTAAAGTAACTAAAATGTTACTGCAACTATTCCAGCCGCTGAGTTTGAAGAAACTGTTCAGTCTTAAACAGCAGTTATAGCTCCAATAGTTTATGAGGTCATGACTACAGATGTCTCCTGTCCTGTCCAGTCTTCTGCAGATGGTGTTCACACTGAGGCTGCATGCTAAACTTATACATCTCCACCGATGATGTGTTCAATTTGGCCCCTGCATCATAACCAGTATCCTCTGCCATTATCGACAGACAGCAGGATGTCTTAATCTCCTGCTATGCAGTGAGTGCTGTCTCTGGCAGTGAGCAAGACCAGGCGGCCGCCCCTGGCAGCCCATCATAGCCCTGTTTCAGGCCTGGCTGTGTGTAAACCTCACACCCCTGGGCAGTGCTGAACTTCTGACCCGCGCTTGTCCTGGAGAGGTCTGTCAGTGCTGCTTTAATCCTTTAATCCCCTCACAAAGAATCATTCAAAACAAAAAGTACCCAAAACTTCAACATAAAAAAATTTATCAATCCTTAAAGTAAAAAGATCTATCTATCTATCTATCTATCTATCTATCTATCTATCTATCTATCTATCTATCTATCTATCTATCTATCTATCTATCTGTCTGTCTGTCTGTCTGTCTGTCTGTCGTTCTGTCTGTCGTTCTGTCGTTCTGTCTATCTGTCTATCTATCGTTCTAGCTATCATTCTGTCAATCGTTCTGTTTATCATTCTGTCTGTCTGTCGTTCTATCTGTCTATCATTCTGTCTATCTATCGTTCTATCTATCTATCGTTATATCTATGGTTCTGTCTGTCTATCTCTCTGTATATCTATCGTTCTGTCTGTTTATCTGTCTATCGTTCTATCTATCATTCTATCTGTCTATCGTTCTATCTATCGTTCTATCTATCTATCATTCTATCTATCATTCTGTCTATCGGTCTAGGTATCGTTCTGTCTATCTGTCTGTCTGTCTATCTATCTATAGTTCTATCTATCATTCTGTATATCGTTCTATCTATTGTTCTATCTATCGTTCTGTCTGTCTGTCGTTGTATCTACCTACCTATCTATCAATCTATTGTTCTATCTACTGTTCTATCGTTCTGACGATCTATCGTTCTTGTCTGTCTATCTGTCTCTGTCTATCTATCGTTCTGTCTATCGTTATATATCTACCTACCTAACTGTCTATCTATTTATTGTTCTATCTACTGTTCTTTCTATCTATCTATCTATCTATCTGTCTGTCTGTCTGTCTGTCTGTCTGTCTGTCGTTCTGTCTGTCTGTCGTTCTGTCTAGCTGTCTATCATTCTAGCTATCGTTCTGTCAATCGTTCTGTCTATCGTTCTGTCTATCATTCTGTCTATCTATCGTTCTATCTATCTAACGTTATATCTATGGTTCTGTCTGTCTATCTCTCTGTATATCTATCGTTCTATCGTTCTGTCTGTCTATCGTTCTATCTGTCTATCGTTCTATCTATCGTTCTATCTATCTATCATTCTATCTATCATTCTGTCTATCGGCCTAGCTATCGTTCTGTCTATCTGTCTGTCTGTCTGTCTATCATTCTGTCCGTCTGTCTATTGTTCTGTCTATCTATCTATAGTTCTATCCATCATTCTGTCTATCATTCTATCTATTGTTCTATCTATCGTTCTGTCTGTCTATCGTTGTATCTACCTACCTATCTATCAATCAATCTATTGTTCTATCTACTGTTCTATCGTTCTGTCGATCTATCGTTCTTGTCTGTCTATCTGTCTCTGTCTATCTATCGTTCTGTCTATCGTTATATATCTACCTACCTACCTGTCTATCTATTTATTGTTCTATCTACTGTTCTATCTATCTATCTATCTATCTATCTATCTATCTATCTATCTACAGTATCATTTTATCGATAGTTCTTTCTTTCTTTCTCTCTGACATTAAATATGATCTTAGTTTTTTAATACTGAAAATTAGCTGCAGTTACATGGGCGAATGAGGCAGAAGCAAGTGAACTTTCTTTAACTGCAGTTTACTGCCATCTGTTCATGTGTGTGCCACCAGCTGACTGCATGTTGTGGCCACTGTGAGCTGAGGGATATGAGAGGGGAGCAGCACATGTACAAGTCATCAGCTACACAAACCCCCACATACACATACATTGAAGAAAACCCTGATTTCAATGGTAGCTGATTTTAAAACAACTTGTGTTGCTTTTGGGTTGGTGTTTTCTCATGTACAGGAGGCAGATGAGCAAAAGAATATAAGCTCCTATATGAAACAGCATAATATAGTTCCTGCATAATATCTGTTTACCGTTTGTATCAACGTTGAGAAAATAGCTATTTTCATTTTCCATTGAAATGTGCCATGGGTATAGTGAAGAAAAAGAGTGTTTTTCCTACTCTCTCACTTTCTCTCTTACCGATGTCATATTTATTTAGTCTTCTTTCAGAGGCTGGGAGGCAGAAAAAGAGATTATGGTTGTTCCTCAGAGGATTGCTCCTCCTGCCAAACTTTCTTTCATTGCTTTTGCTCCACTGCCATAGCAAGCCACTGATTGGACTGTCAGAGATATTTTCATACATCTTAATTTGCAAATTAGAGCATCTTCATTTGACGCCTGCAGCCATCAGCAAACAGATGTAGGCTAATCTTTTAATCAACAATACGTACATATTTTGGTGTGTCCTTACGAATTCTGAGCGAACATATTGAGATATCCATGAATAAATCATCATCTTTAAATCAAACATAATGTGTATTTCATGGCATTATTTTGTAAACTGATCAAAAGACATGCAACTCAAGACCACAGCAATTTTTTGTAATAATTCTCAAGACATTATCTTATACACTTTGCGACTATGATCAATGCTCATAATGTTTATGAATAGTGTGTGCAGTTCCATGCTTATTTAAGCATGAAAAAATGAATCTCTGTGAAGTGCTTGTTCTAGTAATTTAAGAGAGTTGGGAATAAAGCTGTGCATTTCTCAAGATATCTTAGTTACAACAGATTTCTTTACTAATATTTGATTTTTGTGTATGAAGACAAAAATTGAATTAAAGTTAAACAGAGTTTCTTTAGAATCTTAATTCATGCAGACATACTTTGGCATATGCAGCTGTATACATGCCATATCCAATTAATAAAATATGCTGTGTACTCCCAACAGCCCAAAGCATATGAAATTTTGCTGAAGAGAACTTCATTTAGCCAGAAGCTCGTTTGCTGTTATTCTATCCATTATTAGACTAATTTGCAATTATGACTCACTGAAAAATGTGCGTACTTATTTAAATGGAAAGAGCTTTCACTCCTTCGGGCTGCTAAACCTATTCTTGCTTTAATCAAAGTGTATACATCAAAGTTGAAGTCACACATCCAAAGCGAGACATTGTTTAAATTTATTAGTGTGTCCTCAGAATCCTCACAAAAAACATTGTTCAAAAGAAGTGTTTGATGTCCAAATTGAATATAAATTCCATTCTCTATAGATAATTGCTGGGAAAGATGAGGAAAGTAATTTGAAGTTAGCATTGAAAGTTATTCATCATTAATATCCAGCTGATGGAGACTAAGGATCACAGACAGACTCGCTGACTTATGGGGCACAAAAAGTTGACTAAGGGCAAAAAGTGTCACAGCTTAGCACCAATTCATGTAGTTCCTCTGGCTCACAAAACTAAGACGTTAAGAGCTGGTAAATGTGAGCTCAGGAGACATGGTTGATTAAAATCTGCCCTCTTTCAATGGTAATCTCTTTCAAACTCTTTCAAGACTTTGTCCTGATCAAGGCGTTCTGTCCTGACCCAATGAAGCTGAAGTAATTGCAACAACAGATCCTATCCTTAACTTAACTGTTAACATTAATTCATTATAATTTCGGTAACACTTTACAATAAGGTTCATTAGTTAACGTTGGTTAACAATGCTAGTTAACATGAACTTATAATGAACTGCACTTGTCATTAACATTTCAACATTTAGTAATGCATGAACAAACAATGAACAACTGTATTTTCATTAACTAATGATAACAAAGATTAATAAATACAGTAACACATGTGTAGCTCATGGTTAGTTCATGTTAGTTAATATATTAACTAATGTTTAACTAATGAACTTTATTGTAAAGTGTCATCATTATTTCTTTATACATAAAACGGAAATGTCCATAAAATTAACGGATAATGTACTGTGTATTGAGCTGCCAGTACTTTTTCTGTAATTTTACGGATTTATTTCTTATAGTATATGTTAAATTGATTTAACATATGATTTTTTTTAAGCTGTTACGTGTTTTGAAAATAATGGTTGCTAACAAGTGGCTAAATTTGGACTACACAGGCTCTTGGTAACATTAAACGTCATCACGCCGAACAGGTAAGCTCAGTCCGACAGCCTCATTATGCTTAGAAGTGCGATCTTACAAACTATTCTAATTCAAACATTCAGGGAAAAGCATTTTAGATATAGTGTTGTTGGTTCGCTTATAGCCTAACTTTAGTTTTAGCTGCATTTTAGCTGCCATGTCACCCTGTAGCCCAAGACTGGTTGCCCACTGAAGCTAAGCAGGGCTGAGCCTGGTTAGTACCTGGATGGGAGACCTCCTGGGAAAACTAGGTTGCTGCTGGAAGAGGTGTTAGTGAGGCCAGCAGGAGGTGCTCACCCTGTGGTCTGTATGGGTCCTAATGCCCCAGTATAGTGATGTGGACACTATGCTGTCAAAAAGCACCGTCCTTCGGATGAGACATTAAACCGAGGTCCTGACTCTCTGTGGTCGTAAAAAATCCCAGGATGTCTTTCAAAAAGAGTAGGGGTATAACCCCCGACATCCAGGCCAAATTTGCCCACTGGCCTCTGTCCATCATGGCCTCATAATCATCCCCATACACTGATAGGCTAATAAGCTGGTGTGTGGTGGGCGTTCTGGCGCAATATGGCTGCCGTCGCATCATCTAGGTGGATGCTGCACATCGGTGGTGGATGAGGAGATTCCCCCTTCCATATGTAAAGCGCTTTGAGTACTCAGAAAAGCGCTATATAAATGTAACGAATTATTATTATTATTATTATTATTAAGTTGTGTTCATCTGTGAAAATTATCTTGATGGACAAAACATGCAAGTATCATAAAGTTTTGTTTATGAACTTATTTTTTGCAAAAATCCAAAAGCCTATGTGAAAATCCTACTGTGTTTTTGTCGAGGGAACCAGCGTGATGCTAACTTCCGATTGGCCTACAAAGTGCAGTCATAGTTCCACCACTTTATTATATGTTATATACATTAAAAAACTATATATTTAAAGCTAACTCTCCTTTCATCAGCAACTGAAAACAAATATTTACTTGACCTCTGGATGAACTCATGTTACATAAGTATGTTGTTTGTTAATTTGAAAAGCATGAGAGCTGCTTTGGTGCTGCCAATGGCAGTAATCCGTGGTGTTCCCTTTTGCGTGTGTTCAAAGGCTTCCGTTAGACGAGCCATGGGGTACTGTCTGAGACGCCTTTATATCTGCTGATTTTTATGCTTTGGAGATGAAAGGTCTTCATTAGAGGCAAAACAAAATGATAAGTATAATTATAGAGACAGTCGCCCAACAGAAGAGGTCGACGCAAAAGAGAATATGGGCTGTTGATAGTGATTACAACGTCTTAAACTCCAGAAAGTGGATGTAAGGAAATATAGGTGTGAAATTTGTCTACTGAAAGAAGTCTTTATGAATAATTAAATTTGGTTATGTTTATAGCCCACATATCAAGCTTAGCTTGCTTATCTGTACTGTGTGCTCATCTGGAAAAACATTTAATTAAAGCCATTTAGATAACCGTAATTATCGTGCAAAATGTTGTTTTAACTTACCTCAAAAGTATACTTTAAAAAAGCCCTTGAAACAGCACTGTACATGTGCACCGCAAGCATTACAGTCTTCATTTCCTATGCAATAATCTAGGTAGCTTCAAGGCTGGGGTCATAGAGAGTCCTGCCAAAATTCTGTTTCCTGGATTAAAAGCAAAAATATCATGGTTTAAATTAACACGCTCTCTTTAAGTGCTTCTTAACGGATGCCACAGCTTCATTTCTGCTCTGAATCATTTTAACATACATCTGACCCAGTTGGGTAACAGATAGAAAATAGCATAATCCCCTCCCCCCTCATTATCTCAGGAGATAAGGTGTTATGCTCAAGGGTCTTTCTGCAGATATGCTTTCCACCTCAATAACACCTTTCCAGTGTTTCAATTATGAACATGTCCGTCCTGATTGTTTAGTTAGAAGGGAAATATGATTTTGCATTACTAAGTGGAATGGGCAGATCCATTGATTTCTGGCGTTTTCATAAAGAGAACATTGTCGCAAAGGCATTCTTGGTTTCTGATGAGTCCTGTACCAACTTTGTGTTTTTTTTCCACCACTCAAGACATTCATCCTTAATTAGCTCCATTAGTTTTCCGCCTAAAATGCTGACTGAATCAAAAGATTGACCTGCTTGTAGCCTGCCTGATTAAATTACCTCAGATTTACATTTTTCACCAAACAAGCACCAGCCATTCAGGTCACACTCACAGAAATAATATTCCTCATTAAGCAACACGCTCATCTCATCTTTATTACAAATATTATGTTTTATCTGTACTCTAACCTAACACAAAAACAGGCTGAAATTTCTCTCTCACTTGCTCCCCTTCAGATCTCACGTCATCTCTGAGCCCTCCTATTGCTCTCAGAGAGGCTTCTGGGGAGCGGAAGTGATTAAGAACAGAGCTCCACTCCAAATGCTATTCTCAGTCTTTCAATCAGTAATAACGGAAAAGGCCAACACATAAAGAGTGCTTTCCAGATGGCGGCCATTCTCTGGATATTTAAAGTGGATTTGTGCTATAAATGGATGTTTTTGGCAGGTACACCACTGTATGCTGTAAATTACTAGCAAATAAAATGAAGCTTGTCATATTTCAGAAAGCAAACTTAAATAAATGTGCAATTGAACAGTTTTAATGCAAATTCATTTGATGTAATTTTCTCGTTCATTGCAAGTGAGTGGTGTGACCACCATTACAAAAAATAAGTTTATTCAGGTATGCTATTACTATGCTACTTTTAAAGACCTCCTGTGGTAAAAATCAAGTTTTAATGTTTTTAATGTTCATAATGTTTATGTGGTGTTTTTAATAGGCAATGCTTTGAGACAAACTATGTGCAAATTCATAAGTCAACACCATTGCTGAGTATTTTCTCCTTAAACCTGCAGAGAACCAAAGCCGGTCTCGAAAACATGGTGTTTCTTGCGTCACAAACTACCTTGTAGCCAATCGAGTCAACGTGGGGGAAGTTGTTCAAAGCATTTCCGAGGATGTTGATTTTTACTCTGAGATGGTGAATTGGAACATGATTGGTGTAACATTAGCAACACATTATTAGTGGTTTGATAAGGTAGTCAAGCAAAAGGCTAATCATATTAATTATTGTTATGTGTCCGACATTGTAAAGAGCGATATATAAAATACATTACTATTCTGATACATCGACTTTATAGACGACCTTGTATAATTCACTCTTCCGCTTCTTCTGAATCAGTTTCTGGTTCAAACATATATGGCTGAATTAAACAAGTATTTCCACTTGCCATCTCTGAACTTGTGTGAGTGGAGGCGGAGTCATTTGCATATTCGTAACCCCACGTATACTAAATGAAGCAAGGGTTGAGTAGAGTTAATTTCAAACTATTCAATCTATTTTAAGGTATGAATATTTTTTTCCACAGGAAAAAACATTTAAATATGTCATTTTAGTGATCAAAGATGAGTTTTAAGGGTTAAAATTATTGACAACAGAGGGACTTTCAGTCAAGATTTTATGTACTAGAAATATATTTTCTGTGTATGGAATTTTCTGTCATTTATGACACAAAGTTTCCCCACCATTGACATTCATTTACGGCAATCCATATATTCACTGTTATCCGGCAGGGGGTGCTATTATATCAGGTTCAAAAGATAAAAGAAAAAGCAGAAACAAGCGATATAAGCATTGCTTACCTGCATGTAATCTTTGATGAAGCTAGAATAAAATGTTGTAAAAAACAGAACCAAATGACGCTTCTTGGTTCTCGCAAATGAATTCAATCTGAACACTGTAATAAAATACACTAACAGTGATTTTTTGCCCCTAGTGGCAGTTGCACAGAACTTTCAATTGGCAGTGAAGCTGTTACCCTCTGTATATCCACCATGGTAAAATCAATGAGTAATGAATGTATGAAAATACTCACCCAAAGCATCTGAAAGAAAAAAACATAGGTAGTAATTTTTAACATTAATCTGGACATAATTATTCACAACCTCCCATTTTACAGAAAAAGTGTTTAAAGAATGTTTTGTCATTAGTGCAAAAATATTGTTATATAAGTTATATAAAATATAAGTTCTTAGTTTGTGCTTCACTAATCTTGTAGTTTTGATTAGAATACATCACATCCAGTCTGCCGGTCTAACAGTAAAAGTTCACATTTTTAAACTCTCCCAAAGCTCAAAAGGGATCTGAAAATTCACATGATCAAAATTCCACTCAGCTCCTGTACATTGGAAATGAATGCAAGTCTGTTGCTTGTCAGATATAGGGAAAAGGCAGTTTTACTGTTAGACTTACATGTAAGTGTAGTTACTGTTTGTTAATATAGCATGCAGAAACACAATATGCATTTTTGTTTAAAATTCTTAATTGTTAATGGAACCATTAACAAAGGGGAGTAACAAAAATCTGAATCTCATCCCCATGCTTCATGCACCTATTTGAAGAGACACTGGTGGCGGTTGTGGCTCATCTGGTGCAAAGAAAAATTCAAAGGTAAAGCTGCATTTGGTCATGTAGAATGAAGTGGAACTCCATTTTAAATGTTATCACACAGTGAGAGTTTCACCCTTTTGCTCGTCTGGACAGATCTTCTGGCATTAAGCACAAAAACACTTTGCATAAGCACACGCGTGCTTATCACCGAGACATTTGGAGCACAGAGGCTGAAGTGAGATTGGGTTCACAGCTGACGATCGGCCTGAGAGACTCCTCGCACTGATCCACCAGGAGAATAATTAGTCGAGCAGAGAGAGTGTACAATTGACTCAAACAAAATTATTTCATTAGCTGTATTGAACCCCTTCATTGTCCCCGTAGACTACACCTGAATCGAGGAGACAGAGTGAGTCAGAGGGAGAGAAAATCAAGTCCCTAAGCTGTCTGTCTGACTGACTGGAATTTTAAGGCATTCAGTCTAATTCCATACTGCCAGGTATCAAACGGCATAGGTAAATCCTGATTAATGATTCTCTCCCTGTCAGGAGTTGCAAGGTCTGTCCTTCAGAATCAGGGAAGCACAGCCTGACATGTTTGTTCAGCTTGAGTACAATGTAAAGAGGCGCTGGCTGTATTGCTGTTGCTATTATAAACATGATGCTTTTACCTTCAGGGTTTAAAGAACAAGTTCACCGATTTTCAACCAGCTTTGTATTTTTTGTTACAATGTTGGTGTATGTAATTGAACAATGTGTACTCTTTGTACTCCATGTTTTCCGCACCCAGATATCCTTGTTTATTTTTCACCAACAGTCTGCTGGCTTTTGTTAAAACTACAGATGGAACTTCTGCATTTTTGTTTTCCCGCCTACGGACAGCCAAATCGACAGAAGGGCGAAGTCAAAATCAAAAGTACATTATGGGTTTCGTGTTCGTTGTTCGCGTTTCTACTGCATATACAGTTTTAAAAGCCCAATTTGTCAGTGTTGAATTCCCCCTTTTTAAAGGAGTCATGACATGAGAAATCAAATTTGCCTTGATTTTTTGACTTGCGTAGAAGAGGTCACGAAAACATTCTAAGTTTTATAGCTCCTCGTTATAAACAAAACATTTATTTAATCAAGCTCAAAAAACAGCCCATTTTGATATTGGATGACCTGTGACATCACACAGGCAAATACATTTGCATATCACTGCCTCTCGAGCAAGACAGTTATGCCATGTTGTCTAAATTCCAAAAGCCGACGTCAAAGTCGCCTCTCATGGGCTGGTGTGCGCTTGAACACACCAAAGGGACTTAATGCGACCGTCAACTAGCATATGCGTTCTACGCCTGTGTCTAAATAGATATCTGTCTATATTCAGAATATCAATAGTGTATTTTTGTCATTCAAAAAGGGAAACCGACTGCAGACAAACGTAAACAAAGCAGCACTTGCTTACCATTTTGAATATCATTCTTCATTCCAGTCAGTTCATTTTATGAAACTATATGTGCATTCAAATGCTCAGGTAAGATGATGTGAAATTATAACAGTCTTCTGTCTGTACCATCTTGACTTTGCTTGATTTCATCACTTTCTCTTTTACTCTCGTGCACCGACTCATTCGCTAAGCTGAACCGTCAATCAGAGTTCTCTTTCTCCAATGTATATGGGTGTTGAATGACATGGTTAAATGTTGTGGGTAGATCACAAAAATCCCAAAGTGGAGTTGGCCACACTATAATTCAATTGTAAATCAGAAAAGACTATCAAACATCCAGCAAGCATAAACTTCATTTGCACCATGCATTAAACAAAAGCACTGTCCGTTGGAGCTATAGGGCCTCAGTTTTGAAGTTATCTTTATGGAATAATCCATTGTTGATTTTTACCTCTCTTCCTTTCAAGTTCTCTGTCATTGTTTAACTGTCTGGACACTCAGTTGGGAGAACGGGTCTTAATTCTTATTCAGAGTGGAATGACAACTTAGAAGTTCAGAAGGTATACTTTAGTGCTCCCAAGACAGCACTTTCTCAGGCTTAACTTTATTACAGAATGTTTCAAGTATATCATTTTCCCCTTGCCAAACTCCGTGGAGCTTCTAGGACTCCTCTCTGATGTCAAGGATTCCCACCAGACCATTCAACTGAAGATGACACACAATAATTCGTTTTCAGACATTTAAAGGCAAAGGCATAAAGTTCCACTGCAATGTATTCCAAACAAACCACTGGAGGAGCCTCTTAACTGTTTGATTCTATCAATGCAAATCCTTCCATTGATCTATTCTTGTGTCTATTTTCTCCACTTACATTAGTGCCATGTGGCCACTTATTTTAAGCTTATCATGTGTGATCAACAATACGGATCATCCAGAAATAAACGTGAATGACCTGCACAAATGGAATATGTAATTTTAGCTCTGTTTATGCCGCTTCAGATGCACTCTTCACTTGAAAAACGGCTATTTATTTTTTGGTTGTAATGACATCTTTGGATACAACCCAAACAGATGATTTCATTAGACAACAAAGTAAACTGATTTTACAAATGATATTTTTGTTTGAGTATTGCTGTTTTGTCTCGATTTGGTTTTTAACTAAGCATTTAAATATCTTCCCTGTCATGTTGCAGTCATTGCAAGATGTATTTTTATTGCCTAATGTATGAACATTAAAAATAGACCAGCTTTCTCTCATGTAAACTCATTTAATCCTGTAACTAATAGAGTAAAATCTTACTATATTTGTTCCCTGCCAGTTTTCACACTCATTTTTCCTTATACTGAGAGCTGGCATTAGTCCACTTTACCAACAGCTTTATTTTAATCCTTCTTTTCCTGCCTATGTTGAGGCTCTTGGACCATATTCAGACTCTATCTGCACTAGGGACATCATATTGTGGATGGCCAAATGTTTTGACCCATCTTTCTGTCTTTAAATAGATACGTAGGTGGGTCTGAGCTGTGGTCACATCAGATCACATTTGGGCCTTTAAATTCACAATTCCTGTATGGAAACTCTACAGGGGTGGAAAGTACGCCCCTGGTGGAATATTTGTTTCAGGATTCTTTGAGTAAAACTTTCAAAATAACAGCATTTATTTGAAATATAAATCTTTTATAACATTATAATCAGCGTTGGTGAGTTACTTTTTAAAAGTAATGCAATACAATATTATGTTACTCCCTAAAAAAGTAACTGATTGTGTTATTTAGTTACTATTTATGAAAAGTAATGTTACATTACTTTTGCGTTACTTTTTCTCATCTGGGCTGAGCTTGCTTGTTTGATTTATTTATTTTTTTAAATAACAATAAAAAAGTTCTATTTTTTGGCAAATGTTAAAGCCCTTTCAAACCAAAGTGAATAAGCCTCAGCCTGAAGGAAGTGCATATTTACTACTGTACAGTAGAGGGCGCAGCTCAAACAAACCTTTTACCTGTGCTGCCTTTCTGAAATAAAGAACAAAAGGATACAGGAGAAGGATGTTCAACACTCCTCTTTCTAAATCAAATCTAAAGTAATTTTTGCTTATTAGTATGGTTGAATTAGATAATTGAAGATCAGCGGCAAAGACATTGGTTAATAAAGAGAGATTAAAGTATATTTGTGTATTTTAATATAGTTAATTATTACAGGTTTGCGTAAAATACAGTCTGTATTTCACTGTTTTTATTCATTTTGAGGAATACTGAATGTTTTCGTGCAAAACGCATGGACTACAATACCTATCATGTTCACACAGCGCACACAACACCTCTGCACTTTATTTCTCTCAACATGGGGACAGGAGAGCTGTCAGTCAATAAATGTGAAAAAGTAACTTGCGTCACATATTCGAAAACGTAACTTCGATATTTTGTTGTAGTTTGAAAAAGTAAGGCATTACTTTACTAGTTACTTGGAAAAGTAATCTGATTACGTAACTCAAGTTACTTGTAATCAGTTACCCAAACACTGATTATAATGTATTTGCTGTCATGTTTGATCAATTTAGTGCATCCATGCTGAATGACCCCAAACTGTTGGATAGTACTGTAGCTGTTAAAACCCAATATGGCATGCTGAATCAGCACACAAATATTAAGACATAAATACCACTAATGGGCTGCCTGTCTGCAATGATTTAAACCATGACCGCAAGGCGAACAGCACTTCACCCAGTAGCAAAACACACACAGTCGGTTGATCATCAGATGGCCTTCAGGTCTGCTTGCAGGCCAGGCTGCCTTCCTGAGTCCCCTCACTGTCACTCAGCATCCCTCAGCAGGCTGATGGGAAGACACTTCCAGCTCTGTCAGTCACCAGCTGACACGTACCCATCTGACTGAGGCAGATCATTCTGATTAAAGATGGTTTTCACCTCCACATCTTCACATAAACATAGTCTGGCACTGAAGTGATATGTGTAATTTTTTTTTTCGATGTTAAAATACATTCCATCCTAGTTTAATGTGCAGCGACAACTTTAAGTAAGCCATTCGCAGGTTGACTTCATAAAGTCTAAATGCTGCAGCTCTGTGGCACTTTCGAAATATTGCTTTTTTTGCTTGAATTGTCAAATTTTAAAATATAATTTATTATAAATGTACATTTCGTATTTGTTACAATTGTTTTCTATTTTAAAACATTTTAAAATGTAATTTATCCCTGTGATTGCAAAGCTGAATTTTCAGCATTTTCAGTCGTCAGTGTCACACGATCCTTCAGAAATCATTCTAATATGCTGATTTGCTGCTCAAGAAACATTTCTTATTAATATCAATATATATATTTGATATATATAGATAAATATATATATATTTGATATATATATATAATATATAATATAATATATATATTACTAATATTTAATATAATATATAACTGTTTTGATATATATATATATATATATAATTTCAAAACAGTTGTGCTACTTAATATTTTTGTGATACATGTATTCAGAATTCTTTTATAAATATGATAAAAAGAACAGCTTATTTAAATCTTTTGTAACATTATCAAAATCTTTATAGTCACTTTTGATCAATTTAAGGTATCTTAAAAACTTCTTACTGACCCCAAACTTTTAAACGGTAGTTTATTCACGTGGCATTAACAGCTCAGATGATTGGCTCTAAACCAGCTGGCTGCTGAATTGTGCACTCATGAGCAAAGATGGCATTGCACTGCTGTTAATATGAATGGGAACAATAATGAATAACTTCTCCATGTATTATAGACTTTTTTTGCTTTCTACGTAAAAATTAAATAAAAAATATTTCTCACAAAAATATTTCTTCATGTATAAAACGCACTTCAAAAGACTAAACCTGATTTCAAATCAGTGAAGGAACTTGATGCAGATGGCTCTCTTGTGCTCCTTTTGTTGTGAAATGGGAACATTCTTCACAATCAGGCATAAAACAGTCCCGGTGGGGCAATTATTTGGAACACTGAGCATGCAAATGCTCTGCAGGACATACCTGCCGAACAGAAATCCTACTGCTATTACCAGGGTAGATTTAGACTAATCTCCTGTACCACTACTTCAACTCCCACTTTGAACAAATGTCAAATTAGTGAGTCAGCCAGTCAGTCAGGACATTTTTTTTTTATAACTTGTGCAGTACTCATATGGAAAGTGAAACAATTATGCAATGACGATACTCTACCGTGTTGTTCAGAGTAAGAGAGAGTTGCCATAGTGACCCGCTCTAGTGAATGCGTACACATGTTGTTATTTATAAATGTGCACATTGTGAGGCCTGGGCTATCTCTTTGGCTGCTCATAATCCAGAGGTTGAAATATGCTGTGGTTAAGCGATTTTAACTAGTAGAAATGTTCATGTTCCCTCTCAGATCAGAGAGTGAGTCAGTGTGCTGTGGGCTTACTCTCACATGGCTTGCAAAAACAGCTGTCGAAACGTGAAAAAGCACTAATCAGAATTACAGCTTCATCTGCTCTCTAATTTCCCTGTGACAGTGGAACGGGAATATTTCATCCTTCTCCCTTATTATCTTTTTCCTTCAAATCCGACGCACAGTTTGTTCTCTTTCGAGGCTTGAGAAAGTCAGGGGAGGGTGGCGTGTAGCCACATCGTGTTCCCATGTTCAATAGAGACATCAACTTTCTCTCTTTCACCTTACACCCTCATTCTTTCCTCCCTCACCCTCCATCCCCCCATCTTTTTGTTGCATTTTCTTGTGAAGTTGGCACACTTCAAAGCTCGAGGATTGACAGGGATGCAGACTAAAAGCTCCCATTCATCTAGCGGGTGGAATTAGGTTGCCGTCTCTCTCAAGCAGTACTTCAGAAAGCAGCTCTCATCTCTTTAAATATCTGGCCTCTGCATGACATCCTGGAAAGAGAAAGAAAGAGAACTAAAACTTCCTGCTAGGAGAAGCTGGTAAAAGACGAAAAAATGGGTGTGAAGGGGGGAGTCTTATGTGTGCAAATTGCTTAGATATCCCCCAGCAAATTTGTAAATGGGTGATGAATGTCAACAGAGATTCTTCTTTCGAGAGGCTGGGATGTGTAGGAATGTGAATAAAAAGAAAGCAAGAGGTACAAAGCAAAAATAAATGAGAAAGGGAAGGGCATACAAAGTGACAGATGCAAACCAGAGGGGAATAAGTTTTACAGGAGAATTTACTAGGCCTGTAGCGTATAGAATTTAACGAATTTGGTTTTAACCATTCCATAAAAGGGGTAGGTCAACCCCAAATTACATTTCTGTCATCATTTACCGGCCCTCGTGAAATTACAAACCAGTATGACTTTCAAAAGAAGATATTTTGAAAAATGTCTCTGTTTTTTTTTCTGTTTTTCCATAAAAATATTTTGAAGAATGTTAGCAACCAAAATGATTTGGTTACCAACATTCTTCAAAATATCATTGTTTATGTTCTGCTGAAGACAAAGTCATAGAGGTTTGGAATGACATGAGGGTGAGTATACAAGTATATGGTGAGTGAGTATATGGTCTTTGTTTTTGGGTGAATCTCTGTGAATTAATTTATTCTTTTAGGAAGAAATACTTGGCCTGGGGGGAGTCATTCTGTTCTAGCTGCATGGTTTAGCTCAATAGTGAGAACTCAAGTGCATGCTTGGATTCCCAACGGTTCAGTAAGCATTTCAGGCAGGTGTCCTTTTGGCTGTATTCACACCCATGGGAAGGCATTCATAGATATTACACAGTCATTTGAAGACACAGAGATATGTACCATCTCTGTCATTTTCTTTCTGGCATGCTTTAGTTTGGCACTAAACAAAATACAACTTCCTGGTTGCCAGTCCATTGGGCTTCACTGTAGTACACACAGACACTCACACTAGTGTTTGCACACCTTGGCCAGTTACCAGTCACTAGCCCCTTGGTTGCACATCCCCAGGGCCAAGGACAACAGAGCGGACAGCTGTCTCACAGTTTCATACCTTTTATGAGGTTACCCCTATAGGAAATCAATTGAGTGTGCATCAAAACATTGACAACTTGGCGATTATTTGTTTCTATTCTAAGTATTGTGGGCAGGGCTTAAACCTGAAGAGAGTTGAAATTAATGAAAAGCCCATTTTTAGATGTAACTGTTTTCAATTTATAGTTTCCTTTGTACCAAATCAGGAGTTTTTAAAATATGTTTTATATAAAAAAAAACTTTATGTAAAATAAAACTAAGAAAAAAGGCTTCTGTTTGAATAGGTAATACAAAATCAACAGCTTGACTTAATGTCAGTCTCGCTTGTTCTTTACATGTGACTGATTTGATTTTAAACGTTAAAGGATTAGTTGACTTTGAAATAAGACTTTCTTCTCTCTGATGAACACAATCAGAGTTATATTAATAAATATCCTGACACGTCCAATATTTATGATGGCAGTGAACGGGACCAATGAGTTTGAAACTCAAGAAAGTGCATCCATCCATCATAAAACATGGATGGTCCCGTTCACTTCCATTATAAAGCTTGTGCACGTCACAATATTTATTAATATAACTCTGAATGTGTTCATCAGAAAGAAGAGAATCAAATACTCCTAGGATGGCTCGAGGGTGTAATGATCATCAGCTGAAGTGCCCGTGACTACCACAAGAGGACACTTCAGCCTGGACTTTCACTCACACACGCATGCATATTCACTTCTGGACTTCACTTCCCACAATGCACCACACACCCACTCACTCACACCTGCGCACTACATTTCCCAGAAGCTTTGTCCCCTGTCACTGATCACCCCAGACAGCTGCAGCACATTATCCGTAATTATTTAAGCACCATTCACACACACACACACAAACCGCAAAGTCTTGATTTGGTTATCCTGTCAGTTCTGAGCGTTTATTTCCGTGTCTCGTTTTCCTGGTCTTGTTTTATGTTGTCTGTTCCGTTTACTGATTGTTCGCTGCCTACCCTGTTAGATTTACTGCTTTGAATTTATGGACTGTTGTTGCCTGCCGCCTGCCTCGATCTATCTGCCTGTGTATCTACTACGATTCTGCCTATCCTCCTCCATACCTGTTTGCCATTATATTGACCATTGCCTGTTAGATCACGCTTTCTAATAAAGCTGCATTTGGATCCCGTTCCGCTGACTTCTCATTACAGAGGGAGAGTAAATCTTGGGATAATTGGGGAATTTTCATTTCAAAGTGAACTAATCCTTCAACAGACATTTGAAAATGTGCACTGTATAATATAATTTGTTAGTTTAGATTTCTGAAACATGCATAATAAAAGGAGACATAATGTGGCCATAACTTGCTATCACGTTTTATCAATTCATGTTTTAATTCTTAAAGTTGGCTAATAATTGAACTTCACAAATTCACAATTATAATGTAAATTTAGAGCATTATTGCTATTAAAAATATTCCTTCAACCATGTGCCTTGTTGGATAATCAGAATTATATTTTTATTATTATTATTATTTTTATACATGTTGTTGGTTAAAAGCATACTCATAAACGCTTTAATTGCTTTAAAACTCGCTTACCCCTAAGTATAAAACTAAAACAAGTATGGTATTAGAAACATTATTACTTCACAAGATGCCATAAATCTAAATAGAGATACCTAAGTAATATTTCATACCATTTTCATTTGTCTAAGTTTAGTGTTAGCATTGCATTAGCTTATCAGCTAACCAGATGTGCTACATGCAAAAATGGGTGCTTTTTATCATTCACTCTGGTATTATTCATACCCTGGTATTTAATTTTAGTAACCATGCACCTGCCTTTGGTACAACATATGCATTGTATCCAAAAGACAAATGGTAGTCTTAGTTTGGGATGGGAAGTATTATTGCAAAAGGAGGGGGGAGAGGAATTTCTCCACAGAGATTAAAGATGAAGCCCAATGAGCCTGAAGACAATCAGGGTGTTGTGACGGATGTGCTTTTGTACTACGAACCTCAATTGCAGCGGCAATTACCAGGGCCTGATTACAGGACTAATTGGACACAACAGGGTAATTGTTACCACCAAAGCGGTGCTGGAGTGAGTGACAGTAATTGTAAGGCAGTGTTGGGTAGTTGCAGAGTTTAAAGTTGAGACAAGAGTCCCGAGGAGCATTTGTGTGTGTGTGTGTGTGTGTGTTTGTGTGCTTGGTTGGCTATAATCTTTTATAAGGATACAGAGTGAGTTGTCAGTTGTTATGGATGGTTATAAATGTTGTGGTGTGAAGTTTGTGATGTCTAGTTCACAATTCACTGGCCTTTGAACAGCTGTTGATTGTCTGCTGTGTGATGAGTCCACTCAATCACAAGAGACCTCAAAACCTCACAGACGATTTCAAAGCTGTCACACACACTCACAGTAAAAGCTGACAGACAGTATGTGTTCTGCTCCTGTCAGACTTTGACTGTGGGCCCTCAGGTAAAAGCAAGAAGTTCATAAAACTTTATCACCTTAATACATTTAAATTTATATGAATATTATAGTATATCAGTCATGCAGCTGATATAGCATTGAGTAGCATGGAATTCTTGCTAAAGCAAGTCCAATTTCCCATATAGCATTTGCCCTCATATATCAGAAAATACGTTTTAATAGATTATTTTTGTTGTGCGGGGGAAGTAACCGATTCATTTTGATTTGGGTTCTATTGAACTTTTTCTGCCATAGCCCTAGTTTTTCTGACCAGCAGTGAGGATACTGACCCAAAAGGTTATCTCAGGACAAATTAACAACCCAGTTAGTTCTGCGGAACCCTTTCTCGCTCTGTATCTTTCTAAAGTCAGCCGGGATTTTCACTTACTTTATGTACACACAGGTAGCTTACAGTTATTTTCCCATTTTTCTATTAATTTACTCACCCTCATGTTGTCCCAATACGACTTTGTTCTTTCTGTAGGACGCACAAAAAAGACATTCTGAAAAATGTGCTTGTTGCTCTTTCCATAATAATGAATAGGAACTGGAGCTCTGCAAAGCTTGAAATCTCAAAACAACTTAAAACTATCATTGAAGTTAGTTTAAGTGTGAGTTAAACTCTAGGACGGGATCAGTTTGATTTGTGAATGAATCATTTTTTGAACTAAATCATCTGATTAATTGAAAATATCTGATTCACAAGAATAATTTGTTTGTGAATCAGGCATCACTACTAATCACTTCAACTTACATGTCAATGAGAGCTAAAGCAAGATTTTTAGTAAATAACAACAAAATATAAATTTTGGGTTATTTCTTAGACAGAAGACTTGGAATATAGTGCATAAGCCACATCGATCACTTCTATGATTCTGTTTTTTTTTTGTCATTTTTGGGCTTGACGGCAACAGTCTTCATTTACTTTCATTTAATTAACTGAGGAAAAGTTCTCCTTTTTCCACTATGCAAAACTAAAATTTGATCCTGATTCCTTGATATTCAAGGAATTATTTTATTGTTTTACAATTAAGAAAATCATATTATTTGTAAATTATATGTAAAAAAATCTATATGTAAATTTAGATCAATATTGCTATTAAAAATATTTCTTCAACCTTGTGCCTTTTTGGATAATCAGAATTATGTTTTATTATTATTATTATTTTTTTTTTTTATACATCTTGTTGGTTAAAAGCGTCCTCATAAACGCTTTAATTGCTTCAAAACTCGCTTACCCCTAAGTATAAAACTAAAACAAGAATGGTATTAGAAACATTATTACTTCACAAGATGCCTTAAATCTAAATAGAAATACCTAAGTAATATTTCATACCATATTTCATTTGTCTAAGTTTAGTGTTAGCATTGCATTAGCTTATCAGCTAACCAGATGTGCTACATGCAAAAATGGGTGCTTTTTATCATTCACTCTGGTATTATTCATACCCTGGTATTTAATTTTAGTAACCACGCACCTGCCTTTGATCATATTATTTGGAACAGCAAGAGAGTAAACAATGACAGAATTTTATAAATTCGCATTTGGCCATTATTTTGAATGCTAATTTAAGGCTGGTAGATACTTATTTTTCTGTGTCCTTCTAGCGAACAGTTAAGAGCGCAATCCACTAAAAGTGCAGTCCATTGACACTGAGTGTTGAGGGACGTGTTTTGGCCGTGGACCTCTGTTTTCGAGCATTCAAATCACCCGCGAGCCTAAGCGAATTGTGGACAAGGGAAATACAATTTCAGCTTAAGCCATTTCCAGACCACAACGTAGATAATTCCAGGTTCCTTGTGGGGCTTCAGGCAAATTCTTGCTCATAGTCACAAAGAAATCTAGTTTTCCTGATATGTCTTCAGGTTATGTCATATTGTTGCCAGGCTCCTTCAGATGTCTCAATGCATATGTGACTAGAATGAAATTGGGGAATCAGAACTCTGAGACAGTTATAAAGGAGGTTCATTCCTCAGATGTAATCTGTTTCTCTGGGATCAAAGACTCAGGCAAGGCCCTGCCTCTCAGGCTCATGAGGGCATTTTTGAGCCTGCTCTGTAGCTTAGAGAGAGATTACACTGGATTTAGCACTGATCTCCTACTCTCCCTATGCAAAACAACAAAACTCTGGCAGGTCCAGGGGTTGGGAGGGGGTGTGCGCCCTATTGTGGCTGGCTATGGAAGGTATGCAAGACAGGGACCCAATGTGACGAGCTTTGGAGCTTAGCTTTAAGGGCACTTTTCTTCTGGCCAGTCTGTCTGTGATATCCAGCTTGCTTTCTTAAGCCTCACAGTAACAATAGGCAATGAAATCAGGAAATACATTCCTCCTTTTTTTTTACTCTAAAGGGAGATTTGTATTTGTGGATTTGTCCATAATTACAAAGGTGAATAGTAACAAAGACTTTGAAGGGAGAACATCATCTTACTGCGGTACCTCTATTATCAAGGGAGAAAACTCTGCTTATATCTTAACTGATTCCAGCTAATTTGGGTACTGAATTGCAAATAAAACCTCAGCGTAGGGGTCAGTGGAGGTGCCTGGTATGAGTAATGTCTTTGTTGAGAATAACTGGATGGAATTTGTGCTCTTAATTCAGAGAAACAAGAAACTCCTTTTGCACACGATACTTCAGACTCTAAAGGTCACCTATCCAGGGACGTAGCCGGGTTTGGGCGATTAGTCATGTTTATTACTCTGAAAGACAATGGGATCTCCCTAAAGAATTTGGCGGAAATGGGTTTGGAGTGTGCATCGTGAGATTTATCATTTTATTTCGCCTGGTTTTTCTTTTCTTTGTCCTCAGGTAGACATTTATCTTCATAACTATTTCCTTAGTTGGCACATTTTTTTATTTACAGCTGATACGCTTTATTTGTGTTGACACGGGGCAGTTCTGACTAAAGACATAAGCCTGTGGTATAGCAAACCATAACCTATAATATATTAAACATATTATGGATAAGCCTCTTGGTGGACGAAGCCAAGAAAATCATTATATCACACTCGGAAAGAACATTCAGGCTGATTATGATTTTGACATTATCAAGGGAAGCTACTGGTTCACAGAAAACAGCAATACAAAGGATTGTGGGATTGTGTGGATGTTAATTATTCAAAAAAGTTTTCATTGACTGATTATCTATTTTAAAATCTTCAGCCAAACAGCAAAAGTAAAAAGGTCAAATCTAGAACTCGCACACCTGATTATTTTGCTTTTAATGATTTAAAATGAAATGCAAAAATGTAACCTTGCAAATACCGCTGGGGAAAAAAACCAAAACAACAACAACAAAAATACTTCACTCAATGTGATGACATCACAGCAGACCAGACCACAATGCATTACCTTTGCTAGAGGACAGAATAAAACGGAAGTTAATGGAGAATATGAATGTGCAATTTGATATAATCCAACATTAATGGTTTTGAAGTGTTTCAATTAGTTTGTCTTTGTAATAACAGCTGATTTTGTGTTACTGCTAGTATGTTGACTGTGTGGAATTGTATGGGTGTCTGTAAGCTTCTGATTAGCAATGAAATCCATTACTGACAACACACAGTGGAACAACAATATGGAGGCATCCCAAGTATGAAGAATCAATTATCATGAATCTTGTTTCTAGATTGAGTTTTTTAAAAAATGAATCTTTCTCATGCTCCTTGCTGTTGAAATATCGATCATAGTAGTGCAAGTGCCAGTTTGTGTCTAATTAATTCTATTGATTGGCAGAGAGCATCATGGGTATTTTGACTGACGGGCAAAGTAAGGTTTTTAAGGAATAAAGAGTGTCATATTCTGTATAGGAATCAAAAGAAATTGTTTCAGACAGAAACACAAGCATGACTGGATCAAAACACTTCAAAAAAATGACTATGCATCTTTGATTTCCTGCTTGCTTATTCTGTATTCTCTTCCCAAGTCTAATTAGTGAAACAAGCATAATATTTGTGTAGAAATACATCTGGGATATCAAAGTTTGGGTACTGTGTCCCATAAACTCAGATTTGCAAGCGTGTGTTTATGTGCCACATGTCTCTTGAGTCATATGTTTGTTACTTTTGAGCAAGAAAATAACAAACTGCAAATACAGATAAATAATGGTCTGACTGCTAGAGTGTCTGAAAACTTTATACCTATAGGTTATTGAATGATCACACTGTTGGGTTTTGGTGTTTGCAATCAAAAACGAGGCCAAAGAATATAATTTAGCTTGATCATATGATGCACAAGTTGATACAAATGAAACACTAAAGTAGTGCTACATAAATCAAAGATGTCTTTACAGTGGCTTGGTCAAAATGTTTTGAACACTGTTATTTCAGTTTTTTCAACCATATGACACATTTAATAAAATGACAACTATATTAATATTTGACAAGGCACATTGCATATGGGTCAGGAGAATGTTTTAACGCACTTATGTTTTTGCAATTAACTGTACTAATTTGATCAGCTCTATTCATCCATCTTATTTCTTATGTAAAAATAGACATTTTAACTGGAATGTTAAAGGCTTCCTGTGTCAGCCACTTTACAAAAACATTGATATACTGCTTGATATCTGGTAGTTGTTATCATATTATTTTAAATTATACAACAGTTCTTTTTGGTTCTCGAATCTGATTGGCTGAGAGCCTTGCAATTATTCTCTCAGTATCAGTACTAGCTAATATTTTACTATTTGTTTTGACGCTTTCGCAGATGCAAGCTCCAGGCCGTCAGCGGCCGTTCAGTGCTCATGTACCCGCAGAGAACAGTTTAATCTCGGCCAATTCTTCGGGTATTTGCTGCTGACTCTTATGTAGATAGTGGTTAAAAATATAATTAATTTGGGTTATATCAACGGAGGCTTGGGCTCAACTGTTAAACTGTCAACTAGATATTTGAATCCATGTGAAAGGAAGTAGTTCTGCACAAAAGAGAGTTTTTAAAGACACTCAGTTGTTGTTCTTATGTATTTATGCACTTGTGCTGCCAAACTGTTATAAAAACGCAATGTTACACTCGTGCGATATGACTTTATATCTAATATTGTGATATTGCTCATTTATTATTGTGATAACATACACACTG